>CM041639.1:35777725-35790854 GCA_023333625.1 Bothriochloa decipiens | reverse complement strand
GAATGGAATGGTTATTTATCACTATTAAAGAACTAGAATTCTATTTTGACTGACATATGTAATTGATTTGTTTAAGTACATTGTAAATCTTGGTACCATCATATATTGACATGAACCTGGCTGACTTCAGGGAAATTTGAAGCTACTCTTGAGATTATGGACAAGATGAAAGAAGCATGTGTACAACCAGATAAAGCACTCTGCAATATTTTAGTACAGAAATGTTCCAGGGCTGGTGAGACATCAGTTCTTACTCGCATTCTTCAGTACATGAAGGAGCATTTCATTGTTCTTCGCCGACCTATTTTTTTGGAAGCACTAGAAGCTCTAAAAGCTAGTGGTGATAGTGATGAACTTCTTCGGGAAGTAAACCCTCACCTTTCATATGAAGGCATCGAGAATGATCCAATATTGTCTGATCAGGGTTATCTTACTGATAGAAGTATTATTCTCCACCTTGTGTCTGCAAACAAATGGTCTGCTATAGAACAAATGGTTAACCAAATGGCTCCAAAGAATGTGAAAATGGAGACACATATCCTGTCTGATGTTATTGAGGCCAGCTGTGCAGACCGTAAACCGGCTTGTGGGCTCGCAGTTATGCGTTATGGTTTAGGAGTAGCCTGTGAGCTTGGTAGGTCTGCATATTGTTCTCTTCTTGGTCAGTACATCAGAACTGGTTCATTTGATTTAGTCTTAGAAATTGTTGAGGAATTGATTAAATCTGGTTGCAATCTTGGGACATATTTATCATCTGTTTTAATACTCAGATTGGGCTATGCTGGGCAGTCTGCATGCGCAGCTCATATTTTTGGATTGTTGACTGCAGACAAGAATGTAGTTTCGTACACAGCCCTTATCCATGCCTATTTTCAAGCTGGCAAAGTTGATGGTGCTCTTGATGCATTCACACAAATGAGAACTAATAGAATATCTGCATGCTCGGGTACATATGAAGTCCTGATACATGGCTTAGAAAAGGCTGGTCTGAAACAGGAATCAAATTACTACCGAAGAGAAAGAATGAATATGCAATGGCATCTTCAATATCATGGTCAGCGCTCACCTGAAGATACCTTATGTAATCATCTGTTTTGTGGCCTTCATGGTTGATTTTTCAAGATGGATTGAAGATTGATATACAATATTCTTATCATTAGCACAATCGTTCCAGCTTCATCCTTCCTCAGCCTTGAAGGTAACACATGTCCCTTCATATTTGCTTTGATATGAAATCTGATAAAAAAATGGATTCATCTCTAAATTGTATAATTGGGTCTCCATGCTGTGGAAGACTATGGATGCTCTTACTGACCTTGTTGGAGAAAATCCATTTAAGAGTTAAAGAACCAGCTGTAAGTCTGCAAGTCCATGCCACTGGAATTTGCCGTCTCACCATCCAGTCATCCACATCACTCCTGGATCTCCAAGGTTTATCTCTTTCTGTTTCCTCTAAGGAGGTAAGGGATGGGAGGAGATGAAAATAGAAGAATGCCAAAACGTTAATCGTAGGTGCAGTTATATATTTGTTATTCCTATTTTCTTTGATTTATCACCATCGCATGTGCGGTGTGTGGAGGGAGGGGTGTGTGTGTGTGTTGTGGGGGGGGGGGGGGGGTGATTAGTGGCATAAGCGCTTACATGTCAAACTGATTCATTGTCCATGCCACATCACTGAAAAACATCCTTAGAATGGGATCAGCAGGGCAATTTGGCCGGTTTCAGTAGTTGAGGGCTGTTGGATGTCAATATTATACTTCAGCAACAGTTTGAGGGTGTAAAATGTGCTTTACCCTAAAGTTTGAGACAAACTTAACAAACATATTTTGCCAGGGAGTGAAAATAAGATTTCTTCAATTTTCCTTAAGTCATCCGTTTTTACTTCACCTTTGGAAGAACTGTTGCTTCTGTTTCTAGCCAGTATGGTAAACATCATAGGATCACCTTACCTATCATGAGTTCTCCTAAATGATTAGAAAGCTTCTGTTGATTTTGACCTTTTGTGGTCTATGCATTCTTCAGTTAGTTGCAAGGTTGTTTCATAATGTCACGTTAATCAAGATAACTTTGGAAAATTGCAGGAACTTCTTGAAAGTGCCATGTTTTGCTGGTAATTGGGGAAGCACCCAGTGTCCTGGAAGCCTGGATCAACAAATAGAGGTAAGTGAAGTATTACGCTAATCACCAATAAAACTATACCTTGCTATATCATCCAACGAGGATTAACTTCTTTTGTTTTATGGGAATTGGGCAAGAGCAATGCCCGTTTATTATTGAACTTCTTTACAAATTAGGAAGCATCCATTGTCTCATCAATAAAGCAGTAGCAATGTACTTGAAGCTCGATCTCTCCCCCAGATGAACGATATAGCCAAGAGAAACCATGAACCAAAATAGAAGAGCTTGCCCCACCCATGAGTAAATATTTCATAGTAGCCTCATTAGACCATAGATCTCTCTTGGTATATCCAGACAATAGGTAGGCACATAAACTGAAACATTCTGGCCATCTACATTTATGTCATATGTAGAAATTCTGTGAGATCTCTATTTAGTATCAAGACTTGTTTTGTAGTAGGAAAAGGGAAGGTTATGCAGATGATTTAGATGAATCATTCAAAATTTGAAAAATCTGAAGCTATGTTACTTGAAGAATTTCTAAGCAAATTGGAAATCAGCATATCACTTAGGGGGTGTCTGGTTTGTGGAATGAAATGGTCCATCAATTTTTGTTTTGTTTGTGGAATGGAATGAGTTGATCCATCACTACCTCATTCCACACACACAAGCTAATAATTAGTACTAGTATGAACTTGAGGAATAAACTCATGATGCATCACCCCATCTAAAATGGGTTGATTCCCAAACCCAAACACTTATGGAAGCATTCTTTCTGTTCTGCTTTACATGATGGTGTTCCTAGGTATCCAGCAACGTCTGGAATCTTTGGAAACAAAACAATGCCCTCCAATCCATATGTATTGGGAAGGATTGGAGGGGAAAATAGTCATTCTCCACTGCATTTCATATGTATTGGGAGGGAATAGGTTTTACTCAAACAAGCCATAAGATGGCTGACATTTTTTGTTTTCTTCATACTCATCAACATTGTCTTGAGATTAGGGCATCAACGTTGTCCACTGCAATCCATATGTATTGGGAGGTAATAGGTTTTACTCAAACAAGCCATAAGATGGCGGACATTTTTGTTTTCTTGAGATTAGGGCATCAACATTATCTTGTCTTATCCGCATTGTTTTGACCTAAGTAAATCTACCGTGGCTATGATTACTCTCAAACAGAAAACCAGTTAGTATATTCTTAAGTAAACCAGTGGCGGCCAGGTTCATATGCTATTACAATGGTTATGATTACTCTTACAATTGCTTCTTCCTTCTCTTATGTTGATCGAGTTGTCTTGGTGCTAACTGAAACTCACCTTCCAAAGGCATTCAACTGCTTGAGGTTGCTACAAAATCTCCACGTGATGAAGATTGGTGCTACTTTTTTATCAAGCCATTACTCAGCAGACTTTCCACAGGCTCACTTAAAAAGTTCTCGGCTACTATTGCAGAAGGATTTTACCATGAGACTAGGTAATTATCTGGCACTTCTAGCCACCGTATCCTGCATTCCTGATTAGTTCTGCATGCAATTTAGGCAAAACATGGGCTAAATTTAACGATGAAACATTGAAAAGGATGACTAAAGAACTTGTTTTAAACTTGTCATTTCAATCCACATCCAGTCAGCAGGAAAGAACTGAACTAGAGGTTGAAACATCTTTAGACAGGATACTGCATATCTACATCAGATGAGGCTAACATAGTCTAGTTGTCCATTAACTAGCCACCTGAATCTAAAAAACTTCATGCATATATATTACATAGCACGGCAACATTCATCAAACATGCTGCATCCTATCTTGAATCTGTTAGTTGAAGTTCAGGCTTCACTGTCAGGCCACTTTCATAGTTGTCTTCAGCCTCTTTGCAGCTTGCACAAAGCCGACAATGACCTGCAACTCATCCAATTGCTTCAGCATGGGCAAAAGCAAATTGGAATTAACACAGCAAAGCAGACTGTCAGGACCTCACATCATAATGATGCAAGTTACTTGAGTCAGAAGTTAAATTTATTTTATCAACCTGGGCCGTGAAGTGCCTTTGAACAGCATCAACTAACTGCTCCCTGGATGGATTAGGACATGCATCCTGTTCAGCAAATGCAGTCAGTCAGAACAATGAAGCACAATTGGATACTTGCAGGAGATAGTAGAGCCATCTAGGAATTTGGGCTCTACTTACAAGATTGAAGTGGCGCCAATATCTCCACAGTGCATTCAGTTCTAGCTTGCTCAGGTCAACTTTCTGCAGTGTTACCAGTCAAAAGAATGTAAAGATACAAGCTGCAGAAGCAATGTGGTCCAAAAATAATTGAGCAACGACTGAGAACAGAACTACATATAAAGTCATCAACACAGATTACTGAAAAGTGATTGTTGGATTCCAACCAAATGATCTCAAGTCCACAACCCAAGGAAGCGAAAGTCGCACCGTGTGAGCTCTTGAGGAAGATGACACAGACGTCTTGGAGTGGGAGTCACATGACATTGAACGGCTGAGGGATTTTCTGTGGAAGCCCCTATGCTGCCTGCTCCTTGACCACTGTGGCTTTGGTGATTGTGCATCATCGGAGGCTGCAAGAAGAAGATTAAAGAAGGCAGCATTTCAGACGCATATAACCAAACTGCAGGACATGGTTAGGAAACTAGAAAACTGTGCCTCGAATTAAATTCATTCTGTGCAGATCCGTGACCTAATGGCATGTAGATGTTTTTCAGATGTTCTTTAATCAAATGCAATGCTAGTGCGTATAAGGAACATTATTTGTCTCTTGAACTTTTGTGTTTGTCTTGGATAGATCTGACTGTCTTTCAGATTTTTTTTTTTATTTTACTTCTCTGCTGCTGAATTGTGCAATCCAGATTACAAAACTAGTACAGGGTAATAGTTGGTTTCCAAGAATGAATAATTTTACAAATAAAACCAAGATCTATGCTTGAACTAAAATGGAACATCAGGGAATCAATTATATAAGATACAGTTCTAGACATGAACTGTGAAACAGACAAAGCATTGTGATTTGTGAATGAAAAATACAATCCTGGTATCTTACCTATATCTGAACTATTCCACTGCATGTTTTCACAATCAAATTTATCATCATCTTCATTGCCAGTCGGAGGTTCAATCACACTTAAAGCATTTCGCTGCAGCTTTACCTCTATTCCATTAGTAAGAACCTGGAATTTAAGAGCAGATGAACTTCAGGTTTTTAGGAATAAGTGCAAACTTAGAGCCAAAATCATTTGATAACAGTTAGTGACTTGTACCACGACAATTGACAAGTTCATTTGAAAGAAAATTTTAGCACAAAAGCATCCCGTGATTGCCCCATTTTGAGTTGTGTATATTCAGGAATCAAATGGTTATAAAGGGCTAAAGAATTATTAATATTAAAAGAGCAATGAGCGCTGGCGCGCGTGCTGAGGGTGGTGGGATCCAAACACCCAGAGAATAACCTGTGGTGGTGTCAGAGATAAATAAAACAAGAACAGTCAGCCAAATAAGGCCAAAATATCACGTGAGATAAGATGTCTAAATCAATGCACCATCTAATTAGCCAATGCATAAGATAGCGACCTAAAGCAGTTTGTATATTGGAAGTTCGGAGCTAGAACCAGACATATCGCTGGAAATCAGCAAATCATGATTTCATCTACAGACCTATGACTCTAGCTTAGCATTATTAAACCAAAAAATGCCCACATAATATAATATTGTTAATTTACCCCAAAAAACCGTACCGTCAAGTTTTGGCTGTAAAGAGTTCAGATGGGTGTGAACTCAATAGCTCGACAAGACAATGATGGTTGCTTGAATGAGTGGTTGGGTAGGATAAATACTAAACTAATAATTTGCAAAACAGAAACAGAAAGGATAAATCTAGAACCAAATTAAGACTAAGCCAATACATTGTGTTGGCACAATGCAAAGAACAGTGAAATAATGATACCGTGCATGTAACTTGCAGGCATTCCTAAGAGTAATATCCTCCCTCACAAGTTTGTGAGTGGCAAGGCTCAAATCGAGACGCATGCAGGAACAAATAATTTAAGAGCTGCCTCCAGAAATTCCAAAGAAACGCAGCTCAATCCAAATTCCCTAATAAAAAGACAGCAAGGACTACAGCCAGACTCAAATCTAGATATCTGAAATATATCCAACGCGACAAGCAATAATGGTCCACGGCCACGAGTTCCACAATTGATGCTGACAGCCCAATTCAAATATAGATCAAACAAAAAGAAACTCTGCAGTGCAATCAGGGCCACGAACAATGCAGTGACAGTGAGGAACCAGGATCTGAGTTTTCCTCTGAATAACTGCAAGTAGCTGGGGAAAGTTTGAACAGAAAATCTGAGATTAGATAATCTTGGGAGTAAATTTAATGGCAATACTGCAGCCTACTAGATGGGGAGAAATTAGGAACAGTCCAATGCTGAATCAAACTGCAAGGTAGTACAGCAGTGCAGCAATAACTTCAACCCAGAATTAGAAGAAAAAATAAAGGAAAATAAAACAGATCGATCTGAACTTCAATAAACTAATCTCGATTAGCAATCCGAGCTGAATTAGGGTAAATCCTCCAAACTCGGACCTGATCGACACTCTAGAGCAGCTAAACCCCAAAATTAACAACTAGAAAAGCAATTCACATTGCAGCACAACAAGATCTGGGATTAAAAAATCGGCAATTGCAAGGTGGAAGCAGCGAATTACCAGCCAATGCCATCCTCTGAGGCAGACGGCCTTCTTCAGCTCAATGCAAATACTCCCAAA
Source organism: Bothriochloa decipiens (assembly GCA_023333625.1). NCBI lineage: Eukaryota > Viridiplantae > Streptophyta > Magnoliopsida > Poales > Poaceae > Bothriochloa > Bothriochloa decipiens. The sequence goes on along the minus strand of CM041639.1, from coordinate 35,783,949 downwards.
AGACGCAAGGACTTAAATCTAGATACCTAAAACACCCAACGCTACAAGCAATATTGATCCACGGCCACTAGTTTCACAATTGATGCAGACAGCCCAATTCAAATGCAGATCAACCAAAATGAAACTCTGTAGGGACCACGAACAATGCAGTGACAATGAGGAACCAAGATCTGAGTTTTTGTTTGAATAACTGCAAGTAGCTGGGGAAAGTTTCCACAGAAAAAATTGAGATTAGATAATCTTTGGAATAGATTCAATGGCAATACTGCAATCTAGATGGAGATAAATTAGGAATAGTCCAATGCTGAATCAAACTGCATGGTACAACAGTCCAGCAATACTTTAAACACAGAATTTGAAAAAAAAAAAGTACAGAAAGCAAGATCGATCTGAACTCCAATAAACTAATCCAGATTAGCAACCCGAGCTAAAATCGGTGCAAATCCTGCAACCACGGGCCTGATCGAAACCCTAGAGCAACCTAAACCCCAAAATTGGCAACAAGAAACGCAATTCGCATTGCAGCGAAGCAAGATCTGGGACCAAAGAAGCGGCAATTGCGAGGCGGGAGCGGCGAATTACCAGCCAATGCCATCCCCCGAGGCCGACGGCCTTCTTCACGACGCCGTGCAGGCCGACGAGCACCGACTTGGTGCGGTTGTTGCCGGTGACCACCACCTTGGTGTGCCGCGGCAGCACGGACATCTCGTCCTCGCCCCAGCCTGCCGGCACTCGGTTGACCGCCGCCGCAATCATCTCGTTCGCCAACGGATCAGCGCGCCTACCTGCCTGCCTGCCGCGAATCCTCCCCCAATTGCCGCCCAATTCAGTGCTCTGCTGGAGGAGCAGAGTGCTGGGGGCTTTGGCCCGGCTGAACCGGTTTGGTGTGGTGGAGGGGCAGGCGGGGGGAATTGAGCGCGCTGCGCGCACTGAAGCAGAGAGAGTGCCGCGGATGCGTGTGAGTGTGTGACTTTCTTGCTTTTCGTGTTTCCTGTGCTGCTGGCCTGCTGCTAGTACCCTACACCGCCTGCCTGCTATGGATCCCGGTGCGCAGGCGCCAGCCAGTCGGAGCGCGACGCGTGGCTTTAGAGAACATTGTTTTAATACTATATTTTATTTTATCTATCTTGTTTTTCTACTGTCAATATTTTTGAGGAACTTTTTTCTACTGCCTATAGGTATAGTAAATAAAATATATTTAGAAAACCAGAATGTGGAATGGAGGGGCTAGTAATTTATTCGGGCCCTTGTTCGAATGATTTTGAATTTTGGAACCGTACAAAAGCAGGGGGGAGATAGGTTGGAATCCTGGACTACAGGACTAGCCTAAATATTTGTTAAATTGTTAATGCAAACGAAACAATTAGAGGGCAACATATATACCCTACGTCATCATCGATTCATCGATCCAGTGGAAGCATGCAACCACAAGTTATCAAGTTCTCTAATACTATAGTATGAACAAGAGAAGACAAACCGAGCCTCCAATCAAATCATTACTTTATCCAAAACAGCAAGACCTCTGATTTATGAACCAGGATGATATTTTTATTGGGTGCCATGCTTTGGTTGTCACGTTTAGGATGCCATGTTCGCTTGAACTTATCAATCATTCAATCGATTATGGTAAAGTATTTTTCTCTTATAATAAAATAGCATCAGGTGCAGAAACCATCAACCGACTAATATAATAGCATAAGACGTCTGTCAAAAAAAAAATCTTCCTTGCACAAGGATATGTCTAACATCGAAATGTCACAAAACAATAACTGGTATATAGTTCCATGGGTAGAGCTTAGTGAAGGTTTATAGGTATCCTAACTATCATGGTGTTACATAGATTCGTATAGGACTTTAAATTTCGAATATTTATATGGCAACTATACTCATGCAACAGTGACATTTGGCAATGCAAATATGCACTTCCTCCATTTCAAACTGCAGGGCGTTTTGGCTTTTCTAAATACGTCATTTTTGCTATGTACTCCCTCCGTTCTAAATTGTAGTTCACTTTGATTTTTTTGGTGCATACATTTTGTTATGTATCTAGACATACTATTTATCTAGGTACATAGCAAAATGCATGCACCAAAAAAGTCAAAACAAACTACAATTTGGAACGGAGAGAGTATCTGGGTATAGTGCATAAAAAAAACTATGTATCTAGAAAAGCTAAAACATCTTAAAATTTTAGATTGGAGTGAGAGAGTACTACTGCAATTTAGATGGGTTCAAAGCATATTAGCTCCTAAATCCATGTGCAATATAAATGTTGTAATTCTTGATTTCCATAGAGTCATTGGAATCTGATAATGACTAGATCCCCAGCGTTAAATAGTTTGTGCATTAAATTCTAAAACATCCAAACTCTCACTAATGCTATAACACTCTCGTATGCATTGCTCCTGCAGTTGCTAACAATGATTCGCTCAGTTTTTGCAACTATACCGGATCTATGGATGCAAAAATAGTACCCCAAAAAAATAAAGTTAGCTACTACATACTTCAGTAGCTGAAGACACTATAGGGATAAAGTATCATCAACTCGTGTTACTATAGACTGAAAGTATTACTAGCTCTCTTAGTAACACATTTTGTGTGTTCTAATTGACCATGTTACTATAGACTAATCTATTTTAACACAAGATTCGTGTTCTTTTGTATCAAAAAAGTGTTACTACACTATAAGTCTGTAACACATTTACTTATCTACCAGAATATTTGTCTAGTATTCAGGGGTGACGCCACAGTCATTTTACCTAGTGCACATACACCATGGTAAATTTGTTTTTGCCATTTAACAGTCTTATTTTTACCATATATTTCAATAAAATTGTGCAAGTTAGTGAAGTAGTGCGGTTCATTTGCTTGTAGCTTCGCCACTGCTAGTATTATGTTGATTCTGCTAGTTTTTGGGTTTAGGGCAATAGGGTGAAATCGATACAATAAGGTCAAAATGGATGCATTATGTAACTATTGCAACACATCACTTCCTTTGGTAAGCAGGGCAAGCACTTGCGAAGATTGTGCAACGAATTCTTATTTAGTTGCATACCTATGGTTATTGCCATGCAACGTGTTGCGGCAATTGATATTACAACAAAAACAACGACGTGGCAAAAGATGATATTGGCACGACTAGCTATGCACAATCATTTGGTCATACCGTGGTAGCATGGCGCAATAGTATATGCCAACAAAATGCCATTTTTGCATTCAAGTTATCAAAACAAAAAGATTTGTGATGATGCATGTAGCATTTGGTATTTGATCGATAAATTATTATAACAAAATAAAAAATGTTGCACCATTTAAGATAGTTTGTACAATCGTAATTGTATAAGTGTGTTGCTTATACTACAGGAATTTCGTATAAAATTGTGTAGCTAATACTATATAACAATTTCCATCAGCTGCTGCTTTTCCAGCCACTATTGCTCACATTGTTTTGCTCCTAGCCCTTCTGCTCCTCTATGAAAGATACATCACCGCTGCTAAAAAAACAGTATTTGACAGTTCAAAGAAAAATGGGATTCAAGCAAAGTTTATAGATGGGCTACATGAATCTGCCACTAGCAAGTAGCGTCAAAGAAAGTTGAACCAAATTTTTCACAGTGATCATTTACATTTCTCATGTCAAAAAAAGGGCTAACTTTTTCAACGTTGACACAAGGAATCATAGTAAAGAATTCAAACTTAAGAAACCCAAGCTTTACCACTCTGATACTTACAACTAGAATTGAGTACTCTCTTCGTCTCAAAATAGATGTCATTCTTGTTTCCTAAGAAGTCAAACTTTTTAACTTTGACCAATCATATATTAAAAAATATTAATATTTCTAATGAATAATTAGTATCATTAGACAGATTGTTCAATATACTTTCATAATAAACTTGTTGAGAGATATAAATGTCGTACATATGTTCTAAAAACTAGTCAAAGTTGAAAAAGTTTGCCCGGCACACATCCCATAACGTCGTATGTTTTGGGACAGACAAAGTATGACACAAATGTAGTTTATTTACCACTAAAAGAAACTATCACCATGCAATATATGTCTCCATCAATACTTTTGGGCATCGTGATCACCAAACTTGAACAAAGATACCTAAATTATGGATGGTCTTCACTGCAAGTCTAGAATCACCACACAAGTAGGGTGGCTGTACTAGCCAATCGCATTCAACCACAAGCATATATTAGAACTTGGGTACTAGAGTAGGCTGGGATACTACGCACAACCATATATTGGACTATGATTTAGCTTGTCAAGAGTGGATGATTCATCTTGTACTGCTATTGTTACAAGCAACAAAGAACATTGAAGTATTGAAATAAGTTTGTTGTAGTTGTTAGGTATATTTCACAAAACATCTAAAGGAAGTGTCAAAATCGTAGCTTGGAAAAAAAATACTATCTTATTCGGTCTCAATCACTTGAACCTTGACTGACATCACTAAAGGAGGCGAGGAGTGAAGACATTTCTTTTACCAACCTCGACGAGCATGTGCTAATCCTAAAGGAGGGACTCATCCATGTAGCTCTAGAAGTTGTCATAGCTGATACAACCATCTCGGTCCCGGTTCAATGAAGCTACTCACACATGTTAGCGAGATGAAACATGTACCATCACACACTTATTAAAGAGACAAGATTATCACAATTACATTTCAAGAAAAAAAAGAATTATATGTTCACAACATAGTAACACCATAAATAAACAAAAGGCAGGAATGCTAGGCTGGTTTATATAAACTTTAAAGAGGTAGAACAAATTCTTGGAAGAAATTCGGCTGCCAAATGAGCCCTAAATGTTTCGTGAGTAATTTTTTACCAACACATCATGCACGGGAGTGGTGTGAACCCATCATTGGCAAACATGGGTGGATGAGGAGCAGCGCTATTCCACCCGATGCACTTGCATAGTCTTCTCCCTTGGTCACAACTCTCTTGATGATCACATCTCCTGAGCTGTACTTTCTAATTTCCCACAATAATACAGTGCAGCTATGTTAATTTAAGGTACCAGATACAAACTTGACATATTTACAGGTAGTTTACACATATTAAATTAGTTTATAGAACCTAAGTTCAATTAATGTATAGCTCTATAGTTTACAAGTGGGCCATGTAAGTATACAATTTAGGTAGTGTTTAATATTTAGATAAAACATACTTCCTCTGTTTCACATTATAAGATGTTTTGACTTTTTCTAGAAACATTGGTTTTATAACATATCTAGACATAGTGTATATCTAAGTGCGTAGCAAAAGCTATGAATCTGGAAAAGCCAAATGTCTTATAATTTGAAAGGAATGGAGTATTCAGCACATTGCCTTTCTAAATTATACTCTTTGGCAAGTATTTCATTATCAAAATACTTTTAACTATTCGGCAATGAAATCAAGTAGTAAACAGCAATGCACCATTTCTCTAGACTTTCGAGCAATGCACATACCTGAATGATTTCTCTCACTGTCTACTTGTTAGTGTTAAGGAACAGAAAACACATACCTGAATGTTTTCTCTCCTGAATCAAAAAGGGATTAAGTAGCCTGCATGGAGGAAATGTGTTTAATTGTAAGCTCTTTCAGCAGAGTCCCCATTCCTTACCCTGTTACCCAATACCTGTTCCGTTTGCCTTCACACTAGTAGCACAAATGAAACCTGGCTCAAAATTAGTTCCAAGTCTAAGCAAGAGCTTAACCTAGCACCAGCTATGTGCTATATATGCAAGAACTTCAACCTAGGATCTAGTGAATATATGCTACACTAGTACATGCCAAATACCAATTCCAACAAAGGTCCTGCCGTGACCTGAGCAGAGAAGTGGCTCTTGCCGCCTTGTGCTTTCAAACGCGGGCCAAAAAATAAAATAAAAAGTGTGCCAATAGAAATATATATGTCCTGTACAATATATATAGAAAATCCAACACGAACGTATGGACTCATCCAGACCTAGAAAAAGGGAACCCAGTCCAACTAACCCTATATACCCAAATTTATATTAGGGCCCGTTTGGCTTATTAAAATTGGAATTGAATTCATTATTATTTAGGTACATATTTTAGCTAACTATATACTTGGAATGGAATGAAATGAAGTTGGAGAGTGCAAACATAGCATGGTGAACAATGATGATGTATAGAATTTATTTCTCATCTCATACCCTATAAATTTGTGATAGGCTTAAAAGTGAACTTTGAAAAGTGGTGCAATCTC
>CM041639.1:35717778-35777715 GCA_023333625.1 Bothriochloa decipiens | reverse complement strand
TCTGGGAATTCCGAGGATCCAAATAGGCCCTTAATCAAACCCATTAAAATATAATTCTTTTTTACGACCGGGACTTCACCTGTTTTTTTATTAAAAAATATAATTCATTTTCACACATCCAATGTATACTTCATTTACTTAAGAACATAACCCATTACTCCCTATTTGGACCCAATTCATTATCAGGTATAGACTCCACGGCTATCTTCCTTATTATTACCTCGACGTCTCCAATGAGCCTCCCATGATTGATCCTGACGAAGAACGGCCTACACGAAGTCAGGAACAAACATTAAACTGAATCCGAGTATTCCATCCAAACAAAGAACAGTCTACACGAAGTCACGAACAAACATTCAGCTGAATCCGAGTTGTCCTTTTTTTTCTGAGTCCTGCGACACCACCGTCGAACAATATTTCGCTTATGACCAGTTGAATAATAAATTTCAGCCCACTAGCATACAGTCTGTGCGCTAGATCTTTTCTCAGTCATCTAAAAGGAAGCCCAAATTCATCGTCCATGAATCGTGTGGTCCAAGTCCAACCCAATGTGCGAGCCCAGAAACAAATACATAAAGCACCGTGGCTTGGCCCATGGAGTTACTTTTACAGTTGTAAGGGAAAATATCATTTTTTTCAAAAAAGTAACCATGTTCTAAACTTTTGTCTTGACCTCGAAAATAACAAAGTTTGACTATATTTATAAAAAATATATATAACATTTATATTTATAAATAAATTTATTACGAAAATAGATTCAATGATCTATCTAATGATATTAATTATTTATCATAAGATATATACTTGTTAAATTTGTTTCTTGGAAAGTGAAAATGACAGTTATTTTGGGACGGAGGAAGTAGATCAATTTATAGAGTTCTTTTAAATTATTTTTTAAAATTTAATCATATTTAAAGAAAAGAGTCTCAAGATTTATGACACTAATATGATATCCTTAGAGATACCATATACTATATTTTTATAATATGTTTATTTACCATCATAAGTATTTATAGTTTTTTCTCTACAAATTCAGCCAAAGATTAAAAAAAAGTTAGACATCTTAAAAACTGATTCATGGAGGGAGTACTTGAGATTGATGAACGAACGATGACAGTTAGAAAACACTTGCACATATAATTAGCACCCTCTTGGCAAAGGAGGCGGAAGATAAGCAACTGTTAACTTTTCCGGTTCCCCAAACATGCTGTGCTTCACTTTTCTCCTCACTCGTTTTCTTTCCGCATCGCTCATCATTTGTCTCTCGCTCGACATTTCGCCTGACCGACTGCGTCATTCGCTTTCTCGTCCCATTATCTCGTATATATACCACCTCTTTCTGATACTTTGATTGATCAAGTGGTCGACAAAAGTGAGAAGCTAGTAGATTCCTGAAACAAAAACAAAAGAGTCGAGAAGCCACGGCCGGCACAGAGCTGGCTGCTCCTGCTGAAGCTTATAGCAGGCAGCTTGACTGACTGCTACTGATAGTCCCATGTTTCCTCTTCACCTTTTCTTTAAAATTTTTGATATAGGAGCACAGGGGATAGGCATGCGTGTTAGTGCCAACAAACGATAGTATGTAGTATAGCTGCCATGCGTCGCCGTTGCCGCGGTGTTCCCAACGGGACGCCGCTCGCGTGCTCTGTGCTGCACGCTGATGGCGGGGCGGCCTTTTGCTACGACGGCGCGACGTGCTCTGAAGTTCGTGCACGCGTACGCATCCAACCAAAAGCACTTTGCCCGCCGGGACCTTCATTTTTTTTTTCATCTTTCTTTCTCGCAAGGGAAACGATATAGGTCGCGTCCAATCCACTGTGCATATGTTTCTATCTTTCTTCAGCGAAGATGATGGAAAGTGCCACCCGGTGAAGTCGAGACCGAAACGTGCCGGTCTGTACGTGTTCATCTGCAGCGAAGCTAACCGTTGGGACGACATGGACACATGTACAGGAGCATTACACGATCTGGTTTTGAGTTTCAGGAATAATAATAAGTAATCCATCAAAGATTTCGGCACGCAGAATGGCAGACTACTGTCCACACATGGCGCACGGTTAGTCCTGGGATTAGCGAGGAAACAGTATCCAAGGCAACTAGTGCAAGGGAAGGGACCAGTGAACACGTGGTCTTTGTTCCTGGCCACGCGGCGCCGGCTCTCCTAGGCTGATATCCCGGACCGCGCGCTGCCGGAGGGTGGTCAAGCGAGTAGAGTGAAGCATCGCACGCCGGCGGCCGGCGGGGACGCTGCTCCTGCTCCTTGTCTGCGCGGAAGGGAGGGAGAGGGGACCGTGGGCATATCGGCAGGACGCGCACCTAGCAACTCCGACTCGATCCAGACAAGCAGGGAAATGGTGAGGATTCTGGGCTGCTGGTGAGTCAGATCTCAGATGATTTGGATCGTAGCTGCCGCTTATTGTCCTGCACCCCATGTTCCACGCAGCATGACACGTGCACCATGGCCTACTCGGCCGCTCTACAGGAACCATGGACGTACCCTGCAGTGGAGTGGAGTGAACCCCACGCATGGGTTCAGATAAGGATGCACTCCTATACATAATCTTATATACTACAGTAATACGCTATAAAAAACAATTTGTAAGAGCCTAGATCATTTTACTGTAGGAGGATTGTTGACCAGTAATGCCTGTCATTTGTAAGGGTGGTTGGATCACCAATCACTCTTACTATGGGCATTTGTAGGGGCGGTTGGTGATTGAACCCCTTACAAATGCATGCCGACAATTTAAAGTAAAGTACTAAAAATTGAATTTTTAAAAATAATCTTGGATGGCAAAACACCAAAAATAAATTTTATAGATCTCGAAAAGTTATAAAACTTTATAGTTAAAATTTTTTTTATTTGTGTTCATCTTACCATGGTAAACTACAACAGAGCCTCAAAAATTTAAAATTTGAATTTTTTAAATGACCTCGGATGAAAAACACCCAAAATAAAGTATATAGATCATGAAAAATTATGAAACTTTATAATTGAATATTTTTTTATTTGAGTTCATCTTGTCATGCTAAACCTACGTTTGAATTTCTCAAATTTAAAATTCAAATTTTGTAAACGACCTCGGATGGAAAAACTTCCTAAACAAAATGTGTAGATATCGAAAAGTTATAAAATATTGTAGTTGACAACTTTTTTGTTTGAATTCGTTTAGGGCCTTAAACAATCAAATTACTCTCGGTTTAGTATAATATGTGAAAAACCAAAACTATATATGGACACATGTGATAGTGTAGTGCAGTGGTTAAGGCAAGAACCACGCGAGGGAGAGATCACGAGTTTGAATCCCACCGGACGCGAAGCGCGTGAAAATTGCAGTGGTTAAGGCAAGAACCGCGCGAGGGAGAGATCACGAGTTTGAATCCCACCGGACACGAAGCGCGCGATTTTCACGCGAAAAATGTTTTGCTTAAGCTAGTGGCAGCCTTCCCGGGTTTAAAAAAATGTTTTACTGGCGCGCGATTTTCACGCGAAAAATGTTTTGCTTAAGCTAATGGCAGCCTTTTCGGGTTTAAAAAAAATGTTTTACTGTTTTTTTGAATTTTTTGTTCGAAATTGGAAATCGATTTATAGGGGCGGTTCAATCACCAACCGCCCCTACAAATCGATTTGTAAGGGCGGTTGGCAAACCGCCGCCAACCACCCCTACAGTGCGGGCATTTGTAAAAGCCCCCTGACAGGGGCGGTTGGCCAAACCGCCCTTACAGAGGCCGGCCAACCGCCCCTAAAAATGCTTAGTGTAGTAGTGAGACTTACTGTATGTGTGAGCACTCTATCACAATGCAGCAAATTGTATAATGTGAACGTGAGTTATCAACTTTTGCTTTTTTTCTTTTTGATAAAGTGCAATTTTATTAATTAGCAGCAAGATGCCGCAAAGCTAGATGATGAAATCACACCGGTATAGAGTTTATAGTAAAGAAGGACAGAAATTTACATGCAAAGGATGAGTACATGTAAGTCATGGGAAGTCAATGTCCGGAGAGTTGTAAACTTGGGCCTTGTTTAGTTTCCTAAATTAAGGTGTGCAAAGTTAGTGTTCTGGCATTATAGCATACTGTAATATTTTATTTGTATTTGGTAAAAAAGTCTAAACATTGACTAATTAGGTTTAAAATGTTCGTCTCATAAAGTACAACTAAATTATGCAATTAGTTTTTGATTTCATTTACATTTAGTACTCTATGCATATGCCAGTTTTTCTATGTGACGGAGAATCTTCTTTTTTATAGTGAATCTGGACCTCAAATTGGGGAAGTAAACAAGGTCTTGTAATATTGAGTGGCTACGAGTCTAAGACATGTGTTGTAGTGTTGAGCTTCTCGTCGACCTTGAAAATTCTTGCATTTTTGCTTGAAGTGTTATTTATGGTCCGGAGCTGAAGATGTCACGCTAAAAGCTATCCATACTAGTCGCCGTCACATTGGATATTTGGCATGTGTTTGGTTCTGGAGCCATCTGGGTCAGGTTGGGTCCATCCCATTTTTATGGGTTGGGTTGAACCCGCACCATGTCTGGTTGGAGGGTTGGAGCCATCCCAATTTTTGTTTGGTTTGAGGGATGAGATGGGTTGCCATGGATGACATTTTTAACACCATCAGTTACTATTGACATGGGGCCCAACTGTCAACTTGGCAAAACCCATCTTCCACCTCTGCTCTTGCCCAAGCGGAGGGGCAGAAGACCGCACCGCTCCCACATCGGCGACCGCGACCACGAGCGCCGCCGGGGACGTGCAGGGCCGCCGCGAGCGCCGCCGGGGACGTGAGGAGGAGGGCCAAAGGAGGAGGACGGTAACCCGGGGTCGGGGATGCGAGTGAAGGAGAAGAAGACTACGGAGCAGCGACGCCGTGCATGTGCGTCGAGATGGTCCTCTTGTTTTGGGCGGATGAAACCCACCCGCATCTAAAGAGAATATTCTTTTTCTGGAATGAACCCAGCTCGCTGTGTTTTCAACTAAACATGGGTCCGTCTGGGTCGAACCCACACCAACTCGTAATCCAAACACTAGCTTGGACACTACTTCGGAGTGGTAAATATATATACTATTTATGAAACTAAATGCACAGATTTAACTGATCATGAGACGGATTTTAAAGCCTAGTTGATCCATGATTTAACAATGTGGTGCTACCATAAACATGTGCTAATGATATATTAATTAGACTTAATAAATTCATCTCACGGATTCCTAATGACTTTTGTAATTTGTTTTAATTTGTTATTAGTATCGTGTGACATCAATGTGGAGCCACCAAATAGAGAATGTTCACTCGAAAGGAATCAAGTGAATAATTTACAGACTTACCATTTTTGGTAAAAAAAAATCCACCTCTTTCCCTTTTTAGCAACCACTCAACCAAACGATCCAACAGCATGCGTGCAGCACTTGCACTCCACCTCTGTCGCACCATTCGTTAAACAATCACCTAATTGAATTTGCACATCCAACGGGACACCTTTTAAACTTTAGTCCCTGTCTAGACCATCAAAACACAATGCAACCCTCAACATCATCTTCCATTTTAAATGGAAGAAGAAAGTTGTGGAGCCCGGGGTTGGAAAGGGGGAGGGGCCATTGCCCCCCACCCTAACATATGACAAGAAATCTTTATTGGTTAGTTTCTATTTTCTCAGCTAGTTCTAATTTTCTCAGTGCATATGAAAAAGAAGCACTAGCCATTTTGCATGCCATAATTAAATATTTTTTCATCAGGTTCGTTCTTCGTGCTTCAAAGGATGATTTACATCCATAACCCAACATTCAGGAAAATGTTTCAGAATCTATGACTTAGACTTCCGGCAATATTGGAGGGGAAAAAATCAGTTTGGCATAGAACATAAACAAATGCATGTACTCATCACTTGTGTCCACCTAAATTGTAGTAGCTTTCAACATAGCAATGCAGCATGAATTTTGTTTGCGGCATGGTCAATGGAGTTCCAAGGGACATGGTGCACAAGCGATGCTATCAAAACAGAAGAAGAGAAGAGGTAAAGAGCGCCGTAATATGGTTTGCACCGCCTTGGTTATGGATCTCGGGTGGTACATACATAAACTCAATCGGCCTGCACTTTAAATTCTGCTTCAAACATCATAAGTGAGCATGTTAACATATTTGTATTTACTCAAGAGTTGCCTTGGCAATATGTGCATACTATCTTTACCTATTTGCACACTCTGTACCAGACATGTTACTTGCCTCGTAGAACCGCACAGACGCGACACACGGCAATCCTGATGAGAAGAGCTCCTGACCAGGCCTGTCTAAGCAGCACCAACAGTGGCTCGTAGAAGAAGAAGAAGAAAAATGAATGTTGACCCCAACACTGCTAGTCCCACTTGCCTCGCGTGACCATGACTTGTACCCATGTCAGCCCGTTTTTTGCAAACTAAAATCTTTCGACTAGTGTATACCGTAGGAAACCGCAGGTACAAATGCAAAAAAAAACCGCACAGACACGATACGCGGCGATCCTGATGACATGAGCTCCCGACCAGGCCCGTCTAATAAGGAAGCAGGCAACAATAGCAGCTCCTAGTTCTCCGTGGAAGGAAAATGCCAGTTAATTGAACCATGAGGCTCTTTTCCTAATCACAGAAAACCCGGAGCACTCGGATAAAGACGGGGCAACACACAGGTTGTCTGTCCCCCTCGACCCCCTGTCATCGCATCCATCGGCAGCCGCTGCATTATTCGTGCAGGTACAGGTCGGGGATCATGGCGTCGTGGCCGCGCTGGACAGAAACGCATCATGACTGGAGACAGGCCAGGCGGCGCCTCCTTTTGGTTTTTATGACCCCGGGCCGGTGGCGTGGTCAAACCGGAAATTTCAGTCTCGCACAGCACAGACTCGGAAACATTCTTCCTGGTTGTTACAATTGAGTCTATCTACAATTCCTTTGCTGTGCTTTTGTTTGGACTTTGGTTGTTCGCTTTTCGCTCAGTGATTGGAATCACAGCCTAGCACTACCTAAGCATGGTTTTCCACTTGCAGTGTTCTACAGACCACAGCCCCTGGCAAAACTGATTCCAAAGAGATGTTTCAAACTGTACTGACATACTTACGTAGATAAGCATGAAAAGGCACGAGATCCTGACGTTCATGGAATGGAAACGGCTCGTCATCATCGATGCCAAATGCAGTGCAAAGCACCAGGGGAAACGACAAAACGGAACCAGGAGAAGAACATGGGGGACATGGCGCCGCCGGCAACGACAGAGAGGACAAATCAGGCATGCTTTCTAAAATCAACATGTTGATGGAAGAGAATCCATGGATGAAATGTACAGACTACAGAGTAGTACACCTTCGTCCCCCACAGTGACGGCATCAAGCCATCGCCCATCGCGCTCTCATATCACAAGCTCACTTTGGTTTTTCATGTAACAAAACACATACAAATGCGACCCCCAAAAAAGAACATCAAGCCAACAAATAATAAAAGAACCGATCGAGACATGGAACGGGCCTAGAAAAGTAATAGAGAAACTCTTTTATTGTTCTTCTCCTATCATGCAACATCATGTTCAAATTGGTGGCGGGGTATGGACCTGTGGACCTGGCTGGCGATCGATCAAATTACATGTCGGGGTGGTCAAGCATCAATCAGGCGGCGGATTCGGAGGTGCTCTTCACCTTGAACCGGTACAGCAGCTTCTTCTTCTTGGACGCCGGGTTGTTCACGGCAAGCACCAACTTGCCGGGCTCGGTCACCTTGAAGCTCCCCTTCATGATCGGCTCCTCGTGGGCCGGCACCTTCCTCGTCTTCTGCACGATCACGGTGTATCCGCCCTCGGCGTCGGGGGTGAACTCGGCGCCGTAGCTCACCTCCCATCCCAGCACGCGGAGCTCCCACACCACGGTGGAGTTCTGCAAAGACGATGGCGATTAGTTAGTTTCATTTCGTCTGTCACAATGTGGGATTATTCGCATGAGACGAGAATTCAGAATGCAGGAACAGAGAGGCAATCAAACCTCGGTGGCTGGGATCTCAATGGCTTCTTTGGAGGATGGTTTCACGGTGAGCTCGGTGACAGCATCAGAGGTGGAGAACTCGGTGTCATCCTCCTTGTACAGGCCGCCGAATTGGACCGGAACCTGCTCTGGCGCGATGTATCTGTATCGAATTCGATGCAATGTGAGGATGTGAAATCTGAATGTATGATAGCAATGGCATACTGATTGATACTCTATAAATCTGTTTGTTGTGTGCAAGACTGCAAACCTGAAGAGGGTCTCCGCGGACTTGCCGGGGCTGCAGAAGACGATCTTGCTCTTGGTGCGCTGAGTCAGGAACGGGCTCATCACTTTGTTCGCCGCGAGGTACCACCACGGCACATTGATGAACACCTGCAGTTGATCAAATGATCCGACCAAATCAATTTCCCCAAATTCACAAAAACAGTACTCTCACATAGGAAACATGTATGCCATTTGAACAGGAAGCAGGAAGCAGCTGCCTAAAAAAGGACTAAAAAAGAGGGAAGCAGGAAGGGCCAAAAAAGTCCCAGCCTTTGCTTGCACCACTATTTCGAGTTAGCAGTTTAGCACTATCCTACTGAAGTTTACTGAAACAAGCATGACGCCGGCGTATAGAATCTAGAGATCCTATTTTTTGAAAGCTTTTTTTTTTTTTTGAATGCCTAGAGATCCTATTTTTAACCAAGCACAAAACTGAATACGTGGGAATTCTCAAGTTCTTAGCTGAAAGAATTGAATTTTGGACTTGGGATTCTAGGAGATCATTCCTTGTTTCTTTTGAACAATTCTAGGGGATGATCCGATCCGGTGTAAAAGAAGAGAAACAGAAATTGTACCTTCTTGGCGACGAACTCGGGGTAGTTGTCCTGGAGCAGGGCGAGAGCCTGGCGTGTGACGGCGCGGTGCTTGCCGAGCATGGGCGGCGAGTTCTTGAGGTCGGTGACCTGCACCATGGAGCACATGCCGCTGGGCGAGAAGTCGAGCTGCTCCCGGATGCCGCGCTCCAGGAGCTGGATGCGCCACTTGAGGAAGCGCTCCCGCTTCTCCTCGTCGCCGAAGGCCTTCTCATAGAGCTCCTTGTCCTGGAATTCGCCGTAGACGTTGTAGCAGACGGGGTGGCCCTCGCGGTCGGCGCCGCGGTAGAACACCACGTTCTCCAGCTCCGGCAGGCCGAGGTCGGCGCCCAGGAGGTCGTCGATGCCGAAGCGCTTGCGCCACAGCACCGCCGACTTGAGCATCGCCAGGGCCTCCTTCACCTTGAACTCGCGCGCGCGGAGGAATTTGAGCAGCACCGTGTCCGTGCGCTCGTCGTCGCCCACCAGCGGCACGCCCCAGATCAGCTCCTCCTTCCGCTCGGCCGCCGGCACCGGAGCGGACTCGGCCTCAGCCTTGGGTTCCTCGGCGGCGACGGCGACGGTCTCCTCGATGGCTTCCACCGCTTTGGTGGCTTCCTCCTCGACCGTCTTCTCCTCCGGGTCCGCCTCAGTTGGTTTGGTCTCCTCGGCCGCCGCCTCGTTCTTAGGCTCCTCGACGACCGCTTCCTCCGCCACCTCTGCCTTGGGCTCCTCCGGCGCGGGAGCCTCGGTCTTGGGCTCTTCCGGCGCGGGTGCCTCGTCCTTAGCCTCCTCGGCCGCCGCTTCCGCCGGCGCCTCGGGTTTGGCCTCCTCAGGCTTGGCCTCCTCGGCGGCCGCCGCCTCCTCTGCCTTGGGCTCTTCCTCCTTGGCCGCCGGCGCTTCATCCTTGGCCGGCTCCTCCTTCTTGGCCGGCTCTTCCTTGGGTGGTGGCGGCGGCGGCAGGTCAAACTCCCCGTTGGCGAGCGCGGCGGCGACGAGTTCCTTGAGCTGCGCGAGCGCCGTTTGCTCAGGGTCGGGGAGCTCGGACACCAGGTTGCTCTCCTCCTTGAACGACCCGGTGCCGTCGATCACCGCCGCCTCATCCCCCGCGGCGGCCTCCTCGGCCTCCTCCGCCTTCTTCTCCTCCTCCGAGTCCGCCTCCGCCGCCTTCTCCTCCGCTGCCTCCACGGCCTTCTCCTCCGCCACCGGGGCGGCGACCTCCTCTGCCTTCTCCTCCGCCACCGGGGCGGAAGCGGGCTCCTCTGCCTTGCTCTCGGCCTCCGTCACGGCCACCTTGGCCGCGGGGGCGGCGGCTTCTTGCTTCGTCTCGTCGGCCATGGACGCCTGCCTGATCGATCAAAGCGATCGAATCGAACGGCGCAAGTGGAAGGGAAAGCGACAGGGCGGGGCGGAGTTGGTTCGGGATGTTTTGGGGCGCGAGATGGACGTGGAGCGGGAGAGATTTGTAGAGGCAGGCAGGGATGGCCGGACGGCGGAGACCGGAGAGGGAGGCAGAGCAGGCTGTCAGGTGAGCGCAGAACAGCTTGCTTTGCTTGCTGGAAGCGTGAGGCAGGGGGCCAGGCAAGAGGGGAGCACGAGGCGTCTCTAGTGTGACTGGGACAGGGCCCCACGACACGATGTGCATGGATTAGCATGACGCTACTGCAGTTACTCCATTTCGTTTAAGCTGACAGCAGGGGCTCTCCAATCATCCGAAAGTTAAGAAGGACCTCTTACCTTAACCAAAGCATGGGATGCTAGAAGTTCTTATATTAGAAAAACAACTTCCACCCATTTCTCTTAATTTTCTTTTAAAACTTCGATCATTCATGGATAACAACAGTCACTGAATCTAATCCGTTTATAAATTGTCCACATCTTTTTGCTACGAAGGTATACGCAATTTACTATGAACAAACTTCTCAACTTTATTTTTTTTGTTCATAGTATATAGACGAGAAATACATAAAAAAAGATGAAGAAAGAAGGAAAGGAGAAAAGGGAGTGAGAAAACGGGACAGACATGTCCGATCGGATACCACCCACAAAATCTTTGTAGAAAAGTTAGCTCCCAAAGATCACATAAAGAAGTTGTCAGGATAAGTCGTCTATATAAATATTGCCAAAAAAATGTATAGGAAAATTATGATTAGAAGTTGTGATGGTAAGTTATGTCTCGCAAAATATATTCTAGGTTATCTAGGTCTAGCATTGTTTCCTTTTTTTTCATTCAAACGAGAGATACTCTTATGTCTTAGCTTTTTGAAAAATTAAGTAGTCTGATGTTATATGAGCATGGCCTGCGGAGTTTAATTCACAAAATGAACTGAGATACATTGGATAAATGTCCCATCTTTTCATGTTTGTACGAGTTAGAGCAAAACACAGTCGATTAATTTGAAGGAGAATTGAAACACATAAGACTTTAGTTTGCCATGTCAGTATGAGTCAGAGCAAAATTCAGTCGATTTGAAGGCAGGTTGAAACACATGACACTTTAGTTAAATAGATTTCAAGCCAAAAGTTATACAAGTGACATTGCAATATACAATGTGTCCCGTTGCAACACATGAACATTTTTACTAGTAATACACAAAAGTTATATGAATATAAGTTTGTAACTTTCTACAAAAGAGAGGAGACCATTTTTTTTTCACATGTGTAGGAGTATTTGATTTTAAACTACTCATGGTTGCCATCATGAGAAACTAAAAAAAGAATTACACATGTGTACCGTAATATTAATTTTTTGCCATAGTGATGTTTTAGGATTCAAAACATCGTGATTTTGATGATAAAAACATAAATTGGGTGCATTTCACCTAAACATGAATTAGGTATTGATCTTATATGATGGATCACACATAACTAAGTAAGAAAGAAAATATTGTGGTTGTCATCATAAAAACAAGAAAAACATATCTTTTTGGGCAATGCTTGAACTTATAATCCTGGTTTATTCTCTCACAATAAAACAACATCAGCAAACCTATTACCTGCAGGAATGATCAGCCAAACAACCATTAGGTTATAAAGAAAATTCTCAAGTGTAATAAACTCATGAGGAATAATATTAGTGGAGAATTATAGAGCAGGAGGGCTATTTCCCATTTTGACTACACTAAGCTCCGCTCGCCTCTATATCTTAAATCATAAATCTTTTGTAGCTCTCCGTCATCCATATCCATATATGTTATAAATCGATATATTGCTATCACGTGCAGGCATAGATTCACAGACTATTTTGGACTTATCAGCACTAATAGTTAGCTAGCTAGTAGCCATTAACTGTTAGCTAGCTAATATGTAGTTAGCACCTATTGCCAACTATAAACTTGCTACTGAAACGTAATAGCTAAGTTCTGTTTGGATCCATAGAGCTAACATATAGTTAGATCATGCTAATAATTAGCTCACTTAGTTCCAATTGAATCCAGCTAATACCTGGCTAATAACAATCTCACTAGTTAAACCCAACCAACTAATAGTTAGCTAGCCAAGATTAGCAAGCAAGCACCTCATGGATCCAAACAAGGTTGGTTCTATTAGCATTATGAATTAAGAGTTAAAATTAATACTACTGGATCCAAGCAAAATTGCTAATAAATCTTCTAATTATTAGCTAGAGTTCTACTAGCAGGTTTAGGGGTGCTAGTAGGTGCTAATAGTTCATATGCATCTTCAACTTAATATGCAATCACGTATCAGGAGGTGGATCAAACAACACCTATCAACTTTCTTTGTATTGAAAGAGAAGGCATTTTCGTTAATCTGTATTTGGTCCTAAAGTTGTCGCCTAGACTGAAAATGACCGTGAGGGGAGAAATAAAAAGGAAAGGTTTTGTGCTGAATTGCGTTGTAATGGTGGTGCAAGCTACGATTTTGTTAGATATAGGGATCATCTGAAACACGAAATCCATCCTAGCCTCTAAACTACCGCTATCTGTCAGTCTGTCACTGTTGCGTGCGCAATCAACACCTTTGTTTCTTCTTTTTTGAAGTGGCGATCAACACCTTTACTTGGTCGCATCCGAAGTGCTGATAGCAGCCAAGCACTGTGAAACTGCCATCTCTTTTCTTTCTCAAACAGTCACACATCTCACTGTCACAGTTTCATCAACCACCACTCATCCCTGATCACGCAACCGGGACGAAAAATTCTCTTCGTCGTTCCAGAGGCATGCGTTCTTGCGCTGTCATCAGCGTCTCTGCATGCTAAACAAACTGGATTGCAAGAATTCCTTCGACAAATCGATCAGTTCATACGTCTCCTGGCCCGGATAACCTTAACAATAAAGGCTTAAACGACTGAACAAGCATCCGGTTTCAGGATGGACAGGGATGCTTTGCCTTCGGTGGAGGGCAAAAGTTTTCAAGGCGGCGAAAACGAAACGCACTTTCCTCGGTAGTCCATGGAAAATGCGCTCTTGTCAGTTATCAGTGTTTTTCCCTTCCTCTGTATCTCCATGAGTTTGCTGTGGATACTAAAGAAGTTTGCTAAGCGTTTCCTGTTCGGTTTGTGCTAAACAACCGTCTGTTCAGTTTGCTCTGGAAGTTTGCTAAAGCTAGCGGTTCTGATTGGTGGGCTGGTGGTCGTTGAAAACAGCCATCTGGATGTTAAGTGATACTACTACTACTACTACAACAACTAACAACTAATATAGAACAATAAAAGGGTATTTTGAGAAAACATATGAAATGGCCAAATGGGCGCCATCAGTCCTTACTGGCAATTGCCATGTCTGGTCGCCGGTCCTCTGATCTCTATCGCCTCGCTTTGACCAATTCCAGAATCCAAAGAACTGCCGCAGCACCTTGGTCGGCGCCGAAACTAGCGGTTGCATCATGGATAAACAAACATAACCTGTCTAGGACAGCTCAGTTGAGAGGACTCCGGCAGTCCGGCTCCTTCACCTTGGTATAGTGTTTTCTCAAAAACAAAGCAGCGTCAGTCGGTTTATCACTGTAGAAATGCACATCTTCTTTTGAATAATTGTTCTCAGGAACTATATGGTCCAACCGGCAACGGCCTAGCTGGGACACTTCGGTAACTCACGCTATGTTGACAGCACTCAGGCCCTGGGTCCGGCTCCATATGAATGGTCTCACGCGTCTGACAGTCTTTGCACGCATGGCTCCATTTTGATCGATCGGCGCTCAGAGCCCTGAGAGGGAGGAAACCGGAAAAAATATTCCAGGCAGATTTTAATTCATCGCGGCAGGATATTCCGTTCAAAAATAATCTCTAATCCCAAAATGCTGAAACATCTCGTCAGTGAATAAAGTGATGCTGAAACAAAATGTGAATAAGTGATGCTGAAACAAAATGGACTTTTACTTTTGGTACACCGGACTCCATTTGTTTCTGTCTCTGACACTGACAGGGACTCTTTTTTCATAAGTATTTTTTTTAAAAAAAAAATTATAGCCGATTGGTGCATGGTCACCACGCAAGATTCGGGTTTTTACTACTGGAGCACACTACATGCATGTGTCATGGATCGGTATCCAATGAAAGCGTAAAACGTGGAGAGAGACTAGACAAAGACAGGCAATGGCATCAGCAACGGATTTGAGATGCTTTGTCGATGGAGCTTGCAGCATTAGAGTATTGTGGATCTGGCGTATGGGATCCATCGATCCTCGTCGCTTCAAGCTACACGAAAACAATGCTGCCACTGAGCCTGAGAATCCAATGATATATAACTGTTCATTGTTCAAAGTACGCACTAGCAGTAACTAGACGTTGGATCCGCAGCAGCGCAAGCAGCGTGCTAAACCTTGTCCTACTAAGGTTACATAAAAATTAAGGACCAACAGCATACTAACTAACTGGAGTACTAGTGTAGTATACATACTCTTATATACTACTGTAACAAGCGCTAGACGTAACAGCTCAAATAACATCTCTTCATCCATGCATTTGCATTCACAAAGAATGAAATAAAACAAAGTTTGGCATCCACTACTAACCGAGCCAGCTCGATGAACGGAATGGGTCCGCAAACATGTGTGTCCAGCCAGCTCATGCAAACTCCTGCTGTCCTGCCAAGTGTTTGTGCCGGCCATCAACGCGGCACGCCTAGCCCACGCCCTTTCATACCTCCAGCGCCGGATTCCACGTTTCCATGCGTCTTTCTCGCTCTCCACTGGCCTGCCGGCCAAGGCCAGTTCAGCAGGCAGGCAGGCACTGCTGGGATAGCGCGACGCCAGTCTGGGGCCGAACCAGAACCAGTTGAGCAGAGCTGCGGTGCCCCGGCCCCGGACGCCTGCACGGCTGCACCCTGGCCTCCTCCAGTGTCCAGTTCCAGTGTGGCTTCTTTTTTCGACGAAAGAATGAATGCGCCTTCTAGTTCTACGTGAACGCCGATCCCTGGATTCGTCGCCGCACGGGCACATTCAATGAACACTTGAGTTTTAGCCGCGTCAGAACAAAGATCCCAGCCTCTACATCATTTTGAAGGTACCGCAAATTGTTAGATCTCCTACTCTTTAGCTAGCGCAACGGCTTACTGGGCCTTGATCTCGCGCCCTGATCGGGGGCGCCCAACCGGACTTGGTTGGTGGACCCCGTCACACAGCGCTATAAAGAAGAGAGGTGGGGGCCACGGCACGAATACCTAAGTTCGTCGCGCCACCAGTCCTCATCACCTACATCCCGAAACCCTAGCCGATATAGGAGCGTTGTCAGCGACGGGAAGACCACCGACGCCAGCACCGTCCCTCGACGTCCGCGCCGCCACCAAGGACGTCGTCGTCTTCATCCTCTTCACCGACCGACGCTGCCTGTGCGCTGCCTCCATCAACGATCGTGATGGGATCCGCTGCACCGGCCAACCCTACCCCAACTGCACCACCCACCGAGGGATTCGTTATGCACCTCATCCCTCTCGCCCTACTCCTCTCTCTCCCTCTTCCAATCTCTCACGCATCCGGTAGACTATGACTAGGTTCTTGATTATCAACTACATCTTGATGAACCTAACCCGACTAGACTCCACTGCTAGATCGATCCTATGTTGAATATGAACTAACAATGGTATCAGTATAGCCTCTAGTAAGTGGATCTAGTGACTGGGTTAAGAAATGAAAACAAAGATTGAAGAAATCAACCGATCCGAAATGGATCGGGGGAAAATGAAACCCTAACCCTAACAAGAAACATCAAAGGGGTTCGGGATAGACGAAATCCAAAGAAAATGACACAGAAGAACAGACCGATCCGTTGCGGATCGGGGAAGAAGTCGAAGAAACCGTAACCCTAATGAATAGATCAGGGGAGCCAAGAAGTTCTTACCTGTAGAACTCGGCCTCCCGGTCCACGACGCTGGACATCACCATGCCCGGCGTGCACGAACCAGAACCGCCGGACGGTGAGGCCATACCATCGTGTACCCGCCGCCTTGGCTCGCGCAGCGCGCGGTTTCGAGGTGCCGAAGCGGAGCCACTCGACGGCGCCGTGCTCAACCACGTGGGAGCACGAGCACCGGCGAGCGGGCCCGCGACGGCGCCAGTCCCTTCTTCCTCCAGTCCGGCCGCGCGGACAGCTCGGTGCTCTGCACTGCGGCTGACGGAGCTCTGTTGTGAAGAGAGAGAAGGGGAGGAGAGAAATGAAATTAGGGTTCGGGGTCCACGGCTGCCATCGGGGTTTTGACCCCCCGATCCGCGCGCTCGGCTGTTCGATGCAGATGGATGGCTGACGGCGATTGGGTCGGCCATTGTGGGCCGACCGGCCGACCGCGCGGCGTGGCGCGTGCGCAGGCCGCTGGGCCGTTTTGGCCATCGTGCCGAATGGATTGCTGCGGCCCGTGAAGTGCATAGTGAACTTTTCAAATTTCTAAAATATATATAAAAAAAGAAAATGGGCCGCCGCGCTGGGCCACACTCGCTGCGCGCGTGCGCGCGCGTGAAGCAGGCCGATGGGCCGTTTTGAACACTGGGCCAAATGGTTAGACTTCGGCCCGATATGAACAGTAAAAATTTTTCTTTTTCCAGAAATTGAATTTGATGAATATTTGAATGAAATTGAATTAAATTTTGAAGTAAATTTTCTCTGCAATTTAATCCAACGATATTTTGCTCAGAAAATAGAATAAAATTGAAGATTTTCTGGAAATTAAATTATGATATTGTTTTATTTTTCCGCTGCGAATATTGAATCATTGCTCTCATATTAAATTTGAACCAACGGGATAATTTAATTTTTAAGAGAAAGAATATGAATTTCTGGTAATTTTATTGATAAATTATAGTGTTGTTATTTTCTGAGCAACGTTGTTAATAATAATATTATAATATTTTGATTCATGAGATTATGCATTATTTTACTTCTTCCCAACGGTGATGTAGAATCTTTTTGCATAGATGAATTTTGGTATATGTTTTAATTTGACCAACGTTAAGTTAAGACATGCAATTTTATTTATGAATATATCTCACTCTCTTTGATATGAATTTCAGGAGGAAAATTCTTTGTGAACATCAACAACATCCTGAAGCTCAATGGGACCAACTATCGAGTTTGGCAGGAGAAGTTTGAAGTGGAGCTTGCCTTAGGTGAGGTTGATATAGCAATCCATCACCCGTGTCCTGTTGAACCAGTGGCACTGGTGAGGGGAGTTGATGAAGCTGATGCTGCTTTCGCTACTCGTGAGCGTGAGCATACAGATAATGTGATGAAATATCAACTTGAACATAGAAATTGGGTTGGCTCCAACCACAAGTGTCTCTTAGTGGCCAAGGCCACTATTGATGAAACCATCAGGGGATCAATCCCAGAATGTGCCACTGTTAAATAATATCTTGAAAAGGTGAAGAATCAGTTTACTGGGTCTACCAAGGCCACATCAAGTACACTGATCAAGAAACTCGTCACTTCGAAATACAGTGGTGGCATCAGGAAGCACATCTGTGAAATGCGCACTACGGCATCTAAGCTTCAACCAATGGATTTGGAACTCAAAATTAATGATAAGTTCCTGATGCATCTGGTTTTTGCTTCCTTGCCCAAAGAATATGAAAACTTTGTTGTGAACTACAACATGCAGCCCGAAGATTGGGATTTCGAAAAGCTCATTGGCATGTGTGTTCAGGAGGAGGAAAGAATTAAAAACTTACAGGGTGACACTGCTAACCTTGTGAGGGAGAACAAAAGAAAGCACTTTCAGAACAAGAATCCTAAACCACAGGGGAAACCTCAGTGGGATAATGCCTCCTCTTCTTCCAAGCCACAGGGAAATGCCCCTATGAATCATCAAAATCACCCAAATGACCTTTTTGGTGGTGCTGAAAAAAATCAATGCAAGTACTGCATGAAGAGGGGACACTACAAGAGAGATTGCTCTCTCTACCTGAAGTCTCTGCTAAAGAGAGGTGAGGAAACTATTACATTTGTAGATGAATCTCTGTATTTGAATTATGCGAAAACCACTTGGTGGATTGATTCTGGTGCAACTACTCATGTTGCAAATTCTTTACAGGGATTAAATGGGAAGAGAATCCTGCAAAGAGGGGAAAGAATAATTAAAGTTGCGAATGGAGTGCAAGCCAATGTTGAAGCCATTGGAGAACTCTCTTTAGAATTAAAGAATGGTTTTATACTTAGGCTTAAAGATATACTCTATGTTCCTTCTTTGCGTAGAAATTTAATATGTGTCTCAAAACTTGATGATGATTATTTTAATTGCCATTTTGGTAATGGCCAATATAAGATACTTGTTAATAATGAATGTGTTGGTCTTGCCTTCCGACAAGACAAACTTTATTTATTATCTCTTGCTGAGAATGTGAATAATGTCTGTAATAAGAATATGGATGATTCCCTATCTATGAATGTAAGTAAGAAGCGAAAGAGAATTGATAATGTGTCTTCGAAATTATGGCATTGTCGCTTGGGCCATATTTCGAGGGGGAGAATAGAACGATTAGTTAAAGAATCAATTCTCCCGCACTTAGAATTTTCTGATTTAGAACACCGTGTTGATTGTATCAAAGGAAAATATGTTAAGAAAATAAAGAAGAATGCCAAACGAAGTACAGGAATCTTGGAAATAATCCACACAGACATTTGTGGTCCTTTTCCTATGAAAAGTGTAGATGGTTATGATTCGTTTATAACATTCATAGATGATTACTCTCATTATGGCTACATTTATCTAATTAAAGAAAGATCAGAAGCATTGGATAAATTCAAGATATTTAAAGCTGAAGTTAAAAATTAACACAATAAGAAGATCAAGTTAGTACGATCAGACCGGGGTGGAGAGTACTATGGGTGACATACCCCATATGGCCAAGTCCCTGGACCTTTTGCAAAGTTCCTACAGGAAAGTGGCATAGTCGCCGAGTACTCCATGCCGGGGGAGCCTCAGCAGAATGGAGTGGCTGAAAGAAGAAACCATACCTTAATGGATATGGTAAGAAGTATGATAAGTTACTCCATATTACCGATTAGTTTATGGATGGAGGCGTTGAAAACCGTCATTCACATACTTAATCGAGTACCAAGCAAGTCGATGTTGAAAACACCATATGAATTATGGACTGGAAGAGAACCCTCACTTAATCACTTACGTGTGTGGGGATGTCCAGCTGAGGCAAAGATTTTCAACCCAAACATTGGAAAGTTAGACCCCAAGACAGTCAACTGCCATCTCATTGGCTACCCAGAAAGATCGAAAGGATATCGTTTCTATTGTCCTGATAGACATACGAAGTTTGTAGAAACAAGACATGCTGTGTTCTTGGAGGATGATATGATCAGGGAGAGCAAGGTAGCATGAGAAATTAATCTTGAGGAGAAACGGGTACATGTGCCCACTCCGATGGTTGAAGAACCATATTTTGTACTACCTGCTGCTGTTGCACCAACAGTGCAAGACACTGTAGTGACAACACCTGTTGTTAGTTCTCCTGTGCCGACAATAAACGAACGTGAGGAACCTGTCCTTCAGGAGCCTATAGAACCAAACATCGCACATGAGGAAGAGCAGCTGTAACACCCTGGTGTTAAGCATGCATTATCTTGCATATCATGAGCATGATCATCTCATTTGCATAGTCATTTATTTACATGAAATGATAAAACCAAAATGTGCTTACCTTGTTTTAAACTAGAGCTATGTGATAGATTGATTGTTTAGGGTTGAGTGTTAAATGAAGTTTGTAGAGAAAATTATTTGGAGCAAAACTTATTTTGGGGTCATTTCATGAAAAGGCTTGGAAGTGGGTCAAAAATGTCAAAAACAGTTTATAAAAAAGATTTTCTTTTAATTTTAAATTCCCATTTTTGAAATTCAAATTCTAGGCAGAATTAGGTTTTGATGTTTAAAAGTGAAATGTTCTACTCATCAAAAGGAACATTTCATCTTTTACAAGTTTCTTCAAATTCGGATTATTTTGGAAAATATGGGGTTCATCAAGTTCTGCACGAATCTTGGCACAGTGGGACCCACCCGTCGGCCTCCTTCTTCCTCTCTTCTTCTTTCTCGCGCCGACGGTGTCCGCACCGACGCCGGCCGCGTGGCAGCCGTACGCCGGGTGACGCCGCTGCCCGCTGTTCTGCCTCCGCACCCGAGGGCCGCACACCGATCCCGCACGCCGCGCTCGCCCGACCCCACGGCCGCTCCACGCGCCCTCGGCTGACTCCGCATGCGCGCCACGCGCTCGACGAGCTCCGACGCCGCGCTCCGTCTGTCCGAGCCTGAGCGGCCACTTTGAGCTGTTCCGACCGCGTCAACCTCCCCCTCGCTCACTCCTCCGCCACCAGACGCTCTCTCGCCCCTCCTTTCCCTCACAAGAGTCTGAGCGCGACGCGAAGCCGCCATTGCCGCCGCCGTGAGCTCGCACGCCACCGCACCTCACAGACTTGATACATTTTGCCCAGAACTCGCCAGAAGCTCTGCCTCGACGCGAGCCACGTCCTGCGCACCTTTCCGGCCCTCGAGCCCCAAGGTAGAGGTCGAATCGACCCGTTCCCCTCTCGCCGGTCATGGCCGCCCGACCGCCGCGCGGTCCACCGTGGCCAGCAACCTCTCTCTTCCTTAATTAGCTTGCGCATCGTGACCGCCTGCTCGAGTAGCGTAGATTGGTGTAGCTAATGGGACCGATTAGGGTTCGAGCCCGTCGGATTTTGGCCCGTCAGATTGGTGTAGCAGAAGAACAGGATCTTGAAGTTGATCTTCTGGAGTGTCCCGACCACCAGCCAAGCTCTTTCCTGAAAGGCAAGCCCCGGAGCATTCTCCTTGTGGTTTGCAAAATATCTAACTTGAGTCCTTTACATGTTTGATGCATTAAGTTATATACGTTGTTTTATACCGTTGCTGCAATACTTATATTCCTTGCCACTGTTATACTTCAACCCTGTTAGGTTCGGGTGCGATTATCTGCTTAGCCCTGCTTTAACTAGATCGATAGAAGTCGGGTGATTTCCTGTCATCCGTGAGTTATAGGTGGCAACCCAGAATTGTTGAATACATTGTTATCTTGGATAACCATGTGGAGATAATAAATCGAGACCGGGCAGGATTGGTGTTGAGACTGAACTGGAGGTTCGGTGTGGTTATCCTGTCTGTGTCGAACTAGGACCCCGTCCGTTGTACGTCCTCAAGTCATATTGATTTATGCCTCACATTTAGCTGGAAGGATAAGTCGTTCCGACCGCGAAGCCTAATTTTGATTTGGGCCAGGAGTCGACCTGCTGTACGCATCGTATTGGTGAAGATGGGGGACCACAGGTTACGCAGAGAGTAAGTCCAAGGTCAGGGTCTCCCTGAATAAGGCAGCCAGGCGGTTCCTGGATACGATGGTACCTGTTGATCCCGCGCTTTTCCCGAATTGAATGTCGGTGATCTGTAGCTCACCATGGCTGGTGAGTGTGGTTTGTGTGAGGAATACCCGCCAGCTGGTTAGTAATCGATTATAATCGCCATCGTTCCTGGACAGTGAACACTTGACTTGAGCAGCGGCATCGTAGTAAGAACTTGAACAAGAGATGAGATGGTTGAGCTGTTGAGATGGAAAGATACTCAACCAGAATTGGTTACTTTCTTGTTGAATAATTATTACCATGCTTGTTTAGTACAGTGCTAATGTAGCATGATAAGGTTAATCAGATTAAAATATATTGCTAGAAGGTTCTTATTAATTGTTTCTTTAATACCAGCTTTTCCGTAATTAAATGAGTCAACTATCCTACTTAAACAGCCGTGCATACTCCTTGGAGTCAATTTTATTTTTAGTTTATGACGGGTAAGTCTAGCTGAGTACATTCTCGTACTCAGGGTTTTATTTCCCATGTTTTTGCAGATGGTGAGATGTTTTATGGATATTGTCAGAACTGCTTCTATCCCGCCTTGGGAGATGACTAGACCTTGGGCACGGTCACTCTGCTCTACTTAATGCTTTTGCTGGATATTGACTGAGGACCTGGCACCGTATTTGAACTAAGTGTGTGTGTGTGGATTTGAACTAAACAGCTTCCGCTTCATTTCGAATTTGAACTTGGTTTGTAATAACTTTATTCGTACTCCGATGTTTAAACTATGTACGTTGTGAATGGTGAACGCTAAACTATTACGATCTTGGTCGTGCCGAAAAAGTTTGAAATCCTTCGAGATTTCGGTATGACTACTGGGTTTATTAGGTCTCAATCATGTAGTTTGCCGTCCTAATGGTGAATTATGTGCTTGTGCTCTAATAAATTGGTCGGTT
Organism: Bothriochloa decipiens; assembly: GCA_023333625.1. Classification (NCBI taxonomy): domain Eukaryota; kingdom Viridiplantae; phylum Streptophyta; class Magnoliopsida; order Poales; family Poaceae; genus Bothriochloa; species Bothriochloa decipiens. Next base: position 35,755,167 of record CM041639.1, on the reverse strand, counting down.
CTGTCACAGCACACAGCTGGCATCGGAGCAGGTTTAGCGTGTTACTGTTCACAAGTATTTAAAATAAAAGAGTTTTTGGTTTGCGAAAAGTATTTACAAAAAGTATAGGTGTACATAGGCGTTCAAATCTATGATTTTGAAAACTAGAGTGTGCCAGTGGTCATATCCTTTATGCCCAATAGGATTCAAGTGGCTTAATTAAGTACCGACTTGGGGAAAATTGCATCATATTTTCTGTTTTGTCGTTGCCTATACAATGACGGAGTCGTATGGGTGTCATTCACTTGAGTGGTAATGTATGGATCAAATTGCCTCTACACCCTGGTAAGTGTGAGTTGTGAGAGCATGATTGGATGCAATGCTAGTCTAGGGGAGTGCTTATTGATGCCGGATTATTCACATGTTGCACACATGTTTATATGAAGGTATCCCATGTTGGGACCGTCTTCTGGCGGTGTCGTCTTCTGCGCGACTTATTGGGGTAGTAAGTAATCGGTGTTTTCACCTTGTTCGGAAGGTGCGTGAATTTTTACGTCGAATTGCATTCATATGGGATATGGGCTGAAATGAATTTTCTGCAGGTACACTAACCGCGAACGGTAGAACGAAGTAGTTACGTATAAATAAGAGAACGATGTATGCCACCGCATAGCGCGTTAGATTATTAGTTCGTGAGGACGTATGTAACGTGCATGCATCATGGTTAAAATTGCTCATTCATACATTCATGGTTCCTTCCCTTATAAATAAATTGTCTCCTTTCTTTAAAATTATAACTTATAGGATATACAACTTTTGGACAGATGCCGAGAACCAAGCAGACTGCTCGCAAGTCCACTGGAGGAGGAGTGCCCCGTGGTCCTTTGGCTGTCCGTGAGTCGGCACCAAGGGAGGTGGAGACTTTTCTTGAGGAGCACGCCATGCCTAGCCTTCTTTGGAGGATTCTCTCCAACGCTGGGTACATGGTGGGCATGGAGCCTCACTACTACTGGGACAAGGATGACTTGGTGAACTACGGAGAGGCTCGGGTGGAGGTAGTTGTCCCACCTTTGGACGGTGACCCCCACTGGGTTGGGTGGCACTGTTTTGGTGCGGGCAGGACTGCCAAGACGGTTGCCACGTTTGTAGCTTTTGACGTGGTGGAGCACCTGATGGAGGAGATACCTCACCAGCTTGCCTAGGCTTTTTCTGGAGTGTTCCCCTTTGCTTACCGCCTTTCTAGGTGGCCACATGCTGAGGGAAACCCACTGGGGGCCGATCCTAAGGAGGCGCAGGGTAGCAGCACGCCTGCCATGAGTGCTATGTTTGCAGTGATGAGGGCCTATGTCAACATGGAGACTAAGGCACTTCATTTGAGTGAGGAGTTCAAGGAGGCTCGAGCTGATGCACGCAAGGAGAAGCGTGAGTTGACACGTGAGCTTCAGCGCTCACGAGAGGAGGTAGCCCGTGTGTCTCAGCATCGAGACAAGGTGGTGCTGGAGAGCCAGAAGATGGCTCAGGCTAGGGATGAAGCCTGGTCCGAGTTCCATCGTCTTAGCATCCGTCAGCAGCAGGTGCTAGAGGATGTGGAGGATGTTCGTGCTTACAATGCTAGTCTTCATTAGGAGGTGCACAGGAAGCAGGAGGAGATCCATCAGCTAAGAGCAGCCTTAGTAGCAGCTAGAAGGGCTATGAACAGCGCTTCTAGTGAGAGTAGCAACAATGGAGAGTAGCCTTGTTGATGATCGCTAGTCTTTAGTTGTTCTTTTGCGTTGCTGTCAGGTGGTCATGTAACCCTTTTGCATGCTATCGAGACTTTGATGTAATGTGGAACATGGTGTTTGATGTGGTGATATCCGTACACTTTTAAAAAGTCCAGTGTATGTATGCTGGCAAAATATGGATGTTGTAAGACGCTTTGCGATGGTTCGAAGTAATATTATTAGTGATGTTGTGATGTGAAAATTAGAATTATTGTGCCTCTATTTATTGTGCGAATTTATTTCCCTCGATAAATTCAGTTTGGCATGGTTTCTACATTCACCTCTCATTATGACAACATTCACCTAATAAATACTTATTGCTGAAATATGCAGATGCCGGTTACCCGTAGTGGTTCGGGTGCTAATGGCAGTGGTGGATCTGAAGAGGGTGCCGATAACACTGCAAGTGGTGTGCCACCCCCACCTCTGACCAATGCGGAGCAGCTGTTTGCTCAATTCTTGGGCAGCCAGCGCAATGTGGAGCAGCTTCTTTGTGAGAGCTTGGCCCGTGATGTTCGTCAGGGTCCTTCGCAAAATCAATACAGAAGCTTCAAGGAATTTCAAGACACTAAACCTCCTGTGTTTAAAGATGCTCCTGAGCCACTAGAAGCAGACGAATGGCTCAACACCATGGAAGATAAATTTCGTCTTCTAAGGTTAACAGAAGAGCTGAAAGCAGAGTATGCAGCCCATCAGCTTGAGGGACAAGCAGGGACGTGGTGGAAGCAACATCGCACCACCTTTCCGCAGGGTGTTCCTATTACTTGGGACCGCTTTGCACGTGCTTTTCGGGAAAATTTCATTCCTCCCAGTTTGATGGCTATGAAGAAGACTGAGTTTCTGTCGCTCACTATGGGAACTCGTAATGTGAAGGAGTATCTGCACGCCTTCAATACCTTGAGTCGCTATGCTCCTGAGTTTGTCAACACTGATGAGAACAAGATAGCTAGTTTCAAGAGAGGCTTGAGTTCCAAGTTGATGAAGACCATGAGCACTTCTGCCCGTGTTATTTTCAATGACTTTCTGAATGATTGTATTATGCACGAAAACAGTAACAACATTCATGCTGCCGCCAAGAATCGCAAGAGAGCCCATGATGGAGGTGGTTCTTCTTAGGCAAGAGCCCCAACTACTTTCCGTACTCCGCATCGTCCACCTATATCAGGTGCGAGATTCAGGCCCCTGTAGCAGAAAAAGCATAACAATTATCTAGCTCAGAATTCGCAGAAGCATCACAGAGCATTCAAAGTTCCTGCTCCACAGGGGAAACCAGGATAGAGTAGCTTGACCGATGCTAACAAGACACCTGTCAATGGACCTTGCTTCAACTGCAACTAGACAGGGCACTTTGCTCGTTATTGCCCTTTTCCCAAGAAGCAGCAGGCCCTGTACCAAGCTCGTGTGCACCACACCTCGATTGAGGAGATTCTTGCTGGTGAACCAGTGACTGTGGGTATGTTTTCTGTGAATCAAATCCCTGCTGCTATTTTGTTTGATTCTAGATCATCGTATTCTTTCATGAGTCAAGCATTTGCACAAAAGCATGATCAAAAGATACTTGAATTGAGCATTGAATTCAAGGTTAGTTCAGCTGGGGCTGACATAACTACTAAGCAGATAGTTCAGGGTGCAACCCTAGACTTAGATAAGTGGAGGTTTCGGTTGAACTTGATAGTTCTACCTGGCTTTGGAGTGGATGTCATAGTGGGAATGAGTTGGATGAAATTCTGGGGTGCTGTGATCGATACAGGTAATAGGATGCTATCTATCAGAAATCCTCTTGGGGAGGGTACCTTTCAAGTGCCATTACCCCGAAAGTTTAAGCTAGAGAGCGTATCCTATTCTACTCGCGTGACCCCTCTTCCCGAAATTCCTATCGTGTGTGAGTTTTCGGATGTTTTTCCTGAAGAGCTTCTGGGTCTTCCACCAGATAGGGATGTTGAGTTTCGCATTGAGTTACTACCTGGCATCGCCCCAATTTCTAGGAGGCCATATCAGATGCCGCCAAATGAATTGGCAGAGCTTAAAAATCAGTTGAAGGAATTGTTGGACAAGGGTCTTATTTTCCCTAGCGTGTCGCAATGGGGTTGTCCCGCTATCTTTGTAAAGAAGAAGGACAAATCTCTATGAATGTGCGTGGATTATCGTCCGCTCAATGCTTGACCGTTAAGAACAAATATTCGTTACCCCGTATTGACATTCTTTTTGACCAGTTGTTCAAGGCGAGAGTGTTTTCCAAGATTGATCTTAGGTCTGGTTACCATCAGATCAAGATTAGACCAGAAGATGTGCCTAAGACCGGCTTTTCTACCAGATATGGATTGTATGAGGATCTTGTTATGTCCTTTGGCTTAACAAATGCTCCTGCATACTTCATGTATCTGATGAATTCGGTCTTTATGCCTGAGTTAGACAAGTTTGTGGTGGTGTTTATCGATGACATCTTGGTGTACTCTGAAGATGAAGAAGATCATGCCGAGCATCTGAGGATTGTTTTAGAAAGGCTTAGGGAACATAAGTTGTATGCCAAGTTTAGAAAGTGTGAGTTTTGACTCAAGAAAGTTCAATTCCTTGGCCATGTTCTATCTGATAAGGGAATCTCAGTAGATCCGAGCAAAGTACAAGAGGTGATGAATTGGGAAGCACCAACTTCTGTGCATGAAGTTCAGAGTTTTCTCGGTCTAGTCGAATATTATCGTCGTTTCATTCCAGATTTCTCGAAGATTGCCAAACCTATGACAAATCTGTTGCAGAAAGAGAAGAAGTTTGTCTGGACAGAGGAGTGTGAAACAGCTTTCTGTACCTTGCGGGAATTGTTGACCACTACTCTTGTTCTTGCACAACCAGATTTAGGAAAACCTTTTGATGTATATTGCGATGCATCAAAAACAGGCTTAGGATGTATGCTTATGCAAGAAGGAAGAGTCATAGCTTATGCCTCATGATAGTTAAAGAAGCATGAAGTGAATTATCCAACCCATGATTTGGAGCTAGCCGCTGTTGTGCATGCTCTAAAAATCTGGAGGCATTACTTGCTGGGTAACTTCTGCAAAGTCTATACTGATCACAAGAGTCTGAAGTATATTTTCACTCAACTCGAGTTGAACATGAGACAACATCGATGGATGGAGTTTATCAAGGAGTTCAATATGGAGATCTTGTATCATCCAGGCAAGGCAAACGTAGTCGCAGATGCGTTGAGTCGAAAATCACATTGCCATGCCGTTCAACCTTTGTTAGCAGATGGTTTTAGCCTCATGCATCCTGTTGTGCTGCGTAACATACAAATTAGTTGTTCGCTTGAAAGCAAGATCATCGAAGGTCAGAAAACTGACAAGGGTATAGGTCATATCAAGGAGAAGATGTTGAAACAGCCGCTCAAGCATTTTCGAGTGGATGAGAAGGGAATCTTATGGTTTGACGATCGTCTGGTCATACCAAAAGATAGAGAACTCAGAAATCAAATCATGAATGAAGCTCACTTATCAAAGTTATCTATTCATCCTGGAGGTAGCAAGATGTTTCATGATCTGAAGGCTCGTTATTGGTGGACCAAAATGAGAAAAGAGATTGCAGCTTATGTCGCACGGTGTGACATCTGTTGTCGCATAAAGGCTGTTCATTTGAAGCCAGCTGGAATGCTTCAACCGTTGCCAATTCCTGAATGGAAATGGAAAGATATCAGTATGGATTTCATTACCGGACTTCCCACCACTCAAAAAGGGCATGACTCTATTTGGGTAATCGTTGATCGACTTACCAATAGTGCGCACTTCATTTCAGTTCGTACAGATTATCGACCGCCTTAATATGCTGATATTTATCTCAGGGAGATCATTTGTTTGCATGAAATTCCTAAGACAATTGTATCTGATCGAGGATCTCAGTTTACTGCTCATTTCTGGGAACACTTGCAGAAGGATTTGGGGACAAAGCTGAATCATAGTATCGCTTATCATCCTCAGACTTCAGGTCAAACAGAAAGAGTGTCAAGTTCTTGAGGATCTTTTGAGGGCTTGTGTTTTATCATCCAAGGGTTCATGGGATAAATGGTTACCTTTGGCAGAATTCTCTTATAACAATATTTACCAAGAGAGTATATAGATGGCTCCTTTTGAGGCACTGTATGGCCGAAAGTGTAGAACGCCTGTGAATTGGGTAGGACCTGGAGAAAGAAGATATTATGGTATTGACTTTGTGAAAGAAGCTGAAGAGCAGGTTCGAACAATTCAACAACACATAGCAGCTGCACAATCTCGTCAGAAAAGTTATGCTGACAAGAGAAGAAGACCTCTAACTTTTAATGTTGGTGATTATGTGTATCTGAAGGTCTCTCCTATGAAGAAAGTGCAACATTTTGGTGTTAAAAGAAAACTAGCACCACGTTATGTTGGTCCATATCAGATAGTGGAAAGAAAAGGATTGTGGGCCTATAAGCTCAAACTGCCTGAAGAGATGAGTGCAGTGTTTCCTGTTTTCCATGTATCCCAACTCAAGAAATGTCTGCGTGTTTCAACCGAAGAAGCCGTTAAAGACATTAAGCTGAGTTCAGATTTAACTTACGAAGAGAACTATGAGACTCCTGGATATCAAAGACAGAGTGACCAGAAATCGTGTGGTCAGGCAATACAAGGTTTCTTGGAGTAATCATGACGATGGCGATGCTACTTGGGAAACGGAGGACTATTTAAAAGAAGCATATCCTGATTTTCATAAAGAATGGTTAGTCTACTCAAATTTTGAGACGAGATTTCTTTAAGGGGGGAAGGGCTATAACACCCTGGTGTTAAGCATGCATTATCTTGCATATCATGAGCATGATCATCTCATTTGCATAATCATTTATTTACATGAAATGATAAAACCAAAATGTGCTTACCTTGTTTTGAACTAGAGCTATGTGATAGATTCATTGTTTGGGGTTGAGTGTTAAATGAAGTTTGTAGAGAAAATTATTTGGAGCAAAACTTATTTTGCGGTCATTTCATGAAAAGGCTTGGAAGTGGGTCAAAAATATCAAAAACAGTTTATAAAAAAGATTTTCTTTTAATTTTAAATCCCTATTTTTGAAATTCAAATTCTACGCAGAATTAGGTTTTGATGTTTAAAAGTGAAATGTTCTACTCATCAAAAGGAACATTTCATCTTTTACAAGTTTCTTCAAATTCGGATTATTTTGGAAAATATGGGGTTCATCAAGTTCTGCACGAATCTTGGCGCAGTGGGACCCACCTGACGGCCTCCTTCTTCCTCTCTTCTTCTTCCTCGCGCCGACGGTGTCCGCGCCAACGCCGACCGCGTGGCAGCCGTACGCCGGGTGACGCCGCTGCCCGCTGTTCTGCCTCCGCACCCGAGGGCCGCACACCGATCCCGCACGCCGCGCTCGCCCGACCCCACGGCCGCTCCACGCGCCCTCGGCCGACTCCGCATGCGCGCCATGTGCTCGACGAGCTCCGACGCCGCGCTCCGTCTGTCCGAGCCCGAGCGGCCACTTCGATCTGTTCCGACCGCGTCAACCTCCCCCTCGCTCACTCCTCCGCCACCAGACGCTCTCTCGCCCCTCCTTTCCCTCACCAGAGTCCGAGCGCGATGCGAAGCCGCCATTGCCACCGCCACGAGCTCGCACGCCACCGCACCTCACAGCCTTGATACATTTTGCCCAGAACTCGCCAGAAGCTCCGCCTCGACGCGAGCCACGTCCTGCGCACCTTTTCGGCCCTCGAGCCCCAAGGTAGAGGTCGAATCGACCCGTTCCCCTCTCGCCGGTCATGGCCGCCCGACCGCTGCTTGGTCCACCGTGGCCAGCAACCTCTCTCTTCCTTAATTAGCTTGCGCATCGTGACCGCCTGCTCGAGTAGCGTAGATTGGTGTAGCTAATGGGACCGATTAGGGTTCGAGCCCGTCGGATTTTGGCCGTCCACCGCCGCGGGTCGCGTCACCGCTCGCCGGCGTGCAGCGCCGTCGTCGTTTTGGCCGGCACTTCATCTCTTCGACTACCTAATCCGAGTCGCCTTGGTCTGCTGGAGCTGGTAGGCTAGTTCCCGCGCTCCGCCGTGGCCCGAGATGGCCGGCGCACCGTCGACCGTCGCCGCCGTCCGTCGCCGCGCATGGCCGCCAGTCGAAACCTCGCTCATAGTTTCCATCTTTTGCACCAATGTGTCCGCATTGGCGAGCTGAGTCTTTTGGTAGCCGTGGCTCGGCCGGGGACCTCGCCGTCGGCGAGGAATCCCGACGCCGACGACCATTCCCCGCCGCGTGGACCGCGGGCGTTAATTGTATTCTTTGTCGGACTTAAGTGTAAAGTCGCCAGACTCGGCGTATTTCTTTTTAGGGCTCGGTTGGTTTCCGAAAAATACAGGGTTCCCGGTGCAAAACCGTTTTCTTTATCGGTTTTAAAGAAAATGAATTCCAGATTTTTGTTAAAACTTTAAAAATCCATAACTTCTTCATTTTTCATTCAAATGAGTTGGTTCAACTTGCAATATTTTTCTTATGAGAAGCTATATGCATGAAAAATATGAAATTTAAAATTTGTGATACTTTTCTGTATAGATTTATTTATCTCTATTAATTGCTTTTATCTTAGAAAATGCATAAGTAATTCCCTGTTGCTCAGAAAAATGTGAGACCAAGTTTGTTAGTCTTCTTATGTCATGCTCTATCTGTGAAAAATGTTGTGAGGATATGTTATATGTAAATATTGCTCTGTCTAATTATGGTGCCTATTTCTATTAGATAATAAATAATTCATAATAAATAATATATAAGGAATTTGTGCATGAAACTTTTTGGAGAGTGTTTTTATGCTAATCTAGAGCTAATGCTATTCTGAGATCTGTGGTTGGACATATTTTTATGTACAAAGTATTTTATGCCCGGTGAATTGTGCTGCCTTATTATTTTTATGTAGGATAAATTACTTACTGTTTTGACCTGAAATTTTTATGATAGTCTTTATTTGGTATGCTTAAGCTCCTGTAATTTTTATAGAATCTTCTGAATAGTCTAAAGTCATGTTGTAGTTATACCCTAATTTCTTTTAACAAGTAATAATGCTTTAAAGTTGTTATTTCATGTGTGTAAAGATGCTTTTTAGGGTAACTGTGATGTGTGTGACCTGTTATTGGTTTTAGTTCAAGGATAGTATGCAAAATAATGGTTGTTTATAATTCTTTATAGTGTGCGAGTAAATTGTAATACGAGGCTTGTTTGAAGAATTGTCGGTAGAAGAGAATGCAGATGACATGTGCTTATCTTACATGTTTCAAAATCATATCATTTATCTTAGCTGAGCATTCATTCACCATCGGCATGAGCATTGCATTTCTCTGTATGCATGGTATTCATACGCACTATGCATCATACAGGATCGTCAGAGCTCGAAACGGTAGTTCCCGGAGCACAAGGAGAGGAAGGCCATCAGGAAGCTTTGGTGCGGGAAGTAGCAGCAGAACAGGATCTCGAAGTTGATCTTCTGGAGTGTCTCGACCACCAGCCAAGCTCTTTCCTGAAAGGCAAGCCCCGGAGCATTCTCCCTGTGGTTTGCAAAATATCTAACTTGAGTCCTTTACTTGTTTGATGCATTAAGTTATAGACGTTGTTTTATACCATTGCTGTATTACTTATATTCCTTGCCACTGTTATACTTCAACCCTGTTAGGTTCAGGTGCGATTATCTGCTTAGCCCTGCTTTAACTAGATCGGTAGAAGTCGGGTGATTTCCTATCATCCGCGAGTTATAGGTGGCAACTCAGAATGGTTGAATACATTGTTATCTTGGATAGCCATATGGAGATAATAAATCGAGACCGAGCGGGATTGGTGTTGAGACTGAACTGGAGGTTCGGTGTGGTTATCCCGTCTATGTCGAACTAGGACCCCGTCCGTTGTACGTCCTCAAGTCATATTAAATTTATGCCTCACATTTAGCTGGAAGGATAAGTCGTTCCGACCGCGAAGCCTAATTTTGATTTGGGTCGGGAGTCGACCTGCTGTACGTATCGTATTGGTGAAGATGGGGGACTACAGGTTACGCGGAGAGTAAGTCCGAGGTCAGGGTCGCCCTGAATAAGGCAGCCGGGCGGTTCCTGGATACGATGGTACCTGTTGATCCCGCGCTTTTCCCGAATTGAATGTCGGTGATCTATAGCTCACCGTGACTGGTGAGTGTGGTTTGTGTGAGGAATACCCGCCAGCTGGTTAGTAATCGATTATAATCGCCATCGTTCCTGGACAGTGAACACTTGACTTGAGCAGTGGCATCGTAGTAAGAACTTGAACAAGAGATGAGATGGTTGAGCTGTTGAGATGGAAAGATACTCAACCAGAATTGGTTACTTTCTTGTTGAATAATTATTACCATGCTTGTTTAGTTCAGGTGCTAATGTAGCATGATAAGGTTAATCAGATTAAAATACATTGCTAGAAGGTTCTTATTAATTGTTTGTTTAATACCAGCTTTTCCGCAATTAAATGAGTCAGCTATCCTACTTATACAGCCGTGCATACTCCTTGGAGTCAATTTTATTTTTAGTTTATGATGGGTAAGTCTAGCTGAGTACATTCTCGTACTCAGGGTTTTATTTCCCATGTTTTTGCAGATGGTGAGATGTTTTATGGATATTGTCAGAACTGCTTCTATCCCGCCTTGGGAGATGACTAGACCTTGGGCACGGTCACTCTACTCTACCTTATGCTTTTGCTGGATATTGACTGAGGACCTGGCACTGTATTTGAACTAAGTGTGTGTGTGTGTGGATTTGAACTAAACAGCTTCCGCTTCATTTCGAATTTGAACTTGGTTTGTAATAACTTTATTCGTACTCCGATGTTTTAAACTATGTGCGAACTATGTACGTTGTGGATGGTGACAGCTAAACTTATTATGATCTTGGTAGTGCCAAAAAAGTTTAAAATCCTTCGAGATTTCGGTATGACTACCGGGTTTATTAGGTCTCAATCATGTAGTTTGCCGTCTTAATGGCGAATTAAGTGCTTGTGCTCTAATAAATTGATCGGTTCTGTCACAGCAGCAACAGCCTATTGTAGAACAAGTGCCAGAGGCCCCTAGGAGGTCTCAAAGAGAAAGAAAGCGAGCTATTCCTGATGACTATGAACTTTATAACACAGAAGAATTTTATATGGAGGGTGATCCCACTTCTTATGAAGAAGCCATGAGGAGTGCTCACTCATCAAAGTGGTTAGAAGCTATGAAGGATAAAATAAATTCGATGAGTGCCAATAAAGTTTGGGACTTAGAACCTATTCCTAAAGGAGCCAAAACGGTAGGCTGTAAATAGGTCTACAAAACAAAATGTGACTCCCAAGGGAATATTGAAAGATATAAAGCACGACTTGTGGTAAAAGGATTTACACAAAGAGAAGGGATTGATTACAATGAGACATTTTCTCCAGTCTCTTGTAAGGATTCTTTCAGAATCATAATGGCACTTGTAGCTCACTATGATTTAGAATTGCACCAAATGGATGTGAAGATGGCATTCCTTAATGGGGATTTGGAAGAAAATGTTTATATGGCACAGCCGAAAGGTTTTGTCATAGAAGGAAAAGAAAAGATGGGATGTCACCTGAAAAGATCAATTTACGGATTGAAACAAGCTTCCAGACAATGGTACTTGAAGTTTGATAGAATAATTAAGAGTTTTAGGTTTAAAGAAAATGTTGAGGACAATTGCGTTTATGCAAAGTTCAGGAATGGAAAATACATATTTTTGATCCTATATGTAGATGATATCTTACTTGCTAGTAGTGATGTCAATCTACTAATGAAGACGAAGAAATTCTTGTCCTCAAATTTTGATATGAAAGATCCCGGTGAGGCCACATTTGTTTTAGGAATTAAAATTCACCGAGATAGAAGAAAAGGGGTTTTAGGATTATCGCAGAAGGCATACATAGAGAAAGTTTTGAAGAAATTTTGTATGCATGCGTGTAGTCCCTCACCTGCTCCTATAGTCAAGGGCGATAGATATGGGGAACATCAGTGTCCCAAGAACCAATATGAAATTGATCAAATGAAAGCGGTACCGTATGCTTCAGCTGTTGGAAGTTTGCAATATGCTCAAACGTGTACTCGCCCTAACTTAGCTTTTGTTACCGGGTTACTTGGCAGATACCAAAAGAATCCAGGAATTGAACATTAGAAATTAGTGAAGAAAGTCTTGCGTTATTTGCAAGGAACGAAAGGCCTCATGTTGAGATACAGAAAGTCTGATTCCCTGCAGATAGAGGGGTATTCAGATTCTGATTATGCGGGAGATGAAAGAAAGTCCACGTCAGGATACATATTTACTCTCGTAGAAGGAGCTATATCGTGGAAAAGCTCCAAACAAACAGTGACAATGTATGCTAAATTTGTAGCATGCTATGAGGCCTCGGGCAGGTGAATTGGCTAAAGAAATTTATACCCAGACTGAAAGTAATAGAAGATATACATAAACCAATGAGGTTGTATTGCGATAACAACCCAGCAGTAGAATATGCTCACAACAATAGGTTAAGTGGTGCTGCCAAACACATTGATATAAAGTACTATGTTGTGAAAGATAAAATTCGGGATCATGCATTAAGTCTTGAGCATATAAGAACAGAGAGAATGCTAGCGGATCCGCTCACAAAAGGCTTACCACCCAATGTGTTCAGAGGACACTTAGCCGGCATGGGTTTAAGAGAAAGCCTATGATTCCCGAATAAGAAGGGCCCAGAAAAGAATTTCATTTTAAAATAGAGAAGTGTGTCGTGGCTGTTAGTCTAATGGCATTAATTGCTGTGACGATGAAACACGCTCGATATGCAAACCTGTAATAGAATGGAACAGAATTAAGAAAGAAAAGAATTAAAAGACGAAGAAAGAAATTAAAAACTTTAAGATTGATGAGAGATAAAGGGGGAGAATGTTAGATTGATCTCCTACTCTCTAGCTGGCCCAACGGCTTGCTGGGCCTTGATCTCTCGCCCTGATCGGGGGCGCCCAACCGGACTTGGTTGGTGGGCCCCCGTCGCACAGCGCTATAAAGAAGAGGGGTGGGGGCCACGGCACGAATACCTAAGTTCATCGCGCCGCTAGTCCTCATCACCTACATCCCGAAACCCTAGCCGATCTAGGAGCGCTGCCAGCAACGGAAAGACCACCGACGCCAGCACCGCCCCTCGACGTCCGCGCCGCCGCCAAGGATGTCGTCGTCTTCATCCTCTTCACCGACCAACGCTGCCTGTGCGCTGCCTCCATCAACGATCGTGATGGGATCCGCTTGACCGGCCAACCCTACTCCAACTGCACCACCCATCGAGGGATTCGGTATGCACCTCATCCCTGTCGCCCTACTCCTCTCTCTCCCTCTTCCAATCTCTTACGCATCCGGTAGACTATGACTAGATTCTTGATTATCAACTACATCTTGATAAATCTAACCGACTAGACTCCACTGACTAGACTCCACTGTCAGATCGATCCTACGTTGAATATGAACTAACACAAATAACACTTTCGCATTCAGGAGTATTACTGAATTCACTCAAAACTCTTACTAGCGATCTACGCATCCTTGATTTGCCACTCACTATGGGCAAACCTTGCACTCCCCAGCCACATTAGTACGTATACAAAACACCCAACCGGTGCACCGCGCTTGTCTACACCGTCTAATCAGTTCAGGCGAGCAGATGGTCCTGCAGCCACCGCCGCATCACGTTGAACGCGTTCTCGGCGTCGGCGTCATCCTCCGCCGACTGCGGCCGGTGCGCGAACGCGTGGCCCCTGCCGGCGTACACCACGGCCCGGGCGCCTCTCGCGCGCCGCTCCAGCTCCCGCACCGTCTCCACGGGGCAGTACGGGTCGCCGTCGCCGACCACGAACAGGACGGGCGCCGCGATGCGGTCGCCCAGGGACGCGTCCATCGGGCACCCGTAGAAGCAGACCCCCGCGCCGAAGCAGTTGTCCGCGTCGCGCGCCAGCGCCTCCACGAGGCGCCCGCCGCCGTAGCAGAAGCCGATCACGCCCAGCTTCTTGTTGGACACCCCCGCGGCCTTGAACTCGTCCACCAGCCACCGCGTGCACGCGTCGATGTCGCCGGACACCCGATCCGGCGCCTGCTCGGCCAGCCATTGCTGGATGACGTCGCCGTTCGGGACGAACGAGACGTTCGGCTTCCACGGGTTCCCACGGAACAAGTCGGGGACTAGGACACTGCACAAGAACATCAATCCGCAGATCGAGTCGACAGATTAGACGACTTGGATAGATGCAAATGCTAGTGAGTATATAATGGCATTGACGCGGACAAGGTTGAGTACATACTTGTAGCCATTGCAGGCGACGCGGTAGGCAAAGTCCCGCGTGGCGGAGTACTCGAAGCCGAAGATGTCGGAGAGCAGAAGGATGCCGGTGCCATTGTTGTTCTTGACGGCCTTGTAAAGGTACGCGCTGACGCTGTCGTCGCCCTCGCCGATGACGAGGTCCGAGCCGTTCACCAGCTCGCACGCCTCGTCGTCGTCGACGCTGCTGCCCGCCACTTGTGCCTGCTGCTGGCTGCAGTTCGGACGTCCGTACGGCTGCCGAATCCGTGGATGGGCAGCACAGCACGACTTCAGCTGTATGAAAGAGGATTGTCACGTCAGAGCGCACTGCACTAGGCGAAGGACCGTGCAGACTAGTATTTTTTTCGCGACCAAGGCCCCTTTTTTTTCACTCAGAAAAGAAAATTACATGACATAGCTTGGAGCTAGGTGAAGGGGAGCGGGCAGAGGAGTGGGGAAGAGGGGAGGAGGGACTGCGACGGGGGCGTTCTTGCGGGCTGCCGCTGCCGCACGCCGGAGGGCAGCGGCGGCGGCCAGAGAGGAGGTACCGGATAACGGAAGCGGAGCACAAGCTATCGGATAACAGAGGACTTACAGAGGAGGACACAAGCGTTGAGGGGCGTGCGCTCGGCCCGGGGCCGGGGCACCGAAACGACCAGGCACGGCCCTGGGGCTGGGGACGTCTGTTCCTTGGGGACGACGAGCGAAGGAGCGCTGCCGGGCTCGCCGCTGCGACAGCCGCGGCCGCCGGCGCCATCGAGAGCTCCTGGAGCTGGGACGCGCGCGGGGGAGATAGCGCACCAGGCCGCTCCACGCCACCGCTTGCTCCGCGTCGACAGCCTAAGATATTTTGCCCCGGGCTGACACGGTTGGTGAGTCACTGACACGCGGCCGCCATGCGTCGAGGACTCGTCATGTGCTAGTCACCGCGCTGCCGCGCTGGGTCGGACTCCTGGAACATGTGGGCCGTCACGAATCGCTGCTTCCCAGCCCATCAGAAATAGAGTAGAAGCGACCCATGATTCCCGGCTTTCGTCGCTTCCTGGACCTTATCTCCGTGCCAAACTGTATCGGCCTGCACGGTTAGGATTCCTTCCAGACGGACGATTTCCTCGGTCAAATTTCGCTCATTTGGATATTCTATAAAAAAAATCACTATTTTTTGGATAGAAAACAGAGAAAAAAATTCTATCTTACCTCTATTAAATATCGTGTAAAAGTCAGCCTTTTCTCCCTTAGCGACAAAATCTGATACATTTACTCCTTCATGTTCCAAAACCGGACACGTGGCCATGGCTGTTTTCCAAGGTAGTTTTAGTTTCTTTCTTGTTTTTTTTATTATTTCACTGGACTCCAACACAGACGTAAAGTTATATCGACAAGCGCAGAGAAAATATGCATAGAGCACATAGAGCATAGCCCGCCACCTGGTTGCTGATAGGGGGGGGGGGGGGGGGGGGGGGGGGGCGGTAGGAAATCTAGGCACAGAAGTTTTCATTTTTGTGACCATGTATGAACTCGCTTGGTTGTACATTTGGAAATCGATATGTATATACATCCAGCCGTAGACTCAAACACATACACATCGTGGTTTGATCAACGGCTACTAGAGTTTGAACCATCTCCGTGGTCCGTGGTTGATCCGCTGCTGCCGACTCCAGCCGTACGCGCAAATGCTGCAAGGACGTTACAGGCATCCGGTCGAGTATCGTCTGTCAGACTGTCACGCTGCCCATGCCGTCTGAT
Source organism: Bothriochloa decipiens (assembly GCA_023333625.1). NCBI lineage: Eukaryota > Viridiplantae > Streptophyta > Magnoliopsida > Poales > Poaceae > Bothriochloa > Bothriochloa decipiens. The sequence continues at coordinate 35,739,364 of CM041639.1, read as the reverse complement.
ATATTTTTGAAAAAAACACGCCACCTAATATTAGGCCTTGTAACATGAACTTTCCGTGCGTACGGGAGATAACATGAACTTTGATTCGGGAAATGTAACTCCTATCTTTCAAATTCAATACCTACTTCACCTACCCGTTGCCATTATCCCTTTCTCACTCAGTCACTCTTGTAGACGTACTACGTCTGTTGCCCCTTGCCCACAAGAATAAGGGCTGCGTGATTCATAGGAAATGCGGCTTCGTTTCTGCACCGAACACTACATATGGTGCTAGAACACGGCACCTATATAGTCAAAAGATTAACCAAAGCAACAATCTTGCAGGCCACAACGATGACAAACCCTGGCAACGGGCAAAATCTGTCACCAACAAACAACACAGCAAAACCGCCTATCAACAAGGAGTACAACTGCAGCAAGCTGGGCATGTCCAGTGAACCAAAACAAGGTGAGTGGTTCGAACACAACATGGTCACACATAAATACAAAATACAAATACAAACAGCATGACCCAGGTGCAGGGAAAAGATAACTGAAACACAAACAAAATCGACACAAATAGTACAAACATAATAAACGGGGGACAACATTGTTCCTGACTTTAGTTCTATATATGCTAATAACCTGAAGTTAACATTACATTTCTGCACCCAAAAACCACCTCTCACTATCCCAAAAACTCAAAAGGGATCCAGTTGTTCCCTTTCTTTGGCATAACCAAGGAAATAAACCATTAAACCGGCACCTTATTCCAGGGACACTAATGACCTCTAATATATGAACTCATCAGGTATATTCACATCTGATCTGATGCTAATCAGAAGGAACCGAGCAGAGCAGACATAAATAAGTAAGACTTGCACTCGTTTCTCTTACGCTGAATACTGTGATCTCAAAGGAGCATATCGGACTTGGCAGGCAGTCTCCTGTAGAAGTTGAAAGGCACAGAGGGCATCCTGCTGCGGAACCGGGGATGTCGAAGAAGGTAAAGCATGCTTATCACCATCAAAACCTGGAACGGCGTCACGTACAGCACAATGGCAACCACCAGGGATAAGAAAATGAAGATTGCAGTGGCCCGAGGGTCCCTCCAGCTCAGCAAAGCATGGGCTCTCTCGCCTTGTGTCGCCAGGTCCCCAACCACAGTCTGCACACGACCTCCGACGCTCCTCAGCCTGTCGTAGCGCATTCTTACAACTTCAGCTGGTCTGGAGGAAGGGAAAGTGTCAAACTCCTCATCAAGCTCATCAGGGTGTGTCAGCTCAGCATGGGACAGCTTAGTATCCATGTGCGACGGATGCCTTGGCCTGTACCGATAGTTCCACAGCCCGATCATGAACATGTAGAGGAAGACGGTAGGCAGGATGAGCTCCGGGTAGCAGATCAGTATCAGGAACAGCATGTGTACTAGCATTGTTGTGATTGGGTTCCGCCAGCTCCTGATGCCATCATACCACTTGAGCATTGCCAGAAAACCAAAGAAGAGTGAGGTAATCCGATGAAAATTAGCCTTGCTGCGCCGCAGACTAAACATATGTGAATCCACATCGAGCGTGTACTCCACAACCTCCCTGCGCAGTGGGGGCTCAGCACGGCTGAGTCTTGCTGCAACAATCTGCATTGCCTGGTGCCTCAGGTAGTCCAACTGCATCACTGGGATCGGCTGTGTGTAGTGCATCTTTGGAAGCAGCGGACGACCATAGAGCGCCATCATGTTCACCCAAGCTGTGCAGGTAAACCGGACAGCCAAATGGAGCTCGCCAGTCTTCTTGAGTCCACTTGGATGTAAGACCAGCAAAGGGTAGAAATGTGTGTACACTCTGTCCGTCTCCAGTGTAGAGAGCCGGATCCTGACCTTCCCAATCCGCTGATCTGGGCCACCACCATTCTTCCCAATCTGGCCATTGTCAAACACCACCACTGTGATCACGGTGCAAGGATCAAACACCTCCCAGGTATACTGCTCATTCCATTGTGGATTCAGCGTGTCAAGAATAGTCCTGGTGCGCACCCACTTTGGTCCATATTTGGCCACACAATAGGCGTCCGTGGTGCGTCCATCCTTGGGCTTCATCGGTATCAAGTTCCGCGCTCCCAGAACTCCCAGCTCAAGCATCCCAATGCTTGGTTTCCTTGCAGGCTTTGACGATGGCTGCAGATCACTGCTGTAGTAGGTGGACTCGTCAAGAACATGATACCCAAAATCAAGCGACATCCGAATCTGTATCTTGCTTGCGAACTTCATTTCTTTCTTGTCAGGATCATCGGAGGGGCGCATGAGGCTGTACCACCGCGGCTCCACGGGCTTGCCGAAGTGGTCGTGCCGCGGCATTGCTGCCGCGAGGGGCAGCACAATGCGGCCGAGCATCTCGTCGCGGCCCGGCGCGACGCGGTCCTCGACGGTGATGACGAGCGGCTCGTCGAAGGGCTCCGAGGCGACGAACATGAACTCCTCGTTCCAAATCGGGTTGGGCGTCCCGGGCGGCGCGCCGGGGCGCGTGCGGCGCACCTGGCCGGCGAGCTGCAGCTTGACGCAGGCGCTCATCGGGCGCGAGGTGTCGTGCGGGATGAGGTCCTGCGCGCCGATAGCCGCGACGCGGAGGTACACGAGCTTAGGCGAGAAGTATACCTTGGCCCGCGTGGACGCGACGGCGGCGGGGCCCGCGGCGGCGTGCGCGTCGGAGTGCCAGGCGTCCGGGAACGCCTCGTCGGCCTGTGTCCCGAGCCAGACGGAGAGCATGATCTCCCCGTGGGGCAGCTTGTCGCCGCGCTTGGCCTCGAGGCGGTACCACTGCGGCGCGAGCGGCGAGTCCGGCGGCACCCGGACGGGCACCTCGGCGAGGTCGAAGACGACGCGGCCGACGAGGTCGTCGCCGCCGAGATCCTTGGCCTTGAGCGCGACCTCGAGCAGGTGGGACTGGAGGTGCGTGGCGGAGAAGGCGAAGACCTGCTGCCAGGACGGGTTGTGGGCGGCCGCCTTGACGGCGGTGGTGCCCTTGAAGTTGCCGAGCTTGACCTCGACGAAGGGGTCGATGGCGCCCGTGGCGGACACCGCGGGGAGGTCCCGCGCCTTGACGACGTGCACGTAGAGGAACCGCATCGGCTCGACGAGGTCGTAGGTGGACGCGATCTTGCCCGCGCCCGACGCCGCGGCGGCAGCGGCCGCCGACGGGTGGAGGCCCGGGATGTTGAAGCGCGGCCGCAGCACGGCCGCCAGCGGGGGCCGCGTCTCCACCAGCCCGAACTGCTGCGGGGGCGGCATCGGGCCTCCCGGGCCCGGCACCATGAACGGCCGCGGCGGCATTGCCCCCTTCATCTCGTCGGAGGCGGCGGCGGCGGGGTTTGCTCAGTGGGGAACGGCGGCGTGTGGGGAGCGTTGGTGGGTTTGGACCTGGAGCCAGGAGCCCTACTGGTGTGACTAGTGAGGCATTCCACCCAACAGTGTTCTGAACGGAGCGGAGCGGAGCGGAGCGGGGCTAGACGTGTTTGCGTGGAGGAGTGTGGGGCCAGCGTACGGGCCGCCAAGCCGAGATCTGTCTGCACCGCGTGTCGCCGTGGGCGGCGGCGGACCGTAGCGGAGCGCAGTCGTTGGATGCGGATCCAGCGTCTCGCGGCATCTGGCCGAATCTTCCTGAGAGGAACCGAATCGCTAAAACCGCGGCTGCAGCCACCGTTTTGGTAACGACGCGGTCGACCGACATGCGGGGCCGGAGACCGCGGGGCAGGATGTCAGCGGCGGCTGCTGAAGATGAGGGCGGTCTGGAAAATCTTGGTGCTAGAGGTAGGCGTGCCTCGTGTGGGAGGAGGCGGATGTGGACGGACGCGAGGATTGTTGGTGGCCAGCTTGCCGTGCCGGATCCTTTGTGCTGTCATCCGTCGATCTGGGGCTGGGTGGGGGATCGTAACGTGAGCGTGCAGCGTGCTGCGGCTTCACGCTTTCGCTTTTTTTTTTTCCCCTTTAGCTACTACAGTACTACTAGGGGAGCAAGAATGCATGCAGCATGCGTTCTCCCTATCTGAGCTGGCTTCCTTCATTCCTTGGCTCATGGCCGTGTCAAATGGACCACCCATGCAACAATTTCTCACCGGTTATGTAAAAGACTAAAAGTTCATAATCATGGATGGTGGTCCTTGTCAAGTTTCCATTCCCAGGTTACTTGTTGGTGATGTCTTCCTACCTAACACCTCCGCTAGCCGTTGTGCATGATACAGTTACAGTATTACGAAACATCTTTTTCTTTCCTTTTTTTTTTAGGACGACACGTCTTTTCTCTCGTTGCAGCAATACTCTATTTTTATTTTCTTCGTCCAGGACCCTGTTCCTGTGTTACCCACTACCGTAGTCTGTACCCCTTTTTTCCTTCCATGTGCAGGCACACCGCCCGTGCACGTCAAACAATCGACAATTGTACCGGACAACCCTTTGTAGTTTTCTTTTTCTTTTCTTTTTGAAATCTATCCAAGTACAAAAACGCTCCCGTGACGTGGAACAGCGTACTGCCCAGCCATAAGATATTACGCAACGTTCTAGCCTTTTTTTTTTTCAAAAGTGACGCGTCTCCCTGCTTTTATATCAAATAAACAAAGTGACGCGTCTCCTTTTTTCTCTGAAAAGACTAAAGGTGCCCGCCGTTTGCGTGCAAGCCGCCTGTTCTCCTTTCGGGACGTACGTACGTACGTATAGCTCCAAACGATGGTGAGTCAGCCGCGCCGTGCGCACGAAGGATGGGCGCGTCGTCGTCACACTGAAAGCGTTCGTGTTTAACAACGCTTAACGCACTATTTATGTCGCTGATCGTAGAGGCTTTGATCATTCCGACTCTATTCAACATGCTAATCACCGCTGCCTCCAAACGGAGGCGGTAGCGGACACGGTGGCCCTTTTCGGCATTGCAGGATCATGAATGCGCCGCGCGGGCGCCATGAGTGTCCGAGTGACGCTCTTCTCGTCTGCGGATGTTCCTCCGTGTCCGTTCCCGTCACAGTTTAAGCGCGTAGTGTTGGTGCGGACGTCCGGTGCTCGCCGCCGCCTGCTGCTGCGCTTGGACGGGCCCTGCCTGCCTGCCCTGCTTTAGACCAGAAACGGAGTCGCCGCCGAGTAGAGTAAAACACGCGGTCTCGGCTGTTTTATTCGGAGAAAGCGGTCGACCGGTGCCGCGGCGCAGGCCCCGGGGGACGGGCAGAGGGACCGAGCGCGCACCACCGGCTTCACCCCAGGGCGGACGGGGCACCACCGCGCCAGCATCGCAAGATCCCGATTCCGGGGCTCCGGCCCTCCGGGCACATGGCGTCAACTGTGATACGCGGTCCGGTCGGCTCGATCGCGCCGGCCGCCGGCCGCCGGGGTCGGCCCTCGGCAGAAATAGTTTAACGAGCTGGGAGATGCCGACTGCCGAGGGACCCAAGGACTGGCTTTTTTGACCGTGTCACCGACGCCGACGCGCTGTGTTTTATTTGACCGTGCGCTTGTCGTCGTCCGTCGCAGCTGCGTGCTGTCTCGGGCTTTGCATGCGAACTGTTAAAGAAAGCATGAAGTGGCAAGTTCGCCACATGCGCTGGCACCCGGGTCGAGACCACGTGTCACCGGCACCGGGAGCAGCCGCGCCAGGGTGGGTGGTTTAACCAACCAGTGATGAGTGAGAGCGGAGCGGTAAACAATTCGGCCGCCCTGCGAACCCTGTCTGCACCACACGTCCACACCAGCGGACGTCCGGATCCGTCGTCTCATATATTCATATTCGCATCCACATGGCCACGCCTCTCTAGGCTGGGACCGCGACGGTAGGAGAAGGAAGACCGAGTACTTACTGTAGCAGCAGTGAGGCCTGGAGGGAGGGGAGAGGGACTTTGCTTTTTCACTGGGACCGGCGAGAATGTGGCCTCGTAGAGGTGGGGAGATCGTGTCGTGTCGTGTGGTGCTTGCTATTCGTATACTCCTACGAGCGCGTTCCGCCCTGCCCCGCCCGTCGAGGGGTTTCCCTGCGGCATGGCGACAAGCAAAAAGCTAGTGTCATAAAATGTGTATATACTTGCACACACTTTGTGGTCCGTGTTGTGTTGTGTTGTGTTGGTACCACAAGCAAAAACCCTTGATTTTGATGCCTACAATTGCTTCGCGCGCGAAGTGAGCGCTACTTCCACTGAAACAAACAAATTCACCATGAGAAAAAAAATATAACATCATCAACATCGTCTAGCATTAGCAATTCCATGCCAGCTGCAAAGATGCTGTAACTCGATGTCAAGGCGTCACTGTGTCAGCCAAGGATGACAATCCCGGCCAATCATTTAGAGCAGAGACTTGGGTCCAATTATTGGACGACAGAGAAGACAGCACTGGTGAACTCGTCGTCTTGCGATGTGCGTCGGACAGGCGGCTCGCAGTCTCAGGCTGCTGCGTCCGTCCCACGGAGACGTTGTTCCGGCAATTGGCACTTGGCGGCATCGGTTTCCTACTTTCCTTTGTGCAGGCGTCAGAGATCAGATCGAGGCTTCGACAACAAATGCTTTCCTTGACAGAAGCGGATGAGCCGCATGTCGGCTGCTACTAGGAATGGGAAGAGGAAGCAGCTGCGCGGGACAGCCACTCGCGAGGAAGTGGCGAATAGTGGCGGCGGCGTCCACGCGCCACGACACGCCGGGCGATCCGCCGGCGCGCGACGGTGCCTCTGCAAGTCTGCACTGCTCGGCGGTCTCACGACTCATTTTCTTCTTGTTCCGAAGAGCCGACGATGAAACCGAGGCGCGATTGTTGCGTTGCGCTGCCGCACGCCGAAAGTTTTCTCGCGGGCCGACAGATAGCACCGGAAAACTAGCTGGGCCTTTATGGGCTGTTAGTTTTCTCGCTGCCGAAGCAGCTTCGCCGTGCGTCTGGTCGACGTGATGTGTGGCCCAGCTGAGTGGGCGCGGGCAGTGCGGCAAATTTGGTTATTGTGGGCCACGAGGTTAGGATTGGCCCAGTACTCACACAGTTCATTTTTTTTTTCTTTTGAAGAATCCACCCCCAGTTCTGAAGGAAAGCATGCGCCTTGGAGCAGAGTCTCAAATTACAGTAAAAGCCGGCTGTAGTGTGTGTGATTTAACGTTCACAGGTTCCATCTGGAATACACGTTGTTCCTGACCATCTTGCTATCCCTGACTCTTTAACGAGCACGCAGCACCTGTACTTGTCATCTACCGTCGCTTCGGCAAACCGCTTCAATTCATGCCGTGCCTGCGACCGGATAAGGGACATACAGATACAGGAGATAGTATGTGCATATTGGCCATCCATGTGCCTCCAGCGGGTCCGGTCCAGGTTCGTGCCTGCAAAGGACACTCCCACCAGAAATCTGGTTGGACCTAACTCTTGCTACGTACATCCATATCCAGCCAAATGCAGTTATGCAGCAGCATCCTATCGGCTATCACTGCTCGGCATGGACGATCCGGCTGGCCTAATGTCGCAGCTTCCTTCTCACAGGCCGTCGTCGCCAACGCTAGCTTCTAGACACACACACGCACACACAACACACTGGAGGCAAGAGCTGGACAAAACATTAGGTAGGCAGAGGCTGTCCTGATATCATGCGTGTTTATGGATCGAGAACAGCAATCACCTTTCCTCTCCAGTGCCATCTGTCCGCACTTGGATCTCTACAAAATAGGGCAGCGCACTCGCTGTCGCACCCCACCGTGGAATCCTTCTAGATGCCTTTCATGTTTCGTGATAGTACAAACAAAGACGCGAGCACGACGACGAGGCGAGGGGCACAAAGTTTAGCTAATCACCTTTTCTCAAGTGAGCAATTCTGTGAGTTGAGAGACAACGACACGAGCTCCGTCATCAGTCATCAACTCACCAGTACCTACCTACCTGCCTGGCTTGCCTTTCCAAGAGGAGCATTTCGGCTGCGGCTCGATCTGCCGTTGTGGCGCCACCTCAGAATGCAAAACGGGCTAAACTGTGGCAAAGAATCTCGGAATAATTTATGATTAGAACCTAGCTGATTCCTTCCACCACCTCGAGCTACATTCGTTCGAAAAAGTTATTGTGCACATCGAACAGTAGCTAGCTTAGATCAGCTACATTAATCGATCGGTTGGGAAGCTAGCTAGGTATACAATGTTATAATATAATATAATGTACCAGATGGCAGAAGCTAGTCCCAACAGGTGTTAGCTGAACGTTTGTCTGAATCTAACTAATCACGAAGTACTACCAAACTGGTGGCAAATCTATGTTTTCCATGTTAACACAACACTGCTGAGTGTTCATGCACATTCAGAACAAAAAAAAAAAAAAAGGCACGCTATGCATGCGTGCATGGCCAGTCCAGGAAGCAAATTTGAGCACGCCCGACGCTCGTCAACTGCGACCGCATGCAGCCAGCCAGCCATTAATCCTGCAGGTGCTGGCTTCTCGTTTGTACGTACAAACAGTAGTACATACAGTACACTAGACTACTAGAGCTGCAGAAGTATTTTTTTTGTCTCCTACGCTCGTCGTTCGACGCCATGTGACTTGCGTATTAGCGACCTGCAGGAGCCCTCGTTTCGTTTCACCATAGGCGACGACGATGAACTGAGCACGGACAAAATCGTACTGTTACGGTGGGAGGCGGCGGACTTTCTCCGGCGCGCCTTGCTTAGTTCGCTAAATTGACGCTGGAATTTCTAGCGGAATTCATGTAACATTTCGTTTCTATTTGGTAAAATTATCTAAATTTTGACTAATTAGGCTTAAAATGTTCGTCTCGTAAAGTACAATAAAACTGTGTAATTAATTTTTGATTTTATCTGTATTTAATACTCCATGCATGTGTCGGCATCTTAATTTGACTGAAAATAAGAATTCTGCATAGTGAATTTAGTGATCAAATTTGATGACCTAGACAAGGCCGCAGTTTGAATCTTGTGTTGAAAACTTGAAGCTACCGTCGGATCGGAGGCTCCGGCTCGATCTTTGACCTTGCATCGCATTTCTGTGCGCAGTGCCCAAATAATCTTGCAGCATCGCCTATTGTAACTCTCAATCAATGGAAACGGGTTCCATGATTGGAAATCGCAGTCCACGCTCCGACATCCGAAGATGCGTTCGATCGATCTGCAATTCGCGCATGCGGAAGTAGCATGCGGCGTATCTCGGCTGGATGGGATCGGAGATGGACCATCAAGTGGCCGATCGAAACGGAACTGTGGACACTGTGGGATAACACTAGGGCTGGCTGGATGCAGCACTGTAGTCTCTGTTGGCCAAGATTGGATCCGTTCCGTCCCGGACCCGTTGAAATAAACGCCCGTCACCAATTGGCAAAAAGAGAGAAAAAAAAAAACTGCAAAGAAACGAAAGCGACACAGCCCCGCGGCACACTGCGAAAAACCGTGCGCTGAAAAGGATCCCACAGAAGCTTCACTTGTTGGGCACTACCTTTGTAGGTCAAAAAGAGACGCAGCTACGCTGATTGATTCCTGACAAGCGACTGAGATATATTTCTTTATGTATCGCCACTTCATCCGCTTGGTAATACTCCATCATCTGGAAGCAGACGAATTGTTTCAGTTTCGGCTACAAGCCAAAGCCTCCGCTGTACGTGATGACTGAAAGAGAAATTGTGTTCGATTTGATCACTGAGATAAGATGGGTGCTGTGTTGTGTGTTTGTTCAGCGATGATGTCCAGTAGGCAGAAAAAGCGCGCGGTCGTGATAGCCACGGCTGCATATTTGGCACGCGGCAACGACAGGAACGGAAAGCTCCGAATTGAATTCCGGGCGTTTGACGACGACGACGGAGGCGAAGACCGAAGACGAAGCAGATGCGAATGCAAGGAGCAGAGGAATGAATAATCCCAACGGCGAATGGGCGATCTGCAGTCTGCCTGCACTAAATCCACCAGCTACCTACCACCAGTCTTTCTTGTGCCTGTGCTGCTGTGTGCAGGCAGAGGCAGTCACATGACGCCCGCCGCTGGGTTGTCAGCTCAGCTCCTCCTCATCGGTACTGGCGTAGTACTAGAAAGATTCGGCTACCTACCAAAACTGAAACGGCAGGGCCTCCTCGGCGCGGCGGGCGTCCCCACGCGCGGTTCCGAGGTTCCGGATCCCGGTCCGGTCGCCGCGCTTTGAAAACAATCGCTCGCGGCCAGCCTTCCTGCTCTGGGACATGTTTATATGCTCAATTTTATCATTAAATTCACTACGTAAAATTTTTATTCTTCGTCATATTAAAATATCAGTATATGTATAGAGTACTAAATATAGATTAAATAAAAACTAATTGCACAGTTGTATAGAGTACTAAATATAGATAAAATTAAAAACTAATTGCACAGTTTTGTTGTACTTTGCGAGACAAAAATTTTAAACCTAATTAGTTAAAGTTTGAATAATTTTTATTAAATACAAACGAAATACTACGGTACGCTGATATGACACAGCACTATGCAGAATGCCAATTCGACGAGTAACTAGACAAGGCCTTGCTACAAGCTGCCTGAGCAGTAACGCGCGTCGGTTTGGTTTGGTGGCTGCCAATCTGGTTAGCCTTTCGTTGTAGTACTACTACTGGTAGTACCTGTGCGCATTTATAATGTGCCTCAAGAATTCTACCGCCGCCAAATCAAGGAGTTTCCTGTTACAAATTGTGAACGCTGTACTGGGAAATTGCTAAGGAAGGGGAGGGAGAAACTGTGAGTTTCGAACAAAAAAACTGAGACGATCAGAATTCTTTTGACAGTTTTCTTTTCTGAAACAGTGTTGTCCATTAGAAAACTTCCGGCCACAGGCCGACTGCAAATTGCAGTGAATCAAGCTACTTGACGACTCTCCTCTCGGGACTGAAAAATCTAAACCCCTGCTGCTGCCCCGCGATGTCAGCCTGGCCCTGGCACCCGCACGCGGCCTCCCCGGCGCGGAGGCCGAGGCGGTAGCACAGGCACAGCGGCTGCGAGGTGGGAGTGTCAGCCGCCACCGCCGGAGTCTGGCCCACGGACGGGTCGAGGTCGAGGTTGAGGTCGGGGCACCGCGGCTCCCCCGCGCTGGCGCCGCCGCCGGTACTGCTGCCGCTGCCGTCGTCGGATGACGACTCCGCCGGCGCCACCGGCTTCACGGCAGCGAGCTTGACGGGGACCGCCGGGACGACGACGGCGGCGGCGGCGCCCACGTGGTGCAGCAGCGCCGCCGCCGTCGCCCGGTGGCGCGCCGCGACGCCGCCGGGAGAAGACGACGCGTCAGCGCCCAGCGCGCGGTGCGTCTGCGGGTCGATGCCGCGCGCCAGGAGCTTGCGCTTGATGTGCGTGTTCCAGTAGTTCTTGATCTCGTTGTCCGTCCGGCCCGGCAGCTGCCCGGCGATCAGAGACCACCTGCGAAGAGGGAGCAGCGTGTCAGACGACATCAATCAATCAAAGGACGTATGAATCGCCCGGCCGGGGCAGGCTTTACTACTACTCACTTGTTGCCGAGGAGGCTGTGGAGGCGGATGATGAGCTCGTCCTCGTCGTCGGTGAAGTTGCCGCGCTTGAGGTCCGGGCGGAGGTAGTTCATCCACCTTAGCCTGCAGCTCTTGCCGCAGCGCAGCAGGCCTGCGTTCTTGGGCAGCGACCGCCAGCAGCCTTCCCCGTGCGCCCGGATGTACGCCACCAGCCGCTCGTCCTCCTCCTTGGTCCACGCGCCCTTGTTGGTGTGCGCCTTCTCGCAGCACGGCGACCTCCCCATGGCTCGAGCTCCCAAGCTGAAACCAGAGCACTCGTGGCGCCGCCGGCCCAGCTCAGCTCTCCCCTGCTGCCGAGGCGCGCGGCCGCGGGATTCCTATATATATATATATACGGCGCGTGGTTGCTGCGGGAGTGCTGGGCGGGCAGCGTGACCGAGCTCGCTCTCTGCTTGCCTGTTCCAGTGTTTGTGCTGCCTGAGCGTGAGTGCCTGTACTCGCTTTTGTTTCCACTCTGAACTTTCTGTTGACCGGAACGGTGTTTCTGGGTGAGTTTGACGGGCGCGAGTTGGTTTGGGTGGTGGTTGCGGTTGCGGCCGTGGAGCCCGCGTGTCGTGCACCTGCACTTTGCTCCCACTTGCTGCTTGTAGTTGTACTGCTACTGCCGCACCATCGGCGGTACGGCTGGCGTCGCGTCCTCCGATCCCCGGCCGGTCCCCGTCGTCACAGTCACAGACCGACGTCGCCGCGGGGAGTCCGGTGACGGTTGTTTCGGCGGCCGGGCCAGTGTCGCTTTATGATGGAGTACATGATAAGATGGAGTGTGGGCAAGCTTGCTTGGCGTGGTGCATTGGAACTTGGAAGGATAGGGTGGATGGAGGACCAGACCAGACGAGCGAACGGGACCGGTGTAACGCCAGAGTCTAAACGGGTCAGATTCACTTTGTACGCTGAGCACATCATACCTATCATTATCTTACTTAAGCTTTTGTCTTCGCTTCGCTTAAAAGGATTAACCCGAGGATGGTGGGATAGACTCTAGAAGCCTTATATATTGGTCTATCCCACCTTAAACAACCAAAATAAAACTAAACTCTCCACAACATCTCATAACAACCACGTGGACCACTATAGACCAAACGGGCCGGGTGACAACCGGCCGGCGGACCCTGAATGCCGATAAACACAGTACACTCCTACCTACAACCTACAGTACACACAGCGAGTGCCGTGCAGTCGACACGGCGTCATTGCGAAAGGTGCCGTCAGTTAACTTCCAGTCCCAACTCGTACAGCTCCGATCGTTAGTAGTAGTACTGTAGTACTGACCTTTTCGCGGTTTGTTTTATCAATGGCAGAATCAGCTCGGTCGGGTGGTGGTTGGCAATGCGAGTGAGAGACTAATGAGATTGGGACAGCAACCGAGAGCAGATTATGCGATTAGGTAGCAGCAGGCAGCTAGCTGTTCGTTTCATCAAGTAGTTTGGTTGGCGGCGGGTGCATGATGTACGTGTGTGTTTTCTCTTCTCTGGAAGGTAGGGGGAGATGGGGAGGGCAGCGATAGTTTAGGGCCTGATTAGGTGACAAGCGTCCGGTTCGGTTGGGAGTTCATTAGGTCGGGTCTTTTACGGTTCCACAGACACAGGTGGGCTCCAAAAAAGAAAAGCCCAAGGTCAAAGCTACCGTAACACATGCCACTATGCAAGGAGTTCCCTTTCCGTTGGGAACTTAAACTACACAAAGTACTCTTTGTTCTAGTTCAAAAAAAAAGTACGTTCTGTTGGGTTAGGGCAGCGCCCGTTGGATCCGGTCGGATGCAAAAAAATGGCCAGCCACTCATGGACGGGAACTACCACAAATTTAGGTGACCATACGTTACTCATAGACCTCTCTATAGATACATGGAAGAACATATATTTTTCTTCAGATGCGGAACAGCTAGCGGTGCAATAGCTCAACACTAAAACAAAGCATAATAGTAACAGTAATAGTAAGATAAAAGCATCGATTGGATTTTCATATCAATCATGCTTTCCGTGTTGGTTCTGTCTGGTGCACCGTGGATTGCAAAATGCTTTCAAGATCGGAGAGCCCGGAAAATGAGCCTTCTCAGGAAAAACTCGTCATCGAATGAGAAAAGGGTTCTGCTTCGGATTTTGTTTGGTGAAGATAAAGAACCACAGGATGAGACTAGCACATAATTTGAGTGGCGGTCTATCTATCAATGGACCTCTATAGCTATATGAAACAAGGTATATTTATTTGGTAAACCAGAATTTGAGTGGGGCATATGCCCCTGCATGTTGTGTATTGGATCCGCCAGTCACCATGCTAGTGCAATCGTTCCTTTGCAAAGCCACATTTTATGAGCTATCTTTTTTCTTTGGTGTACTCAATCCGCCCGTCACTAGGCAAGTGCAATCTTTCTTTTACGAAGCAGCATTTCATGAGTTATGTTTTTCCTTGTGTACTGTATCAGCCTGTCATCAGTCACACCTGGCATACAAGTGCAATCGTTCTTTTATGAAGTAGCGTTTTATGAGCTATCTTTTAACCCTTGTGTATTGGATCCACCTGCCACTAGGCAAATCAAGTAGCAATCTTTCTTTTCGTGAAGCAGCGTTTTATGAGCTATCTTTTTTCCTTATGTACTGGATCCACCTGTTACCAAGCAGCCTTTGATGAGCTATCATTTTTTCTTGCGTACAGGATCCACCTCGGGCAAGTGCAATCGCTAATTTGTAGAGCACCGTTTTATGAGCTATCTTTTCCCCTTACGTTCAGGATCTGCCCATTACCAAGCAAGTGTAATCCTCCTTTGCCAAACTGTGTTTTATGAGCTATCTTTTGTCCTTGTATGCTGGATCCCCCATTACCAGGCAAGCAATCGTTCTTTTGCGAAGCAGTGTCTTATGATCTATCTTTTTTCCTTGTGTACTGGTTTCTCTTGTCACTAGGCAAGTACAATCGTCCTTTTGCAAAGCAGTGTTTTATGAGCTATCTCTTTTCCTTGTGTACTTGTTTCCCTTGTCACTAGGCAAGTGCAATTGTTCTTCTGCGAAGCAACATTTTATAGAGCTATGTCTTTTCCTTGCATAGGCAAGTATAATGTTCTTTTGCAATGGAGCGTTTTATGAGCTAATTTTTAAAACTACTTGATCACCATTACCCTTCCATTATATGTGTTATCGTTACTACAAAATTCATAGAGTTACTTTTCTATGCATATATTGTTATAGTTGCCTATTAATAAACAGTCTAAAAGTTACATTTGTTAAACAAAATTATGCCGGATAATTACATGGGTAAAACCATCTATAAGATGACACAAATGTATCTATTCTAATGGTCTAATTATTTGTCGCAAATGAAAATGAAGTTTAAATCGTGAGCAATTCGTGGTAACCATAGAAGATTAGGGCTATAGTTTGTCTTTTAGTAGTACTCCCTACTTCAACGAAAGAATGTAACTATGGCACTCGTGTTGGTCTGTTTAAGTTTAACCAAGTTTATACTACCTATGTCCAGAAAAAATGCAATTCTAGCACTATGTATAGTTTTAGTACCTTAAGTTTAACCAATTATATAGATAGAAAACTACTAATATTTGTAATACTAAATGAATGCCATTAGATTACTTATATAATATAATTTCAAAATAAGTAAATTTACAATCATAAATATGAATATTATTCACTTGAAATTTGATCAAACGTGAACCACTTTTCGTGGACATAACACATAGTTGTATTCTTTTTAGGTCGAATGTTATAGTATTTGTATTTATATTTTTAAATAAATTTATTATAAAATGTATTCTATAACTAATCTAATGGTATTAATTTTGTACTGTTAATGTTTGAACTTTTTCTTTAGTTTTCTACTAAAAAACGAAAATGCCCCCATAGTGTTCTACAGCCGCTCCAACAATACGACTTGCGAGTTCTGGCTGCAACTAGAGTAGGTGCACGAAGACGACTTGCGAGTTCTGGCTGCATTTGTGCTGGTCTATTTAAGTTTAACCAAGTTTATACTACCTCCGTCCAGAAAGAATGTAAGTCTAGCACTATGTCTAGTTTTAGTTTTAGTACCTTAAGTTTAACCAATTATAGAAAAAAATATTAATATTTATAATACCAAATAAATATCATTAGATTACTTATATAATGTAATTTCAAAATAAATTAATTTGAAATCATAATTATGAATATTATTTACTAGAAATTTGATCAAACGTGAACTACTTTTCGTGGACGTAACCCATAGTTATATTCTTTTTAGGACGAATGTAGTAGTAAATAGTATTTATATTTATATTTTTAAATAAATTTATTGTAAAATATATTCCATAACTAATCTAATGGTATTGATTTTATACTATTAATGTTTGACTTTTTTCTATAGTTTTCTATAAAAACGAGAATTGAATTCTCTTATGAAGGGGCCAAGGGGGAGGTGTATATGTCATGCCCTCATTTTTTAGGATTTGGGTACGTTGTGAACCTGTTTGCTAGAGATTGTTAAGGCTACAGCCGCTCCAACAATACACCTGCGCGTTTAATAGACTTGCGAGTTCTGGCTGCAGCTAGAGTAGGTGCAGGGTGGCATAGGGACATGTGGTTAGAGAAAGCTGCTTCACTGTGACTCTTCAGCAAGAAGTGACGCCACCGTTTCAAAAAAAAAAAAGTAGTGACGCCACGGCGGATGCCACGCGGCAACAGCTTTATCCTGCGTCATCTGCGATCGACCTGCCCGGAACGCAGGCCGCACTGCCCGCACGTCGCCCTCTGTTTGACTGTTGCCACGCCACGCAGGTCGCAGGTCAACACACGTTTTAGCTGACCGGCTCTCTTTAGGCAGCATAACGAAACAGAGACGCGCGATTCGATCCCATCTGATCTGATATCCTTGATTCCTCGCATGGTGTTTGTCGCCGACTCGCACGCCATGAACACGACGACGACGTCGGCGTGCCCTGCTTTGACCCTTGCTAATAATAACTTCTGCGGAAGAAGCTACTGGTACACTAGACACTGTACGTTCAGCGTCGTAATCAAGCGTGGGAAACTGACCCGCGCGAGAGTCCACGCGTGGCTTGGCCTCGGTGACCTCAGATATAGGAGGGTGCACGTGCCTTATGAGTGTATAGATATGTGTTTTAGGAGGTGTCTATATAGTGAAAATTTAGTTAAATTTATCATTTTTATAAATTTTTAGGGTGCTTAGGCACACTCTCACCGTAACATAGCTTCGCCCCCGCGAACAACAGCCAACTGGCACACAGTGCGTGTGCGTCGCACATGCACGCCTGTTGCGAATTTACCTAAACGTCTCCAATCAACCACACCCGTCTTTGGCGTTGGCGGCACAAGTGAATATGTATGTACTCCCAGGCGATGAAGCAGGGACCCCGGATGCCACGGCGGTCACTTCTTTCGCAAGATACGATGGGATGTTGACTTTTTTGTTCTTTTTGACCAGGTACTGGTGGTGATTTTGGGTGTTTTTTGTGACATGGATGGAGACTTGGACTCTTGGAGGAGTACTCAACTTGCATGGCAACTAGTAGGTGCTAGTGGAGCGCGTGTGCCGAAAAGCAACGGGTTGAGATTTGAGAGACGGATGGATCGAGGAGAGTCAGCCGCTGCCTTAGTCTTGTATAAAAAACGCGGGCTACATATTACTCCCTCTGTTCATGTTTGACCATCGTTTTAGCAGGAGCATTTAATGTCTTTATTCACAGCCATGCCAAAGCATCTGGACGGATCCGCTATCCAGGTTCACAAAGATTCAAATGAACCTGCTCATATGCCAAAACGACATAAATAAAGGGACGAAGGAAGTACATATTAGTATAGTTTATATATGCTGCTGCAAAAAGAACCGTGCAAATGCGTCGCATTGCATCTTGTGTGGAGCTTGGAGCGGCAAGCCGCAAGTACTCTCTACGTCCTATGGAGTTTCTCGTTTGAAAACCATGCCCCTCTCACATTCACGCTTCCCTGGCGACAAACTCTATGGAACGGAGGGAGTAGTCCAGAGTTGTCTGACAAAATATACCACTTTGTCCGTCGAACCATATGAGTGTGGATGCTGACCTAGGGTACAGTGTGGCGCTGTAGGGTCTTCATTGCCAGCCAGAATTTAACATGTTTGATGTTTCTTAATCACCAATAAGGGATGGTGTAAGATAATCACCAGAACTTGTGTGTTGTGGTGGCATCCCCTAATCAAAAGAAGGGACCCTCCAATTAATCGTGCAAAATCAAGCCCAGTAAGCACGCGTCGTTTGGAGCTACGTCGACAACCTGCCACCTGCACGACGCACAAGATCGAACGAGCTTTCTTTGAATCTCAAGCATGAGCTGACACCATCATTTCTTTGAGATCATGGGTTGTTTCTGTCTCCAAATTAATGGAGTCCACGGAGGATGTATTTCAGTTATTGGTCATACAAACGGTCACAACACATAGTATTGAACATGCTCGAACGAAACGACAAGCCTTGGCGTCATCGGGATCCATCAACCGTGTGAAATTTAAAGACCATGACAGTATTCTCTAGTCACTTCAGTAGTTGCAGCTCCCGCTTCTCTCGTCAGCTTCATCTCATCTTCTTGCTTCCACCAGCAAAAATCATTTGGTATGGCTTCTTCAGCATTTCTAGTTTTAGCTCTATGGAGAGGAGAGGCGGTGGCGCGGTGCAGGCGAGGAGAGGAGACATGTGAATGGGCAGTGCGACACAGGTGGATAAGAGGGGCAGCTTCGACACCCTAAGAGCAGGCGGACAGGATGACAAGGCAGCGCAAGTGAAGAGATGGAGTGTCGGTGGCAGTGCCCAATCCAAATGAGAGCATGGTGCGGAGAAAATTGATTGGCCTTCTTCATTTCGCTGAAAAGCCGAGCTAAAAAAATACGGTTTGGTGATTTGTCGTGAGAGAAAGATATATCCAAACGAATGAGGCCTTAAACTTTTTCCTTCCATCTACGGTACGAAAGTCCCGAAGCGACCCATTTCCAGAGCATCCAGAAGAGAGCAAGTTCTAAATGGAGCATCGTGGAGCGGCAACTTTTTGTAGGGCTCTAGGGTTCGGTTTCTCATGCGAGGTGAGCCGGCGAAGACCACTCGAATCCCTCTGAAACATCCTTAACTTTTTACGAAGGAAAAATACACAGAATGACGAATAATACAATAGTTCGAAGCTCAAACCATCACATTATTCAGCAATAGTTGATACAGAAATCCATACTTCGAACAAAAGAGTACAATTAGGGGAAAATTACATAAATTGTTCGCCGCCACACTGGCAGAATCATCAGAGTAGCAGCCTCTGGAACGGCTGCAGAAGGCGGAAGCATCAATAAATCTCCAAAAGAAGTCTGAGCGTAGGAACGAGACGTCTACTCCTCCTCATTGTCATAGTCGTAGTCGGGCTCACCTGCCAAATAATTTTTAGTACGGTTTGTACTGGCCACATCTCCACCCTATGCTTTGCTTTCGTTATGAAGTATTTGATGGAATGCAAAGGATATAATCAAATCGACCTATTATATGGCTATAGTTTTCTATGCAAGTAGTGACCAATATTATATAATATAATTTATCAAATTTTAACCCGTCTCATCCACATATCCATCCTATTTCATCCTCACACACACCTCACCCTCTCGCACTCAATCAACAGGTCTAACTCCCACTCGGAGCCTATCTCAGCGGCTCACAGCCGGAAGGGTAACACCAGGGGGAAGAATAGAAGGACTCATCTCACTACTCCCGAGAAGCGTGGGTCTTAGGGAAGGGCCATACCAGTGGCCCGCGGACTATATATATAGATTCATAAACTCTGCAGAGTGTGTACTCCCGTAACCACAAGGTCACTATCATCGGCGGTGCCCCGCCTAAGCTGATTCTGGCTGCTTTCTAACCGGTGCGATGCCACCCTACCACTCAGTACTGGGACATCCCAGATAGGTACCACCGGCACACTGAGACTGTGAGACATAGTACCGGGCCCCCCGAGGTCACTATGCTGTCTAAGGAGGGTGTGGGTCTCCATGCCCGTACCTCCCGACACTATCTGCTATCAACCTAGCAGTAGTGGCACCGTCCTAGCTAGTCAGACACCTGTCTCCCGCCCATACAAGAGCGAGTGGTGAGCACGTAAGTCCCAAGGTTTCGATCCTCAAGAGATATCAGGTCCTAGGGGATCAGACAAGATTATCTTCTCTTAGAGACTACAACAGTCCATGCTACAACAGCACCTCCTACCCGGGGCTTCGCTCCACGAAGGGTCTCACCCCCGGGATCACCATATACCTCACAATGTGCCCGCCACAAAACACCTTACATGGGAATGCCCAGAACACATCCCTCGGCAAGACTCGTCCACATGGCTCGTCGTAGAATCCTGTCTGATCGACTCAACCCTTACCACGCACCCAAGACGCACGCAGCACTCTCCCCGAGTAAAGTGGCACCACATGCCTTAACCATATAACCATACTCTCCACCACGCATCACATCACATAGATATCAGCGTAGTAGAAGTAAAGCATCATAAGTAATTAAGTATGCGTCTAGCCTATCGGCGGGTGTGCAGGAGTAAGGTTGCGATAAGGTACAGGCTCATCAAGCAAATCTACCATACAACCTATCATCAGGTGATATTCATAAATAAAGCACTAGCAAACTAGATATTATGCCATGCGTAATAGGATCTACGAGGTTGGGTGGGGTGTGGCACCTGCGTAGTCGTCACCGAGCTCCTCCTCGTACTCGTAGTCGTCCTCCTCAAGCCGATCCTCCTCTGAAACGAGACATAATAGCCGCATTAGCAGCTCCTATAGAGTCAACACAAAGAAGCAATAAAATTCAATAACTCCAAATACACTCATACATAAGCCTATGACGTAGAGCTCATTTTTATGAAAATTTGGACACTTGGTTCATATTTTTCGAAGATCGTATGAAATAATTATGAATTTCTGAAGTTTATTCTATTTTCTGAAAAAGAAAAGGGCTGATTAATCAAAGGCTGACACGTGGCGTGCTCTGATTGGGCCACGTGGCGCGCGAGCACAGTGGAACTGGCGTAGGGCTGACGTCATGCTGACGTCAGCACTGACGCGGATCTGACGGCTGGCTGACGTCATGCTAATGTCATGCTGACGTCAGCACTGACGGGGGACTTGGTCAGTGGCTGACAGGTGGGACCCACGGGGTCTAGTCACTAAAAGGTGGGCCCATGTCAACGGTCAACATTGACCGGTCAACGGTCAACGCCGACCGGGCCTCGACCGGGCCTGGGCGGGCCTGGGCAGGGCTGGATCTGGGCCGGGTTGGGCCGGCCCGGCCTGGACACGTGTCGAGCGCTCGGTGTAGCCACGTGGCTTCCTGGGCCGTTAACGAGCTCGGTCCACTGCGGCTGGTTCATGGACTCGGTGCATCATGGACCGCAGACAGAGCGGCTGAGTGGCAGGCTGTGGTTGGTCCAGCGTGGCCCACGTGGTGGACCTGGTCCACACGGGTACAGGGAAAATTCCCCTCCCCTTTCTCCTCTTCCTCGCGCGTGCGGCAGCCCGACCGAGATTCGCCGGCGGCGAACGGGTGAGCAGCGGCGGCGGGCGGTACTGGCCAGGCTGAGGCGCGGCTAAGCGGGCACGAAGGCTAGGTTGGTGCAGTGGCGGGGTCCATGCGGTCTCACGGGGCTTGGCTTTGCCGGCGCATGCTCTTCGGCGGCGGCCGGCGGCGAGGCCGCAGCTGCAGGTTGCTACGGCGCAGTAGGGGTGGCATTGGCGAGCGCATCTTGCTTGTGAGGCCGAGGCAAATGAGGGATGCGCCTCAATTTGGAAAAACAGTGTTCTAGCAAGCGGCCGGCGGCGGGGTGCTCGGCGGTGGCAGACGGCGGTGCTCGGCCAAATTCGCCGGCGGTGCGTCATCTCCCCCTCCATCTTCTCCCGTTCGGAGCAGCTTGGGGCTTAGGGTTCTACCTATGGCCTAACGAAGGCACGGCGGAGGCGTGTACGGCGGGTTGGCCGTGGCGGCGCTCCGGCGGCCATGGAGCCTCGGTGGCCAGGGCGGGGCAAAGGTGCCCGCCCCACTGTGGCCTCGCCGAGCTCCCTAACCATGTCTGAAAGCATCTAGGCCCCTTAATGTGGTTTCGATGATTGATGACAAT
>CM041639.1:35556224-35707778 GCA_023333625.1 Bothriochloa decipiens | reverse complement strand
AGAATTAGCCCAATTCACCCCCCTCTTGGGCATCTTGATCCTTTCAATGTCAAATACGCGTTCTACGATGCGGCAGACCTTCTCGTGGAGCTAATGGAGGAAGAGATGGCTGGGGAGAGCGGGAACGCGGTGGTGCTCGGCTAGCGGCCATGGAGCGGGCGGTGTGAGCTCACCTTCGTGTGGCGTCGATTCGGGACTGTCCGGAGCGGCTGCGTCGGCTTGGTGGAGAGGAAGAAGCGCAGGGCGACGGCGTAAGCGCACTAGGGCTCCGGGGCCTCCTCCTCCGATGGCTCGCGCTGCAACGACGGCGACGCTCGCGGTGCTCAGCTCCGGCTCCTGCCGTGGCACTCCCTTCCGCCTCCCTTCTTCTCTCTGGCTGGGCAACGAGTGAGCGGGGTGACCAGAAGGCTGCGCGGTGGGAGGTAAACCCTAGCGGTGCGGTGCTCCTCCCTTTATAAGCGCGGCGGCCAACGGCGAATGGTGTGGATCAGAGATCCCCATCAAGCGGCTGAGCGCGGCCGCGCGTTAGGGTTAGGACTTCGGGGAAAGGCGCGACGTGGGCAGGTGAGATGGACGGCCGCAGCGCAGGCGTCGGGTCACGAGCACGGGGTGAACGGCGGAGGGCGTCGTTGCTATTTCTGGTGCGGTGGACGGGACGGACGCCCGGCCAGAAATGGGAAAAGGAGGGGTATGACAGGCGGGGTCTACATGTCAGTGGCTCGGCGGCGGTGTGCGGGTGCACGCGGGCGGCAAGCTGCGGCCTTGCTGGGCCGCCTTGTTGGGCCAGCGGCAGCGCGGGAGAGGCAGGCGGCGCGCGCGCAGGCGGTCAGCGCTTGCTGGGCCGCTTCGGCCGTTTGGGCCGCGCGGCTCCGTGCGCAGACGGGCCGAGCGGCGCTGGCGCCAGCGGGCCGTCTGCTGCGGCTGCAGCTGCTGCTAGCTGAGAGGGAAAAGGGCGAGCTGGGCCGCGGCAGGGGAAGAATAGCAGGCCGGGAGGGCTACCTGGGTTGGTTTCCTCTTCTTCTTTTCTTTCTATTTTTTATTTCCTTTTTCCATTTCTATTTCTATTTAAACTTCACCATGTCATGAGCTTGCTAGCAAAGTGTTAGTGCATGGAGGTTAATGACATGACACAACCTCATGCTAAGTCCACTAGGGTCTCAAGGTCATGGTGGATCCATTTCCGAGGTTAGTCGACACATATTTATACATGCGATAATAAATTGTTTGATTTTATTGATCATCACATAAAATCAAATAAAAAACAAATCAAACTTTGGTAAATTAAATGCGATGCTCATGCTAATCTTAGGTGCTACTTATGCAACTACTAGTAGGTTTCCTACATGACGATCACCAAACATCGGTATACTTTAGAAATTTTTTTGAAAGCTCGTATTTTTTTGTCCGGGTTTCTAGGGATGTTACACCTTCCGTCCAAAATAAATGTGGTTTTCGCTTTCCGAGAAATAACTATGATTTATTATATATTAAAATATATAAATATTTATGCTAAGTAATTAGTATCATCAAAAACATCTTTAAGTCTAATTTTTTGATAAATTTATTTAGAGATATAAATGTTATACGTATTTTATAAAAATCGAGTTGAAATGAAAACCCGTATGTGACAGCGCACCCGACCACTAATTAACAGTGTACCGAGTATCATAGATTCATAGTATTGGCTCCGGTTGGTAGAAGCTAACTAGATTGGTTGGCAGTCGAAAGTGCGCCCAAAACGCATTGTCGCATGTGCAGCGGAGGCAACTGCACTGCTCAGTGCTCACTCGCACAGACGCACACAATACTAACGCGCAAAATAGCCTACAGGTAGGTCAGGTAGGCACGGGTTGTTCGCGATCATTGCTAGAATAGAATGGAGTTGGTGCCTAGTCAGATTGGTTGATTAGCAGGTACCATGGCTAAAGCTAACTGACTGCTACACAGAGGAAGGTATAGCAAGTGTCAATTAACAATTGACAATACCTGAAGGCCGGACTGTCCGTAGCCGTAGGACCGTAGAGGGTAAATGATCTGCTGGACCGCTTGTCAGCGAGTCCTGACTCTTGATTCCAGAAGGACAACTTGAAGCTGGTCTGTTGTCTTTGCAGAATCAGGAGAAGAAATCAATCTCTAACTGTGAGGTGGCAACTGGCAAGGTCCGGTTGGTAGCACTGATACGGTCCCCGGTGAGTTGTTATGCTCGGCTGGGATTGATATAGTACTTTTTGCTATCTGTAACCGTCGTCTCATGGCAATGATAATGTTATCTATTGGCGCTCAGAATGAATGATGGGTTTCATCAGTCAATCAGAGAATTCCTGACCCTTGATAGTTTACTATTGCTATCTAAGCATTTGATTCCTTGTAGCATCTTTTATATTCTTCTCTTGGAATGTGTTTGGACACGGAGTGATGTTTATGCTTCATGTTTACTATCTTCCTATCGCGCGGATGCAGAGCCTTGCCCATCCGATGATATTCTTTGGTTCTCCAATGTGATGCACCTATTTTTCTTCTTTCTCTCACCTCCTAGCACCTCCTTATCAGCAACGTTGGAGCTGCTCTTAGTATTTTCTTCTTCTTTTTGGGCAATATATACATGTCCTTAGTTATTGGGCAATGCAAACAAAGGCATTTGCTTCTCCAAAGGATCGAGTCGTACACAGTACACATGTCGCTGTTTCTATCTATGCAAAAAAGGCAAGGAATTGTAGAAAGAGTATTCGGTTTCTATTGCTACTCCGAGGATGCAAAACTTCTTGCTGTTCATGTTAGTTTGTCACCATCACTCAAATCCCTTCCCCTTTCATTCAGACGGTGGCTTAACTTGGAGAATTGAAAAGTACTACTCCTAGATAGTTTGTTAGTTAAAGCCTTCCAAGTTAATCTCTAAACTGTAATAAGTACTTGGCTCTACTACAAGTGAGCAGAGATGTATTTGTTTTATTTTTTAAGCAGAAGCTGAGCTGTACAACCGAAGCCAGTTCAGTTCAGTTCCACAAGAATGTGTAGAGTACTTCTCTACAGATTTTCCCTCACCAGAAGCCCAGAATCAGCATCTGCCGCAGCCCGGCCATGCAAAGGAGCCAACGGTCTCTGCAGGCCCATGAGTATCAGGCCCGTTAGCCGATCCCAGCGGCTTCCCGGAAACCAGGGGAGGCAAAACGGCGACAAGCCCCACCGGTTCCCGTGCAAACCATCGGTTGCCCGTGCCCTGCGTGGACCACGGGAGGGCCCACTCGCCAGCCACCCGCGCACGTTACGGCCACCAGTCTCCTCGCCTTGGCGCCTCCTCGGCTGTCCCCCCTCTCCCGCTTCCCGACGACAAAGCCCGACAGCCCACAGCTCACAAGGGATAACGACCGAACCAAAAGACTGGTTGGTTTCTAAATTTTGCTAAACTAAAACTATGACATACTAAATTAATAATTATTAATTGGTTTATTACTATAGAATTAGCACCATCAATTTCTAGTTAAAGTTTTGGTACTTTTAGAAAAAAAATTTAAGCTATTTAGAAAATAAAATTGGCAAACTTTGATTTTAATAGCCAACCAAATATTATTTAAAATTGTTGCCAAAACTGACAACCAAAACTAACGTGCCTTTGGCTTATCCTAATATTAGTAGGACAAATTATCCCAAAAAAGTAGGCCCAAACCAAAACCCCCAACCCAAACCCTAGAACATTGATGACCTCCGCCTCCCCCGCCCTCGCCGCCGCCGCCGTAGATGCACAGGCTCTCCCTCACCGTCATTGACGCCACCGCCGCCGCCATGCCCTTTCCCCTCCGGCTCGGTGGTTCCCCAGCGCTGCGCCTCGCCGCCGCACGCCGCGCGGGCCCGCGCCCGTCTGCGTGGCTGCGCTTCGGTGGCGGGGCCGGGCCGCGGAGGGGGCTGCTCTGCTCCACCGAGGCCGCCAGGCGGGGCGGTGGTGAAGAGGATGCGGAGGCGGAGGAGGGTCGGAGGGGAGGCGGGAGCCGCGTGACACCGGAGAGGAGGATGAGGGGCGGCGGGAACGCGGCCGCCGCGGTGGGGACCAGCGTCGAGCTGCTGTCGATTCCTGGTGTGGGGCCGCGCAACCTGAGGAAGCTCGTGGACAATGGCTTCGAGGGCGTCGCACAGCTCAAGCAGCTCTACAGGGACAAGGTGCACTTGCTTGGGTTTCGCCGTTCGCTGGTTTCTGTGTTACAAAGTAGGATTTCGCTTGCTTTAGGGCGTGGATATTACGCTACGGTACTGTTAGATTGGTTATAATATTGCATCAAAGTAAGCCTTCATGTGCTTCGTTTTGGTTAATAATAACAGTTTTTGTCGCTTCAACATATATTATATCTCCCCATTATACCTATGCTTTGTTGTGAAAGCCAAAATATTGAATCTCATGTTGTGCACACTCTCTCTCTCTCTCTCACACACACACTGTTTTGCTGAAAGGTAGGTATCCTTTCTGCATGACATTAACATTGTTTAAAATATTTAAGTTGCAAATGTTTATCATTATAGAGGGTCTCTAGTTTATTTTTAAGTCACCAAGCATATGTGAAATTTGAAATCAAATGAATGGAACATGGCATGCTAATAAAAAAATGCTCTGATTTACAGTTTTAGATTTATTGGACTTGTGAGACAACCAATCCCCTTGAAGTATCTTAAAGAAAACCAGGTCCATGTTGGAGTATTTCAAGCAGTCAAAACTGTAAAGGATCCATGTCCACTGTAGGCTGAAGCAAACAAACTCATGCTATTAAGGTTGCAATTCTTGCATAGATCTTAAAGTGCTTATGTGGTATCATAGATTTACAAATGATACGAGAACACTTTCAGCTTTCTTCTTAGGCCCTGTTTGGAGGGCTGGATTTATTTTTAAATCCAACGTTTGTCCTGTGAAATTCTTGCATAGATCTTTTATTTTTATTGTTGTTGATGTTATTGTGTAAGTTTTACAGTTTTCTCCATTTGAAACACTTTTCTCTGAATTTAGAACCACTATGTGCTTTACTAATAGCTTGCATGCATGTGCAGTTCTTTGGCAAGTCTAGTGGGCAGATGGTTGAATACTTACAGTGTTCTGTTGGCATTGTACATAAGAATCATGCTGAGAGTATAACCTCATTCATTAAAGAGAGTGTTGATGAGGAGCTGAAAGATACAGATTCATCTAAACCCACTCAGAAGAAGAGGCTGACCTTTTGTGTGGAAGGGAATATCAGCGTTGGGAAAACCACTTTCCTCCAAAGAATAGCTAATGAGACAATTGAACTTCAAGATCTTGTAGAGATAGTTCCTGAGCCTGTTGATAAGTGGCAAGATGTGGGTCCTGACCACTTTAATATATTGGATGCCTTCTACGCAGAGCCAGAGAGGTATGCATACACTTTCCAAAACTATGTGTTTGTGACGAGGGTCATGCAAGAAAGGGAATCTCAAGCTGGAATAAAACCTCTCAGACTGATGGAAAGAAGTGTATTCAGTGATAGGATGGTAGGTCAATCATTCTTACAAATGCTATTTCAGGAACTGAACGTGCATTTGACTTGCCTTGTGATATGATTATCAAGTATCATCACCTAACTGATTGTTCTGTTATTGTGTACCAGGTTTTTGTCCGTGCTGTTCACGAAGCTAATTGGATGAATGAGATGGAGATCAGCATCTACGATTCCTGGTTTGATCCAGTTGTGTCATCACTACCAGGTCTCATCCCTGATGGATTTATCTATTTAAGAGCTAGTCCAGATACCTGCCACAAAAGAATGTTGCTCAGGAAAAGATCAGAGGAAGGTGGTGTTTCACTTGATTACTTGCAAGGTTTGCATGAGAAGCATGAGAGCTGGTTGCTTCCTTCGAAAGGATCAGGTCCGGGTGTATTATCGGTCAGTCAACTGCCCATGCATATGGAGGGCTCCTTGCCTCCAGAAATACGGGATCGTGTATTTTACTTGGAAGGAAATCACATGCACTCTAGCATCCAGAAGGTACTTGCTCCCATTGTTTCAAATTCTAGATTCAGGAAACACATCGGGGTATTTCTTGATCTGTCTGGGCTTTCCAAAGTTTTGAATAAAAAATGGTTAACAAACACTACACACTCGATTTTTTATGACTTGTAGTTATTGGCTTGTTATAAAGTTCAATTTCATTTAAATGTTGATAATGCTGTTTCGACTTTATAGGGAGGACAGTAAACATGTGTAACAGTTATATGTCAATTCATTAGAAGTATTGTCATTTCCTAATGCTACTTGTGCAACATCATCATTATTGCAAACTGTTTTTACTATTATTGTACTAGCACACACCCTGTCCAATGTCAGAATCTAAATGCAATTGCAAAGGAAAAAACGTTGATTCAAATTAAAATTGAATGGTTTGCTAGGAATGGTAGATCAGTTCCTGGAGGTATCCAGGTTATTACCACAGAAATTATCATCACTGCTCTAAGTATCTCAGTTATATTAATGTCTTCTTCTATATAGGTTCCTGCTCTCATCTTGGATTGTGAACCTGACATTGATTTCAGCAAAGAGATAGATGCTAAACGACAGTAAGTTTACACAAATTCATTACTGTGTAATTTCTTCTTGCCTCAAGTTTTGTCCATGGATGGCAGTCAGTTTGTTGCTTCTGTAGTTCTATTCCAGTCTCTGTTTACTGAATTGAATTCCAGCATACTCCTTGTTTTCTAACGAAGACTTTGATCTACCAACAAAATCATGTGTTCTCATTTAACACTTGTCTTTCGTCTGTGTAGATATGCTAGGCAAGTTGCAGAGTTCTTTGAATTCGTGAAGAAAAAGCAGGAGCAAGCTCCATATGAGCAAACAAGCACTGATAAGGAGCGCATGAACCCACAGGTATTGCTTCCTAACAGCAACCACTTGTGGGTCCCCAAAGGCAACCCCTTTGCAGGCTCCCCCATGAATCTGGATTTCAGAAGAGCCATGTCTTCGTACCTCTCAACTTAGGACTCCCAGTTGCTAAAAGAAATTAGCTGTCGTCGCTCACTGACCTTGCAAATAGCCTTAGGTCCCCTGATGCGCCACTGATGTAAAATATGTTGCATCTCCCCAGTGTAAATTTTGATCTTAGCGCTAGTTCCACGCTTTGCATCACTTAGCATCAGCTTTTATCAGATCTGATCGGATCACAGGTCTAATCTGTACCGTAGATTCTTTGCTTGGATCATTCTGTCGAACAGTGTGGAGCGTGTGTGCTGCTTCGACTTGTGCTATGCGTGGAAGATTCCTGATGATGTTATGTTATGGGCTTGTTCACTTGATGGAAAGGCTGCTAAGGCCGAGCCGTTGAAATGCTTCTGCTGGTCAATGTGAAATGCGTGGAAGATTCCTGATGATGTTATGTTATGGGCTTGTTCACTTGATGGAAAGGCTGCTAAGGCCGAGCCGTTGAAATGCTTCTGCTGGTCAATGTGAAATATGCGCGCTGACCCCGCAGTGTTTGGCAAGCTGGCGTCTGATGGTCATGGTCTGATCTGGTGCCCTGTGTCATGTGGCCGTCGGAAATTTGTGCTACGTGGATGCTCATAGTCTGATATGGTGCCCTGTGTCATGAGAGGCCGTTGGAACTGTGCCCTGGTGAACCGTGAACGCGTCACGCTATACGGATATACGGTAAGTCTCAACTCAGTGTCGGGTCGGGCGTAGGCCGCGCAACGTATTGGCCAGGGAAGCCTTGTCCTCCACCAAGACAAATAGGCGAATCAGATTGGTGAATGACTTTTTTTTGTCTCACCTAGTGGAAAATGGCATCGTTCTTTGACGACTTAGGCCTTGTTTAGATATCAAAATTGGTATCCTAATTCTACATAGTGAGTGTCCCGTTACACTGTAGTAATTTTATTTTTATTTGGTAATAATTGTCTAAATATTAATTAATTAGGCTTAAAATGTTCGTCTCGTAAAGTACAATAAAACTGTGCAATTAGTTTTTTATTTCGTTTATATTTAGTACTTTATACATGTGCCGGCATTTTGATGTGACGGGGAATAGGAATTCTGCATAGTAAATTTTGGATACCAATTTTGGTATCTAAACAAGGCCTTAGAATCTGTCGGACCACGGTTCTCTCCGTAATCCAGAATTGGCATCGTAAAAAAGAATTCTTCATCATATTAAAGTGTCGGTACATACATACAGTACTAAATATAGATAAAATCAAAAACTAATTACACAGTTTAGTTATACTTTATGAGACGAATATTTTGAGCCTAATTAGTCAAAGTTTGAATAATTTTTACTAAATATAAACGAAATACTACTTTACGCTACAGTGTGCTACAGTAAATTAACAAGTGCCAATTCGGACCAAGGCCTTGTTTAGTTTCACCAATTTGGTCACCAAATTCACTATGTAGAATTATTATTCCCCGTCACATCAAAATGCCGGCACATGCATGAAGTACTAAATATAGATGAAATCAAAAACTAATTGCACAATTTTATTGTACTTTGAGAGACGAACATTTTAAGATTAATTAGTCAAAGTTTGAATAATTTTTACCAAATACAAACGAAATATTACAGGAATTCTGCTGCAGGAATTCCAACCCCAATTATCTAAACAAGGCCCAACTAAACAAGGCCCACAGCCGTTTCCTCCAAAATTCGTTTGGGATTCATCCATTGCGCCAAGCCGCAAGCCAAAAGTGGCGTGACAATTGCGAACAAGTGGAGTGATAGAACGCCTGTTAACCACCGTAGTAAATAAACACTGTACTCTCATGCATTCGGATTCAGGAAACACAAAGAACACCTGTATATTGTAAAAAAAAAAAAGAACACCTGTTAACCACGGTAGGCAACGAATGTGGTGTGGACCGCTTAACTGGTCCGGCTTTTAGATCAAAGGCATTCACTCGGCTTTATTGAAAGCTTAACGAAAGCCAAAGATCCGCGATACTGGAGTTACCAATTTACAAAGAAGGGCCATAACTCTAAAAAAAAACTGAACTTTAGCCAACTCTAACCGATCAACACCTAGGATCGCCCAGGAAGAGCTCTAAAACAGTTTGGCAAGCAGAACATCACAAAAGACAAGTCTAAGTGACAGTGAGGACTTCTGTTATACAAAACCACGGCCCAAACGCTCACTTCTCCCGGAAACACATTACACCAACTGGGTTGCTTGCGCCGTCAGCAAGCTGATCATTTCATCCGCCTCGGGTTGCAACTTAGGATTCAGCATTGGTCTCCAGGACTTGAACAACGTCAGTGTCTTGAAGATAATCATCGTTGGGGATGACGGCACCTTCTTGTTGAATACCACGTCATTTCTTGTTTTCCAAGCCGTCCACATAGCTCCTGTACATAGACACATAGTAGTCTTCTTGGTTATACCTCTACATTTGTCAACTATCTCTTCACACGTATGGTAGGGGCTTTAGCCCAGCTCAAGTTGTCCTCGGGAAGGACCAGAGAAAGATAGATATGGGACATTGGAATAGGATGTGATCAGCAGTTTCAAATGTCCCCACACATCTCACATTTATGGGTGCCTGACCACTTTTTCAATTTAAGCTACACCCCAGATTGAATACGGTCATGTCATGTCATCCACGAGAATATTTTGATCTTCAAGGGGATGTTGCTTTCCAGATTCTCATCATCTGCATATCTTTGACCCCTCCAGTTGTCATAGTTTTGTACAAAGATCTGGAAGTATATTTCTCTGTTTGTTCTAGTGCCCAAACAACTTTATCTCTTTCATCTACTAACCAAATCGTAGCCAAATCCTCTTGTAATTCTTGCCATTGTACTGCTAAGCCCCCCACAATCTGTCTTCTGAATTGGATTGACCACTGTCCATCTGCATAAGCATCTGCTACACTGATCTCTTGTCGGAAGCAATATGGAAAGACTTGAATAGCTAGTCATCAGGGGGACTTCCCCTAACCATACATCAAGCCAGAATCTGGTCTGTCTGCCACTCTTGATCTCAATAACTTTTTCTTTTTGATAATCATCTCTTAGTTCCAGCAGGAATCTCCAGAATTGGGATTCAGAATTGGTCAGGCTCAGGCGTGTAGAACTTATCTTTTCCAATAGTTCTCTTTTATCTCAAAATATATATTGAGTGAATGACATATCAACCCAAATTTGAAGGAGGCGAAGATATAGGATACCACTAAACGAATGATGCTAGATAGGGGTTCGGTTTGAGCGTGATTACAAACTTTAATTATATAACTTTAAGTCTCAACATATGGGATAGAAAATTTTTGGAAATGCTCTTGACATTTACATCAATTCCGGTTATGAATGCCCTGCCTATCACATTACCTTCTTCGCCATCAAATAACAGAGCAGCCGCAGCAAACTGCCTGTGCCCGACCTGGTCTCCCCTCCTGGTCTCCGTACGGACATGGCGACGCCGCCGGCCAGGTCCTCGTCTCGCTGCCTCGCGCGGGCCGCGGCGGCCTCACGTCTCTCGTGTCTCGTCCGTGCCGTCGCTCTCAGTGTCGCTTCGCCGCGCCCTTCCTCGACGTCGATGGCGAGTGATCGTCCCGTGAAACGTGCCGTCTTATCACATCGTTTTCTGGCTGTTTCGGACGCTAAAAAAACGCACGAGAAAACCCACACCGTTAGGAGCCATCATTTCCCGCTTGTCTCTCTGCCGGCTGCCGTATCAATCTACTACAAAATGCACGCAAGCCAAGCTACCAAGTAGCAAGTACCATACCAACTACCATTGCAGAGTCGTTGACAACTAATTAAAGACTGGTGAAAAACTATTCTTGCGTGAGTACAGGTAAAGAGCCAAGTATTTTAAAGAAAAACAGTACAAAAAAAAAATACTAGTAGTAAAAGTGAAAGGAAAGATAAAACTGGTGAAAGATGGCCGTAGAATCACTGATGATGACCATGACCATGTCGTCGCAAAGGTCACACTAGCTTGTTTGTTTCTGCCCCTTTTATCTCGAAAGGTAAATATTCTTTCGACGATGCTGCTGCTCTGAACCGACAAAAAATAGCAGAGCTCGGCAGGGTCTGCGTCTTATGACGTTGCCAACTCTAAAAACCCCTTCTTAACGGCTGTTCTAAAATCCAAATATCACCCTCACTTTTTTTTTTCTGAACAGCTACTAACCCCAGCTCAAAGTCTGTCTTTTGGTTTTCTCTTTTGCAGATAAAATAAGATCTAATAGACAATGTAACTTACCAAGTTTATATAGGAAACTCATCAATCTGGTTCACACCATGGTGTCCTATCTGGAGGTCCATCCATCAGCACTTGCTGGATCCAGTCATCACTAATCCCCTGCCAACCACTATAGCGGATTTCTGGATTCCTACTACTCACATTTGGAACATTCATCTTTTGAACAATACTTTTGATGAGCAGGCAGTGCATCATATTACAGGAATACCTACAGTCCCTCTACATCAACCTGATATCCTTAGATGGACACCATCAGCATCAGGTATTTGTTCCATAAAAAGCATCTACAGACATCTAGCATCCCAAAATTAGGTCTATCTTCCATCACAGGGTTCAAGAAGCATTCTGCCCCAAGTCAACCAAATCATGCAAAAGGCATGGAAATCAAAATCTCTTCCTCCCATCATCAAAACCTTTACTTGGAGGCTGATTAGAAGAGCCTTAGCAATAGCCCGAAGAGCTGCCAAATATTCTACTCAGATAGACCCTTATTGTTTTAGTTGTGGTCAGTCGAAGCTGATTCCCA
Organism: Bothriochloa decipiens; assembly: GCA_023333625.1. Lineage (NCBI taxonomy): Eukaryota > Viridiplantae > Streptophyta > Magnoliopsida > Poales > Poaceae > Bothriochloa > Bothriochloa decipiens. The sequence goes on along the minus strand of CM041639.1, from coordinate 35,696,067 downwards.
TTTATTTTTTCATTGCAATCTTCTTAGGGCGGTTTGGTTTTCATTCAATCCATCCTTACGAACTGAAACTATTCCACCAGAAGATGATGGAATACAAGTTACTATCCAATCTATCATTACTAATAACACTCCTGAGGATATGATTTCTAAAATCCTCATTACCTTGTGGTTTTTGTGGAAGGCTAGGAATGATAACCATTTCTAAAGAAGGACCTGGACTCCTATGCATGTATACAGTGCTTCGGCTGCCATGATGGGTTAGGCCAATAGTGAACAGATTATCACTATGCCCCCAAACGGACGACCAACAAGCCAATCAACCCAATCAGGGATGCCATGTTTTAGATCATCGGCCACTATCAATCAACACACCTACAGCAGCCGCATCAACCACAGCTCTTCAAATACGCCAAGGTATGATAATCACTAATGCAGGTACTACTCCTCAGATGGATAGTCTACACATTCGCCTACCAGTGCTCATCCCAGGAGTTCGATGCTACACCGATGCCTCACTCATACCGGACCAACCACATCAACAACCAAGGTCTGCTGGACTTGGAGTTTTCTTTGTCAATACACAAGTCAACCCGGTGCAAACAATCTACCTCAAGGCGCAGGTGCAAGGAATACACTCGGTGCTCATGGCGGAGGCAGCAGCTTTGGCACTAGCTGCCACAGTCAATGAACTGCTACACTTCAACAACACCGTCTTCCTATCCGACTATCTCCAACTGGTTCAGTTCCTAAATGAAGACGATCAAAACAACCCACCAGACTAGAGAGGCAAAACTTTTACACAAGTCTTCAAGGACGCCAACGATACAACGCAGGGAATCATTCGCAAGATTGACAGGAACCAAAACTCCACAGCACACATTCTTGCTAGGCAAGCTTTCTTAGCGATAAGCCATAGGCATCCGTGTGAATTTGTGTGTTCCTCTGCAACTAATCAACAACAGTGTCCACTATCTCTGGCACTGAGTCTTGTAAACATTCAGTCCTTACGACTGACAGCAGCGCTTTGCTGCTAATCTATATATACATATGCCTGTTACTTGTCAAAAAAAAGACAGCAAAATGCTTGTTGGTCTGCCCTATCTGCATCAGCGATGTGCATGCATTCTTTTTTGAAGAAAATATGCATGCACCCCCTTTTGCTATGTGCGTGCGCTCGTGACCGACAAGTTCAAACAGTCACGTGTTGATCTCTGTTCTAGGAGAAAAGGAGCTGTAAACAAAAGAATATACGTAATGGACAATGCATTACTCGTGTGAGGTAGGACGTGGGAGGTAGCAACGTGCCGCGTAATTCTCATTTTCATAGGATTCAAATAATGTCACGTTTGATCAATTCTATAAAAACATCAACAAGTATGATTCTATAAAAATATTCGCAAGTATGATGCGAAATAGGATTATTAAGTTAATTATAACATATTTTTATAGTATAGCTATCTAGAGATATAAATATTAATATTATTTTTTATATATTTAGACAAACTGAAGAAAGTTTTGCTGTCCCAAACTTAGAGTTATATTTATTTATGCAATAACTACACACCATAAAGATTATCGTTCTCAAGTGGTATGCAGGACCCATAGATAGCTCATCCTATTACCTTTTCTCTCATCTCCCGGTATATGTGCTCTATGACATTGTCATTATAATGTAGGGGTTGACTACGCCAACACGATGACTCCACGACACCACTATTGTGCCATAGGGCTAACCACGCTCGCCACAATTGTAGATTTTGTTGCGTCTCCGCCCCCTCCTACTCCTCAAAGAGTTTCACGCCGCGGCAACGGCGAGGGCTTGCATCGCTGTTGTTGCCATCATGCAAGAGCTCGTGTTGTTAGTTGTTACCTCCTCCTCATCGCTCCTCAAGGGGCTTCATGTTGTCATGCATTGTGCAGGGGTTGGACCTCTATATCCCCAATCGTATTGCCAACAACTCCGATCCTCTTATATAGTCATAGAATTGTAGGATGTATTTTTTTTGTCTATGGACAGATGCACGTCTTTACACCATTTCTTCTCTCTTCTCGCTCCCTTTCATGGTGCAATGTATTCTATTTGTTGAATCGGTTGATGGTGATGCCACTGTGGATGATGCATCATTTTGTAAGGTGAAAGCTCTTGTTTGGTTTTGGCTAATTGATGACACACCGTATTGCTAATAATTTCACTAAGTGTATGTAGAATATATTAGCAGTACATGATGAGGGAGCTAGGTGGCATGGAGACGACCACATGATCATGGTAATGGACATGGCGCACATGGTAACATGATCAAGCTCCGAGGAATTGAGAAGAGCCCATGGAGATCAAGGAGAAGGTATATCTTGATAGGGTTTTCTGGTTTAGTGATCGAGACACTTAGCGAGTGTGATCACATTTAGAATAGATGGCCGTACTATCAAGAGGGGAAGTAGCGGTTATCTCGATGTTCAAGTGCCTCCTAGGTCTAAACATTGAGCATATGCATTTAGGATCTAGAACACTAACATGTTGCCTTGGAAAATGTTTTGGAAAATGCTAACACATGTACACTTGAGGCGTATACACATGGTGTTAGCACATGAGGCAATGTGATTGAGAATCAGATCGAGAAGAGCTGCAAAGTGAGTGCTGGATGCCAGACTTGAAAGCAACGGACGCTGTCGCCGCGTCCGGCCAGTGCAAATCATCAAAGGTAGGGAAGGCCAGAGCGCCGGACGCGTCAGACATTGTGCGTCGAACGCTGGTCCGGGCGTCCGCCGGTCCCTGCGGTGCTGTGGCCTGAAGACCCTACGCGATGGATGCCAGGCGACTCGGAGCGCCGGACTCAACTCAGAGCTAGCTGGGTTCTATCCCGAGCGCCGGATGCTGAGCAGACGCGCCGGACGCGTCCGGGTGTAAAGTCCTAAATGGCTAGAGGGGGTGAATAGCCTATTAAAAAATCTACAAACCACTAGACAAAACTTATTAGTAAGACAAATGGCAATAATCACGGTTTTGCCTAGCCTAGGTGATGAGCAAGCCTCCTATTGAAAATTCTAATATATGTATGATCTCTAAGTAAATCAAGGCTATGTCACTACTTCCTATTCTAGAGAGCTAGCAAGAACAACTATTCTAAACAAGCTACACAATATATATATACTAAAAAGTAATGCAAGATAGAGAGGTGATTCTTATACCGACGGTGAAGTGAAGATGTTGCCAATCACCAAGATGATCTCCAATCAAACACAATGACAACAATCACAAGATGAAGAGCCAATCACCGGGAGACAAGAGGATGACACAATTGTTTTGTTCACCCGGTGTTCACTTGTACACCGACAAGCTACATCACCGGTTGTGTCGACCAACACCTAGATGGTTCTTCGGTGTGACCCTCAAGCCACTTGCCCAGCAAGGCACTCCCCCGCAAGGAAACCGCAAGACACCACTCTCAAGTGAGGTAACTCAATGACACGCGCATTTCACTAGAGTAGCTTTTGGTTCTCCGCCGAGGAAAGCTCAAGAATATCTCACAAATCAATCGGAGGTGGGCAAGAACAATCATAAACTCTTCCCAATGCCTCCAACAACCTCCAAGCTGGCTAGGAGCGGTACTCTTCAAGAGTAACAACAAATCTACCGGCTAAATGACTCGCAAGTGCCACTAGATGAATCAACTAATGCAATGCACTTCGAATCACTCAATCCTCACTTATGATGAGCAACCAAGCAAGAGAGGATGAGAGGAGGGCTATTTTTTAGCTCAAGGGGATGCCAAGCAAGTTAGAGGAGCAAGAGAGTGTGCCATGTCCGGCCACACCTCTATTTATAGCCCCAAACCATTCAACTAGCCGTTAGGCAAAAGTTCCCCACGAAATTCAAGATTTGTGAGCGTAGGATGTGTCCTACGCCCCTCACAGGACGCGTCCTGCGCTATTCATTTTTGCTCCATACGAAAAATTCGACCGTTAATATCGCCGGACGCATCCGGCGCTTGGTCGCGGACGCGTCCAGCGCTTCGCCCGAGCTGCAACCCTTGCTGTTGGGCGTCCGACGCTCTCGCCCAGCGTCCGACGCTCAGCCGCGGATGCGTCCGGCGCTCCGCCCGAGCTGCACCCCTTGCTGTTGGGCGTCCAGCGCTCGTCGGACGCGTCCTACGCTCAGCGTCCGACGCTCACAGGGCAGCAGACCACTCCGCACTAAATCGGACATATCTCTTAGCTCCGAACTCCGTTTTTGATGATTTTAGACTCGTTGGAAAGCTTACTGAGAGGGCTATACAACCCACATAGCCACCTGATCCAATTCATAATAGATCAAAGTAGTTTTCCAACCCAAGAGACATCATCTCTCATTTCCAACATAAGAGTTCATCAAATCTTCTCCAACTTCTTCTCCTTTGCAAATGTGCCAACACCACCAAATGAAATCTCCATGTGCATGTGTGTAAGTATTTTTCAAAGCATTTTCAAAGGATTTTTCATCACACACTAGATCCTAATGCAATCACATGAAATGATGGACCTAGTGGCACATGAACCGAATTACTGAAGATCTCCCCTCTTCATAGTTCGGCTATCGATCCTAAACCACTCACACCCTCTATGGTGTATTGAGTGTAAAACAAAATGGCCCTATAGGTTATACCTTTGCCTTGAGCCCATTTTGTCATTCCATCAACCGCCAAGTCTTCACATGACATGTGAAACTCCAAGTCATCATGCAACCGTCTTGGTCCATCGATCTTGATATTACTTGCTCTTCACCGTTGGTTGGTCCATCGATGTCAAGTCTTGCCCAAGCTTCACCGTCGCACGGTCCTTCACTTCCGAGCCTCAACTTGCCCTTCACACTTCCAACTGGTCCATCGAGCCAAGCCCATCTTGATCTTCACCATGCTTAGGTTACATAACTTCATGTCATGACTCATCATCGAGCTCCACATGGCATGGACTACCTTTCTCTAAATCATCCACTTAGAAACAAGGTTAGTCCTTAGGTTTCATCAATGATCCAAAACCAAACTAGGGACTTTCATTCTTTCCCTTTTTGGTAATTGATGACAACCTCGCAAAGATGATTTTATAATAAATATTTTGAACTTGTCATGCTTGTCCAAGCAATTTGAATCATGAATAAGATTTGGACAGTCATCACAAATTCGGTTGTGTAAGGATTAGCTCCCCCTACATATGTGCATAGAGTTTGGATTGAAAGCTTTGCACATATGTATTGATATAAAATTTGTGGGAGAGTAATTCTACCAAAATGATGCTAAGGTGTAAGAAATGGACCTTTGAAGCGTGATACCAATCGGAGTTGCAATCTACACCATACTTAGCACCATGGATAACTAGACATACATCAAAAACTCAAGTACCCCGTGAGATCAAAATTATAAAAAGAGAGCACTTGATTCACTTGAAAGCATAAAAGTCTAGTTACCACCTATGCATGCTAGTATTTCATTTCATCATATAAGTTCCAATTCTAGCATACACCACACAAGCATGAATATGGATTTAAATACATGTGTAATGAGCAAGTCATATGTTAATGCACATACAAATGCAACAAATTATTTATGAGCTTGCTCCCCCTACTTGTGTGCTTCAAAATTTTATTGATCCCTTTCCTTTCTCATATCTCTTCCCAACATTATCTTTGTGACTTATCTCTCCCACTTTGTCATCTATTTCTAAAAAGGTATGGTCAAATTATAGAGAGTAAGTTAGATTAGTTCTTTTGATGGGGGAATTAGGATCAAATTTTACAAAAAATTGTTCAACCTAGAACACTTGACAAAGATATTTAATTTGATTTGAACCAAAGACAAGCTTCTTCACACCTCATGAAAGGGTTATCTTGCCTATGTTGAATTAAACACTTATAGCAAATTTTCTAGATTCAACACTAGGATTGCAAGCCCACAAACATATTATATGCCACCACTAGATCATACAAACATAGAAGCAATAGTGGTAACATATATACATCAAATTCATTTGATTTATCCTGAATGCTCCCAAAATGCAACTTGTATGTCTATATGCACTAACAAGTCCTAATAAACCATGAATGACATGTCAATACAATTTTACCTTTGCTTTGTCGAAGGAGAGGCGTGTCCAAAGTGGGTGGGGTGCATTCAACTCATGTTTGAGAAATCAAGAATGTTCAACTCATTCCTTAGCTTACAAAACCTTTTCTCATCAAGTGGCTTGGTGAAAATATTGGCAAGTTGATCATCGGTGCCAATGCTTTCAATTGAAATATCACCCTTTTGTTGATGATCCCTTATGAAGTGATGCCTTATGTCAATGTGCTTTGATCTTCTATGTTGGACCGGGTTTTGTGTCATTCTAATTGCACTTTCATTGTCATAAAACAATGGTATATTCTTGAAGTTGAATCCATAGTCCTTCAAAGTTGACTTCATACAAAGAAATTGTGCACAACATGCCCCCGCACTAACATATTCGGCTTCAGCGGTAGATATTGCCACACTATTTTGTTTATTTGAGGACCATGACACTAGTGATCTTCCAAAAAATTGACATGTTCCACTAGTGCTCTTCCTATTAATCTTGCATCCCCTATAATCGTAGTCCGAATATCCAATCAACTCAAATTATGACCCCTTGGGATACCAAAGTCCAACATCTTATGTATGCTTCAAATACCTCAAAATTCTTTTTGCGGCCTTGAGATGACTCTCTCTAGGTGAGGCTTGATATCTTGCACACATGCATACACTAAACATGACATCCGGCCTTGATGCGGTGACATAGAGTAGGCTTCTAATTAGAGACTGATTCCTTTTGATTCACCATGTTGCCACTAAGATCACTATCAAGACTTTCATTGGTGCCCATTGGAGTTGATATAGCTTTTGCCTCTTGCATTCCAAACTTCTTCAACATGTCCTTGATATATTTTCCTTGACTCACAAATGTGCCTTCCTTCAATTACTTGACTTGAAGACCAAGGAAATAGCTAAGCTCTCTAATCATGGACATCTCAAACTCTTTGGCCATCATATCACTAAATTCCTTGCAATAATGTTCATCGGTTGAACCAAATATGATATCATCAACATAGATTTACACAATGAATAGATCATTTTCAATCTTCTTGGTGAATAGAGTAGTATCAACCTTTCCCACAATGAATCCCTTGGAGATAAGAAAATTCCTTAGCCTCTCATACCATGCTCTAGGTGCTTACTTTAAGCCATATAATTCCTTCTTGTACACATGGTTGGGTTTCTTCTCATCTTTAAAATCGGGAGGTTGCTCAACATATACTAGCTCATTGATGATCCCATTGAGAAATGCACTTTTCACATACATTTGATATAACTTGATATCATGGGCACAAGCATAGGCTAATAGGATTCTAATTGCCTCCAATCTTGCCACCGGTGCATATGTTTCTTCAAAGTCAAGACCCTCTATTTGAGTGTAATCTTGTGCAACTAGTCTTGCTTTGTTTCTCATCACAATGCCATCTTGATCTTGCTTATTCTTGAATACCCATTTGGTACCAATGATATTATGATCATCTGGTCTTTCTACCAATTCCCAAACATCATTTATTTTGAAGTTATTGAGTTCTTCTTGCATTGCCATGATCCAATCGGCATCCTTCAATGCTTCATCAATCTTCTTAGGTTCTTTGTTTGACACAAATGATGCATGCTCACAAATCATTGCCAATCTAGCTCTTGTTTGCACATCACTTCTAATATCACCAATAACCTTATCAATTGGGTGATCTCTTGCAATATGAGTGGGTTGGAGCACTTCAACTTGATTGCTTGAACTTGGTTGATCATTTGACTTGTCTTCTTGGGATGAACTAGCTTGTTGATCTTGCACTTGAGAACTACTAGCTTGCTTGATGGGTGATGCGAGCACTTGATCTTTGTTATCATCAACATCAATCACTTGCCTTGCTCTAATGTCCCCAATGTCCATGTTCTTCATTGCTTCTACCAACCGAGGTCCACTAACATCATCAATGTTATATTCCTCATCTTGAGGCCCATTGGTTTCATCAAATTGCACATCATGGACTTCTTCAACTAGGCCACTAGCATTGTTCCATACTCTATAAGCTTTGCTTGTTGTTGAATAACCGAGTAGGAATCCTTCATCACATCTAGAGTCAAACTTCCCAAGTTTAGTGTAACATCCCAGATGTTAGTACATAATTAAAATTTTAATCATGTGCATTATCAAGCATAATCATTGAGCATCATAGCATAAATGCATTCATGTTTTAACAATGTCTTTTATGTGGTGCTTTGTTTTATACATGAAATGATGATGCTTAGGGTTATTTGAAGTTCCTTCGTTATTTTATGTGATTCTACAAATGTTTGAAAACAAATTAAAATTTGTTTTGTCTTCTTATGCTTTGCTAATCTTGTGTATTAGGTCAACTATGATATGTCTCACATAAAACAAGTTTACATTTATAAGTTGGTTGTGCTTTTGAAATATTGAGTTGGTTGATAATTCAAAGACTATTTTCAAAACCCTGTTTTACACTCCTTTCTACATTTTAAAATCTATAAGGAATTTTGAGATACTCTAAATATATGATTTGTAGATCTTGACAAGAGCTACAATAATGGTATTCAAAGTTTTTCAAGTTTCAATGCAATTTTGAAGGTAATTTTAAAGATAACAAATCTAGGGTTTTAATCCCTTTTAATTTTGAATTCACATTTTAAAATCTATGTAGAATTTGAAAATGTTTGTTAAATAAAAATGTAGCTCTTGAAAAGTTATGCAAATGATATTTTTGGAGATTTTCAAGTTCCTATATATTTTTGGAGTAATTTGCATAATTCCGAGGTGACATCAACTACTACAGTGCCGCTGACGTCATCATCGTCCCCTCACCTCACTGCTCACCGGCGTCGAGGTGGCCGCCGTGCGCCATTTTGCATCCACGCGCCGATGGAGCACCTGGATGCCTTCACGAACCTGTTGACACCATTTTTTGACACGTGTCAATATAAGCCGAAAACTGTGCCGATCGGCAAGGGAGTGGTTGTGCTTTTAAGCTTACTTTGCTTTGAAGTATGGCTAACAGATGGTTGCTGATGAAGGTTAATATGATCTTGCCGATGAGAGCAGAAGGCTGTTGCCGATGGAGAGAGAGGCATGGTTGCCGATAGAAAACAAAGCTGAAGAACGTGGAAAGCAGAGCTGAATCATTATCGATGGGTTTTGCCGATGGAATCTACAGAGATGAGGAGCGTGCCGATAGAGGTTTCATCGTAAGCAATGGATAAGGAAACTGGCAATATTTATGCCAATATTTTAATGGTTTACTTTTGAGTCCGACTTTGGTACAAGTCATTATTTTTTATTCCTTAGAGATAAGACTTGTTTAGAAAATACTTTGTCGTGTCTGTTTAGAACTCATAGTACCAGGGTATAAATATGTACCGAGAGGCAATGTAAAAAAGGTCAATCAATCAAATACAACAAATCTATTACTTTTATCTACTTTTCAAGCAATCTACTTTTTGACGACTTCGTCACCAGTTTTTCTTCGTTTTCAACGAGTTCTTTCAAGAATCGGTGGGCTGCATCAACTTGATCTCCGACGAGCTTGCAAGTTTTGCTTTCCGAGCAATCTGAGCCTTGACGTCCGGGCGTATCGCTGTCGTCTCGTTCAGCTCTTGTTCAAGTTATCTTTCCTTGTCGATTAACAGATCAAATCGACTGGTACGCCTTGATATCGAACTTGGGTATTAGCCCGATGTGTTTGCAGATCCAACGCCTTTTTGCATCAACACATCTTTTGGCACGCTCGGTGGGACCAAGTCAACAGATCTATCATGAAGAATCCTACTGATATCAATCCAGAAAACATCATCGAGATATCAGAGTCAGATCTCAAGGAGGATCAGAAGCAAGCCATGGAAAAAGCTATGGAGGATTACAGGCAGCTCTGCTTGAAGTTTTTCAGCAAGAACAGGGGCGGAGAAGTCATCCAGAAGCAAGATCTGCCGTTGCCTCGGCAGGTAACCTTTGACTCTAACCCTGGTAAATTACAGGAGATGGTTAATTTTGCACTAAATCAAGCTTTGATCAACCACTCTACCGTGCTGTCCAATACTGTCTACAATGCTGTTGTGCAAACATTAAGGGACGGACAAGCACCAGGGTATGTCAGGCCGGCATATCATCAGCCGGGATCAGCATCTACCAGTACTCCATCGGCAACTCCAGCCGTTGAGAGTATGGAAGCGCCTACTCTTCCAGCTATATCAGGACCATCCATCATTGAAGCCACACCGATAGGATCAGATCTAATGTCTCAGGAGAGGCCTAGTACTCAGTTGAGCACAGATCTATCGGCATCGGCAATGTCAGGTCCTTCAGGCCAACATAGTCAAACTGCTGCTAATTGGTGGGGATACGGTATGCCTCCAGGTCCATCTACTGCCAACTCTGGACTGCCTCAAGAGCATGATGTAGCAGGAAAGGGTCCGATGACATCGGCTACTCCAATTCGGCCGGTGGCTCAAGTGCCGCATTATTCTACTGTACCTCTTGCTATACAGCCATTGTCAATGGGATTCTACGCGCCTTCGCAATAGATATCTTATGCAAATCTATTGACTAATCCTCCACCAGTTCAACAGAGAGCTTCCACTGCAGAGCAGCCCGTAGTACCATTCATATCTCAGTCTGGATTACCTGCAATTCAGGGCAATTATGCTGGCTATCATCCATCTATACAAGAGCATCAATTGTCTGCAAGCTATCAGCCATCGGCAAGTCAGGTGCCGATGAGTTACAATCTCAATTGGTCAGGGCAAGCGCCAGTTCAGCAATCTGCTATTCAGCCAAGCTACCAAGCAATGGGGACTCAACGGTATTGTCCACAGACAACTTTCCAGGAACAAGCATCGGCAAAACAGCCGATGAACTTTACTCCGCAGATTGGTGCCGTGAATATGCCGATTCATCCAAGCCAAATGCCATAGGGGTATGTAGAAGAATATCAGCCAACGCCTCCAGTAGAGATCCAGCCAGTGCATCGGCAAGATCAGGATGCACTCTTGACCGATAAGATTGCAGAAGTGATGAAAGAACATTTTGGGATTCAGCCCAAGATCGATACTTACTCTTATCGGACTCCATACCCTTCATCTTATGATTCAATTCCTTTCCTGAATCGGTACAAGGTGCCAGATTTCACTAAGTTTTCTGGGCAAGATGATATGTCAACAATGGAGCACATCAACCGATTCATCATCCAGTGCGGGGAAGCAGCGAACAGGGATGAGCTGAGGATCCGTTTATTCTCGTCCTCTTTGTCTGGATCAGCATTCGCGTGGTTTATATCATTGCCACCGAACTCTATTCTTACTTGGACCAATCTAGAAAGACAATTTCATAAGTACTTCTTTGCTGGTGTCCATGAAAAGAAGCTTACCGATTTGATGAAATTAAGACAGCGAAGCGACGAATCGGTAGAGAGTTTTGTGCAAAGGGTACGAGACATGAAGAACAAGTGCTACAGCCTAGTGCTTGATGACTGTCAGTTAGCTGGTTTGGCGTTTCAGAGTTTGTTGCCGCATCTCAGAGACAAATACGATTCTCAGGAGTTTGAAAGCTTAAGCCATATTGTGCAGAGGATCTCTGATCAAGGTGCTCAAGCCCCAGAATATAGGAAGAGCTGGAACAAGAAGGTGTCCTTTGTAGAAGAAGCAGAAGATTCAGATTCTGATGATGAACCAATTATCGGCTTGGCTGAGTGGGTAAAGAATAAGAAGCCGATATCATGTCCTTTCGGTCAGAAAGAGCCAGAAAGGTTTCTATTTGATATCACCAAAGCCGATAGGATATTTGATCTTTTGCTCCAAGAGGGTCAAATTAAGCTATCTCCTAATCATGTGATTCCATCGGCAGAAGAGTTGAAAAAGATTAGGTACTGCAAATGGCACAATGCTACCTTGCACAGTACCAATGATTGCAAGGTGTTTAGGCAACAGTTGCAGTCGGCTATCGAATCCAGGAAGATCAAATTTGATAATTCAAAAGCTCAGAAGCCGATGAAAATTGATCAACATCCGTTCCCTGCAAACATGGTGGAGGCTAAAGGCAAAACCAAAGTGTTAACATCGGAGGCTGCTAGAAGAAATGCATCGGTAGACCCTAAAAATCAAATAACTGTTGATGACGTAAAGGGAAAGGAACCTGCCGATGGCGCTAAAGGGAAAAGAATTGTTAATGAAGGTAGTAGCTCCAGAAGACCCCTGAGGCCTGCTCCATATGGTGTTCGGTATCAGCAACAACGTGAGGATCGGTATCGGCAGCAACAGGAAGAGTTACGTCGGCATGAAGATCACTGGAATTGCCCGTTTTTCGTTCATTGCTGGGAAGAAGGCATTAAATTGCCCACTGCCGATAACTGCCCTGAATGTAATGGTTACTATTTAAATGATCGGGCAGAGAGACAACATCACTCTAGTAATCGAGGGGTATGCATCAATAAGCCGATCAAAGAAAAGGTGTCAGCACTTGATCGGCTGGGGGGCAGAGTTAGTGTGCATGACAGGCTTGGCGGGCATATTGATTGTTTTCCAAGGGGTCAGGCAGAGCTTGAAGAGATGGCTAATGAAAGGGTTCCTGATGAAGGGATATTTTGTAGGGATCCAAACATAGGCCTCCATGATCAGAACACAAAGCATTATCAGCCTGTTTGGAAAACAAAGCTTCCCCAATGGTGCCCTGAAGGATTGACAAAAACTCAAAAAAGAAGGGTACAGCATATGCGTCAAGAGGATTTATAGTGCCCGAAAGAAAGCATCCCAAAGGTAACAACTCAAGTATGGCAACCAAAACACAAGGGTGGAGGTCCATCGGCAGATGTTAACATGGTCTTCATGTTGCCGATGGAGTTCTTGGCGCCAGATGACAAGGAACAAATAGTTTTTGCCGATGAAGCAGCTCAACTAACTCTGAATCCAATGATGGCTGTGTTTGAAAAGCCTGCCGATGATGAAAGGCAACACCTCAAAGCTTTGTTTGTTAAAGGCAGGGTTGATGGACAGCCAGTGTCAAAAATACTCATAGATGGAGGAGCGGCAATTAATATTATGCCGTATGTCATGTTCCGAAGACTTGGAAAAGGGGACTAGGATTTAACCTAGACAGATATGATGCTTAAAGATTTTGAAGGCAATGTGTCTCCGGCTAAAGGGGCATTATGTGTTGAATTGACTATCGGCAGCAAGACTTTGCCAACCACCTTCTTCATCGTTAGCGACAAAGGTAACTATAATTTTCTCCTAGGAAGGGATTGGATCCATGCCAACTGCTGTGTTCCTTCTATGATGCATCAGTGCCTTGTACAATGGGTTGGAGACAAGGTTGAGGTTATCCCTGGTGATTCTTATATAATTGCATCGGCTGATTCTGAGACCTATGAACGGACAAAGTGCATATCGGGAGAAGCATAGGATACGGAATTTCTCAGGGTTGCCGATTATGAGCTCACACTGATCCAAGCAGTCGGTTCTGAAGATGAATTTTAATGGATCGGTTTGCCGATGGTGGAAAACTTGGTCATGGGTTCACATCGGCTGATGATTTAGTAGAAATAGATATTGGTAACGGTGATAGGCCGAGGCCAACTTTTATTAGTGCTAAGTTAGATTCTCAATGTAAACAGCAAATGATTAATATTTTGAGGGAATATAAAGACTGTTTTGCTTGGGATTATACAGAGATGCCTGGACTAGATCAGTCAATAGTTGAGCATCGGTTGCCTATTAAGCCAGGATTTCGGCCTCATCAGCAGCCCGCACGCCGATGTAATCCTAAAGTGTTACCTGATATTAAGGCCGAAATCACAAGGTTAATTGAAGCTGGCTTTATTCGACAATGTCGATATGCCAAATGGATTTCTAATGTGGTTCCTGTTTATAAGAAAAATGGAAAACTTCGTGTGTGTATTGATTTCAGGAATCTTAATAAAGCTACGCCGATGGATGGCTATCCAATGCCTGTTGCCGATTTATTGATTGATGCTCCAGCTGGACATCGGATCATCAGCTTCATGGATGGTAATGCCGGTTATAACCAAATTTTCATGGCTAAAGAAGATATTTCCAAGACTGCTTTTAGGTGTCCAGGTCATGTGGGTTTATTTGAATGGATTGTCATGACCTTCGGCTTGAAAAATGCCGGTGCTACCTATCAGAGGGCTATGAATTTTATCTTCCATAAATACATCGGCACATTGGTTGAAATCTACATAGATGATGTGGTGGTCAAATCTGGAGGTTTTGAGAGTCATCTTGCTGATCTGCGAAAAATCTTGGAGTGCACTAGAAAGCATGGTTTAAAGATGAATCCTACTAAGTGTGCATTTGGTGTATCAGCAGGTCAATTCTTAGGCTTCATGGTACATCAAAGAGGTGTTGAAATCAGTAGGAAATCTATTGATGCAATTAATAAGGTTGTTGCTCCTGCCGATAAGACTGAGTTGCAATCCTTGATCGACAAGATTAATTTTATTCGAAGATTTATATCTAATCTGTCGGGAAAGATCAAAGCCTTCAGTCCTTTATTAAAATTAAAAGCCGATAAGGAATTTGTATGGGGAACAGAGCAGCAATTAGCCTTAGAAGAAATTAAAAAAATATTTGGTAAATCCTCCAGTATTGGTTCCACCTCAACACGGGAAACCTTTCAAGTTGTATTTGTCTACCAATGATAATGTTATCGGATCAGCATTAATTCAAGAGTTTGAAGGGGAAGAACGTGTGATATATTATTTGAGCAGAAGACTGATAGACGCTGAGACCAGGTATTCGGCCATTGAAGAATTATGTTTGTGTTTATATTTCTCTTGCACAAAGTTAAGACATTATTTGTTATCGGCTGAATGCACTGTTATATGCAAAGACGATGTGGTTAAGCATATGTTGTCGATGCCAATTTTGAAAGGAAGGATCGGCAAGTGGATCTTAGCATTATCAGAATTTGATTTGCGTCATGAATCAGCTAAAGCGGTTAAAGGACAGGTAATGGCCGATTTTGTTACTCAACATTGAAGTGTGGTAGATTATGCTGAGATTGCTCCATGGACACTTTTCTTTGATGGATCTACTTGTGGCGAAGGAGCAGGAATCGGTATTATGTTAATCTCGCCTCGAGGAAAGAAATATGAATTTTCATTGCCGATTGCTGGCACTTCAACAAACAATCAGGCTGAATATCAAGCTTTACTGAAAGGGTTAGAATTTCTCAGAGAAATACGTGCCGATACAGTTGAAGTCTTTGGGGATTCCATGCTAGTCATTAATCAATTGATCGAAACATATGAATGCCGAAGTGAAGTTTTGATTACTTATCATGAGAAGTGCCTGCAAATATTAAAGGAGTTTAAAGATTTTCGCCTTGAACACATTCCCAGATTGCACAATGAAGAAGCTAATTGGCTAGCACAGCATGTTTCGGGATATCAACTGATCCGAGAAGTGCTGACATCGGTAATTGATGCCGATGACTGGAGAAGGGATATTGCCGATTATTTAAAAGATCCGTCTAAGAAAGTGGAGAGACGTATAAGGTTTCAAGCTACCAAGTATGTGCTCCTTGATACTGAATTATATTATCGTACTTTAGATGGGGTTTTGCTCAAATGCCTTAGTGAAGAGGAATCGAAAAGTCTAATGGGTGAGATTCGTGAAGGAGTGTGTGGGGCACATCAATCGGCATTTAAAATAAAATGGATGATTAGGAGGAATGGGTATTATTGGCCGACAATTCTTGAGGATTGTTTTTAATATTTCAAAGGGTGCCAGTCATGTCAGAAATTCGGTAATGTTCAAAGAGCACCTGCATCGGTAATGAATCCTATAATCAAACCTTGGCCGTTTAGAGGATGGGCTATTGATCTCATCGGTCAGATTTACCCGCCGTCGAGTAAAGGACACAAATTCATACTCGTTGCTATCGATTATTTCACAAAGTGGGTTGAAGCAATTCCTTTAAAGAAAGTGTCATCGGCAAATATGATTGATTTTATGAAAGAGTATATTATTTACCGATTTGGTATTCCTCAGACTATTACTACCGATCAAGGAACTATGTTCACATCGGGAGAATTTGATGACTTTGCCATCGGTATGGGGATTAAAATTCTAAATTTCTCTCCTTATTATGCTCAAGCTAACGGTCAGGCTGAGGCATCTAATAAAGTAATAATCAAGCTTATTAAACGAAAAATTGAGGAAAATCCTAGGAGATGGCATACTCTTTTAAATGAAGCCTTATGGTCATATCGGATGGCGTGTCATGGTGCAACTAAGGTTTCACCATATTAGTTGGTATATGGGCATGATGCAGTTTTGCTTTGGGAAATTAAGACTGGTTCTAGGCGTATATTTTCTCAGGATCCGTTGACAGCCGATGAGTATGATACGCTTATGAAAGATGAATTAGAAGATTTAGCAGGTTATCGGCTAAAGGCTTTAATTAGCGTCGAAGAAAATAAAAAGAGGGTTGCTAGGTGGTATGATAGAAAGGTGAAAATAAAAGAATTTACAAATAGAGATTTAGTCTGAAAATTGGTTTTGCCGATTGGGACTAAGAGTTCAAAATTCGGCAAGTAGTCCCCTAATTGGAAAGGTCCTTATCGGATAAATCAGTCTGCTCCTGGTAACCCATACATCTTAGAAACCCTCGAAGGAGTTATATTTCCCAGAGCATTAAATGGAAAATATTTAAAGAAATATTACCCCAGTATTTGGATGGATGCATAAAATGCAGGAATAAAGGTATCAGCATTATATTACATTCATAGTTAATTGGCAAAGTTCAGATTGCCGATAATTTGACAAAGCCGATGAATGAAGTTTACGAACTAAGGAAAGATTGAATAGCGGTAATCGCGTGTAGGTGAATTTGGTCGGCTTCTTCCACTTCCCTGATGTCCGCATCGGCAGTGTCCTCAATCGGTTTAAGTTTTTTCCTCAGCGTCAGCGCCATACAAGCTTGATTGTCCCTGTCTTCTTGAAGAATTTTTAGAGTGTTGGACAAGTTATCTTTCTCCTGTACGGCTTGGTTCAGGGCTGTTTCCACTTCTTTCAGCTCGGCCAATAAAGCTGTTCTCTTTGCTGATAGATCAGTAATTTTCTTTTCAAGATCGGCGCCCGAAGCCTCTAAGTTGCTCATGCTTCTGTGCTTTTCTTCGGCAGCCTGCTTGAATTATAGTATTTCTTCTTTGAGTTTTGCTTGAGCGGCTCTATCGACAATTCATCGAGTAGCCTTTTGGTACTGGAGTTGTCGGCTCTCAAGGTGGGCAGCATGAAAAAGGATTTCTTCAACGTTGTCGGGGACTTGGCCACGAATCGCTTTGAAAATTGCTCTTGTGGAGTCTGAATCTTGGACGAGCTGAGGTGTATCTTGATGCAACAAGGATAATAATGTTTCTAATTTGGTTCTGACTTCAGCTGGTATGGCTCCTAAGGCAAGCACAGAACTTTCTTCTTCTTCATCGTCAGGAATGTTGACGGTAAAAGAGAATAGGCTATTTGGAGAGTCTTGTTCCTACAAGGGAATTAGTCAGTTACAGGAGAGTAAATAGTGTAGAATTTTGGTTAAATTAACTTACTTGCTTCAAAGCGATCTCTTGCATCTGGCTGGAGGAGGCAGCTTGCAATACGTCCTCAGCAATGCTTGCCGATGGATCAGTCATCATGATGGCAGGGCTGGTTGATGGCAGTTCTGTGGCTATATCGGCAGGTGTTTCTTGAAGTGCTGTTGGTGATCCTTGTGCTGGCACATCAGACAGTATTGGCTAAAGAGGTGATGCTGGTGCTGGTGTTATAATTGGAGCTGATGGCAAACTTGGTGTTGGCTCATCGGCTGGTCTTGGCTGAGGAGATGGTGCTGGAACTGTGGATGGTGCCGATGCAGTTTTTGATCATTTTGATTGAAGGGCTACGTTGGATGAAGCTTTGCGCTTAGGCTGTGATTCCTTAAACCCGGATGACTGGGGGGCATCGACACCAGAAGACTGTGACATTGGATCGGCTGAAACAGCTGCCGATGTGTCCACTTGTTGCTACAAGTAAATGGAGTAATTAATGCCGATTATAATGGTTGAAATTGGATTAAAATTGAAGAAACATACCTCTGGAGACTCGATAAGGATAACATCTGGAGGTGAGTTGATGGGAGATGGAGGACGAATTGCTGATGAAGAGCCGACAGGAGTAGAACTTGTGCCCTGAAATGCAAGATTAGTATCTCTCGAAGTCAGCATGAAAAGAAAATAAATAGAATAGTCATATGGAATGTTTTGGCTAAGGTTGTGGTGGCAATCGATGGAGTGATTTTGATCGTGGGTGGCTTGGATGAAATCTTCTTGGGGCGAGTTCCCCGATAAGTTAATGCTGTCAGAGTGGGTGCTTTACAGCCAATGAATGATGTCGGGTTGATTGACCGTAATCTGAATATCTTCCCACTTCTGCTTGTCGTCGGTATTGGATCGCTACCCTGTTACAAAAAGGTTAGTTGCCGATGAATCAAAAATCAAAGGAAAAGGATGAGCAGCGAGGCTTACCGCATCGGTAGGGATGTCATGGTCAGAATTGATAAGGTGCCAGTAATGGTGGATAGATACAGAAAACAATTGATCTTTCCATTCTTGCCACCATGACTTGAAAGATTCAGTGATAAAAGAAATTGGCACCCAAGTAGAGAAGTCAACATTTGAAGTATCAGCATCAGGGGAAAGGTTGACTACTTTCAGCCACTCTAAGTTACTAGTAATGGTTTCTCTTGGCTTGATCACATCGGCATAACAGAGTTTGATTGGTAGTTGTCCAAATGCTAGTTGTCTTGCTGCTACCGATGGATAATAAAAATCATAGGTGGCATTAACATTTTTCCTGCTACCAAATATATTGACTGGGATGGCGCGGGGAGTGATTATAGCCTTCATGATTTCTGTATTTTTGTTCAAGGCTTCATCGACAATGTTGAAAGAAAGAGGGAATCTGGCCTCTTCATCAATATAGGGCATCCAGGCTCTGTTGTCGCGAGGGATACCAGAGTAAAATCTGTTGAAGAAGCGGCCAACTTGGTCTTTGTTGGCTTCTGTTCCTGGTAAAACTATTATTGCTTCACCAAAGTTGAGGGGCCCACGTGATGCCGATTCATCCTCTGCCAATACATAATCTTCAGGGAGATCTCGGGGGAACTGCTGAGCAAATAAGTTGAATTGCAGCTGCTTGTGCATGTGGGCGTTCAACCACATATTAATAAACCACCAAGGGCCTCCCAAATTGCCGATAGGATCACCCAGTAAGAGTTTCTCTGTAACTTGATGGAGAAGGTGATAAGCAGAGCTAAGAAGGTATCGGCCAAGAGGGAGTCTTACACCATCGGCCAACATTTCCGCTGTGGGGAGATACATGTTAGTTGGGCCGACTGTTCTGCCACAAAAAATGAATTTTTCTAGCCACATATTCAGAAAAGTGGCGTGCTCTCTCTGACCAACCAATCCAGTTTTCTCATATTCCCGAATGTATCCTGTCCAGCCGCCGATGTTGCGGGTACTCACTCGGTACTCTGCTTTTCTATGAAGGACAGTGGCATCATCGGCAGTGGTGATATCTAGGCCGGTAAGCATGTATACATCGGCAAGTGTGGGGGTGACAGGCCCATGTTTAAATAAAAAGGCGTTCATGGTGTCAGACCAAAAATAGGAGGCAGCAATCAGCATATTCTCATTCCTGGCCATATCGGCAATAGATAGCCTGATACATTGATCTAATTTGCGCTCCGCCCAGTATGTTCGCATTGGCCTAGCGAGCCTCAAGTACCAATTTTTCCATCCCTTGGTGGGTTTGGGCCAGGAACGGAAGGTGTCTGACCATAAGTACAAATCTAAGTTTTCAGCTCTGAAAGGGATCCTATTGGTTTCTGCATTTATAATATTGGTTGGATCTGGGTTTCCCATTGGACCTAAGCACTGTACATGCGGTTGTTCTGTGGGGATAATAAGTTTATCGCGCAGCTCCTGGGTTCAGAGGATCAAAAGAAGAAAGGAAGAGGAAAGAAAAATCAGGAATGGTGAGGAAAATAAGAACATATTAAGAAAGTTGCAGAAAAGGCAAAGAAGGAAACTAACCGAAGGGACGTTGAAGTTGAGCGCCATTACTAGAGATTTCTTGAAAGAGTTGGAAATCACTGCGGAGAATCGAAGGTTGGAGAAGAGAATCGCCGCCGAGAGTTAGGGATGCTGCAGGATGGTGCCGGTTGAGATTGCCGTTGGGTTCGTCGGAGCCGCCGCTGGAGAGAATGCTTGGGTTCGTGTGTTGAAAGGCCCCGGTGAAAGAAGTATTTATAGGGCAGCTGGTGCAGGGGTATTTCAGACTTATCCTTCATTACCAGCGGGTGAATTGAAGCGCCGGGATAGGTATGGTACCTATGCGCGTGATAATCGAGGAGTTGTACAGGTGATTTTGACAGGAGGTAATCATAGCTCAGAGAAAATTTTGGCGCATAAGGTATTTTATACTCCGAAATTGGGGGCATGTGTTGACACTGTTTTTTGACACATGTCAATATAAGCCAAAAACTGTGCCGATCGGTAAGGGAGTGGTTGTGCTTTTAAGCTTACTTTGCTTTGAAGTATGGCTAACAGATGGTTGCCGATGAAGGTTAATATGATCTTGCCGATGAGAGCAGAAGGCTGTTGCCAATGGAGACAGAGGCATGGTTGCCGATGGAAAACAGAGCTGAAGAACGTGGAAAGCAGAGCTGAATCATTATCGATGGGTTTTGCCGATGGAATCTACAGAGATGAGGAGCGTGCCGATAGAGGTTTCATCGTAAGCAATGGATAAGGAAACTGGCAATATTTATGCCAATATTTTAATATTTTACTTTTGAGTCTGACTTTGGTACGAGTCATTATTTTTTATTCCTTAGAGATAAGACTTGTTTAGGAAATACTTTGTCATGTCTGTTTAGGACTCATAGTACCAGGGTATAAATATGTACCGAGAGGCAATGTAGAAAAGGTCAATCAATCAAATACAACAAATCTATTACTTTTATCTACTTTTCAAGCAATCTACTTTTCGATGACTTTGTCACTAGTTTTTCTTCGTTTTCAATGAGTTCTTTCAAGAATCGGCAGGCTGCATCAACTTGATCTCCGACGAGCTTGCAAGTTCCGCTTTCCGAGCAATCTGAGCCTTGACGTCCGGGCGTATCGCTGTCGTCTCGTTCAGCTCTTGTTCAAGTTATCTTTCCTTGTCAATTAATAGGTCAAATCGACTGGCACGCCTTGATATCGAACTTGGGTATTAGCCCAGTGCGTTTGCAGATCCAATGCCTTTTTGCATCAACAGAACCCGCTGGCCACCTCACTGTCCTTCTCCCCTTCTATTTAAGCCGGTGGGGCCGCCGTGTTCTCCTCTTCCTCCTCTGCTCGCCGTCACCGTCGTCCTTCACCTGCCGGCCGAATTCGCCATCGCTCGTCCATCTTCTTTCGTTCCATCTCGGCCATAGCTCTGCCTCGATCTTTCACGTCGTTTGAGCTCGGTTGAGCTGGCTCACATCGCCTGTGTCGGTCGGACGACGTCGTCTTCCTCAGGTCCGGTCACCCGCCGCCGCAAGCCGCTTCGCCGGCCACAGCCTGCCACAGTGAGTCTCAGGTTGCTTTTCTTCAAGCTTTGGCTTCACCTCGATGCCATGGTCATGGTCGGCTCGACCGTTTTCACATCCTTGTCCCGGACGCGCTGGAACATCGTTGCCAGCCACCGGTGCTCGCCGCCGTTGCCATCGTCGCCGCCATTTCCATCGTCGCCGCCCATATCGTGCTCCGCTTCGTCCCCGGCCTCATTAACTTCAGAACCGAAGTCATGGTGAGCCTCCGTACCTCCCTGTGCCCTCCATTTTCGCTTCTACCACGTCGTAGCCACCGGCCACGTGCCTCGCCGTCAGTGCTCTGCTCTGCCGCTGTCGTCGCGCGCGTTGCCCCCGCCGCTAGGTGTTGCGCTGGATAGTTTAGCGTGCGCATGGCATTCATGTGAGCACGTAGGGCATGTAGGTAGCCTATCCATCGCTGAAAAAGCTTCGGGGAGCTTTGTCGCTGCTGTCCGCGCGCCGCCATGGCCGATGTCGGCCATGCTCCGGAGCTCCGCCACCGCATTAGCTACCCCGTTAGGCTCGCCTCGTCGCGTAGAGCTCGTTGGTCCAAGTCTCACGACCGGAGACATCGCCATCGGCGGGTTCACCGGTCAAAGTCCGGTCGCCGCCGGTCAACGTCGGGGAAAGAATTCCTTTTTCCTTTTTCTTTTTTAGAAAATCTTTTAAATGCTATTTTCTTTGGAAAATCATAGTAAATCATATACGGTTCAAAAAATTTTGAAAATTTTTGTGTATGCTCCTTATGATGTTCTCTACCTAGGAAAAATATGAAATGCCAAATTTGAGTACTTTTTGCATAAGTTAAAATTATATCTTTTAATTGAAAAAGCCTCTTCTATGATTTTTAATAAATCATAGAGTTGTCAAATATTTTTGAAAATTGTTTTGCCATCTAATTAGACCATAGGATTTTCAAAATAAAATTTTGGGCTTAATTAGACAACTTTAATTTTATGCCTTTATTTTATGCTTTTAATTAATTAATTTAACCCTTAATCATTATAGGGTTTGTTTGACTTTAGGATTGAGTGATGACCTTAGGCCATTAACCTTAATGACCTTTGGCACCTGATTTAATTGTTTAAGCTTTTCATCTGTGAGCATTATGTTTATTATTTCATCATGTTGAAACATGTCATGTATATCGTGTAGTCCCCGTGAACGAGGAGAGTTTTGTCGGTCGAGCTATCAAGGAAGAACATCCTCAAGAGTTGGGTGTTGAGGATTGTTGTGCTAATCCAGAGCCCAAGTCTGTCTTCACCGACTTTCAAGGCAAGCCCCGGATGCATTTAAACCCTTCCTTGATTTTATAAAGTTTTGATCACTTCAGTTATGAAATTAAATGCTGCATTAGGGAATAAGAGTTGAGTGAAAACCTACCAATTGCATTACCTGTCTTATTTCCATATTCCTTGTTACCTGTTTTTGAAAAATGCCTAGTAATGCTTAGCCCTGCTAAAATAGATAGGTTTTCCATCTGTTGATGACCTAGGACCCGTCCGTTGTAGGCCTGTCTGTGTTTGAGACATGATAGTACTAATCACTTGCCCGTGGCAAGCCCTGCTTTGGCTATTCCATCGGCGGAACGGCGAGCCCGCGCACTGGGAGTGGCAAGATGGCGGGAGTAGCGTGTACCCACCCTACGGATCTGAGATGACCGGACAACTTCTAGATTGGCAGTAGGGCGGTGGAGTACTGTGCTCTCGGGTGGCGCAAAAATCGTTCTGGTCTTGGAGGATCTAGAGTTTTGGGTTGATATATGCAAGCTTAAGTGCTACATATGTCTTATGGTTAGGAAGCCCCAGCTGGGTATATAAAGCGGTTCGAATCATCATTACTCCTCGGATATGGAGACTCGTTCACCTGACCTACATCGTAGTAACAACTGGAATGTGAAAAAGGGAAAGAATGAAGTTGTATTGTTAACCTTGAGCTAGATTAGGATCATTTTACTTTCTGTTATAATTAATGATGAGTTAAAATTTGACCTTAAGAGCTTTTCTGCAAAAGTCCTTATCTTTCGTAGCCTTACCTTGTCCCTCTGACCTGCATTCCTGAGTTTCTCCCCTCTTTTTCGTCGAATCAGTCTTGTTGAGTACTTTTGTACTCAGGGTTTGTTGAACCCCTGTTGCAGGTGCTGACTGGTGTCGCAAATCAGTTCATGTCGGTGGGCTCGATGTGACCTGGTTGACCTCTCCTGACTTAGGTGCTCTACCTAAGTTGTCTTCTGTAGTTCTACTCTGCTTTCGCAATTGAAGTTAAGATGTAAAAGTTGAGTTATTCATATTTTGTAAATTTAATGTTATTATTCTTCCGCACTGATATATATATTTTTGTAACAAATGCTGTAATGTTGGAGCTACTCCTTTGTTGATCCTGGTATGAGTATAAAATATGGTTTAATCGGGGTCCTTTCAGGGCACCCGACAGGGCTTTCTAGGTTGTATGGAACACATGCATGACTGTCAGAGGTCTTCGGGACAATGATAGGTGTGTGTGGGCCATATAATTTAGGAGGTTCTGCCACATCTAGTGCCCTTCTTCAAGATATAGCATTTGCAACCAAACACTCTAAAGAATGAAATATTTGGTTTTCTACCATGAAGTAGCTCATATGGGGTCTTCTCAAGCAATGGATGACAATAGAGCCTATTGATAGAGTAGCAAGCCGTGTTGATTACTTCATCCCAAAACTTGTGACTCACATTATACTCATTAAGCATAGTCCTTGCCATATCAAGCAATGTTCTATTCTTCCTCTCAACAACACCATTGGAGGGTGGATTGTATTTGGCCGAAAATTGATGTCCAATACCAAAGTCATCACAAAGATCACCAATTCTTGTATTCTTGAATTCACTCCCACTTTCACTTCTAATATTCTTGATCTTGATTTCAAACTCATTGTGAACTCTCTTGACAAAGGTTTTGAATATGTCAAACACTTCACTCTTGTCACTAAGAAAGAACACCCATGTGAATCTTGTGAAATCATCAACAATGACAAATCCATATTTGTTCCCACCAATGCTTGCATATGTTGTTGGTTGAAATAGATCCATGTGCAACAACTCAAATGCCTTGCATGTGCTCATTGTGCTCTTCTTAGGATGAGCACTTCCAACTTGCTTCCCGGCTTGACAAACACTACAAAGTCTATCCTTTTCAAACTCAATATCTTTCAAGCCATTGACTAGATCATGACTCAATAGTTTCTTTAATTGTTTCATGCCAACATGACCAAGTCTTCTATGCCATAGCCAACCCATTCTAGATTTGGATATCAAATAAGTTGAAATAGATGTTTCACTAGCATTGAAATCAACTAGGTAGAGGTTCTCATATCTAAATCCCTTGAAAATCAAGTTGGAACCATCCATGCTCACAACCTCAACATCATTTGGTCCAAATATGCACTTAAAACCCAAATCACAATTTTGTGCCACCGAAAGAAGATTGAAATCTAAGTTTTGAACTAGCAACACATTGGATATGCTCATGTCATTTGATACTGCAATCTTACCATTCCTAATAACTTTGCCTTTCTTGTTATTACCAAATGTGATAGAATCAATGCCACTAACATTATCATTGATAGAGTCAAACATTCTTGATGTACCGGTCATGTGTTGAGTGCACCCACTATCAATGATCCAATGCCTTTCTCTGGCTTTATAATTGACCTACAAGCAAATCAATGAGATTTAGGTACCCATACCTTCTTGGGTCCTTGTAGGTTAGTGACTAAGCTCTTTGGTACCCAAATAGCCTTCTTCTTTAGGCCAACAATGGGTGTACCAACAAACTTAGCTTTCACACCGTTCTCACCCTTGGTAAGCACATAACAAGAATCAAAAGATATACCATTCACAATTTTCTTATTCTTTTTCATTTTATTACAATTATGCTCTAGGTGCCTAACTTGCTTGCATCTATGGCAATACCGACCATTGCTCTTCACAAAGCTAGGCTTTGGAGTTGCAAAGGCCGCCTTGCCCTTCTTGGGGGTGTAGCCCAATCCCTCTTTGTTAAGGGAGAACCTTTGGCTACCCAAGCACTTTAACAAGTGGGCCTCACCGCCATAGGCCTTGCCTAGGGCGTGAGTGAGCTCATCCACCTCTCTCTTGAGAGTTTCATTCTCAACAACTAGTGATGCATCATCACTACTAGTAGAGGTAGAGTGCGTGGTGGTGGATGAAGAGCTACAAGAGAGGTTAGCATCATGAACAATAATAGGATGATCAATGATATCACAAGTTATACCTATATCACAAGATGCAACAACCTCTTTCTTTGTTTGTTTCTCAAGAAGCAATGAGTGAGCCTTTTCAAGCTTGGAATGAGCTTGACCAAGATTCTCATGGTCTTCCTTTAGACTCTCATGAGTGGTCATAAGCTCACTAAGGGATTTCTCAAGTATTTCTACTTTCATTGAAAGCTTCTTACACTCCTTGTCCTTGGCAATAGCTATGTCTAGTTTCTTGCATCAAGTCATATAGTTTTTCTTTAGTAGGTTCATCATTATCATCATCATTATCATGAGCATATTCCATTTCACTTTCATCATCACTATTATCATATTATACCTTAGTCTCCTTTGCCATGAAACATGAGTGTGATGTAGAGAAGAGTAAGGGCTTCTTGTTGATAGCAATAGAAGCAAAAGCCTTGTTGGATGATTCATCATCTTCCTCTTCATTGTCGCTCTTCCAAGTGACAACAAATGCACCATCCTTGCCCTTCTTGAGAGTCATCCTTGCTTCTCTCTTCTTCTTGTAAAACTTGCCCCTCTTGTTGTTGGTTTTCTTCTTGTCATAGGGACACTCCGCTTGCAGGTGTTCGGTGCTATCACAATTGAAGCACTTCCTCACTTTCTCATTGCTCTTGTAGTTGTTCTTCTTGAAGCCTCTTCTCTTGATGAACATATGACCCATCTTCTTGACAACAAGAGCAAGTGCCTCATCATCAATCTCAAACTCTCCTTCTTCTCCATTGTCTTCTTCTTCTTCAAAGATAGGAGCTTTGCTACTAGAGGATGTGGCCTTGAATGCCACGGTTTGCTTCTTCTTCTCTTCTACCTTCATATCCTTCTCATCAACTTGCTTGTCATACTTATCATAAGTCAACACTTCTCCAAGCAAGTCATTTGGCTTCATTTTTTCAAGCCCATCTCTTTGGAGCATCATGATCAACATCTTTAAACTTCCGGGCAAACTCATCAAGAACTTAACACAAAAGTCATCATCTTGTACCTTGTACCCCAAGCTCTTGAGATCATTCACTATCACTTGTAGATGATGAAACATTTCTAGAATTGTTTCATCATCCTTCATCTTGAAGTTCTAAAATTCTTTCTTGAGGCCATAAAGCTTAGCACTCTTCACAACCTTTGTGCCCTCATAGGTCTCACTCAACCTTGTCCAAACCTCATGTGCGGTTTCTAAATCCTTGATGCCCTCAAATATCTTAGTGTCAATGCCATTGTATATTGTGTTGAGAGACATCCTATTGCATGTTCTGTTTGCTCTATCTTCATCGGTGAGATTGTTGGGGTTGATAATAGTATAGTCATTCTCGGTGACCTCCAACTCTCTCTCTCATGAATTGAACCAAGGTGCATACTCATCTTTCTCTTCCAATGATCAAAAGAACTAATGCCATTAAAGAAAGGTGGTTTGCTCCCCACATGATTAAATACAACTTGAGCCATCTTTTAACACCGAAGGATGTTAAGCCTTGCTAAACAGTGACCTAGCTTCGATACCACGTGTAAGGTTGTAACATCCTAGATGTTAATGATAAATTAAAATTGATCAAGTGCATTATCAAGCATAATCATTGAGCATCATGGCATAAATGCATTCATGTTTTAATAATGTCTTTTATGTGGTGCTTTGTTTTATTCATGAAATGATGACTTGATTGCTACTTCAAAAACTATTTTCAAAACCTTATTTTATACCTTTTTCTATATTTTAAAATATATAAGTAATTTTGAGATTCTTTAAAAATATGGTTTGTAGATCTTGACAAGAGCT
Organism: Bothriochloa decipiens; assembly: GCA_023333625.1. Classification (NCBI taxonomy): domain Eukaryota; kingdom Viridiplantae; phylum Streptophyta; class Magnoliopsida; order Poales; family Poaceae; genus Bothriochloa; species Bothriochloa decipiens. The sequence goes on along the minus strand of CM041639.1, from coordinate 35,668,324 downwards.
ACAATAATGGTATATAAAGTTTTTCAAGTTTCTAAAAAGAATTTCAAATGAATTTGAAAATACAGTTTTCTAGCAATTGTCCCCCTTTGATTTTAAAACCATAATTCAAAAATTATACATAATTTAGGAAAACTTTATATATGAAAAATGTTTGGTTTGAAAAGTTGAACATTTCATAGTTTTGAAGAATTTTAAGTTTTATTAAAAAATCAAAAGTAATTTTAAATATTTGTTTTTAGGGTTTTATTCTCCTTTTGAATTTGAATTCATATTTCAAAAACTGAGCAGAATTCAAAAATATTTGTTAAATTAAAAATTTAGCTCTTAAAAATTTATGCAAATGATATTTTGGGATATTTTCATGTTTCTATATATTTTTGAGAGTAATTGTTATTTATGTGAAAGATCTCGGTTGCTACAGTGCCGCTGACGTCAGCAATGGTGACTACCCTCACTGTCGCCAGTGTCTCCGTGGCGCAGTCGCATTTTCTTGCCGAGGGGGCACGTAGGCACGTCGTGGCTGAGCTCTGGAAGTCACCAACCGCCTCCCCAGCCTGGTTGGTCGCCTATTTAAGCCACAGCCGATCCACGTCGTCGTCTTTTCCTTCTTCCGCCACCGCCGTTGTCGTCTGGCTGCCGGCCGATTTCGCCGCCGCTGCTCCACCTCTGCCCTCTCTTTTGCGCAGCCAAGTTCGCCACTTCCTTGCGCACCCGTTGCACCCTCTCGCACCACATCTCTCCACCGGAGCTGGCCGGATGTCGTCATCTCCTCCACTGCCGGCCAGATCACCGTCGAGTTCGCTTCACCGCGGTTATCCTCCTCTACTCCGTCTTCGGCCGATATAGCAAGCGCATCAGCGCCACGGTGAGCTCCTCTTGCGAACCATGCCCTCCAATTTTACCCTACCGGCGCCTCTTGTGGGCAACGTGGCTTTGCCGCGCCACCGTGTCTGCCATGGCCGGCGGTCAGCTTGTCCCACCATCTTAGCTAGCTAGAAACCACCCTTATCAGGCACGCTAGGTCACGGGGAACACGTTGGTGTCCTTCCCATCGTCGGGAACCTCGCCGTCGGCCGTCCCCGCCGCCGGCCGAGCACCATCGCGGCGTCCTCTGCTCGAGCGCCATCTAGGGACGTCGTTTTGTAAATAGAAACCAACCGAGGGGTCTTGATGCAAAGTTCATGACTCATGTCAATAGTGCCAGAAAGTACTTTAGACTTTGTTGTAATTTTGTAAAAGTACAAGGGCCTTTTTGAAAAACTGCCAGGCCAGACCAAACAGGCCGCATTGGGCTGGCCTGTTCAATTTTCTGGGCCGACCTGTTTGGCCGAGTTGGGCCACTTTGGGCCCAGGCAGTTCTTTTTCTTTTTCCAGGTTTTATTCTTTTTCCTTATTTGATGAATAGTGTTGTAATTTGTTAATTTCATAGTAATTTGTGTATTGCTCTAAAAATTATGAAAAAATTTTTGTATGCTCTTTATGATGTTCTCTACCTAGAAAAAAATATGAAATACCAATTTTGAGTACTTTTTGCATAAGTTAAAATTAGCCCTTTTAATTAAAAAATGCATCTTCTATGATTTTTAATAAATAAAATAATTAGCTTTTATTTCTAAAAATTGTTTTGCTATCTATTTAGACCAAGAGCTTTTCAAAATAAAATTTTGAGCTTAATTAGACAACTTTAATTTTATGCCTTTATTTTATGCTTTTTAATTAATTAATTAATTCCTTTAATCATGCTTAATCATTATAGGATTTGTTTGACTTTGGGATTGAGTGATGACCTTGGGTCATTAACCTTAATGACCTTTGACACTTTATTTAATTGTTTGAGCTTACCTTAATTATATCATTAGGGCCTAATCAACGTTATTTCATGTGTTTAATGAACTTCTCTAAGGAAGTAGTTAACACTAATGAACTTAGTAAGTGAGTTTTGTTGGCTTGCAACTTTATCGTGAAGTAAAGTTGTACTCATGTTAATTAAGTTGTTATGCTTTCGTCCATGTATCATCATGCATCATGTCATACATTCCATCATGCTAAAACATACATCTTTTATATACGTGTAGTGTATACAAGAGTGAGAAGGTTCGTGTTGAACAAGTATTAGAAATATTCATCTATCCATGGTGTCGGTATCGTTAATCCACGGAGTTGATGTCAAATCTGACATTTAGAATCTAACTTCTCTGCAACACAGGCAAGCTCCGGATGCATTCCAACCCTACCTTTGTTTTATAAAAGTTTTATCGCTTCAGTTATGAAATGTTGCATTAAGTATTAGGAGTTGAGTGAAAACCCACCAATTGCATTACCTGTCTTACTTCCATATTCCTTATTACCTATTATATGGAAAATACGTAGTAATGCTTAGCAATGCTTAATTAGTTAGGTTATCAAAAAGTAAAAGAATAAAAAAGATGAGGATGGCTTTATCTGTGGAAATGTGATGATACTTAATAAATCAAGTCCGGACGGGGAGTCCCTCTGTAGTGTTTCCGTCTGTTGATTCCCTAGGTCCCGTGTCGACGGTGAACTGGTGATATCGAGAAACTAGAAATCCACATGCATGAAGTGGTATACAGTGGGCCAGAGTCCCCATGTATGTCATGGAGTGATATATAGTGGGCCAGAGTCCCCACATATGTCATAGTGTGTTATATTGTGGGTTTAACTTCCCACGTATCTCGGTACACTGGGTCGAAGTGCTCACGTTTATCATGTTGTGATATATGGCTATGGTTGTTATCCCGGTATATCTGTGATCTGGTATGCATCAGAGTTAGAGTCTTCGGTATCCCAGTGATCTAGGTCCCAGCTGGGTATAAAAATAGATTCGAATCGTTGTTGCTTCTCGGAGAAGACTCGATCGGTGTTCATCATCGTAGTAACAACTTGAACAATGATAAGGTTTCAAAGTGAAGTTGCTTGTTAATGTTGAGCTAGAGCAAAACAACTTTACTTTCTGTTATAATCAATGTTAAGTTAAAACTTGATCCACAAGAGCTTTTCTGTAAAAATTCCTTCAAGCCTTACCTTATCCCACCAGCCTGCATTCCTGAGTCTTCACCTCTCTTTTTCGTCGGGTCAGTCTTGTTGAGTACATTTGTACTCAGGGTTTGTTGAACCCTTGTTGCAGGTGCTAATTGGTGTTCAAATCAAGTTAATGTTGGTGGGCTCGACGTGATCTAGTTGTCCTCTCTCAACTTAGGCGCTCTACCTAAGTTGTCTTTTGTAGTTCTACTCTGCTTTTGCAATTGAAGTTAAGTTTATAAAAATTTAACTTATTCATATATTTTGTAAATTTAATTTTATTATTCTTCCGCACTCTGATATATATTTTATAATAAATATTGTAATGTTGCAGCTACTCCTTTGTTGATCCTGGTATGAGTCAAATGTGGTTTAATCGGGGTCCTTTCAGGGCACCCGACAGGGCTTTCTAAGTTATCTGGAACACATGCATGGCTGTCGGAAGTCTTTGGGACAATGACAGGTGTGTGTGGGCCATATAATTTAGGAGGTTCTGCCACAAAGGTCCTAGATGGTTAGAGGGGGTGAATAGCTTATTAAAAAATCTATAAACCACTAGACAAAACTTATTAGTAAGACAAATGGCAATAATCGCGGTTTTGCCTAGCCTAGGTGATGAGCAAGCCTCTTATTGACAATTCTAATATATGTATGATCTCTAAGTCAATCAAGGCTATGTCACTACTTCCTATTCTAGAGAGCTAGCAAGAACAACTATTCTAAACAAGCTACACAAGATATATATACTAAAAAGTAATGCAAGATAGAGAGGTGAATCTTATACCGACGATGAAGTGAAGATGTTGCCAATCACCAAGATGATCTCCAATCAAACATAATGACAACAATCACAAGATGAAGAGCCAATCACCGGGAGATAAGAGGATGACACAATTATTTTGTTCACCCGGTGTTCACTTGTACACCGACAAGCTACGTCACCGGTTGTGTCGACCAACACCTAGATGGTTCTTTGGTGTGACCCTCAAGTCACTTGCCCCGCAAGGCACTCTCCCGCAAGAGAACCGCAAGACACCACTCTCAAGTGAGGTAACTCAATGACACGCGTATTCTACTAGAGTAGCTTTTGGCACTCCGCTGAGAAAAGCTCAAGGACCTCTCACAAATCAATCGGAGGTGGGCAGAACAATCACCAACTCTTCCCAACGCCTCTAACAACCTCCAAGCTGGCTAGGAGCCGTACTCTCCAAGAGTAACAAGAAATCCACCGGCCAAACTACTTGCAAGTGCCACTAGATGAATCAACTCATGCAATGCACTTCGAATCACTCAATCCTCACTTATGATAAGCAACCAAGCAAGAGAGGATGAGAGGAGGGCTATTTTTTAGCTCAAGGGGATGCCAAGCAAGTTAGAGGAGCAAGAGAGTGTGCCATGCCCGGCCACACCTCTATTTATAGCCCCAAACCGTTCAACTAGCCGTTAGGAAAAAGTTCCCCATGAAATTCAAGATTTGTGAGTGTAGGACGCGTCTTACGCCCCTCGCAGGACGCGTCCTGTGCTATTCATTTTTCTCCATACGAAAAATTCGACCGTTAACATCGCCGGACGCGTCCGGCGCTCGGCTCGAGCTGCACCCCTTGCTGTTGGGCGTCCGGCGCTCTCACCCAGCGTCCGAAGCTCAGCCGCGGACACGTCCGGTGCTTCGCCTGAGATGCACCCCTTGCTGTTGGGCGTCCGGCGCTCGTCGGACACGTCCTACACTCAGCGTCCGACGCTCACAGGGCTGCACACCACTCCGCACTAAATTGGGCATATCTTTTAGCTTCGAACTCCATTTTCAATGATCTTGGACTCGTTGAAAAGCTTACTCAGAGGGCTACACAACCCATATAGCCACCTGATCCAATTCATAATTCATCAAAGCAGTTTTCCAACCCAAGAGACATCATCTCTTATTTCCAACACAAGAGTTCGTTAAATCTTCTTTAACTTCTTCTCCTTTGCAAATGTGCCAACACCATCAAGTGAAATCTCCATGTGCATGTGTGTTAGCATTTTTCAAAGCATTTTCAAAGGATTTTTCATCACACACTAGATCCTAATGCAATCACATGAAATGATAGACCTAGTGGCACTCATGAACCAAATTACCGAAGATCTCCCCTCTTCATAGTTCGGCTATCGATTCTAAACCACTCACACCCTCTATGGTGTCTTGAGTGTAAAACAAAATGGCCCTATAGGTTATACCTTTACCTTGAGCCCATTTTGTCATTCCATCAACCGCCAAGTCTTCACATGACATGTGACGCTCCACGTCATCATGCAACCGTCTTGGTCCATCAATCTTGATATTACTTGCTCTTCACCGTTGGTAGGTCCATCGGCGTCAAATCTTGCCCAAGCTTCACCGTCGCACGGTCCTTCACTTCAGAGCCTCAACTTGCCCTTTCACACTTCCAACCGGTCCATCAAGCCAAGCCCATCTTGATCTTCACCATGCTTAGGTTACATAACTTCATGTCATAACTCATCATCGAGCTCTACTTGGCATGGACTACCTTTCTCTAAATCATCCACTTAGAAACAAGGGTAGTCCTTAGGTTTCATCAATTATCCAAAACCAAACTAGGGACTTTCACCGGGAACCTCCAATGGTCGATTTCGGCTGAACTGCATTTCAAAGCGGCAGACGTTGAACAGTGGATGCCCAAGGTCCGATGGGTTGCTACGGACGCATCCACCGGCATGTTTAGTAGCTTGTTTGAATTACCCATGCGTTGGTTACACGCAGCGGACGCAGAGGCGAGCGTCCGGAGGCCTTCGACAGACGCGTCCGAAGATGGCATTTCTGCTGGCCCGAGTGCATAACGGCTAGTTTTGCGTGTGGGGCTATAAATAGGAGGTTGGCCGGCCATGGGAATGATCTCTTGCCCATTCTAACATCCTAGAGCATTCTTTGAGCTAAAGAGACTTCTTCCACTCCTCTCCTTGCTTTGTTGCTTGATTCAAAAGAGAGAGTGAGATTCAAGTGCATTTGCTTAGTGTTTGCATCAAGAGGCACTTGTTCTTCGAGTTTGCTGCCGATTTCTTGTTACTCTTGGGTGATTTCCGTCACCCTAGACGGCTTGGTGCAGCGGCGGTGTTTGAGCTCGAGTTGGTGATTGTTCGAGGCCACACCGGTTGATTATGAGGGGTTCTTGAGGCTACTCTAGTGGATTGCTCGTGGCTTGGAGGATCCCCATCTTGTGTTGATAATGCCGCACCCGAGTCTGTGGGGTTGGCTAGGTGACGCCATTTAGCGGGCACATCTCCAAGTGGGTGTATCACCACAACGAGAACTAGCTTGTCGGGAAGCAAGTGAACCTCGGTAAAAATCATTATGTCATCTTGATTTCTGATGATTCATTCTTGTTTTTGTAATTGTTATTGGTTGGTCCATCACCTCTTCATCGGCGGTATAACAATCCAATCTCTTCTCTTGCACTTACATTCATAATTATATCTTGTGTAGTGCTAGTTGCTAGTTTAGCTCTCTAGTGATAATTAGTTGTAGTTCCTTTGTTCACTAGAAGTAAGATAGCAACCTAGGCTTGTTGTTGTGCTTAGCGATCATAGCCTTTTGCTAGAATTGTGTAGGTGACTTACATAGCTTAGTTGAGCTAGTGCTAGAAGAGCTTCGCCAACTTAAGTACTAACTGATTGTTTTAGTGCTTTGCAAGAAAAATTTATAGGCTATTCACCCCCTCCCCTCTAGCCATTAGGACCTTACACAAGGTCATAGGAGATGGCCTTATAACCTAGTACCACATGTCCCAAAAAGAGATAGAATTCTATGCCAAATCAAAGTCAACTATATTAAGTTTGGTTAAATTTATACGAAGTATTATGAACATGTATGACTCCAAATATGTATATTATAAAAGTATGATTCACGGTGAACTTAATAATACTAATTTATAGATAAATATCATATAAACCTTTTATATAAATTTAGTTAGACGTCTAGTAGTTTGACTTAACACTATTCTAGAACTGTATCTTTTTGGGACAAAGGGAATACTAATAACTAACAGTAAGTGACCGGTGACAATTGTTGATACAAAAAATTCTAGCAATAAGAAACACACGCTCATATTGTAGTGGCCCAATGGGGGAAGCAGGGACATCACCTACATCTTCAATGCTTTGTAGTCTAGGTTTGAAACCGGGTCTTGACATGAGAATGGAGGATCCTCCAATTAACTACACTACATCAAGCCCTCATCTATTGACCACACTCGATTCGACATAATTGGATTGGCTACCTTTGGAGGCGCATCATCCATGCAAACCCTATGCATAGATTACTCAATATCAATCACTCACATGTAGATACATCATGTCAGGATCGTCTCCCTCTTGGTCTAGTAACCTAACTAAGTAGTCTTTCATTGACTATGATTTATCAGATCATCCAACCATGGGTTGTTGTTGAGTAACTAACAGTGGGGTTACCTAAACCCCCACATTAGTGCCACGTGCGATTAAATCCTGATTGTTTCCCTTAATTAGAAAGAGCTCAATGGCTACACATTGTTTGTGCGATCGCGCACCCACACTAGAAACGTGTACCTGTGTATAGAAACATGGTCACTAACCATTCAGAGAAAAGCAATAACGACAACTTCACAACCATCGGTAATAACGACATAAGTTGAAGCGACCTCGGTAGCATTACATATGTAGCTCTAGCAATAACTATGTAGCCTCGTTGCAGTCTTCTTGCATACAGTTACAATACATTCAAGACTTCTAGGCATTAGATAGTGCCATAGTAATAAATCACCCAAAGTGTGTACTCTTCCTTAAAAATGATATCTCATGATTAGAAAATGTATGGTAAAATCTCATTTGGGATGTGTTCTAAATCTTATAGTTGTCCTTTTAAAATTTCACTTCTAATAAGATTCCCTACTAAAAGGACTATACATTGTTGACCATGATTTTTATTTACTTCTTGATTGTATCAATATGTGCAAAAGAGGACATCAAATTACTAGTTGGATGTCAACTTGCCTACAAATACAAATTTTTGATACGAAAGTTTGAGATTTCGTAATACACCAATAATAAAATCACCTCTAACCATTATGATATATTTAGAAATACTTGCATGTGTGTGTAGACATGGTTTTGAAACACAACAACTGAGTAACAGAGAGACTCCATCGACATAAATGATGATAACAAAAGTTCAAATGAATCTCACGTAGTGTGCCACAACTTGCTCTAGCAATTAACAAAGCAGGCACGTTGTGGTTCTAACAGATAATTAAAAACATAAGAAGATTTCAAGGCAACAAAAATATTATGGTAGGGATCTCTTATTTAAAGATGGCTGCTGTTTCTTATTTCTTATAGTGCTTTAAGATTTTACTTATTTCATAGATGCTCTTTAAGATTTTACTTATTTCATAGATGCTCTTAGTGTATCGTCTTTATATTATCGATTTTCTTTTTTGATTGTATTGATACAAGTACAGGGGAACATCAATCCCTGCTTGGAGATCTAATTACCATGAAACACGAAGATTGGATAAGTGGATTTAAAATTCATAATGCACTAATAGTCGTGACCACCTTCCACAAATGAAGATGCATTTGGAAATGCTTACTTTTGTATGCAAACATAGTCACTAACTATTACTTAAGAAAGTGATAACGATAGCACTTTGTAGCTATCGACGGTGGCGACATAAGTCGAAGAAACCTTGGTTAATGTTCCGTATATATTTTTAGCAAATCTTAAAAATTTCTAGGTATTAAATAAACGTTATACGGTAATGAGTCCTAAAGATTTCTCGGCATTAGATAAACATTATACGATTCTAAAGATTTCTATGTATTAAATAAATCTTACACCGTCACAAAATCCTCAAGATTTCTAGAAATTAAATAAATATATTAAATAAATATACGCGGGTTTGGAGTCCAAAGATTTCGCTTACCTAAACGTCACGGCTGCGCCGCACGAGAAAGTTAAAGATTTACATGCATTGAATAAATAGTAATCCTGTTCTAAATTATAAAATATTTTGACATTTCTATTATTTTATTTTTATTATAAATCTAGACGTATTATATATCTAAATATATAATAAAAATTCTGCATCTAGAAAAATTAGAATGTCTCGAATGAAGGGGCACTGCGAGAAGAAATAACTGAAACTATATGTTCTGTCGGTCTGCTACTGTATAAACCATTTATTAGTGACTTCCCCTTGACCTGCGCTTGTTCTTCCTCAACTTCCTTCTCAGCCTGAATTCATTTGACCGGCCTCCGGATTCCGGAACCTCACCATCACCGGCCTTAGGGGTGCCGTCGCAGCCCTCCTCCCACCTCCCGCCATCAGCAAAAAAAGAAAAAAGAAAAAAAAGAAATCCCCTCTTCCGTCGCCGCCGAACACATCTCTAGTCAGCTTCCACTGGAGCACGCCACCCCGAATTCTTCTCCCGCAGTCGTTGCCCCTGCTCCCCTACCCCGATATATAAAGCAGGTTCTCAGATCCACCCGGAGTTGATCGATTCCTTCTTCTATTTCTGCATTCTTGGATGGACTCGGTCACTGGCTGCGACGGCGGCAAGAAATCGGATTAGGACAAGGTGGGGATCAGGGTATTCTTCCTGGGAAAGGGGATGGGGGGCCTCTGCTCGAAGGTCTCAGCTGTAGACAAGTCACCGAGCGACACCGCGCTTGGCCGGAACCAGGTCGCCGATCATGAGCCGGGGGCGTCGTTGGAGCTGGAGAAGCCGCCCGTGTCCGGAGAGGCAGCTGTGGCGGCGAAGCGGCTGCACGAGCACGAGCAGCAGCAGCAGTCTTTCTCGTTCCTGGAGAGCGTCGTCCCTGGGGTTGCTTTTCATGCCAGGGCTAACGCCAGCGGCGAAGAGGGCTCCAGGACCTCGCCGCAGCTGACCAGGTCGCTGTCGCAGAGGGCTGGTGTGGCGAAGGCAAAAGCCGGCACTGCCAAGGTTTGAGGAATTCTTATGCCTCTTGTTTGATCTATGTTTAACTGCATCGCAATATATCATGTTTTGTTAAGGAGCAGCTGTTCCAAGTGATTCTTAGTCATTTGTTAGATTGCAGCAATATACAGTGTCCCTACGGGACATAAAAACAAAATAATTCTAATCATGACACTGTTGTATATTGGGGACAGCACTCACTGTTCTTTCAGAGTTTCAGTATCTATCTTGTTTACCATTTGACTGGGAATAGTTTAAGAATGGTCTTGTAGTAGAAACCATACCGGTCTGTATGTCTTACCAATAAAGTTTTTGTATCTGTATTTATGTTTATTAGCATCCTGGCAAAAGGAAATGACATCTTATAGTTAAAAATTGAATGATCTATCATGCTATTGCATTTTGGCAGCTACATGTGCTCCAATTATCATTTTTTATAGTACTCCTCAAAGTCTAGGTTAGTGCTGTGTTTATGTCGGAGATTGTTAGTTAGGCATCTCTATCATTCATATTGGTTCATTTCCTGTATTGAAACAGGTTTCAGAAGTGAGCTCAATTTTAGGTAGAGCTAGCACTGTTGGGCTTGAAAAGGCAGTGGAGGTTCTAGACACACTTGGCAGTAGCATGACAGGTTTAAATTCTAGCAGTGGTTTTGTGTCAAGTTCTGTAACAAAGGGAAACAAAATAGCCATGCTGGCTTTTGAGGTGGCAAATACTATAGTTAAAGGCTCTAATCTGATGCGTTCTCTATCGGAGCCTAGCATAAAGCATCTGAAGGAGGTGGTGCTTCATTCAGAAGGTGTTCAACACCTTATATCCAAAGATTTTGATGAACTGCTCAAGATGGCAGCTGCTGACAAAAGGTTTGTGCTTGTGTTCATATCATGTAACCTTATTTATCCATTCTTATCGTGCATGTTACCCTGCTAGATATAAATTGAAAATTGTAGTGTGCCTTTTATTTTTATCGTGAAATCAATACCTTAATTGGTTAGTTCCAACAGGGAAGAGCTAGAAGTATTCACAAAAGAGGTTGTTCGCTTTGGAAACCGTTGCAAGGATCCTCAGTGGCATAATTTGGACCGCTACTTTGAAAAGTACAGTTTTTTCGTTGTACCTGAATTTGTGAATGTGTTCACTTTAGGTTACTAAATTTTATTTCTGTTTGGATTCCATTAGGCTGGCATCTGAACGAACCCCACAGAATGATATGAAAGGAAAAACAGAATTAGTGATGCAGAAACTGGTCATCTCGGTTCAAAATACAGTTGTAAGTATGCCCTGATTTGTTTAGCTTCAATGGTTTATTTGCTAGCCTACCGAACTTGCTTGGGAGTAAAAGGATTTTGTTCATGTTGTTTCCAGTGACTTATAATATACAAGACCATTTTGGCTACTTCCATATCGCAGCTTGAACCAATAAATAATTTTAAAGACTCTATCTTGGCTGACAGTCAGTTAAATACTGTGTTCTCTTTGGGCTGTTGTAGCTGTCAGCATTCCATTTTGGTGCCATCGGACCGAATTTTTGTTGGTTCCTTAAAGTTTGTGGCCAGCATGATATTTACTACCTGTTGCAGTATGTCCATGCTAGTTATGCTTTGTATTCCTTCTGTTTCAAAATGCTTGTCAACATGTAAAGTGGAGTGACAGTTCAGTTTTGATCATCAGTAGGCGAAGATGTTTCTAATTTTGCCAGATGAAGTTTTTATCACTATATTATTCTTGAAAATTTCATAATGTACAACTTTTCTGTTTTTCAACAATGTATTACACAGAAATTAGTAGTCTGGTGATGCCAAATACTGTCTACCTGTATATATTTTTTATCTGAAGTGGCTAGGAGCAGTATTTCCCTTCCCCAGACCCCGCAGTGCGGGAGCCTACGGCACTGGGTACGCCCTTTTTTTTTTGGCTAGGAGCAGTATAATTTTATTATTTTGAATAAGGAATCCCTACTTCCCTAGCACCATTGATGAATTTGTGTGTTTTTTTATCATCTGCCAATTTGGCCTTCTTATTCTGTTTATTGATATCACATTACTTATTTATTTTTCTCTTCCTAATTTTTTGCACTCAGGAACTATATCATGAATTGCATGCTTTGGATAGATTTGAACATGATTACCGTCTTAAACAGAAAGAACAGGATGGCTTGAGTTCAAGAGGTCAGTTTTATCAACTTCAAATGCGGAATAAATAAATGTCATGGCTGCAGTATAAACAACTTGTCTCAGATTCTGCTCAATTTCCACAGGCATTTAAGCAGTAGGATATAGAAGTGTCTGCACTTTTCTGAACGATACACTAACACTTACTTCTACATATCATCCCACTCTGTGAATAGAGTTAGTTTGAACTTTTAATGAATTAGAGACCTGTGATTCCTTTGCAGGAGACAGTCTGGATATACTGAAGCAGGAAGTGAAGGTTCAGAGTAAGCACGTTAAAAGTTTGAAAAAGAAATCGCTTTGGTTCAAGAATTTGGAAGAGGTTGGTATGAGGTGCCTTTGCACAAAACTGTTATGTTACCAAATGCTGGCAAGGGAACACATTTTAGGATATTGATTACTACTAAACATTTTAGGACCCTGCTCAAATTGCAAGCATCCTTTCCTATCATCTTATTTCAAGGTCTAAATATTACAATTTTTTCTCAGGTGATGGTAAAGCTTGTAGATATTGTCCATTTCTTACATTTGGAGATATACAATGCCTTTGGTCGTCCTGGTATAGTCCTTACTTATGGATCCTACTTATTGTTGTTGCACATTCTCAACTTCTTTTGAGTACTAGTGTTTCTTGATTGTGGTGCTTTGTGGAAACAATAAAAAAAAATTCTTTGTCTTAATGATATTTCTTATGTTTATCAGACAGACCCACCCTAGTTAACCCATATATGCTACGAGAATTGAGAATACATTTTGATTTATTGGTTAAGTCTATCATTCCTGCAATCAGTTGATCAATCAAAAAATCATAAATGGATGATTCCTTTGCCTTTATATTAATATTGGCTTTAAGATACTTTGAATAGTTGCGGTAGTTAATATTTATTTATTGTTTGTCTTGTTTTGTAAAATATTGATCTAAAAACACTCGAACTAACGCAGGTTGCCTGATGCACCTACAATGTAAAGTCCTGTTAGCAAAAATATTGGTTTAAACTTAGTTGCAATTCTGGGAGGGTGAAAATGTGCACCCATACCACTATCATATGCTACAAATATGTGGCACCCTCCTTATCTGGAGCCGTTGCCAGGTGCACTGAGATTCAATTTTGACAGAAGCCTGCGATGGTGTTTCTTCCTCCACCTCGCTCATCTCGTGTTTCTCTGCCCCGGTCCGCGCCTCCCTATGAGCGCGGCCGCCTATAAGCGTGCGTGTGCCTCCCCATGAGCGGGCCCCTACACCCCTTTGCGTGATGCAGCAGCTGCCCCTCCTCTTGATGCAGCGGCTGGATCCAGAGGAGATGGGGAGTAGCAGAGGCTGCCCCTCCTCTTAGTGATGCAACAGCTGGAGCCAGGAGGAGATGGGGAGGAGCAGAGGAGGCCGTGGGGAGCGGAGACAGCTGGTGGATCCGCCCTTCCTCCCCGTGATGCAGCAGTTGGAGGCTAGGAGACAGGGAAGAGCAGAGGAGGTCGTGGGGAGAAGCAGGGCCATGGCTGGTGTGCTTATTGGCGGTGAGAATGATGGGCGGCAGTGCGAGCGGTGAGGAAGAGAATGACGGCTCCGTTAGCTCTGTTTGATTCCGTTTATATCTATTAACTAAGATGTACGCTCCAGATAAGGAGGCGCCATATCCACTCTATCATATTTTTTGTACAGACTCGCATGGTTTACTAACTTCAGTGCCAACCATTGCTGTGACTTGTCCAACGATTTTTCCCCTTTTTGGTTAAAACATATCTTTCTTGCCTACATGCTATGAAAACTCTTCCCCATTTTTTCCTCGGTAATGTTACTGCAGCAACAATGATTCTTGACTCTGATCTGTGGCATTGCTCTAAAGTTTCTTGCTTCTATCTTACTGCAGACAGTGAAGAGCCACAAGAAACTACCAAACACCATACTAGATTGGGACCAGCAGGCCTCGCATTGCACTATGCTAATATCATCAACCAGATTGACAATATTGTAAGTTTACATACTCTTCTAGAGATCTTATTGAACTATATTGTTATTAGAAGATAGCTTGGAGAACCTTCTACATCAACCATATTTATTGCAATAAGTCTTGACTGTCAGAAAATGAGCACTATTACAATGACTGTAACCAATTGTGGTTTATTCTATAAATTGGCATTGCATTCTTTGGTGGTAACTCATCTTCATGTGATGAACGCTTTGACTTCAGTTTCTTTACAATGAATTTTTTGAGCGAAGTTTCTTTACAATATAGTAATAATGATTGATCAATTGGTAGGTTTCTCGATCATGCGCACTGCCTCCAAACGCAAGGGATACGTTATATCATAGTTTACCACCTACCGTCAAATCTGCTCTCCGTTCTAAGCTACAATCTTTTGAAGTCAAGGAAGAGGTATGCCAGGGTGGAGTATCAAATTTGCTAATTGCTATTATTATGAATGCACAGTAGGAATCTATGTGCCGTGCTGTGCACCTGAACATAATTCTGCTAAATGAATGCAGCTTACAGCTTCTCGGATCAAAGCAGAAATGGAGAAGATTCTGCGATGGCTTGTCCCTTTTGCTAGTAACACAAATAAGTAATTCAATCTCACCTAATCACCTATGATCTGATAGTTTACAGCCACAATGATTCTTCATATTGTACTCAAATGTAATTACTTGTTCATACCAGAGCACACCACGGCTTCGGTTGGGTTGGAGAGTGGGCAAATACAGGGTTAGCATCTGTACAATCATTCTACACAGAAATTGATGAAACTGAAGTTTCTCTGTGATGTTGATGAAACTATATCTCTTTTCTAATGCAGATCTGAATTAAACTGCAAGCTATCAGGGCAGATGGACATGTCCCGAATCGAGACATTGTATCATGCTGACAAGGAGAAGACTGAAGCATTTATCCTGGAGCTGGTCGTGTGGCTTCATCATCTTATCAGTAAATCAAGAAATGCTATTGGAGGTGTAAGGTCTCCCATCAAATCTCCAGTCAGCTCACCAACACAAAAGGGTGCTGCAATCAAACTGTTGCCAGGCAAAACAAACAATTCACAACCGATTCTCACCCAAGAGGATCAGGATATGCTAAGGGATGTCAAGTACAGGAAATTTGTTCCAGGAATAAGCAAAAGTCAAGAGTTCACAAAGTCAAGTCACAGCAAACAGTGTAGGTTGAGCAAGAGCAACAGCCACTCTCCAACTAGTGGCAACAGGAGAGATTTGGTCCCAGTTAGGAGGCCTTCCATGCTTCCAGTTATTGACTTCGAGATTGACAGGACCAAAGCTTTGGATCTAATTGACAGGCTTGACATCCTAAAAATACAATGAGCATTGAAGCTAACTGGAACGGAAACCTGAAATTTATGTGGTCATCCGCAGTCTTGAAACCCCAGTCGCGATATAAACTGTTATCGTGTATCAGGAGCAAGGCCGCCCGTTAGACTCTGTCGTGAGAAGCTAACAGTATGAGAAGATGGTATCGTATATCCTGTACCGAATAGAATAGGAAAAAGAATGTTGTAAAAATTACCTGTCATTTCTACCTGTACAAGAAATGGAAAGTGCAAGTTTTGAACAAGTTATGAAAAAGAAAGGGATGGCGAAAAGGATCTAGGTTTCTATGTTTTCATGGCCACTAGACCGGAATAATTTGTATGAACCGTAGTATCATTTTTTTACAGAAAAAAGCAGGGACAGTGTCAGTTTACCCAGTTTCCCAATCTAATAGATCATCTAGAAGTATAGGAGCAACCAAATTAGGAATTAGGAAACATTGCAACGTTATTCCGTTTCTCGAAACCTAATTCTGTTACATAGGCACATAGTTGAGCTCTGTCGACTGATCATACAAATCAGATCGTTTGCTCTGGAATATAACAGGAACATTTCTAAAGCATGTCTTTGGATCATTAGATGGACAGCTATTCTGAATTAATTCCTCGTATAGGTGCAGGTCCAGGGAAAACTGTCGTAGAGTGGTGCCACAAACGACACTAAATTGTGTTGTACTATGAACAAGCACATGTCTTTTATCCAAGGATCTCTGATATCCCCATTGTTCAAGTTGGAGGTCTTTCCAGCGCCACCCATCCAAATTTGCCTTTCCTGTAGTCAGACAATATGCGGAAACCTGCCTGGCTTGTGTCTCCATTGAATAAGTGAACAGAGAGCTTTGTGACAAACCTGCAACTTATTAAAAACTTTTATCAGAAAATTAACTCCTAGTACTATGTTAGGACTTTTTTTTGGATAAAGAACTAGAGAGGATCAGTCAAAGCATACATTTTACCACACTCGCTATCTACATCAATCCTATATCGTCTTCGAAATGCTTCAGAACCTGTTTGACATGAGTCCACCAGCAATTTAGACAAGTATGAATACTTCATGAAACAACAGCATGCAAGTGTTTGATTCTAAAAGGCAGACTGATCTCTAGGATGTATTACTATCATCTTATCTCTTATTAACTATAATGTATCACTTACTCTAGTTGCATAATAAGTGATGTTATGAGGTTGTCCTTGTTTGAAGTTATTTTTTGTGTTAGAATTTGGACATGCAAAATGATGAGACTAGACTTGTTTCAAAACACAATTTCTATAGTTCTGTAAGTACCACTCAAAGTTGTTCTGAAGACCATGTGGATGTCGAAAATGCCAATTATTTGTGATTTGGGGGGGGGGGGGTGGGGTGGCGCGGTGGGTTAGTCTTTAGCTTATAAGAAAACTGACCTACTGCAGGATGTTTTATCAACATCTGCACAAGAATTGCCGCCACATCAGGAAAATCGTATGACCTTTCTCCAATATCATCACATATAGCAAGCTTGATTGCCGATGTCTGGTCACTAATTCGCATAGGCAAAATTCCAGGTGAATCTAACAACTCTAGGTCTGTTCCGAAACGAACCCACCTGCTCAGTCTCAAATGTTAGAAGCTCATAGCGCAAATACAGAATAGTTTTATATGGGTAAACAATACATATAGAGTATGTTTCTTAAAAAAATAAAATAAAATTACATGTATGCATCTACATTTGGATACAATACATATAGAATAGGTTTATATGGGTAAACAATACTTACTTCAGCTCTCTTGTGACACCTGGTCTAGGTGCTGCTGGGCACATTCTTCGTTTTAGCAAGCGATTAATCAAGGAAGATTTGCCAACATTTGGATATCCAACTATTCCAGCTCGAACCTTAAGGCAAAACAAAAATAAGCAGCCAATTAAACATGTCTGGTTGATCACTATATTTATCTTGAATAATCAGGATATTATTAAGCTTCAAACAAGTTCCAAAATACAAGTATATATGAATGTACATAAAAGTGGGTTACGATAATCAGAAGGAAATGGCCTTGAAACTGCCTAGTTCGAACCAAAATCTATGTGTTATGCTAATCATTCAGAAACAAGACTTGAGTTCTATGATGTCTGAAACAAGACTTGAGTTCTATGATGTCTCAAGCAAGTCCTGTCCCATAATAATTTGCACAAAATGAGTAACTAAATGAACCAATGAAACATGAGGAACCAACAGGTTATCAAATGGATTACCGGACGAGGAAGTAATCCCTTTTCCTTCCTCTTTGTGTTCACAACAGATGCTACTGATTTTGCCATCCTACCTAATTTCATTGTACCCTGCATTCCAGCAAAGGAAATGGTGGCAAGTGAATGATATGTGCATCAGCGGAACAGCCAAATTGACCAAATCAGTTAGCTGCCAGGCTATCTTACCATGCCCAGCTGCCCATTGGAGAAAACAACTTTAGTTCCCTGATTACCAAAGTAAGTAGCCCATGCATTCCTATCCTCAGTTGAGATCATGTCCTCACGATTCAAGACTATGATCCTTTTCCGGTTGCCCAGCCATGCGTCCATCTGATCATACATAACATGACTCAGTACAATTTGAAGTTGTTCTTTTGTACAGATAAGTATGAGCAATCACCAAAAGCATAACCTTAGGATGGCTGGTGGACAAGGGAATCCTAGCATCACGGATCTCTATAACAACATCCATGAGCCTCAGTTGTTCCTTCAATTCTTTCTCTGTTTTTGCAATATGACCAGGATACCACTGTGAATTGGCAATTGAATAGGAAAAATCAATATGTCAGGCACTCTTATTTTACGGTGCATATGGTGGTGAACTCATATGCTTGTTAGTGAGTTAATTCCACTAATGCACACCTTATGTATACCTGCACTGGGCGCAGGGATCTGGTCCAGTAACGCAAATCAGCATCCAAGGTTTCCCAGTACCTCTCTTCTTTAGACTCGTCGTCGTCATACTGCGAGAGGCCTAACCTCTCTTTCTCATACAAACCAAGCAATGTGTCACCAGTAGCAACCTAATAATCCACCACACATGAGCAAAGAAAACAAAGTACATCAGATGGATACCTATGACTGCGCTGCACCTTATCCAACTTATCATTGCTGCAAACAGTACCATTAATTCTGAGCCATAATTAATTTTAAAATGGAGCTCTTGTATGAATTAATGATGAGCATGATGCTTTCAGAGGCAGTTCACAAGCTGTTGAAGACTGAAGCGGAAGCGTTATTAGTGGACAATTGGATGGTAAGAGAGAGATATTTACCTAACCATGTTTTTGGCTCAAGACCTGGTCCATGAATACCGATTTTGTTCTTTTGCAACTTAAAAATGTGATATTATTATAAGGAACGGGCAGGTTTACAGTGATTCACTCTCGTCTTCTGTAACCTTTTACGCAACTGCACAGCTACAGTTATTAGCAGTCTGAACTCTGTAGTAGTAGAAGACACCGACTCTGAAACTAATGTTATAACAAAACACACATATGCAAGAACGATGTTTTTCTAGGGGGGTTTCATTGGCAACTCCCTAGCACACATCACATGGGTTGCTGTAGAATAAGCAGGGTGCAGGGGTTAGGGGTACATGGAACAGAAAGACAATTCCAATCCGCAGTTCAGCACGCTCAAATAGAGCAGCCGAAGAATGCAATCGAACATCTCCAGATTCGAGGGTTAGCAGAAGCTAAACATCTGACACAATAATCGAATCGAAGCGGCAGAAGAAGAGAGGGATAAAAAGCAAGAACCGATTGGTGTGAATAAATAAGCCAGCCACCAACCATGGCGGATTCGCCAACTGCGTTGAGAAGCACTCGGCGGGGAAGCGTCCTGATGGGTGAAGGCGCCGCCTTGACGCTCCATGGCCCCCGCGCCGGCACCGGCGCGAAGGAGGTGGTGGGCGCGGCCCAGGAAGCGGCAGTCATGGCGAGGGTGAAGGGGGAGAGTGGGATAGCCGAAACGGGTGGGCTTTAGTTAATGGCGTTATGCCGTTGTGGATGATACGGCTGTCTGTCAACTGGCCGAGCTTGGGCGAGCCAGGAGCTAGGCTCGGCACTGTTCGGCTCGTTGGTCCGGGCTTGGGCTCGGCTCGTTGTCCAGGCTTGAGCTCGGCTCGTATGCGGACGCGTGGCTTGGAGATTGGTCTAGGATTCCAGTGCTATTTATATGTGCTGTTGTTGGGCCTGGGCTTAAAGAAATACTTGGGCCTTGTTTACTTCGTCAAATTGACGCTGGAATTCCTGTAGCGGAATTCCTGTAGCATTTCGTTTGTATTTGGTAAAAATTGTTCAAACTTTGACTAATTAGGTTTAAAATGTTCGTCTCGCAAAGTATAACAAATCTGTATAATTAGTTTTTGATTTCACCTACATTTAGTACTCTATGTATGTGCTGGCATTTTGATGTGACGAGGAATAGGAATTGTGCATAGTAAATTTGGTGGCCAAATTTGGTAAACTAAACAAGGCCTTGGGCTAAATTGCTAGAATATAGCAGAAGAGAAGTACCGCAAAGAAAAGGCAAGAAAATGATGTGATCGGCGAGCTTCAAAAGCCAGAGTCGTCTCAGAATTTATTGGCAGACTTATTAGTATTGATCGATTATTCAACGTGATGTCAATCATCCAAAGAGACCTGTTGAGCCTAATAAGTACAAACTTTTGAACCAGGAAGCAATAATAAAGCATCACACGTCAGGGACAGTACAGATTTTTATAGCCTAATAAAGAAGCTCGACAAAGTTTGTCATGAAATATGGTGAGCTCTAATTCATACATTCACATTAGACCGTACTATACAATATAAATGCAACAGCTGCACCACCCTGCTACACTGCAGCAAAGCTTTGCTCAACCCAGCAGGCTAGACACATTGCTTACATCTTACTACAAGGCATCGGCCCGGGTGCATGTGATCAAACTGGGACTTCAACAAATCCTAACCATTTCTACAAAATTTAGCAATAACTCGGGTCAGCCCAGTGGTCGCAGAAAGGCTCCCTTTGACTCTTGAGACATCATGAGCATAGGAAGCATAACGATTTTCTCAATGATGAACCACGCAAAGTTGGATTGCGGCAGTACACTGAGCATCAGTCAGTAGGATCCTTCCATAGTGTTCTCTTCTTTTTCAATCAAGAAAACTGAGCACCGTGGAAGGTCTCTAACTCTATAGGAAGTAGTCTTGTCGCACCACGGTAATGAAATCACCAGAGAGTAAATCATCCTCTTTCAGTTTTCCTCCTGTTTCACCGTTGCCTTGGATATGCCAATATATTGGGGAAAGAGGAGCATTCAGATCTGTAGCGGTAAAAGAAAAATAGTTAGTTACCACTGTATCAATTTTGATATGAGATTCAGGTTTCATAAGCCAAAATATTTCACATGGAGAAGTTGATATCTATCAGTACCCATCAAGAAAAACTATTAATCTTCTTAATTTTTCTGAAGAACAAGAATACATAAAAACGGCTAGGTTCTGTGGCCTTGCAAAACAATCTAGAAACACAATTTAAAGCATTTGAAAAGGACACACATGTCGGCAGTCAGCACATCGTTAGTAGTTGGTCGCAGATCCAAAATATGAAGACAACGGTTTGATGTCCTGACAACACATATCAACAAAATAATCTCCAGGTACTCAAAGCAAATCACAAATAACTTTTCAATTCAACCAACTTTGCTGCTAAAAATTTGATCACTTTAGCTGGGATTGTCGAATTGGTACCCAATACAGTAGTAGCATAAGTACCAACTCTTAACAACTGCAACTTATGCTAGAATCGACAATACAAAGCTGGTATGGCAGAAATGGGTATTTTAAAACAAATTTACCATATAGGTTTTCTATTAACAAGTTTCCTGCTACAAAATTGAGTAACTTCAGTAAGATTGCCAAATCGATACTCTGTACAACCATAGCACAAAGTAAGAGCTCTAATGATATAAGGCTACTAATGTGGAAGTAGGCAATTTATGACATCAGTGACCAAAGGTCTTATGCTAAGTTCTGGGAGAACCTGGTAAGCATGTTTGCATAAATCATAATGTTGTCATCGAGCCAAAAATGCATATGATGTATCACACAGCAAACATTCATCTTTCCAGTAGAGGAGGGCTAAATCATGATTCATTAAACTAATAAGCATTTACCTGAAGAAAGTGTTGGATCATGTTCTCTTGTAGAATGCAGTACAACAGTACCAGTAAGCACAGTAAGAAACCCACAAATCTCAGAGGCAATACTGCTTATACTCTGCCCAGACCAGTCCTAGTTGTAATGACAAATCCTTAGTTCAGCAAGAACAAAACATTTGTAATTTATGGAAATTTTGAAAAATTAGAATACCTTGAACATTATGGCACTTGCTAAAATTGTGAGGGATGTGAACATCGCATAATAGATGGGAGAAACAACTGCAGTATTGGAAGTATCCAATGCCTGGGAGTTCAACATGACAAGGAGACACAAATCAACAATGTAAATATTGTTATCTATTTTTAAAGTTAATCCTGGCTGTACCTTGTTCAAGTAAATTAACTGGATAATTATGCATGTTGCTGAAACAGTTGCAAACAACCAAGTCTGGAAATAGCCAGCCTGGTTTATACCCTCAATTGTAAGCTTGAAAGCAATGCCTACTGCCTTGATGCTCATTACCTAGCAAAAGAAAAGGCAAAGAAACACTCCATAAAAAACAAAACGAAGTTGGTCTCAAGGGTATGCTGATGGACATCATTTACCGTCAAAGATCCTATAACCGAGCAAATTCCCACATACACCACTATGTTGGTCTGGCCATAGCGGGGTGCACAGTGAAGTATCAAGATCAGTGAGATAGCCAATGCAGAAGCCGCATAACAAAGAAAGGCTGCAGAAAGCAAGCAGAGATATTACACAATGTATGTCAAAACCCAATAGGTTCGTTTCGGTGACTCAACATGTTGTCCCAGAAGGCATCAGTCAATATTTTTAACTAGACTACGAATTGGGTAAACCGTATGAAAAAAATGCAAACCGGTTTATCTTGAAAATCATGTTCTTATTAGGATTTACATCAGAATTGAAAAAAATACCAAGATGTGTTTTTTCAGATCATGTTGATGTATAAAAGACTAGTTATGTAGTATTTATGATGATTGTAGCGGTAGGGAATACCAGGTTGTGTTGCCAAGTTCCAGATCTGTGTCACTGAGCTTGGTGTCTCTTCCCCAGGCGCATGGAGGATGATAATGGTTGACCCGACAATACAGAGCACACAACCCAACACACCCATACGCTGCAGCTTCTCATTCAGGGTGAAATGAGCTAGAACAGCAATGCTCCATAGAGATCACACAAAAGAGAGTGCACATGTTTTTTTTATATAAGAAAGAAGAAAATACACAAAATTTAGCCATTTCCATTCTTCAGATGGTATATAACAGCCATTTAGCAATCACAAATTCACAATCCTACCTGACAATTATGCTGAGCGCGCCAAGCGGGGTGACAAGAACAGCTGGCGCGAACATGTAGGCCACAAAATTGGCGATCTCCCCAATGAGCACTACGAAGTTTCGAGCATTTCAATTATTTCCGCCAGATGCCGTGAAGAATGAGGCAGCCAAAGGAATCAGAAACGTACTCGTAACCATCCCAACCCACCAGAGTGGCTCCAAGAGGTACCCATAGCCTCCAACACCTGCAAAATTCCACCACCAACGCAAATTTCACAGATGTTCGTCGAAGGGAGAAGAAGAGAACAACGAACTGCCCATGTTGTCAAAAAAAAGAACGAAATGGCCATGAACGAGGCTGCTGACTTTTCAATTGTTCGTCACCTAGACTAGCCCGAGTGGCTAAAAATAGAATGAAACGAAGAATTCGACGCGCAGCCCACGGGGCAAACGACAGAGAGAGAGAGAGAGAGAGAGAGAGAGAGAGAGAGAGAGAGAGGAGGCGGCCGGCCTTTCGTCCGCCGGTGACGGAGAGGGAGCGTGCACCTGCGCGGGCGCCGGCGGCGGCCGCCCGGCGTAGGCCCTTCTTCTTGACGATGAAGCTGACGCCGATGAAGGCCGAGGAGGCGACCGCGAGGAGCGCGCCCGTGAGGTTGGCAGCGAAGAGGTCGCCGGCCGTGGCGGCGTTCGGAGGGGCGGGAGTCATCGACGGCGTGCAGCAGCGGCGACGGCGCGAGGCCGGCGCATTTGGGGCGGGCCCAGGAGGTTGGGATCTGTATATTTTGGATTTTTCGTGTTTGAAATTTGTGCATATTCACCTGGAGAATATGGTGGTGTGTGAGGCTACAGGGAGGAGAGAGAGAGAGAGAGGCCGCGACAGTAGCGGACAAGTGTGTCTTTGCTGGAGAACGGAGATGGAGATTCAAAGGTGATTAAAGAATGGAATGGGAAGGTTTTGCATGCTATGATTCGTTTACGTCTTTGCTTGGAGTACATATGGTGTGCACACGGCTGTGATTGGTAATGCACATTTGTATGTGTGAAGAATTCTAGGGCGAGAGCGAGACATTGATTATCTTTTTTTGTGGGAAGAGGGGAAACATTCATCTCATTGTCTCCATCCAATTTATTCATAAATTGTTGAAGCTACTATTTTTATAAATAAATGGTACTCCATCCATTTCAAATATATGATGTTTTCGCTTTCATAGTGAGGTATATTATTTTTGTTATATATATAGACATAGCGTATATCCAATGTAGAAAAGCCATATCGGCATCGGTTCACATAAAAATCAAAATTAAATGCATAGCTATAGATCAAATCTTGCATGTATAGCATCGTGTTCACATGTGTAGCGCTTAACCACACACTTTGCTCGCATATACTACTAATTTAGATTACCATTTTTGTTTTGTTTATATTCAAACTTGCTTACTAATTTAGATTACCATTTTTGTTTTGTTTATATTCAGATTTGCTTGGTGCATCTCAAAGACTTTCAAAAACTAACTCCCGATCTCAATTTTTTGTAGGATTGAAAAAAATTACTTTCCAACAACTCTTATCTTAACTCCCAAGCTTTTAGCACTAGGAATTGACCCATTGTGTGCCATATCGATCCTAAATGTCTCCTTATATTTTAGGAGCGAGATCTTAGAAACTGTTAGATAAGCCCAACTATACTCCTTATTTTGTTAGCCACTTGTAAAGCTCACTGATTTACTCATTGTTTTTTTTAAGAAACTTCTCCATATGTAGGTAACGGTGTCTCCATAGCAGGGTACCTACGAGAACCAAGCTAGACGAACTAATGCTAGCGGAGTTGTTAGACCGACCATAGTGTGTGCGGTGCCTAAAATTTTTTTGGCCCACCAGCTGTACCGGTGCTAGAACTCCAGCCTTTTCTACAACGTCGGCACCGTGGCTTGTACTATGCGTGGACCCTAGCCATAGCCCCATTCCCCTTCTTCTCGTTCGTTTCAGGCGCGAGTGACATTTCTTCTCCCAGCTTCGCTCAATCCGCCCAAATCGATCTCTCCGTCCCTGCTAAATCAACGCGCACAAACCATGCAAATCGATCTCTCCATCCCCAAATCAAGGCCCTCCTCGAAATCGTGAATCGAAATCATTTCTTCCTGGTGGATCTCGTTGCGACATCTCGCCGTCGACCCGGCCGCTAGCCACGCCGCAAGGGCCCGCCCACATCAGGCGCGCGGCGGGGGCGCCTCCAGCCATCTTCGCAGGGGCGGGGTGCGCCTCCAGCCATCTTCGCAGGGGCTACGTCCAGGCACACCGCGGGGGTCGCGACCAAGCACGCCGCGGGAGCTCATCCAGTCAAGTCGCGGCGGCCGCCACAAGGCACACCGTGAGGGCCGCCATGATTCGTGCCGCCGGCCTCCCAGCAAGATCCACGCTGCATGGCCTTGACTCGTAATCAGTCGGCTCAACCTCAGGTGCGTGTTTCAGGAATCAAATATGAAGCAAACAAAGCTGAATAAATATAGTTTTAGTACATGTAAAGCCTCGATGATAATGCATATAGGAAGTCTGAGATAGTTCATGCATCATAATTTATTACATCGAATGAAGAATGACAATACTAAATATTACAACCAGAAATTACAACAATACTAAGATTACAATCAGAAATTACATACTACACTAATGTCCAAATCACTGCCATATATGCTCAACTAGGTCCTCTTTTAGCTGACGATGCATATCTCGGTTCGTAATATCTTCTTCTACCTCCAGTAGTGTTGAAAATCCATGGACAGGCCCGTGTCCAAATCCAGCCATTGTCGATGAAGAGCTGGGCTGGTCATATTCACTCTCATAGTTGTCGTCATGGCGAACTCTAAAAGTATCCCTCTCATCTTCCACAATCATGTTATGCAGTATAATACATGCATACATGATTTCAGTAAGTGAGTTCATTTGCCACATACGTGATGGGTTGTGTATAATGGCAAAGCGAGCTTGCAAAACACCAAAAGCACGCTCCACATCTTTTCTTGCTCCCTCTTGATGCTCTGCAAACAGTTTGTCTTTCTCACACTGAGGCAAGGGTATTGTTTTTACAAATGTCGCCCACTCCGGATAAATGCCATCTGCTAGGTAATAACCCATATTGTACTCAGTTCCATTCACCGTGAAATGAACTTCTGGGGCTCTTCCTTGAAGTACTTCAGTGAACAAAGGTGACTGATTTAGGACGTTGATGTCATTGTTGAACCTAGCAACACCAAAAAATGCATGCCATATCCAAAGATCATGTGATGCAACAGCTTCTAGCATGACACTAGGATGTTTTATGTCGTCGCGGGTATACTGCCCCCTCCATGCCTTTGGACAGTTTCTCCATTGCCAGTGCATGCAATCTAGACTCCCCAACATACCAGGAAAGCCACGAGCTTCACCTATATGCAGTAAACGATGAATATCTTCTCTAGTAGGCCTCCTTAGGTATTCTTCACCAAAATTTGCAATCACACCTTGGCAGAATTTTTTCATGCACTCAATTACTGTGGTTTCTCCTATTCTGAAATTTTCATCCCACATGTCAGCAGGTGTACCATATGCTAACATGCACATAGCAACTGTGCATTTATGCAATGCTAAAAAGCCCATCTTCCCAAATGCATCATTCCTTTGACAGAAGTATGGAGACCAAGTACTTAAGGTATGTACAATTTTTTCAAATAGGTGACGTCTCATACGGTACCTACGCCGAAACTGAACATCATTGTACACTGAATTTTCTGAGAAATAGTCTGCATACAGCCTATCACTAGCAGCTTCCCGATTTCTTTCTATATGCCTTCTAGGATAGTGCCGATGGTCATTGGACGTACCTCCTAGTTGAGCCTCAATCTGACCTTGAAACTTGGCCTCAATCTCAGCCTCCACTGGATCATTCATAAACTCCCAAAAGAACTGCTGGATGTTAATCCTATTTGCTGGTTCTTCATGAGTGATTCCTGCATGCTCTTCTGGATCTGTTGCCATTCCCTCGGCCCCTTGGTTGTGTGAAGTGCTTGCTGGTTGGTTGTGTGAAGTGCTTGCACTAGGAGTGCTTGCTGATTGAATGTGTAAAGTGTTCTGAGAGCATCACCTTTCATTTATAGAGAAAAGCTTCACAACAGCTAGTTTCCAATGGCTACATTAAAATGACTAAAATCTAAATGTGCTGCAGCAGATAGATTCCCACCTTGAAACTGCAGCTTTTTACAATAGCTAGTTTCCAACGACTACATTCAAATGACTAAAATCCAAATGTGCTGTAACAGCTAGATTCCCACATTGGAACTGCAGCTAGATTCCAGTGGAATAAATTGTACACATGATACAACAGCTAGATTCTAGTTGTAATAAAAATATTATAATTGACATAACAGGACAGTACATGATAATATCGATAGTACATGATAATATGGAAAGTACAAGATAATCTACTTCTACAAACACATAAATATTGAAGGCTACTTGTACAGACCAAGCTGTAATTCATTGAAGGCTACTTGTACAGACCAAGTTGTAATTCATTGAAGGCTACTCGTACAGACCAAGCTCTATAGCTAGCAAATCTAAAACTTATTTATGCCTGGCTAAAGTATCCTCATCGAATCCTGAAGTGTCCTTAGCATATAGCTGCACATATGTTCCAAGTTTGTCTAACTTGTTCCTCTCTTTGTTATTTTCAGCATTCTTGTCATCAACTACAGCTTGAGCTAATGCTGCTTCAGTCATTTTTTCAGCAGCCAAAGACTTACTTACTTGTAGTTCATTGAACTTCTGCATGCTTTCCTCTGTAAAAAGACTTGCTTCTGAACATTTTTGTTTGCCTTTCTTGTTTCTCTCAGATTTGGCTGCATCTCTCCCTTGTGGTCGGCGCGATTCAACATATGCATCATCTGTGTCTTGAGCTGAAGAAGAGGTGTAAGCACCAGAAGAATTCAGCTTAATCCTCTTTTGGACTTCCTGAGATGAGTAAGTTCTCTGCATTTAGGTTGGTCCTTCAATGCTGCCCACCAATGTTCTAATGGGAATGGTCGTTTCTTCTTCATAACTCTCTTCCACTTTGCCCGAACCTCCTCCATAAGCTGATCATCAGATTGACCACTAGCATTTGCATTCTTGACATCATTGTAGACTCCATTGAACTTGTTAATCTTAGGCATATTCTTATGCCAGTGTTCTTTGCACTGATTTGCTGTTCTTCTTTCCGGCTTGGGAGCAGTCTTGTTATATTCAGCTGCAATTTCCTTCCAAAAACGATCTCGAGGCTTACCATTGCCATCGATTGGATCATTAGAATTGTTCAGCCAGGCACTTACTAGGCGTAGATTCTCCCCTTCAACCCACCACTTGCGACCTCCTTGCTTTTTACCGTCATCTGTGCTGCTCTCACTGCCTTCTTGATTTTGAGCAGGTGTTGACTCCATATGAGGGGCTCTGGATGCTGGAGAAGATGAAGCAATGGGGCTTCTCTCGTCACCCCTGGAGTTGCTACCACCACTAGCTCCATAGAAGGGCATCAATCCAATTGGAGATGCTGGACCATTGCTTTGGCAACCTCCATGGTACGCTGGTGGTGGGAAAGAGAAGGGCTAGAAACTTGGTGGTCCTCCAAAGGGATTGCTCATATTTTGTTGGTACAGATTATGCAAATTGGTGGGTGGATAGTTCATTGGGTATTGTTGCTGCTGATTGTAGGTTTGGAAGTTTAGGTAAATTGGTGTGTTTGGATTTGGTGCTTCTGGATTTGTGCTAGGAGAGGAAGAGTGGTCCATCTCTGAAGTTTTGCTTTCGATATGTGCCTAATGTGTGCTCGTGTACATGTATATATATGCGTATGTGCAAGCAGCAACGGCTACTAGGCCAACGGTCACAACCAACAGCCGGCTGGGGCCTACAGAACCAACGACCGCTTGGAGATATTATTTTTTTATTCACTTGACATCGAGGCAGTTAGTTGATCCGGATCAACTTTTTCTAAACTTGGCACCGGTAACCACAATGGGTGGCACCGGTGCCAAAAGAGGAGAAAGAGTGTTTTTGCGGTGCCAAAAACACACACTGTGGCCGGTCTTAGATGGGATCAACGGTGACGGTGGCACGATTTGGACACGGCGCCTCCGGTACCCGCGACAAGGCACGGCCCACACCCATACGCCGCCTCCCTGTCTGTCGCGATCCAGATCTCATCACGCACCACGCGGGGCGGGACGTGGTGGTCCACCCAGCCGTCCAGCGCTGCCCGCACCGCTGCACGTACGGTACACACCTCCCCGCGCGCTGCCGTCCGTCACAGTCCGCGATTGGCCAACCCAGCCATCATCATCTCCTCTGACCTCCGAGGATCCGATGATCGCCGGCGATCCTTGCTTTCATCTCCCGCCGGGCGCCGCCCCTTCCGGCTGCCGATGCGGCACGGCACGTTCCCACTCCGACCGCGTCAGGGTTGCTGGTTTTCACGTGCCGTGTCCTTGTCCGTCCTCGTCCTCGTCCACTGGCGCTAGGGATACGCCGAGGTGCGTGTTGTTTGCTGATTCTCATTTTGGCACTCGAACCCCGTTGCTCCGCCCGTGTGTTTGTTCTTTGGTCACCATCATATATGCAGATCAATAATTCCTATGGCGATTAATTATAAGATAATTTCTTATAGTAATATATTTGAAGATATAAATATTGAGAAAAAATATCAATCAAGTCAAACTTCAATTGTTCTATCTTACCTCCTCTGTCTCAAAAAAAATGCACTAGCAATATGTTTTAGTCTCTTAAGTTTGACTAATTATAAATAAAAAAAGATAGTAATGTTTATGATGTCTAGTAAATATTACTCCCTCTGTCTCAAATTGTAAGTCATTCCAAGAATCTATTGGAAAGTCAAACCATTTCAAGTTTGACCAAGATTATAGAGAGAATTATAAAAATTTATGACATTAATTAAGTATAATATAAAAATATAGTTAACGAAGAATCCAATGATACTTATTTGACATCATAAATGTTATTATTTTATTTTATCATACAAATTTGGTCAAAGTTAAGATGCTTTGACTCTTCAAGATTCTTAAAATGACTTATAAGAGTATTACACTAGTCTCAATGAAGTTTTATGTTCCAGTTTTCAACACACCTATGTTTTGAAAATTTTATCATCTACCTTGTCATCATATATAATGTTTATGAAACTCCTATGAAAGTCTTATTTAAGTTGGCTTAGTCCTTTTCGGTCTCGAATCAGAATCTTATTGTTTGGGTCGCTTTTTTTTGAAAAAAAAATATTGGGGTAGCCTTAAAAAAAAGGCAATTCCTTGATTCCAATGAAGCTAGCCAAACCAAGGTAAATATTTTTGACTTGAAAACTCGGAAGTCCAATTCCATTTTGTTATAATTTACTCGCTCACTTCCTCGTCCTTAAAGTAGAATTGTCCATAAGACCATCAACTTTGGAGTGCCAAATGGGCTATTAGATTAATTATAAAATATATTTCATAATAATTAATTTAAAACCATAAATACTAACACTATTTGTTAGAAATTTGGTCAAATATGACTACTTCAATTTACTCAAAACCAGTAGTTGCATTTTGTTTTAAGACATGTGAGTATTTTGTTAATGTCCAACAAAACATTATAATAATGCATGAAACCGGCATAGTAACCATTCACTACAAACATGTTACATGTGTATGTGAAGTAAACAGTAGCATAAAATCTAAGTGTCGGTCTGTTATTGATAGATATCTCTATAACTCGAAAAGCATACGTTTTGGAAACTAGGAATTAGGGTGGGGCATGTGCCCTCACTCCTTGCGTATTGGTTCCGTCCTAGAGTTCATTAGTTTAAATTAAGGAGCATCTCCAAGAGTTTGGTAAATTTTATTTGACAAATCTTGTGTTTTGCCAACTCTTAAAACAATTTGTTAAGCAAAAAAAAGTGTCCATCTCCGAGACTTTGGCATAATTCACTTTCTAAAATCAAAAGCAAAACCCACGAGTGTAGTATTTTTTCTTAGGGCATTTTGCAAAGTGGACACAAAACTTTTTTGTAATTAATTAGGCCTTGATTGGAAAAAATCTTCTCTAGCATTTTACAAAATGAACATGATAAAGAAATTCTATTTGCATCCATGCCCTTCTCTCTTTCTTCCCAACGAGACGAGCTCGACACGGCCGATTTCGGTCACCGCCGGTGCCTAGCGCTGCCCAACTCTGCAGTCTCAGAGGGGCCACCATGCCGGCGGCAACACGTGCTGCTGCTTCACCGCTGGCAAATTGTCTTTCACCGCGAGGTCATCGTTCGCCGTCCGCCAGGTCGTTTGTCCGCGACCTGTACAACATTGACGTCCATGGCTAGGCCGCCGCTAGTGCTTCTTGGTTCTTCGTCCAATGACGTCGTCATCCGACATCGCATCCTGAGACAACTCCTCCTTGCGCTTGATCGATTTGTTGATGTCCATAGCTGGGCCGCCGCTGGTGCTGCTTGGTTCTTTGTCCGATGACGTCGTCGTTCGGCATCGCATCCCAGGACAACTCCTCCTTGATCGGTCTATTGGGCGCTGCCCTCACGGGCTCCGCGGCTGCCGTCGCAAGCACGCGCTTCCGCAACCGGATGCCGGTGAGGAGAGAAGGTGTTGGAAACTATCGAGCCACGTGGGGAAGATCGATGCGATGATGGCAAGTTCCGTCCGCGCGCCTATCTTTGAGCGTGGGGAGGCATGATTTGCCAAGTTGCCATTTTTGTCAAGTTGTTTTGCCAAACTGTTGGAAGGTAATTTTTATTATTTTGCCAAAATTTTGTGGATGACAAATTAAGATAGCAGACTCTTGAAGATGCTTTAAATCATGTTAATAAGATCATGTGTCAACCTCCTCTTTCCTCCCATCTCCCATGCATATACATCTACTTATACCCTACTAATTCATCATCTTTTTCTTTACTCGATCCACATTAAAAAACGTCTTATGCTGAGAAGCTCCATCCTGAAATATAGTTAGTTCAAAATATAACTTATAGTGCATCTTGAAATAGTTAGTCTAAAATATACAACCTCACTCAACAAATTGAAGGCCTTGCTTCCACCTATCTCACTTGGATTGCTCTCGATTTACTCTTGTTGGCATTATGTTCTGTAAGGCAAGTCTCAATGCATGATTTCACCTCCTAGTTTTCCAATGAATGGAACTTACCATGAAATCGGTCTCTCTCTCAATGCATAATTTTACTGCATATCCTCCCTATTATCTCCTCCCTTTTCTTTCTCTTATTTTCCCCTTGCTCTCGCGGCCGCTATTATAGCCACTCCATGAAACACTCGAACTCCCTAAGTGGGATTTCATGTGGTATCTCTTGGAAATGAGATTTCATGCGGTATCTCTTGGAAATGAGATTTAATGAGGTTTCCGATGTCTTGGAAACGACGCCGATAAGCTTCATGGGGATGAAACATTTTCCTTCTCTCTCCTCCTCATTTCATGAAAAAACTCCAAATCTGCTAATGTGACACCTCATTTCATATGCATAACCCTATTGAGACTGGCCTAAAGCCACAATGATTCCATGAGTTACAACAAAGGCAGATGAAACAATGCGCATTGGACACTTGTTACACCTAAAGGACTAGTGTATCATCTTGTCCATCCTCGGTAGCTCCATTTGCATGTCCTTGGACCTTGGTTTGTGCGTGTATTTGTAGAAACCTGAGTGATGTATCTCCACGCTAAAAAAAACTCATTAGATGAACCTACATACGGCAAGGAAATTGATTTAGTTTTCTTTCAAATAAATCAAAGGAAGAAAAAGTGAAGCAGCATCAGTGGAACTACTGCCTGCTGGTGCGTGGGTTGATTGTAAACCCATCGTCGTGCCGCAAAATTGGGCCATATAGTGTTCGTGGGTCCAGTTCTTTTAGCACGGGCCATGCATATAATTTCGTACTTCCTGGGCCTGTGGCCCATAGGCTCCGTATTGACCGTCCCCTTCCAGTCAACCACTCCTGGCGGTTCCGGTCCGGTCCACAGCACTTCAAGTCGGCTGACCGCCGCGCGCTCCCACGACGGCAGGAGATACGATTGTGCCGATCCAATCCAGCGGCAGCCAGGCGCTCGCCAAGCAAACCTCTTTAAATCTGGCCCCTTGACGCGCAGCCGGAGAGGGGCATCACCCCGCGTGCGTGTGCCCTCGCCTCGCCCCGCGCCGCCCGCCCCAATCCCCTCCATCCATCTCAAAAAATGGGAATTGCCACCGCCGCCGCCGCCGCCGCCACCTCGTCCACGTCCCGACTCCTCCACCACCACGCAGCCGCTGGCACCGACCGCCATCACCGGTACCAGCTCAGGTACTCCGCGAGTCCGTTCCCTCTCTCGCTGCGCTGCGGCTCCGTCTCCGGCCGGGGTGAGGCGGCGGCGGCGCGGGCGCTCCTGCCCGACCGCGTCACCCCGTTCTCCTACGGCGTGGACGAGGACGCGGATGACCACCCGCGCGAGGAGTGCGGTCTGGTCGGGGTCGTGGGCGACCCGGACGCGTCGTCGCTGTGCTACCTGGGCCTGCAGAAGCTGCAGCACCGCGGGGAGGAGGGGGCCGGGATCGTCGCCGTGGGCGGGGACGGCAAGCTCAAGTCCGTGACCGGGCTGGGGCTCGTGGCCGACGTGTTCGGGGACCCGTCCCGCCTCGCCTCGCTCCCGGGCCCCGCCGCCATCGGGCACGTGCGCTACTCCACGGCCGGCGCCGCCGCGTCGCTGCGCAACGTGCAGCCGTTCCTGGCCGGGTACCGGTTCGGGCAGGTGGCCGTGGCGCACAACGGCAACCTCGTCAACTACCAGGCGCTGCGGAACAAGCTCGAGGCCAGGGGATCCATCTTCAACACGTCCTCGGACACGGAGGTCATCCTCCACCTCATCGCGACGTCGCTCTCGCGGCCCCTGCTCGCCCGCGTCTGCGACGCCTGCGAGCGCCTCGCGGGGGCCTACTCGCTCCTGTTCCTCACGGCCGACAAGCTCTTCGCCGTGCGCGACCCGCACGGGTTCCGCCCGCTCGTGATGGGCCGCCGCCGGAACGGCGCCGTCGTCTTCGCGTCCGAGACCTGCGCGCTGGACCTCATTGACGCCACCTACGAGCGCGAGGTGCAGCCCGGGGAGGTGCTCGTGGTCGACCGCCGCGACATGTCGGTGGCGTCGGCCTGCCTCGTCCCGCACCGGCCCCGCCGCTCCTGCATCTTCGAGCACATCTACTTCTCGCTGCCCAACTCGGTCGTCTTCTCCCACGCAGTCCACGAGCGCCGCACCGCCTTCGGGCAGGCGCTCGCCGAGGAGTCCCCTGCCCCTGGCGCCGACGTCGTCATCCCGGTGCCCGACTCGGGCTTCTACGCCGCGCTCGGGTTCGCGCGCGCGTCGGGGCTCGAGTTCCAGCAGGGTCTCATCCGCTGGCACTACAGCGGCCGCAGCTTCATCCAGCCGACGCAGGCGATCCGGGACCTCGCCGTGAAGCTGAAGCTCGCCCCAGTGCGCGGCGTCATCACGGGCAAGAGCGTCGTGGTCGTGGACGACTCCCTGGTGCGCGGCACCACCTCGAGCAAGATCGTGCGCCTGCTCCGCGACGCCGGCGCGCGGGAGGTGCACATGCGGATCGCGAGCCCGCCCGTCGTGGGCTCCTGCCTCTACGGCATCGACACGCCGAGCGAGGGCGAGCTCATCTCCAACCGGATGGACCTGGATGGCGTGCGCCGGGAGATCGGCAGCGACTCCCTCGCCTTCCTCTCGCTGGACAAGCTGCACAGCATCTACGGCGAAGAGGCGGGGAGCTACTGCGACGCGTGCTTCTCGCGCAAGTACCCTGTGCTGCCCACGCTGGCCGACCCGGCCGTCGAGCTGGAGGAGTGAGCCGGGAGCAGGTGAGCTCTGCTCTGTTTTTTCTGCCTGTACTTCTAGGTTGTTGGATTCGCTCTGTTCGAGTGTTGGACAATTTTGAGCGCGAAGTCTGTTCCCGAGTATGATGAAGCGCTTTATCATGGTACGGAAGGATTACCAATAAGAAAATGACAAATGCCAGTAATTGTGTTGTGCCGTTGTACGCTTTGTCACGTTGTTACTGCTGATCAAATTATCCATGGCATTGCTCAAATTTGGCTTCATCAGAACATCTATTTGGCCTGGCGCAGTGGTGTCAGGCTGCTCACTAAAGACACCCTAAATCTTGTTTTGCACAAGTTTATGCTTTGTGAAGCAACTTCATAATTTTTTACCACCTTCCTGACCTTACTATTACTGCTTGGGACCCTTACCATTTCCCGGTGGCCTCTAGGACTGTCTGTGCGCTAAACGCAGCCCATTCTATAGCTTGAAAGAACACTGAACAACGTTGCCATCCATCTAACGCGATACTGGTACACCACCATAGGTCAAATAAACATAAACATACATATGCGCTTCTGTGCAGGGATCAATGATTGCCTGCCTTTGTCCTGTAAACGTAAGACGTTGAGAAGTAGGCGAAAGCGAGAAGCTCCAACGCGGTGAGCGCTAAAAGCAGCAGGTAGAAGTAGTCGAGGTGAACCCGGTTGAGGTAGCGCTAAAAGCTGCTGATGAGGCTGCCGACGCCGAGGACGCTCAGGTAGAGCGCCAGCCCGAGGCTCTTGAGCGCCCCGGGGACCTGGTCGTAGAAGAACTCCTGCATGCCGACCATAATGAACACTTCCGCGGCGCCGAGGAGCACGTACTGCGGCACGATCCACCACAGACTCATGGGCACCGCTGCTGTGCCGGTGCCAGAGCCATCCACCACCACCAGGCCGCTGCCGGCATCCCTCGCCGCCTGCAGCCGCTTCATCTCCACCAACGCGGCGACGACCAGAGTGACAAGGGACAGCGCGATCCCCGTGCCGATCCGCTGCAGCATGGTGATGCCAGAGGCGACGCCAGAGACCCGGCGCGCCACGGGCACCAGGACGCGGTCGTACAGCACGATGCAGGCGACGATGCTGGCGCCGAGGAAGCACTGCAGCGCCGCGGGGGGCACCTGGAACGACTGCCCGACCCTCCCGATCCAGCGTCACCGCCTGCTTGGTGAAGAGCGTGGCCGGCTGCGCGAACACGACGCCGTAGAGCAGGTACGTCGCCCATATGGGGAACAGCCTTGCCAGCCCCTGCACCTCTTCCGCAAGCACGGCGTCCTCCTGGGGGAGCTCACCGTCACCGTGTCCCAGCTCCACCGACCCGGCTTCATCACGCGACCTCTTCCTCCATGCCACAAAGGCCTTGCGGACCAGGGAGAACGTGCTGGCGCTGGCACCACCACCGTAGAACCTGTAGGCCCCTGTGCCAAGCAGGAAGATGACGAGCGCGAACAGCATGTCCATGGACGGCACGCCGAAGCCGAGGGCCCAGCCGATGTTGTCCTGCACGTAGCTCATGAGCGCAACCGTCACGGTGGCGCTCGTGCAGAGCCCCATGTACCACCAGTTGAAGAAGGAGGCCCGGGACACGGACTCATCGGGGTCTGTCGCGTCGAATTGGTCCGCGCCAAAGGCCTGGACGCAGGGCTTGTGCCCGCTCTGGGCGATGGCGACCAGGTAGAGGGAGACGTAGAAGAAGGCCGCCTGGAGGGAGGAAGGCGGGCACACACCTTGTCCGTCGGCGGAGTCACGGCATTGTTGAAGTGATGAGAACATTGATGAGAGCGTCAGCATTCCAAGGCCCTGCCATTTGCCAAATTTGGGTCAGAAGAAATGAAGAATGCATATACGGTAGTGGTATATACTAGTTATTGACAAATTTTGGGTGAGAAGAAATGAAGAATGCACACTTGGTAAAATTTGTGGCTCTTGACAAAGGGGAAGTGTTTTGAGATTCAATCCACAGAGCTTTGTAAAATTTGGCACAGATACATGTATGCATCTTTAAATAGACTTCCACAGTTTTGCCAAGTACATACTTTCGACAAGCAGGCTACTCGCAGGAATCATGTTTAGTTACTCGATCGAAGCATGCCCTTTTAGTTGGTGACCATCACAGCAGCCTTTGGCTGTTTGGATAATTACAACTACCAACGTTTCGAATTTTGACGCTTAGTTGAAGTTGAACATGGACGCTCAAACAGGTAGTGTATATTCATTTCTCGGGGAAACATGATTCGAGTCTCCACGGAATAAACGCTTTTTGGCAGCATCCGTTTCTAATTCGAAGAGAACATGTTACCAAATTAGACTTAGCGTCACTCGTTTTTTGTTCCCATATTTGGTTGGTTCCGTTTGTAATTTGAATGCGACCACCGGCCGGTAATGCTCCTGTTTTGCCTCTGAACTGTCAGGCTTCACCGAAGGATACAAGGCACGCTCTGATTTCTGCTGAAGTCGACACACTGAAAACGACTGAACGAACCAAAGACGTCTTCAAACAAGATACGCGAATGCGCAACACAATCAAGTTGAAAACGGGGGCAGTTGCACAGACGTACCGTAATGAGGAGATCGCGTAGTCCTCTTGAATTCAGATTCAGGTTGCTATACTGCTGAGCTACGGACACTACTGTCTCAACTGCCGCTATACATAAACCCAAAAAATACGTGAATGCGTCAAGTATGAAACAGGGTGCATGAGCCTCAGCTATGCTCATGCCCAACCAAGCAACCACACATGTTCTAGTCTGATTCACCGAATCTATTCATCACTGCTCCAGATGAAAAACTTGTTTAACTGCCATTTGTTTTTTTATTTTAAAAAAAAACGGACAGGTGTTTTTCTGGACTCATTTTGTAGCGTGAATGTATGATTCCTGGCAGTTCCTTTCCATCCATGCGCCTCTCGTGCCGAATTTTATACTCGGATCGGTGGTCGTCGACAGGTCAGCGATCACATGACAGCAGCAAAGAGTAACCCAAGCAAGCAAGCAAGCACGGAGCGGAAATTGATAGAGTATGTCGGGGGTGAGACAGAGAGGAGAAAGCGCTAAAGCGGTGCGGCATGGTTGGGGACTCACCGTGATGTAGAGCAGGGAGGAGGCGACGATGGTGCTGTAGCGCCCGAGCCAGGAGTCGGCGACGGCGGCGCCGAGGAGCGGCAGCATGGACGCGGCGCCCGACCACGCGTTCACCGCCGCCGTGGTCTGCCCGAGCGGGCCGGTCAGGTAGCTGATCAGGTTCGACGAGATGCCGTAGTACGCGAACCGCTCCGCCACCTCCACCCCTGCACGAAGCTCCCACCACTGTAATCGAATCAAATCGAATCGAGGCCGAGCGGCGAGCGCCGGCGAGATAGTGGGGGTGCAGTGGCTTACAGATTATGAAGAGGGCGGACTTCCAGCCGCCCTTGGACGCCGCGCGGTGGCCGGGGAGGTAGGGCTCGAATCAGACGCCATGGCTGCCTGGCGATGGCGACTGGGGCTGGTATGCTCCCGGAGTGCGAGCGAGCGCAGAGGACCTCTTCTCAGAGGAGGCGTTGGCGCGTCTCCTCGAGTTAAAGAGGTACGCTGGGCTGGTGGCAGTTAGTTGCTCCGTCCTAAACCCGCATACAAATACAGTATATATCTAAAATAAACTGCGTTTTTTAATTTGAACCAAATTTGTTTAAAGAGGACAAAAGGAGACATACATTCACATGTTTGCGGGTGCAATCATTCATGCATATAAGTATATATTATACATATAAGCTGCAACACGCAACTAATTTGTTTCTTTTTCCCTTTTACTTAAACAAATTTCTATTCCATCTTAAAAAATGTATATTCACATAGATATTTCATGCTCTATTCATCTTTTTTTTTTCTTTAAATTTTCTTGCACCACTTTACAAGTTTTTGTAGCTAGCTGACAACAGATTTGGATAATCCAAAGTCTATTTAGACCCTAGTTGCTTTGAATACACTCAGGATGCGCTGCATTTGGGTTTGGACATCCACCATGTGATCCACTAAAATCCAAAATCCAATAGAGATTAACTCAAAAGCTTCAGTGTCCATTGGATCTCGAGTTGAGGTTTATACAACCTTCAATGTCTAACTTCAAGTTTATGAGTGGGCTCACATGTATTAGTCACACATATCTGGTAAAAAAGTAATTGAAAATTGTATTGTGCCATTTCTAACAAATTCAGGTAAATTTTACAAAAACAAATGGTGCAGAAAATTCACTGGAGGATACAAACATAATATATTTTTTATCATGCTTTTCGAAAAATATATTAACATTTTAAGACATGTTTCATGAGAAATTTGATGAAAATAAGTTGATATTATAGAAGTTGATGTATTTTTCTACAACTTGATCAAAACTGGGTAAATTCAACTTAGAACAAATATAAAGTGAATTGTAACTTTAAATGGGGGGATTAATTCATAAGTCATGCAGCTGATTACTGATTTAACCTTGGCTTAAGAATTGAATGATCTCATGACCCTCCCAATAGATACAAATGGGAATGGACATCAAAGATAAGTTGGATCACAAATTCTAATTGACGGGGAAAAAAGACATCACTCTTATAGTTGGGTATCTTATCACCTATACTAACACTATGTTCTATGTATGGCGCACCACAGCTCTAGCTAACCATCAACAGTTGCATGTAAAGCTGCTTTGTTCTTGTACTTGTATATCACCGCGAAGAAGACATAGGCAAGGAGCTCGACTGCACTAAGTGCGGCGAGCAGCCAGTAGAAGTAGTCCACGTGGCCGCGGTTCAGGTTGTTGGAGAACCAGCTGCCGCCCCTGGCCGTCGTCACCCTGTCGATGACCGACACGAGCGCGCTGCTGATGAAGCTGCCGACACCGAAGATGCTGAGGTAGAGCGCCAGCCCGACGCTGCGCAGCTTGTCGGGCACCTGATCGTAGAAGAACTCCTGCAGCCCGACCATGGTGAACACGTCGGCGGCCCCGAACAGCACGTACTGCGGCACCATCCACCACAGGCTCATCGGCAGCGGCACCTTTGGCTTGTCCACGAGGCCAGCGTCTCGTGCGACATGGAGCCGGTGCTTCTCGACGAGCGCCGCGATCACCATGGACAGGAGAGAGAGGAACATCCCCGTGCCGATGCGCTGCAGCATGGTGATCCCCGATGGCTTCCCGGAGTACCGGCGCGACACCGGCACGAGGACGCGGTCGTAGATGGGGATGAAGACGACGATGGTGATGCTAATGAAGCTCTGCAGCGCGGCCGGTGGCACCTGCAGGTGCCGCCCGACGCGCCGGTCCAGGGTCGCCGCCTGTTTCGTGAAGAACGTCGACGACTGCGAGAACGCCACCGCGTACAGCAGGCACGTCGCCCATATCGGGAACAGACGGATGATGGCCTTAGCCTCCTTGACGAGGCCTTCAGTATTGTTCACTGCAGCCTGCTCCTCCTCATCGACACCAGCACTGCATAGGTCGACAGACATCAAAAGGCAATGAAGTCATGTTGTGCCGTCGAACACATCGTGCAAGATTATGAGACACCCGTCGAACACATAGTAACAGAGTACATACCTGAATCCCGGCGTCCCCTCTGCTGCAGCTCGATCACCATGCCGCAGTGCCTTTCGCCTGCTCCGCCACTCAGCGAAAGCCTCGCTGGCACGAGCGAACAGGCCCTTCTCCCCGGCAGTGACGTAGTACCGGTACGTCCGCGTGCCGAGAAGGAACACGGCGAGCGCGGCGGCCATGACGGCGCAGGGGATGCCGAAGCCGAGGCCCCACCCGATGTTGTCCTGCACGTAGCTGAGGAACACGAGCGTGACGGCGGTGCCGGCGCACATGCCGAAGTACCACCAGTTGAAGAAGGAGCTCCTGGAGACAGTCTCCTTGGGGTCGCTCTGGTCGAACTGGTCGGCGCCGAACGCCTGCACGCACGGCTTGTGCCCGCCCTGCGCCACCGCCACGATGTAGAGCGAGACGTAGAAGAAGGTCACCTTCAGGGTGGACGGCGCACAGGTCGTCTGGCCCCCGGCGGTGCTGCATTGGTGGCCGCTGCCGGAGGAGAGCAAGGTCGAGAAGGCCAGCATGCCCAGACCCTGCAGCATTCATTTGTTTTCCATGTGAGCATTTGCAGAGTAGCAGTTTGTCAGAATCAGAGTATCGGTCAACAAAGAAGAGAAGAAAACAACAAACGTGAAGGCATAGCTGAAAGCCCAAATTTGAAAATGGGTTCCATAATCATTAAAAAAAAAAAGGGTTCCATAGAGGGCCATGGAAGCCTGGCCCAAAATCTAGTCTCTTAGGGAAATCGAGGCCCGTTAACGAAGCAGGAATGTGAAGACTGTTGACTGAAAGAGAGAAAGAAAAAGATGGAAAAATATCTGAAGGCTCTACCAGGGGAGTAGTTGGTGGCTACAGATGCTCCTCTTGAGTTTTGTATGATCCCATCCCATGAGCGGTGATGTTAAAGCAACTTCAAGCACTAGTTTTAATTTGCGTGATGTGACGCGACGACGATCTCGACAATACGACAAATAGAAATAGTACTAGTCCATCAGCATCGAGCCCGGCGATATATTTATTTAATTTAATTTTAGCATCAGCTTGCCGCGACAAAGGCTCAAATGCAATGTACTCTACCACTAGCAGACAATCCTGTGGCTTCCTGGATCTCGCCCATGGACGAAGAATTTTCAAAGCAAGCAGGATGACGGGCTAAACTACTGAAAACAACGAGACAAACGAGAAAGCGATCTGCCGATTAAGATTTGGCATCTGGGAACGGGTTTGGTTTTGCTTACGAGGACGTAGAGGAGCGAGGCGATGACGATGGTGCGGCAGCGGCCGAGCCACTTGTCCGCGAGGGCCCCGCCCAGCAGCGGCAGGAGCTGCGCCACCCCGTTCCACGCGTTGATGCCCGCCGCCGCCGCCGCGGTGCCCTCACCGAGCGGGCCCGTCAGGTAGCTGATCAGGTTCGACGACACGCCGTAGAACGAGAAGCGCTCCGCGATCTCCACCGCTGCATCGATCGAGCGGTAGCAAACTGATGACGACTATGTACGTGCTGGTCGCTATGTGAATTGTGAAGTCAGAGAGATGGATCCAGGGGCGGGCTAGCGAGAGACTTGC
Source organism: Bothriochloa decipiens (assembly GCA_023333625.1). Classification (NCBI taxonomy): domain Eukaryota; kingdom Viridiplantae; phylum Streptophyta; class Magnoliopsida; order Poales; family Poaceae; genus Bothriochloa; species Bothriochloa decipiens. The sequence goes on along the minus strand of CM041639.1, from coordinate 35,626,346 downwards.
CTATGATGAAGAGCGCCGACCTCCAGCCGCCGGTGGCGCCGCGGTCGGCGGGGCGGCCGCGGTAGTCCAGCGCCGCGTCGTCGCCGGCGCGGGCCAGCAGGGGGTCGGAGTAGTCGTCCGAGCCGGAAGGCATCGTCGCCGGAGTAGGGGAATCGGAGTCGAGGATTTATTGATGGCGCCGTCGTCGGCTGAGAGGGAGTAGTAGTTAGCGGCCGGAGAAGCTGGAGATGAGCTTGCTCTGGCACGCGGAGCCGAGAAACGGCGGGCAGGCGCAAGCTGTCGCCCGGCGAGCTCCAATTCAAAGCAACCAAGCAGCCTGAACGACGGATGGAGCGGACTGCCGCCTCGGCAGCGGCGGCGGAGGCTTCTGAAAATGAAAGTGAAGTAGGAAAGTGCTGCTATTCATTTTATTGGCCGCTCCCCAGTCCCCACCCAATTATTATTATTACCATTGCTGATTTCGCAGAGACAAATCGACCGGACCAGCCTGGCAGCCTGGAACAGAGGAATTCCGCTTCTCACCTGCGCCCCACCACATGGCCACATCGGACAGGAGTCGCCCGGTTCAGTCGAATTTTTTTTATTTTTAATTTTTTTAAATTTTTTTTTTACAATTCTAATTTTTTGTTTCGAAATATGACAGAACTAGTCGTCTACAGTGGGCGTTTTTTACGCGCCAGGGGACCGCCTGCAAAACAGCGCACACTTTACCTTGTCATGACCTTGGTGGCGAGGGGGCCGCCTGTAAAAGTACGCGCGTGTTTTGCAGGCGGCCCCCTGGCGCGCAAAAAACGCCCACACAGTAGGCGTTTTTTGGCTGCTCCGAGGCCCGCCAGCAAAGCAGCGCGCACTTTTGCAGGCGGGCCGGTCCCTGTGCCACATCACATATAACGCCCACGTCCAGACTAGTTCTGTCATATTTCGAAACAAAAAATTAAAATTGTAAATTTTTTTTAAAAAAATTAAAAATAAAAAAAATTCCGGTTCAGTCGTCCTTCCTTTGCTGGGCCGTCGAGTTCGGCTAAATGGCCTGAAACGATGGCAAAATCTACTCCAAAAAAAAAAACCCTAAACGATGGCAAAAGCACTGCCATTGATTTTTTTTCTTCCTTCAAAAATATTCAATTGTCTCTCCTTTTCTAACTTATGATCATCCTTCAAAAATAATAAAAATCTTAAGCTATAGCATACTCTTACGTGAAATCAGAGAACCGATGTACAACCATCATGAAACTATTCTCTACTACCAAAATATTGTTGCACTTGCAGCTTTCGTGGAGCACCAGTGCAGCCTAGTGTGCTGCTGCCTACACCTGGCTTTGGCTTGCCACCACGGCGTGCAGCCACCACGGCCCACGCCTGCTGGGCTGGACTAGCTAGCACAAATCACAGATCACAAACTGTAAAAACATAACCTAATAAGATTTTAACATCTACGAATACATCTATTGATAAATCATATTTTTATAAAAATAAAAAAACTGATTTGATATTTTTTTAAATTTTTCTATGATTTTTGGTGAATTTTACAAGGCTTTGTTTTATTTGGACATTTTATATCCTGAACTATTTCAAAAATTATTAATGTCCTTCCACCTTTTCTATTTCTTGCATCTTTATATCTGGAACCCTGTATTATTTTGATTTCTATTTTCTTCCCCAATCCAATCTCTGCTCGCATATTGATGTAACTAGACAGGTAAGGGAGACGAACTCGGTCAACAAGGCGGTGGACAGAAGAAGAGATGAAAAAAAAAGATGGACAGAAAATTTGTCCTTTTATTATTATTAGATTAGATTAGAATTAGAAAGAGAATATAGATATATAGATATAGATATAAATATAGAATCGTTCTTTGAAGGGCTTGCTTGTATTTCTCAAAAAAAAAAGGAAAAAAGGAGCTTACTAGTACGTGCTTAAACTTTGAATAATCGGTGGTGATGGACACTAATTATTTTAGAAAATATTTTACTACTACATCCGTCTTACAAAGAGGTCGTTATTTTAGAATATTTTTTTTTGAGAATTATTGTGAACCCAAATAACCATATGGTAGCCCTATTTATACATATTCCATATAGGTAATTGGTTAAGGGCCAATTTAGATCCTTTATAGTATATAACGGCTCTACTAATAGTTCTCTCTTTTGGATCCAAACAAGTGTAGTTAATAAAATAGCTAATTATTAGCTATAGTAATGATCACACTAATTGGATCAAATGAGATAATATCAACTAATAGTTACTTTAGTAGCATTTTTTCACTAGTTGTGCATCCAAACACCCTCCAGCTAATAGGTAGCTAATATTTAGCTAGTTGATATTAGATATGAGTTATTGGCCAGCTAATTATTAGCACTAATGAGTCCAAAGATGGCAAGTCAATTGTGCTTGCATGCAGCTATACTTAAGGAGTACTATGCAGTCATGTCGTTGCGATTGGGGAATATAGAGGAAAAAGATACGCGGTTGATCAGTTGATATACGTGGGATCTGACTGGCTGTCCAAAGACTATAACGATAGATTTTGTGGGACAATTTTTGAGTTTTAGAATGACATTTTTTTGAGCAAAGTGTGTACCAAAATCTGAGGGGTTGTTCTAAAAAGAAATCGTTGGATGTTTCTTCTTTATACTGAACAATGTATGAATCTCTTCGCGCCCCAACATGGATCGCTTATTTTACGTTAATTTAATTGAAAAAACTTCACGATCCAGACTGGTTCGTGCAGGGGAGCTGGCTATAGCTAGCAGCGAATCGGGAATTAATATTTTTATTATGCAAAGCAATGAATCAACAGCTAGCTAAGCAAGGAAAGGAAGCGAAAATTTATTACTCTATTCAGCATTTTTTGCTTACGAGGATGTAGACGAGCGAGGCGAGCACGATGGTGCGGTAGCGGCCGAGCCACGAGTCCGCGAGCGTCCCGCCCAGCACCGGCAGCAGCTGCGCCGTGCCGTTCCACGCGTTGAGGGCCGCCGCCGCCGCCGCGATCCCTTCCCCCAGCGGCCCCGTCAGGAACGTGATGAGGTTCGCCGACACCCCGTAGAAGGAGAAACGCTCCGCGATCTCCACCGCTGCAGCACGCATCAACGTAACGTAACCATCTCATATCAGCGAGAAAGGAAACTAGCTTGATGCATATACGCGGATGGATCGAGCAAGCGAGCTGCGGATGGATGCCAACTTGCCTATGATGAAAGAAGCGGACTTCCAGCCGCCGGTGGAGGCGCGGGAGGCCGGCCGGCCTCGGTGGTCCACCGCCGCGTCGACGACGGCGGCACTGGCACCGCTCGCTGCCGCCGCGCGGCCCTGCTCGTCACCTTCCGCCATTCTTGTGAATAGAGTTGGTGAATGGCTAGCCTAGGTGTCTGGACCAGAGACCGATGACGACGCCTGATTGCCTGAACCAGCCGGAGCCAGGAGCTAATTAACAATTTCTAATTGCTAGGCATCCATATCCTCGGTGGAGCAGCAGCGTGGTTGTTGTGGCCGGGGCGTTAAATAGCCGTGGACTATGGAGAAATTTAGCCATCAAGGCAATTAATCAAGGCATCAAGCACCGCTGGGAAGGCGGATCGGAGGAGATGACAAATGAGCTAGCTTATTCTTCGTGTTCATTTCTTTATTTGGCACGACCGACCGCACGAGTTTGACTTCACTTGCCGTCCGATTTCGTGATCGTGAGAGACACACTACTGACTCTGTGAGGCTGCATCCACGACGCAGTCATGCACGAAGTCGTTTCGTAACTGGCCTCATCAATCGGCGGCGCGCGGCGCCGGAGACCGGGAGTAGACGTCTACGTACGCTGGATCCCTCTGTGCGCGCCACCTGCCACCTGGAACACAGGACAGGTGCACGGACATCCATGGCGGCGCGAGCTATTGTGCTTGGTCTCCCTCCTCTGCCCTGCCGGCTGCCGCCAACCTGGCCAGACCGGCGAGCCACCGCCGCCCGACGAAGCCACCAGTATCCACGGTCGATCGCTTTACACCGCCCACTGCCGAGACAATCTTTCAAATAGAGAATCAACTTTTGAACATTAGAAGCAGTCTCGATGCCAAAAAAAAAAAGATTAATTAACATCTGAAGCATCCACAAAAAGACATAACTTTGTATTGGTGAACTTTTGATATTAGTATATTACACTGTTGGTTTCTGACTCCTGTGCGCGAGAATCACGCCCATGCAGTTAAAAGCTCGGACAGCACAAAGAACTTGTGATCGTAAACTTCTAATGACTATGCAACTGACTATAGAATGTCTTTAGACCAATAGAGAACCATTCTTCAGATGATTCACAAAAATAACAATTTGATCAATTGGATCGTGTACATACGCGCTGTGTGGTGCGCTCACTAACAAAGATAAAATGGGCCCGAACAATTACTAAACAGAAGCAGCGGAAGCCTCTTGCCTGCCGCCCTCTCCCAAGGGCCACTCCGCCTGCGCCGCCGTCGCCGTCTGGCCCCGTTCCTCTCGTCTCCGGTCTCCTGCAGGTGAAGAGGAGGAACGAGGTCCATCGTCTTAGTAGATTTACTGTTTTATTAGGTTTTTTCTTCGGTTGTTTTCCTTTTCACCATAATAATTAGGGTTAGGTTTTGATTGGCCATTTCAATGTCTTTGATTCGGCTTCATGCTTCGTACCAGATCGTTGGTGGATGCGTCGTCATCTCCGATGAATGCATGTTCCTAAGATCAAGGTATATTGGAATAATTCTTCTCCAGGAGGGGTTGAATCTATTTTTTTCGTTCTGTGAGATCATTTTTCCGGCCGCCGGTGCTACTGGCGGCAGCGGATCTGTCCTTCCTGTTGCTGGTAGTCATGCTAGCAACGTCGGATCTGATGTTCAGTTCAACCTTGAGAACATACAGCCGATGTGCTCTCGACGCCCTTTACTCCCTATAATGGTCAAGCATACTACGCCTCTTATGCGGTCTCTATGTTCGTGGAGTGTCGACGTTAGGAACCCGGGGGTGTCCTAAGCCAACGAGTAAACGTATGTGTGCGTAACCCGTTCGGATGGTGATGCAAGAAGAACACAGCGATTTATACTGGTTCGGGCAAAGAAGGCCCTACGTCCAGCGGGGGGAGAAGATTTGTATTATCTTGCACCTAAGTGCTTGTACAGGGGTGAATACAAGCGAAGGAGAGAATTCGAGGGAGGGTCAAGTATAGAGTGAAAGAGTTATTCAGAGTCTAGGAGTCTGCCTAGGCGTGTGTTCGATTGTTCGTGAGATCGTTGTCTGGAGTCGGTTCTTCGTCCGATTGGGCCTCTTTTTCCGCTGTGTATCCTGGCGTCCCCTTTTATAGGCCAAGGGGAGGCACAGGGGTACAGGTGTCCTGGTTCGATGACACAGTGGTGACGTCGCGGGTCATGGTGGCCAACTCGAGGCCATTGTAGAGACGTGCGCTGAGCATGGCTTGTTCTGTAGTAGCATGGCTCGGAGTTGACAGGCGTCCTTCGGAGGCGTGGTTGCTGACTGGCGAAAGACGCGATCCCCTGTAGAGGACGTGCGAGTCCCTGTTGGGGTCGCATCGGGAGTTGTTGGCGCAGCTTTTGAGGTCGATGTGGGTTGACTAGAGGGCGTCGACACATACTCGAGGCCCAATCGAGGGGTAGCCTCGAGCATAGTGGTTGAACGGATAAGATTGAACCTAGGGAATCCGATGTCGGTTGTTTGTCGCGTAGCGCGTCGAAGGGGGCCTCGAGCGGCCTAACAGTGCTGAGTACGGCGTAACAGTGCCGTGCAGACCGATGCACGTCCCCAATATGGGCGGTAAAGCGGGATTCGACCGCTGTACGGACCACTGTGCGGCTACTGTAGCCATACGATTGGACGATGTTAGGTAGTTTTGCATCAAATGCGCTGTCGGACACACCCAGAGTTGGTGGATTGAGGGGGGGCTCGACCCTTGTCGTATCGAGGCGTCCGTCCTGCCGGGGCCTCGACACTTGACGCGGGGTCCCCCCTCTCGAGTGATCATCAGTTGGTGACGTCAGTGACTTGTCGAGGGTTGTGGCAGAAGTTAAGTATTCTGTTGTGGGTCGGCCCGGTGTGTATTTGCCGGTGGGCCCCAGTGGGTCGAGGATGTACGGTCTGGTCTTGCATGTGTTTTTTCGAGGGTCCCCGTGAGATTAATCTGAGGGTAAACTCGGGGTTCAACCGAAAACAAGGGAGGTTTAGGGTACCCTTTCTCTCGGTAACCGACAGTAGCCCCCGAGGCTTCGTGTAAGTGTTGATACTTACACGGAGGCTCAGTTAAATGGACTCGAAGTGTTGGTCGTATTCCGAGGGGTGCGCGCGAGCGCACCCTTCGGGTGTAGCCCCCGAGGCCTCGGGTGAGTAGAATACTCGCCGAGGTCTTTTATTTTCGGTTTTGGTCGAGGCGTGCTCGAATGATCGAGCCCCCGGGCGGTTGGGTCCTCTTTCGTCGAGGCCACCTGGTTGCGAGTCCGCTCCTTAGCTTCTTTCGTCGAAGCCGATCAGGTGCGAGCTCGACTTTTTCGTTCGACCCTTATGAACCCTTTCGATCGGGTAGAGGGGGGAGAAGCATTGTGCTACCCATGCTCGGGCAAGCATCAACGTCTCAGGTGAGCTGCTATTGGGAAATTCAACTAAGAGCTCGTGCCCCGTTCGATAGGGGTCGACTAGTGGCCCTGAGGCGCTCTTATTTGAGCAAAACAGTGGGTCCCGTGGATGCCAAACCGATCGGGTCTGGTGGCTCGATGCCTCCCCTCGAGGGGATTCCATCGTGGTCCCTTAGTTTTGCCTTGAATGTGTCCGAGGGGGCCTCGAGAATTCATTCTCGAGCAAGGGACTCGCGTCAGCCCCCTCAGTCACCCCTAACTCTGGTACTCGAGGGCGGCTGTCAAACCCTTTTCGAGGGCCAGCCTTCGCTCCCTGGAGATTTCGAGGGCCTGGGCCCGTATCCCGTGTCGTGGGAAGATCCGTCTGCGGATAACTCCTCCTGTCCGTCACGCGTGCCTTTTTATGCAGAAGTCGGAGCAGCGCGGTAGTGGATGATTCCTGTACTTAAAGCGCATTTCGAGGAGGATAAAAGTCAGTTGTCATATTAGTCTCGTTTTTCAAGAAAAGATTCGAAGCGGCGCGGCCGTAATGTTGCGGGAGTTGGAACGGCGCGGTCGTGGTGGGGCCGGCATGACGGCTGATTTGTGGATGCTTGACGCGTGTCCATGGTCGATGGGAGTCGAGGGGGTGAATGCGAAACGGCGTGAACGCACGGGCCCAAGGGTATTATTGGCGCCCGGCGGCCTCGCTCATGACGTCGACGCACAGGAATTGAGAGGAGAGTACTTTGGGCGCATTTAATGCGGGGACTTACTGGTCGGGCAAGCGACGGCCGCTCGTTGGTCTTCTGCCCCTATAAAAGGAGGCACTCCGCGCACCGTTGCTCTTCACTTGCCTTCCTGCATTTTTGCATTCGCCTTCCTACGCTTGATTGCCTTCCTTGCGCTCGCCTTCCTTGCGCTTACCTTCCTTGTGCTCGCCTCCCTGCGCTTTGCCTTCCCCACGGAGATAGGAAATCTTCCGGGTCGTCCGTCCACCGAAGAGCTCCGTGCCCTTGCCATGGCGCCGCCGGAGATTCTTCAGCCCGCGGCATGGCTCCCCTCAGATGTGACAAGGAAGGAGCTAGAGGGGTTGGTGGCGGAGAGGCTCCTTCGCCCTATCACCAACAAGGCCGAGCCCGAATGGCTCATTCCGCCGAAGGGGGACCTCGAGCCAAACCCACCAGAGGGCTACGTGGTCAGCTTCGTCAAGTTCCACCGACTGGGCTTCGGTTCCCCGCCGAGCCGGTTCATGCGTGCCCTCACCCACTACTACGGGATCGAGCTTTAGCATCTCTCCCCCAATGCGATCTCCTACGCCGCCATCTTCACCACTATCTATGAGGGTTACCTCGGGGTGGAGGCGCATTGGGAGCTCTGGCTTCATCTTTTTCGGGCGGAGTACTTCTCCAAGAGTGCGTCACCGGGGGTGCGGAGGCTGGTGCGGGCCGGGTGCTGCAACTTCGCCGTGAGGAAGGCCGACATCTTCATCCCTATCGGCCTGACTTCGAGCCACGGCGCCTGGCCTTCGAAGTGGTTCTACATCAGGAACGACGAGGGGCTGCTGCCTCAGTACACGGGGCGCGTCATCGAGTCGCGTCCCCACAACTGGGGCGCCCCGACGTGGGACCATCAAGGGAGGCTCGAAGACCTCCTCGACGCCCTGGCGACCCTTCGAGGGCAGGGGTTGACTGCCGGGGTCGTTGCCTCGGCCTTCCACCATCGACAGGTGCTCCCCCTGATGCGGCGCTCACTCCGCATGAGCCAAATGTTCTTTGAAGCGGGGCTCGAGGGGAGCCGGATGGTTGCTGAGGATATTACGCCGAAGAGCGTCGCCAAGAGGGTTCGAGGCACGGTGTCGGGCCCCTTTACAGCACAGGAAGTCAACCGTCTTCCGATACGGCCGGATCCTGGTTACCCCGAACTGGTGAGTGTATTACTTCGTCGAGCCCTTCTTTTTTGTTTCTTTTCACCTTACATTTTTTTTGGGCTTTGCGTGCAGGGGGAGCTCGACTACGAGTTGTCGCTGCCCCCCGTTAAGGAAGATTTCGGAGCTGGTCCGATGGGGCTTCTCGGCGCCTCGTCGGCAAAGAAGACGAAGGAGGAGGAGAGCAAGAAGAGGCGGATGCAGAGCCTCGATCTCTCTATGGGCGAGCAGCGCTCGGCTAAGCAGAGACGAGAGGTGGGGCACGTCGAAGGGTCCTCCTCTGAGGAGTCGAGGGAGGAGTGGAGCGGAGAAGAGGAGCACCTCTCGACCCGAAGGGTCGTGACTGGTGCCCCTTCGACGCAGGGCGCTGCTGGTTCTAGGGGCCCACGAAGGGATCCCGTGAAAGTCATCTGGCCCTTGGAGCCGGGCCGGTGGCGCTGGCTTTGGCCGCATCGGTGGCGGCCTTCGCTCGAGGAGCTGCGGGGCCTCGCGGCGTGACGCCGCCGGCAGCGACTTCAAGCCTTCCGGGCGCCGGGACGTGGCCGTCGACGGGGGGCTCACGAACCCCGGGGAGGTTCCCGGTGGGGTAAGTTCTTAATCTTGGAGCACCTTTATATTTCGTGTCTCGATTCCACGCATCTAATTTTTCCTTTCTTGCAGACTCAAGCGCGAGCGGGCACTGGCGGGGCCTGCTCCAGCCAAGCGCCTTCGGACGGAGGCTGCGACAGAGGTGATGGCGGTCGCGGCGGCTCCGGCTACGGGCCCGGTTCCTTTGGCGACGAGCGCCGCCTCGACTCCCCCGGCGATTTCGAACGCGGGGGTCATCACTTGGGTTAAGGCCGCACGCGCGACGTTGGCCCAGGACGCTGCTTCTGTTATCGGTGAAGCGGCCACCGAGACTGTAGCGGCTACGGCGTCGAGCCCCCGAGCCGGGATGGCCGTCGAGGCGCCGGGCAGCAGCGTGCCGGAGGGCCCCTCGGATGACTCACTGCTGGGGTTTTCAGAGGCGGCGCCCATCGTCCTCCAGGCTGAGGAGGGCGAGGCCTCCTTTGATGAAGGGAAGGAGAAAGACGCCGCGCCCCCCTGTCGCCACCGAGGTCGAGGGTCGTCGAGTCCGGGGGTGCCGAAGCGGCCCCGTCAGGCGAGGCCCCCATGGGTGATTCGGTCGAGGAGGCGAGCGTCGCCGTGTCTGCCCCAGCGGACCTTTTTGTCGAGCGGGAGGAGCCGCAGGCCGGCTTGCTAGCTATCATGCTGTGGGAGGGTCCGTCTTCCCTTGCGGTGCCCGAGCAACGACCTGCGGCAGGCGCGGCCGTCGACGCGGAGGGTGCTGGAGCAGAGGCGGCGCGGCGGCGCTCCGAGGCGGAGACTTCGGGATGGGGCTCGGAGCCCATCCGCGTCCATGACCCCATGAGTCACGACGCTCCCTCGTGGGAGGTGGATGACCCCGCGGAGCTCGAATGCTGGAGGGCCGTCGAGGAGGAGCGTTCTTGCCTTTAGAGCTCGCTGAAGGCAATGCTTGGTCTCGTCAGCGACAACCTTCACCAACGCCTCGCGGTAAGCATCCTTCTTCAAAGTTATGGAACTCAGGGTGTGTTCTCTTTGTTGATGATGTCCTTTGTTCTTCTTGCTCTTAGGATCTGAGAAAGCGCTCGAACATCAAGTCCTATCTTATCCACGGCGCCAAGGATAAGTGGAACCAGATCCCCGAGCTAGAAGCAACGCTCGAGGCTGCTCGGGTCGAGGCCGCGAAGGCGAAGGAGGTGGCCACTGTCGCTCGAAGTGGGCTTGAGAAGGCGAAGTCCGAAACCGCCTTGGCCCGATAGGTGGCTGCCCAAGCCAAGGAGGCCAAGGCCAAGGCGAAGGAGGAAGTGGGAAGGGCCCTCGAGAAGGCGAGGTCCGAGGCCAGCGATGAGCTGGCAAGGGCTGGCATGGCCCTCGAAGCGGTGCGGAAGGAGCTCGAGGCCTCGGCCTCCGAAAACGCCAGGCTTTCCGAAGCCTGGCAAGAGCAAAGGCGAAATGCCATTTCGGCAGGCGGGGCCCTCGAGAAGCTCAAGGGGGAGAACGCGTCGATGGTCTGCGCTGGTGAGACGCTTGCAAACGAGTATCTCGTTCTGCAAGATACGCACACGAAGCTCGAGACCCACGCCGTCGGTGAGTCTTCCTTCTTTTCTTGAAGAGTTTTTTGCCTTTGTTTTTTCTTAAGCGTTACTGACTCTGTTTGTTTCCAGCCTTGAAGGAGGAGGTGACTCGGGCTCATCGTGACCTCGGCCTACTTTAGAAGTCGTACACGGCCGAGGTGAAGCTGACCGGCGAGCTCGGCGGTATGCTCGACATGGTCTGCGACAGCCTCAGCGTCCCTCGTCCCGAAGCGGCCGTGGATGACGTCCATGGGGCCCCTCTCCTTGACCGACTATTCGAGCTCGGCCGCGTGGTTAAGGAGAAGGTGCGGGGCACCCTTCATGTCGGCGTGAAGCGGGCGATGGCGGTCATCGACTCCGGCTACATCTATGACATGGAGGTCGTCTCCCACGGCTTCGTCAGCGACCCTTAGAAGACTGACGAGGAGAACGAAGCCATCTTCATGGGGTTGGTCGAGGCTGCCGAGGAACCTGGCGGTCATCTTGCAAGCCTCTTCGAGCGTGAGGTCCTTCCGCCTCCTGAGGATGATGTCCTGTGAGCCAAATCTAGGCAAAGAGGCCTTTGTAAGAAATCTTGTAATTTTCTGGTTTGCGAGGCCCAGGGGGCCTCGAAACATTATCGAATGTAAAATATAACTTCGCAAATTGTTTAGTCCCTTCCTTTCTCGCATGTCTGATAATGTTTCTTAATTTAGTGTGACGCATGTTCGTGCCCCTCGATGTGGAAGTGAGTGGAGGTACCATAGCCCTGGGGCGTCGGTGGTCTCCTGGCTCGACAGCCCTCGACCTTTAGGGTGTTCACATGGCGTTTTGGACTAAGTATTTATAGCGTATCGAGGTGCGTAAAGAGGATAGACTTTTGAGTTTTGAAAAAATCATGCGACTTTTTTTTGGGGGACTTCGGGGGGTTCCCCCCTTGTAGCCCCCGTGGGAGGTTCGACTCTGAGGGAGCAGAGTTGAGGCTACCTCTTATATGTATAAGAAGATTGAGCTTGTGATCGAAAGCATTCCGTATACGAAAATGTATGAAGAAGGCATCGAGGCCCTAGGGATAGAAGCAACGTAGCTGTTCGATGTTCCATGCGTTGGTGAAGATTTCACCTTTGTCGTTAGCGAGCTTGTAGGTTCCGGGCTTCAACACCTCTGCTATGATGAAGGGGCCTTCCCACGGTGGAGTTAACTTGTCGCGGCCCTTGTTGCTCTGTCGCCGTTGTAGGACGAGGTCGCCCACTTGAAGGTCCTGTTTGCGCACATGCTTGTCGTGGTAGCGTCAAAGCTTCTGCATGTATCTTGCGGAGTTGAGGAGGGCCATGTTTTGAGCTTCTACGAGTTGGTCGATGGCATTTGTGACGGCTTCTTCATTCATCTGCTTGTTGTAGGCTTTTAATCGAGGGGACCCGTATTCGAGGTCGATGGGGAGGATGGCCTCAAACCCGTAGACCATGAAGAACGGGGTGAATCTCGTGGCTCAACTGGGTGTTGTCCTTAGGCTCCACAGGACCGAGGGCAGCTCGATGGCCCACTTCTTGCTGTATTTCTTCAGGCGGTCATAGATTCTAGGCTTGAGCCCTTGAAGAATCATCCTGTTGGCATGCTCGACCTGGCCGTTAGTTCGAGGACAAGCAACTGCAGAACAATTCACATGGATGTGATGGTGATCGCAGAAGTCCAGGAACTTTTTGCCGGTGAATTGCGTGCCATTGTCGGTGATGATCATGTTGGGGACCCCGAAGCGATGAATGATGTCAATGAAGAACTCGACCGCTCGCTCAGAACAAATGTTGGTGATGGGCCGAGCCTCGATCCACTTGGTAAACTTGTCGATGGCAACGAGCAGGTGGGTGAAGCCTCCAGTTGTCCTTTTGAGGGGACCAACGAGGTCGAGCCCCCATACGGCGAACGGCCATGTGAGGGGGATCATTTGCAAAGCATACGCAGGGAGGTGCGTCTGCTTGGCATAGAACTGGCACCCCTCACATGAGCGGACGAGGCTGATGGCGTCAGAGACAGCAGTCGGCCAGTAAAAGCCTTGTCAGAAAGCGTTCCCGACGAGGGTCCTATGCGTAGCATGATGACCGCAAGCCCCCGAGTGTAGGTCGTTGAGTAACCTTTTGCCTTCCTCGATGGTGATGCAATGCTGCAAAACTCCGGTCAGGCTCCGTCGATAGAGCTCCTTGTCTGGACCGAAGAGGACGTAGGTTTTGGCCCTTCGCGCAATGCGTCGAGCCTCGTTTCGCTTGTCTGGCAGCTCCCCTTGAGTAAGGTATTCGAGGAAGGGCTTACGCCAATCGGCTTCATCGCTTGCTCGAGGGGTTGAAACCTCGAGGTCCATGACCTCGGCCCCGGTCGAGGGGGCCTGGGTTGGTTGAGGCTTGACCCCCTTGGACGGATGTTCCTGTTCATCCATGAAGTCAACTGATGGCTTGTAGAGATCTTTTGCAAAGACATCGGGTGGCACGGTGCCTCGGGTTGACGCGATCCTTGCGAGCTCGTCCGCGGCCTCGTTGTAGCGTCGAGCAATGTGGGTTAATTCAAGGCCATAGAATTTGTCTTCTAATTTGCGGACCTCTTGATAGTATGCTTCCATTTTAGGTTCGTGGCAGCTCGAAGCCTTCATGACTTGATCGATGACTAACTGCAAGTCGCCCTAGGCTTGGAGGCGTCGAACCCCGAGCTCGATAGCGATGCGTAGTCCGGTCACGAGGGCCTCATACTCCGCGATGTTGTTCGAGGCTGCAAAGTGGAGTCGAATCACATAACGCATGTGAACCCCGAGGGACGAGATGAAGAGCAGGCCCACGCCCGCTCCCGTTTTCATCATCGACCCATCAAAGTACATGGTCCATAGCTCGGCCTAGATCTGTGCGGGCGGTAGTTGAGCGTCGGTCCATTCGGCCACGAAATCCGCCAGCACCTGCGACTTGATGGCCTTTCGCGGTGCGAAAGTGAGGGTCTCGCCCATGAGCTCGACTGCCCATTTAGCGATTCTCCTTGTGACCTCCCGATTCTGGACTATCTCCCAGAGGAGGAAGGACGAGACCACGGTTATCGGGTGGCTTAGGAAGTAATGTTAGAGTTTGCGCCGCGTAAGGACTAGAGCGTACAACAGCTTCTGAATCTGAGGGTAGCGGGCCTTGGTCTCCGAGAGTACTTCACTGACAAAGTAGACTGGCCTTTGAACGGGCAGGGTGTGCCCTTCTTCTGCCCTTTCGACCACTATGGCTGCACTGACCACCTGGGTGGTTGCGGTGACATAGAGGAGAAGGGGCTCAGCCGGATGAGGAGGTACTAGGATCGGGGGCGAGGCTAGCATAGACTTAAGCTTTGAGAGGGCTTCCTCAGCTTCGAGGGTCCATTGAAGTGCTCCGATTTCTTCAAAAGGCGGTAGAGGGGCAGCGCCTTTTCCTCGAGACGGGAGATGAAGCGGCTCAGGGCTGCCAGGCATCCTGTGACCCTCTGAACGCCTTTGAGGTCTCGAATGGGCCCCATCTTGATGATCGTCGAGATTTTCTCCAGGTTGGCCTCGATGCCACGCTGAGAGACTACGTACCCTAAGAGCATACCTCGGGGGACGCCGAAGTCACACTTCTCAGGGTTCAGCTTGATGCTCTTCATCCGGAGGCATTTGAACACGGCATCGAGGTCGGAGATGAGATCCTTGACTTTTTTGGTCTTGACCACGATGTCATCGACATAGGCCTCGACCGTCGAGCCGACGTGTTCTCCAAAAACGTGGAGCATGCACCGCTGGTACGTTGCCCTGGCGTTTCGAAGGTCGAAGGGCATAGTAACATAGTAGTACATGCCAAAGGGGGTGATGAAAGAAGTCGCGAGCTGGTCAGACTCCTTCATCCAGATCTGGTGGTAGCCGGAATAGGCGTCGAGAAAGGAGAGGGTCTCACATCCCGCCGTCGAGTCAACGATTTGATCGATGCGTGGCAAGGGAAATGGGACTTTAGGACATGCTTTATTCAAGTCAGTGTAATCTACACACATCCTATATTTCCCATTTTTCTTTTTGACTATTACAGGGTTAGCTAACCACTCGGGATGGTGGACCTCCTTGATAAATTCGGCCGCCAAGAGCTTGTTGACTTCTTCCCCGATGATCCTGCGCTTCTCCTCGTCGAAGCGGCGCAGGCGTTGCTTCACCGGCTTAGACCTAGGGCGGATCTCCAAGGCGTGCTCGGCGACTTCCCTCGGTATGCCCGGCATATCCGATGGACTCCACGCAAACATGTCGGCATTCATGGAGAAAGTCGACGAGCACTGCTTCCTATTTGGCATCGAGGGAGGCGTTGATGAGCAGCGCCTTTCCCTTGGAGCAACTCAGGTGGAGAGGGATATTCTTCGTGTCCTCGGCAGGCTCGAAGCTGCCGGCATGTCGCTTGGGTTCGGGGATCTCGTCAGCGAGGGCCTCGAGAGTGGCTGCAAGCATCGCTCACTCCTCGAGGGCTTCCGCGTGTTCGACGCACTCGACGTCGCAGTCGTATGCGTGCTCGAAGGAGGGGCCGACGGTGATGATGCCGTTGGGGCCCGGCATCTTGGGCTTGAGGTAAGTGTAGTTGGGAACCGCCATGAACTTGGCGTAGCCCGGTCATCCAATGATCACGTGGTACGTGCCTCGAAACGGGACTACCTCGAACATGAGGGTCTCCTTTCGAAAGTTTGCGAGAGTACTGAAATACACCGGCAAGTCGATGCATCCGATGGGAATAGCCCTTTTCCCTGGCACGACGCCATGGAAGCCCCCAGCGCTGGGTTTTAGCTTTTCTGTCGAGATTCCGAGAAGATCGAGGGTCTCGGAGTAGATGATGTTGAGGCTGTTGCCTCCGTCCATCAAGACCTTGGAGAAGTGCGTGTTGATGATGACAGGGTCGACAACAAGCGGGTAGAGCCCCGGGTTCGAGACGTGGTCCGGATGGTCATCACGGTCGAACGTGATAGCCGTCTCGGACCAGTCCAAGAATTGGGGGGTGGCGACTCGAGTGGAGAATACCTCCCGACGTCCTTCTTACGCTGTTGAGGGGTGAGCCGGGCGGTAGGTCCCCCGTAGATCATGTAGCAGTCCTGCACCACGGGGAATCCATCATCCTTGTCATCGTTCTTATCGTCGGGCTCTTCCTTTTTCTCTTCCTTTCCTCGAACCGTACCCTCGAAATGCCTTTTGAGCATCCGGCAGTTTTCGAGGGTGTGGTTGGCCTGGCCCTTATGATATGGGCACTGTTTCTTGAGCATCTCGTCGAAGAGGCCCTTTTCGGGAGGGCCTCGAGGCTTCTTGCGCTCGACAGCTGCCACGAGGTCGTCGTCTAGGGCGTCTTCGCGCTTGCCTCGCAGGTTCTTCTTCTTCTTCTTGCCCCCTTTCTTGCTGCCCCCGGTTCGAACCCTCAGGGTTGGCCGCCTTGGCTTGCTTTGGCCTTTGCCATCGTCGAAGAAGGCGCCGACGACCTCATCTCCGGCGACAAAGTTGGCCACGATGTTCATCAATTCAGCGGCGGTCTTTGGGGGAGCACGCCCGAGCTCCCGGACCAGTTCCTTGCAGGTGGTCTCGACAATGAAAGCCAGGATCACCTCTTCGTCGGTGACGTGGGGAAGCTCAGTGCGCTGCTTGGAGAAGCATCGAGTAAAATCACGGAGGGATTTCCCGGGCTTCTGCCTGCAGCCTCAGAGTTCCCACCTGTTGCCGGAACGCACATAGGTGCCCTTGAAGTTCCCCTCGAAAACCCTGACCAGGTCAGACCAGTCATAGATTTGGTTAGGGGGAAGCTCCTCGAGCCACCGTCGTGCGGTGTCGGAGAGAAAGAGCGAGAGTTGTCGAATGATGGCGCTGTCGTCGCGGGCCCCACCAAGCTGGCACGCCAGCTTGAAGTCGGCAAGCTAGAGCTCAGGCTTTGTCTCGCCGTCGTATTTGACGAGACTTGTCGGGGGTCTGATGGGGCTAGGCAGCGACGTGCTGCGAATCACACGGCTGAAGGCTCGAGGTCCCGGTGGATCCGGGGATCGACGTCGGTCCTCGTCGCTGTCGTAGCATCCGCCCCGATGAACGCTATAGCCTCGCGCCTCGGCATCACCACTCTTGCGTCTGCGGTGTTCGTTGATGTCGTGATGCGCATCACGGGGCTCGCGGTTGTCACGAACGCGATCGTGGCCCGGGACCGCCCCCTTCGAGCGGGGGGAGTCTACCGGCTTGGTCGAGGCCTGCCTCTCATGCCGCGAGGGTTCGTGGTGTTGCCCTGAGGCCGCACCTCGACGCCTCAAGGCAGAACTCTGGGCCTGCTGGATGGCAGCCACCTCGAGAAGGCCCTGGATCTCCTATCGGACTCGTTGGGCTTCAGGATTCAAGGGGGTCGGCATGTTGCGGAGAAGCATGGTTGCCGCGACGACATTCTAACTAGCTCGATTGAAGGCGGGACGTGCAACCGTATTCGCGCCCATAATCTACCACTGTACTTGCCGCGCTCGGGCCCGAGCCCCTCCGCCTGGGGGATTCCGATTGTCTTGCTCGAGGGTACGTTCGAGCTGGCGCAGTCGCTCTTTGTCTTCATCGAGTTTGGCTCGAAGCTCCCGGACCTGCGCGAGCTGGGCGACACGGGCGCCCTGCGAATCACACGGATCATTGGTCGCGGCAGGGGGCCCTTCCTCCTGTCCCGCCAGGAGGAGGGGTCCACCTGTTACAGCCGGTGGTGTGGATGTCTCTGCGGGACCGGCGTCGTCGTTGCCCGACGCGGCGACTATGTCGACGTGGAAACACTCTCGCGTGGGATCATAGTAGCTGGAGTCGTAGTCGGAGTCAGAGTAGAGCGGGTAAGGCATGATGGTCCGCCCATATTGTTCCACTTCCAGCCACTGTCGAAGTGCGCGAAGGCAGGCGCCGCGTGGGCGAGGGTTAATCGGGCGCTCGGAGGCCAGTACCGGTACCTCCCGGCACGCTGCTGTGCGTAGGGGGGTCCAGTCCGTTCCCTGTCCGCTCCAAAACCCGAGCGCACGACAGTGGAGTATGTTGAAGCGGCATTGTCGAGCCCAAATGGCAGTGCCGGTCGGACGGCAAACTGCTCATGGGGCAAGAGAGCCGTAGACGTAAGGGGCGCGTTCGCCTAGGGAGAAGCGTTCAACCCTGGCGAGCGCTGCCCCTCTTCGGGCCTTACGCGTAGTCGTGGGAGGCTCCTGGCCAAAGAGCTCAAGTCATCTATCGAAGACGAAGAGGATGTGACGACCGTGGTCGCACGGCGGCGCCGCCCGCCCTGCGATCCACGTCTCCTTCTTGATTGGGAAGCGTGGTGACGAGGGCGACGCGGGGCTCCTCGCGGAGTCCCTGAAGCGCCCCCGCTTGGGTGCCCGGTTGAGACCAGGACCATGTCATGGCTCGTGCCGAGCGACAGGAACTCTAAACTCCCAAACCAGATCACCGAGCCGAAAGGGAGCGATGATACGAAATCCGCCATCCGAACGAAGCGGTTTGACACACACACCCCCCTACCTGGCGCGCCAACTGTCGACGTTAGGAACCCGGGGGTGTCCTAAGCCAACGAGTAAACGTATGTGTGCGTAACCCGTTCGGATGGTGATGCAAGAAGAACACAGCGATTTATCCTGGTTCGGACAAAGAAGGCCCTACGTCCAGCGGGGGGAGAAGATTTGTATTATCTTGCACCTAAGTGCTTGTACAGGGGTGAATACAAGCGAAGGAGAGAATTCGAGGGGGGGTCGAGTATAGAGCGAAAGAGTTATTCAGAGTCTAGGAGTCTGCCTAGGCGTGTGTTCGGTTGTTCGTGAGATCGTTGTCTGGAGTCGGTTCTTCGTCCGATTGGGCCTCTTTTTCCGCTGTGTATCCTGGCGTCCCCTTTTATAGGCCAAGGGGAGGCACAGGGTTATAAGTGTCCTGGTTCGATGACACAGTGGTGACGTCGCGGGTCGTGGTGGCCAACTCGAGGCCACTGTAGAGACGTGCGCTGAGCATGGCTTGTTCTGTAGTAGCATGGCTCGGAGTTGACAGGCGTCCTTCGAAGGCGTGGTTGCTGACTGGCGAAAGACGCGATCCCCTATAGAGGACGTGCGAGTCCCTGTTGGGGTCGCATCGGGAGTTGTTGGCGCAGCTTTTGAGGTCGATGTGGGTTGACCAGAGGGCGTCGACACATACTCGAGTGTAGTGGTTGAACAGATAAGATTGAACTTAGGGAATCTGATGTCGGTTGTTTGTCGCGTAGCGCGTTGAAGGGGGCCTCGAGCGGCCTAACAATGCTGAGTACGGCGTAACAGTGCCATGCAGACCGATGCACGTCCCCAGTATGGGCGGTAAAGCAGGATTCGACCGCTGTACGGACCACTGTGCGGTTACTGTAGCCATACGATTGGACGATGTTAGGTAGTTTTGCATCAAATGCACTGTCGGACGCACCCGGAGTTGGTGGATCGAGGGGGGCTCGACCCTTGTCGTATCGAGGCGTCCGTCCTGCCGGGGCCTCGACACTTGACGGGGGTCCCCCCTCTCGAGTGATCATCAGTTGGTGACGTCAGTGACTTGTCGAGGGTTGTGGCAGAAGTTAAGTATTCTGTTGTGGGTCGGCCCGGTGTGTATTTGCCGGTGGGCCCCGGTGGGTCGAGGATGTACGGTCTGGTCTTGCATGTGTTTTTTCGAGGGTCCCCGTGAGATTAATCTGAGGGTAAACTCGGGGTTCAACCGAAAACAAGGGAGGTTTAGGGTACCCTTTCTCTCGGTAACCGACATGGAGTCTTCTGTTGGTAGGGACTATGGTTCTCGGGTCCAGATCTGGTGTACTTCCATGGAGTTTCTTGAAGAGTACGGCGCTGGACGCGAGGAAGATGAAGATTCAAGTTCTAGTGGTGTGCTTCAATGTAATTTTATTTTATTTTGAGATCTCAGTTGTAAAAGGGATTTTAATTTAATAAAATTCGGTCCCTTTCTCAAAAAAAAACAAAGATAAAATAGTCTATTCATTCAAGAAAACAAATAATTTCTTTTCGCAAAAAAAAGAAAAGAAATAATTTCATTTAAGCAAGAAGTCTCACTGAAAAGGAACTTCTTACTTTAACTAGTCTTATATTCTTTGAATGGATCTCAAAATTATTTTTATTTTTAGCCCTAGAAGTATTTTTAAAGTATTTGAGAAATACTATGATTTTACAAAATACTTTGGTTTTTAAAAGGTACTTGGTATTTAGATGCAACAAATTTTGTTGTCTCTAAAAGCATGGTTTTGCCAAAACTATAGTCTTTTTGGAGTTTTAGAAACTTCACTCATTACCTTGTTTTCCTAAACCATGGTTTGTGTCTCTTTGTTGACTTATAAAACCACAGTTTCGTGATACTACAGTTTTCAAAAACCATACCAAACAAGCTCTAAGGTTTCCAAAATAACGCTATATAAGGCATACGTAGTAAATCTTATAAGTCAACCAGATATTTAGATATTATTCTAAAAAAACAGATATTTGGATATGGTGACTAAAGTTGATGTTTCCATTTTTATACAGTTTCAAGATTACAATGGAACAATAAAAATTGTGTTTTCCCTAACAAATGGATTCAGTCCTCAATTCAAATACAAACTATCAGCCCATTTGGTCCATTCCTGATATCACCAAACTTTAGGCTTATATCATGTAACCTAGAGCTATAGTAGCCCACCATAAAAGAGGTGGAAAATTAGAAACAAAATTAATGTCGTCTTGCAGCCTTGCTCTATAGAAAGGGAAAAGGATACGACATTACACTAGTCACTAGAAGCAAAATTTCATAGGTTGTCTATATCTATATGTTGCCTGGTTTGTGTACTTACCTCTGCCAATTCAAGTTGACGTTTCAGACCAGAATCGTGATTTGCGTGTAGGAATAGTACCAGCTTATTTTTGTTGTCTGACTGAAAGTAGTATATGTTGCTGTCTTTAAGCCGAAGTGCCCACTCGTTCTCAACCATGGCCATAGTCGTGTACAATTGTCGTGTGTTACCACTTACTCTATTCATCATAAAATAATTACTTTTCATGTTTAAGGTTGACCAAATATATATAATATTTTTATTATAATAAATATTATTAAGTTAATATAATCTATAATAAACATATTATGAGGTACAAATATTAATAATATATTTTATAGATCTAATTGAACTTAAAAATTAATGATTTCCAAAAAATGAGATGTACAATTATTCTAGGACTAATTAAGGAAGTACTATCTATCTGATAAGGTGTAGCTTGACACGACATAGTTTTTTAAATTACACTTATTTGACAATTTATTTATTTTATATTATATTGATTTGATTATAAACTTAAGATAATTAGATAGTACCTTTGATTATAAATCTAACTATATCAAATTTATATTTTATAATTGAACTATATGTTATAAAATATTATCAAATTACTCATGTATGTGAACTGCGGTTCCTTATTTGGTGTTAACTTTGTCATCGTCTATATAATCTCATCAACAAGATTCATTTTATGGCGTTGGACTAAACCTAAAGGTGTGCCAAACAACAGTTAGAAGAAAAGAGTGGGCTAATTAACATAGATTTGAGAGAAGAATAAAAACAGAAAAAAAACATACTCAATTCTCATGGCATATATATGCAAACTCGAGCTCTATGAAGAGGCTAGTTGGTTCCCGTATGTTGCTTTGAGTGCTGTGTCTGAGACTATCTCACCTTCCTCTGTACTTATAATAGTTTGATTGCTACACCTAATTAAATAGCCAGCAGACAAGCAAGTCAATCAAGGATACTCCTCGCGATATAGTCCTAAAATTGCTCGGAATACATGTATTACTTAGGAAGGGAAGGCGTGGGGGGTACCGGTCAACACCCTCACCTGGTGGGCCATCCTCTTTTTTTATTTGGCAAGTGAGATATGCAAACCGTTGGAGATGCTCTTAGAGCATCCCTAACAGTTTGCTATATCTCACTTGTCAAATCTTGTGTTTTGATAAGTTGCTATAATTATTTACCAAGTTGAAAAGATGCCATCTTCAACAATTTGGTATATCTCACTTACCAAATCAAAAAAAGAGGACCGGTACCCCCTACGCCTTCTCTTCCTTCGTTTGACCCCCGCACCCCCTGTAACACCTTTGGTGTTATATTAACTAAAACTTACCATGTCATCATATGCACTGCAAAGCATTCATGATTAGGTCAACTTTGATGTGCATTAACTAAAACAAGTTACATTTCATAGGTTGATTGTGTCTCTGAAATGTGTTGTCACATGAAATAATAAAACCCTACTTTCGTATGTCATCTCAAATGCTTGATTTATATTATATGTACTTGAGGTGTAAACCGTATTTACACTAGTGTCAAGCATAGTGTATAAATCTAAGTCCAACCCTAAAAATAATTTTCATATTTGAAGTTGAATTTGGATTTCAAAGCTTATTCCCAAGTCTTGCAATTCAAATTTAAATTTAAATTGGAAAGCTACAAAATATTTTTTGAAAGTCAACTTGGTCAACCAAGGGTGTCATTGGGTCATTGACCTGAAAATGTCCTTGGATGATGTATGTGATCACTAATAACCAACCAATTAAATTAGAAACCAAATCGAGTTTGAATTCGGTTTCAAAAACCCATTATTTCAAAACCTAGTTTTATCCCCTTTTCTGTAATTCAAAATCTATAAGGAAATTGGGGATACTCTAAAATGATAGTTTGTAGATCTTGACAAGAGCTACAAAGTTGGTATTCAAAGTTTTTCAAGTTTCCAAAAGGAATTTCAAATAAATTTAAAAATACAGTTTTCTAGCATTTGTTCCTTTTTGATTTTAAAACCATAATTTAAAAATTATGCATAATTTGGGAAAACTTTGTATATGAAAAAGGTTTTTTTTAAAAATTTAAACATTTTATAGTTTTGAATATTTTCAAGTTTTATTGAAAAATAAAAAGTAATTTCAAATATTTGTTTCTAGGGTTTTATTCCCCTTTTGAATTTGAATTCACATTTCAAAATCCAGATAGAATTTGAGTATGCTAGTTAAATGAAAAGTGTAGCTCTTGAAAAGTTATGCAAATGATATTTTTGGAGATTTTTAAGTTCTTACATAAATTTTGGAGTAATTTATAATTTTAAACGAGTGGCAATTCTGTAATTCTCTTAAACAGCACCGAGACCTATCGTCGGCCGCCATCGCCGGCTTCTCAAGCCGCGCCGCCGTCCACCGCCGCACATGCACGGCCGCCAGTGTGCTCCAGGACACGCGAAGCTTCATCATCGTCGTGTCGCCCGTCCATGCCTCGCCCCTGCCCTATAAATAGGTCGGCCGTGGCCGACTTCTTCTTCTTCCTTCTCCTGCCGCCGTCGCCGACGACCTCGCTCCGCCGCTAAAATTTGCCATCGTCATTTCATCTCTGCCCGCTTCATCTTGCCAGCAGCTCTACCACATCCTTGCGCTTCGATTGAGCTAGTTCGTGCTCGCTCTCCCCGCCCGAGCCGCCCGCACGACGTCGTCTTCCTCGCGACCGATCGCCGAGCGGCCGCGAGCTTCCTCGCCGTCCACCGCCGCCAAGGTGAAAAATATTTTACCTTTAGCCCTCTCATCATGTTCTCCATGTTTCGTTGCCCCATATGCGCATCTTGGTCGGACTGATGGTGCACAGGAAGCGCCAAAACGCCGTCCTTGCCACCGGAGCGCCGCCGCCGCCATCAACGCCGCCGTCCACAGCTCGGCTCAACCACTCCGGGCCTTCATTAGCGTGCGCACCGTGCCCGTGGTGAGCTCCTGCATCTGTCAGTGCCTTCAATTTCTTCTATACCGTACCATAGACGCCGGTCACCGTAGCTCGCCGCCGGCGTGACCTTGCCGCTCCGCCGCGCGCGTAGCTGTTTGAGCTAGAGGCCAGAACCGGTTTCATTTTCTGTCCCAGCGTGTTCGCGTTGACGTCCTGCACCTGCCTGTGTCCTTGCTGTCGCCGGAAATCACTCCGGTGAGCCATGCCGCCGCCCTCGAGCTCCGCTGCGCCGCCATGGCCGCCGGCGTGGGTGCCGCCGTTGCTCCGCCGCCATGTTAACTAGCCCAGGTTGCTCGCCTTGCCGAGATGAGCCTGTAGGACCAAACCTCGTCGCCGGAGACCTCGCCGTCGGCGAGAAATCGCCGGTCAACCGCCGGCGGACCGTCGGTCAGCGCGGGAGCACTGTGCTCCTTTTTCTTTTTCTATTTTCAAAAAATGATTTAAATGCTATTTTCTTTAGAAAATCATAGTAATTCATATACAGCTCCAAAAATTCTAAAAATTTTTGTATGTGTTCTTTATGATGTCATATACCTAGGAAAAATATGAAATACCAAATTTGAGCACTTTTTGCATATATTAAAATTAGCCCATTTAATTGAAAATGGACCTTCAATGATTTTTAATAAATAAAATAATTGGCTTTTAATTATGAAATTTGTTTTGCCATCTAATTAGACCAAGAGCTTTTCAAAATAAAATTTTTAGCTTAATTTAACAAATTTAATTTTTATGTCTCTATTTTATGCTTTTAAATAATTAATTAACCCCTTTAGTTAAGTTTAATCATTATAGGATTTGTTTGACTTTGGAATTGATTGATGACCTTGGGCCATTAACCCTAATGACCTTTGGCACTTTAATTAATTGTTTGCGCTTACCTGGATTATGTCATTAGGGCTTAATTAACATTATTTCATGTCTTTAATAACTTTCTTAAATAATGTAGTTAACCCTAATAAACTTAGTAAGTATGCTTTGGTTGGCTTACAACTTTATCGTGAAGAAAAGTTGTACTCAAGCCATTAATCTGATCATGTATCCATCGAGCATCATGTTTACTATTCAATCATGTTGAAGCATATCATTGTATCGTATAGTTTCCGATAACGGAGAGTTTAACGTTATCGCCCAGCTCCGAAGGAAGAGCAAACTCAGGGGATTGAAGTTGATCTAGAGCTCGAGACTATCTACCCCGAACATAGAGGCAAGCCCCGGATGCATTCAAACCCTATTCTATTTTATAAAAGTTTTATTGCTTCAGCTATGATATGTTGCATTAAGTAATAGGAGTTGAGTGAAAACCCACCAACTGCATTACCTGTCTTACATCCATAATTCCTTGTTACCTGTTCTAAAATATGCGTAGTAATGCTTAGCCCTGCTTAATTAACTAAATGTTCAAAGGTAGAAGAATGAAAAAAATGAGTTTGGTTTTATCTATTGAAATCATGCTTTTAGTTAATAAATCGAGTCCGGACGGCTAACTTGCATTGGGAATGGAGTCCCTCTGTAGTGTTTCCGTCTGTTGATGCCCTAGGTCCCGTGTCGATGGTGAACTGATGACATCGAGAAATTAGAAAATCTACATGCATGAAGTGATATACTGATGGTTGAAGCCGGGTATATCATGGAGTGACTTATAGTGGGTCAGAGACCCCACATATGTCATAGTGTATTATACTGTGGGTTTAAGTTCCCACGTATCTCGGTATACTGGGTCGAAGTGTTTACATGTATCATGTGGTGATATATGGCTGCGGTTGTTATCCCGGTATATCGGTTCACCTGCTATGCTTAGGAGTTAGAGTCTCCTGCATATCAGTAACCTAGGTCCCAGCTAGGTATGAAAATGGATTTGAATCGCCATTGCTTCTCGGAGAAGAAGACTCGATCGGTGTTCATCGTCGTAGTAACAACTTGAACAATGAGTAAGGTTTAAGAAGGAAGCTGGTTGGTAATCTGATCTTGAACAAAATAGTTTTTCTTCCTTTCAAGCTTTTCTGTAAAATTTCTTATTTCCTGCAAGCCTTACCTTGTCCCTCTAGCCTGCATTTCCTGAGTCTTCACCCCTTTTTTTCGTCGGGTCAGTCTTGTTGAGTACTTTTGTGCTCAAGATTTGTTGAACTCTTGTTGCAGGTGAGCATCATGGGCAGGAATGCTTAGCATCCTGCTGCATGACAGTCGTCGACGAAAGTGATGACGAATAGGATATCTCGTTCTTGGGCAGAGCATATAATCAAGGGTGATGTAATAAGTTATATGGTTATTCCGCTGCTATATGGTTTGTAAGAATTAAACTTATGGTTTGTAAAAGGTTTGTAAACTTATGTTATTGTAATCCTTTCGCTCTTTTACTATGGTATATATTATTTATATAAAACTGTTGTAATACTGCAATGTCTCTTTGTAATGATTGATTATGCTCGGAGAATCGTGGATGATTCGGGATTTACCCGACAGACCTTTTAAGTTTTATGGAACACATTCATGGTTATTTAGAATCTGTTTAGACAATAATCATGCGTGTGGGCCATAGGATTTAGGAGGTTCTGCCACACCCCCGACGTTTGCATTCCATCGCGCGTGACCAGGATCGCGACCCTGACTTCTTTCCTTCCCGCGCCGCCGTAGGACCTCCTCCCGTCGTGCTACAGGGACACCGACTTCTTCGATGCTTCTGAAACCTGTAGTACAAGCAAAGTATCAATTCATATATCAATTAAAAATAAAACAAAATGCAGTAAAACATTAAACACGTCATACATACCATGTTTGTGACAGTATGTCCACTTTGATGCCTACGTTGAATCGCCTCATAGCATGAACAAAACTTGTTGATTTGAGCATGAATTGTCAGCCACCGATGCATAATGAAACTCTCTGTCCGCACAGACTCAATGGTTTTGTTCTTCTCGAAAAAGGCATGAATTCTACCCCAAAACGTGGTTCGATTTTGGTTGGCCCCGTTGATTAGATCTTTGCTAGCGTTCAACCAACCTGAGCAAATAACTTTGTCTTCCTCCCAATGAATTTTTTTCCACCTGGTTCCCTTATTACCACGACTTGCTGGCACAACTTCGTCGTCGACATCTTGAGTACTCTGTGTTTCTGGAATGGTGAGGTCATCCAAACCAGCAACATGGCCTTGTTGTCCATTTAGGAGAATGTCTGACCAAAAAACCTTCTCCATCCATCTCCATGAGTCTAAAAAAGTAGAAAAAAGTACAATTCACAAGAGTATCATATACCAGCAACAAAAAAAGATCATATACATATATATATATGCAGTAAAGGTACACTGACTATCTACAATTCAGAAGAATCTACAATTCAGAAGAGTATGCATCATCTATTAAAAGTACAATTAAGAAAATTGTGCATCATCTATTAAAAGTACAATTCAGAATAGTATGTTCCCAAGGATCAGGCAATCTTGCAACCATATGTACACAGCGCATAGGTATATATGAAATCTAGAAACAGTAGTATTCGATGAACCCTAGTTCGAGTAGATGACATACACAACTCAATACTAAGCAGCAACAGGGAGATCGACGACAGGGAAAATATGAAGTACGAGGAGGGAGCCGGGCAGTGAAAACGAGAATAGATGGGACCTGATCGCGTTGCCGGAGCAGGGTTCCAGGCGCAGTATCCACGAACCTGGTCGCGGTGGCGGAGCAAGGTTCCTGCGCGGTCACGGACAAATCTCGGCGAAGGAAGACGAAGATCGATCTTGGCGCGGCGGCAGCCCGGTTCCTGGCGCGGTCGTCTCCAACTCGGTCGCCTCCAACTGATCGCCTCCAACTATCGATCCAAATATGTAGGAGGAAGACCGATCGCGAGAAGGGAATTGGAGTTGCGCGGGAAGAAGACGCGGAAGTGTCTGAGGTCGCGCGGGAAGTGGTCGGAGTAGCGCGGAATAGCGTTGGCAAGCCGGATACGCGCGCGGTGTCGACGGATGGCAAGCTGGAGAATTTGGCAAGTGACTTTAGCAAACTGTTGGAGAATGGTTTTGGCTTGTTTTGCTAAATTTTGAAGGATGGCAAAGTGATATAGCAAACTGTTGGAGATGCTCAGAGTGACATTTTTTCAAATCAAAGACGTGATCTTTCGGCGCTGCAGAACAAAGTGTCCAGCATGAACCAGTAAGTGTCGACGTCGCTCTAGCTAGATCAAGTGTGAGGACAATTACACTTTGCTCTTAGTGGTCACCGAGTGAGACGCGGCTCAGCTGGTTTCGCAAGCTTGTCGCAACGTTCGCGGAGAGATATCAAGCAACACACGGAACCATACACACCAACGACGTGCGTGCGCACGCCTAGTCGCCGAGCTGGTGCGCAGCAAGCGTGCCGCCGCGCCCACACTGTGTCTGTGCGCCAGTGTGCGTCGCCCGGAATCCTCTCCAACCGCCGTGCCGGTCGGCCTATATATTTGGCCTCCGGCAGCACAGCCAGCCAGGCTCCTCATCTCACTCCCGCAAGTCACAAAGGAACAAGCATATCCGTGTCTCTCGCTAGCTCGTGCAAGGAAGAGGCAGCAAAAGCAGCTTCCACCACCATGGCCAAGGCCAGCACCAGCAGGCTGCTGTTCTCGCTCTCGCTCGTCGTCCTTCTGCTCCTCGTGGAGGTGAGAGCAGACACGATCGAGCTTCTCTGATCAATGATATATACTAATTAAGCCCGGTTAATTGGTTCCTGATGCTTGTTTTGATTTCTTGGCGTTGTGCAGACCACTGCTCCCCATGGACAGGCTGACGCCATCGGTAAGCCCTGCTGCACTGCATTCGTGTGATTCTGTAGCTTGTCGTCTCTTCTTGGTCTGCTCTGCCAGCACATATTGCATCATGCGTGTCGATCACAATTCATAATACTGATGCTGTGCGAGCAATTTAAACGATGTTTGTTGCGTGAACGCGTGCAGACTGCGGCGCGAGCTGCTCGTACCGGTGCAGCAAGTCGGGGCGGCCCAAGATGTGCCTTCGGGCGTGCGGCACCTGCTGCCAGCGCTGCGGCTGCGTCCCGCCGGGCACCTCCGGCAACGAGGACGTCTGCCCCTGCTACGCCAACATGAAAACCCACAACGGCAAGCACAAGTGCCCGTGAACGAACACCGTGCATCCCATGCACTCCCGGCAGCAGCTTCAGCCTAGTTACCAAGACATGATAATACTGCTTCATCCTACCTATATATAGCTATGACTACTACGCCATCCGTCATCAGTTCATCGATCGTGTACACGCGTGCTTTATTTCAGCCAACCTGTAGTACCATTACTCTGAATTACGCAAATTCCAAGCTCTGTACGTACTGACGCGTACATGAATAAACAGAAGATATATATAAGTTTACTAGTATGAGATGGTGGTGTTTGGGTGACGACGCTGTGTCCACACACGGCTCGATCGGCTATGGATATGGTCACTTCAAGGCTCAAGCACCAGCATGTACTTCTTCACTACGGTGGCACCTGTGTACATACGCATGGCACGCGTAGTGCTCGCACAGTGCGGCGTTCCGGTGCGTGGCAATCTCCCGCCCTGGCACGCCCCACGAGAAAAGCTTTGTTGCTGGTACGCTATTCCACACGGGAGCCTTGTACGCTTGCTGCATGTGACTAGTATGAGATGGGTTGACGTGATGCGACCGACCACCAGTGC
Organism: Bothriochloa decipiens; assembly: GCA_023333625.1. Taxonomy (NCBI): domain Eukaryota; kingdom Viridiplantae; phylum Streptophyta; class Magnoliopsida; order Poales; family Poaceae; genus Bothriochloa; species Bothriochloa decipiens. The sequence continues at coordinate 35,597,290 of CM041639.1, read as the reverse complement.
AAACAGATAAATTGGCAGCACTAGCTACACTACGGTTCAGGCGATCACTTCGTCGCAGGACGAGCCACGGGAGCTGGCTGGACGCAGAGCCAGCCATGCATATGCACGGCCTACACGTACGGCACGGGCGGGCGATGGCGCGATGCACTGCGCTCGACGCCTCAACCCATTTTGGCTTGGGAGAATTGCGCCCGGGCTCTTGCCTAGGAAAAACGCCAAGATCATCAGGTACGACACCAACTGCTTGGATTGTGGAATGTAATTAAGGTCATACACAGAGTGTGTGACGAGACTATAGCATGCAAGCCCGCCCTTGATTCTTCTGTGTGTCAACAAAGTGCTTCATCACGATCCCTGTTGTGTCTACTTCTGATGTGCAAAAGGCGACGAAGCCTTGCACAACGTTTCTCCTCGTCTAGCCATTCTAGGCTTCTAGCTAGCTTTGTGAAGCAAAGTTGCTCGATCGAGCTGAGCTTATGTGCAGATGGTCTGGGTATCTCTCTCGAGTCTCGACGACACATCACTAGAAAGCAGCCCTCCAGCGATCGATCGCGTACATTATCGCTCACTCCAACAGACGCCGCTGTAAGCTCAGCTCCTGCATGGAATCGAGCCAAACAAAGCCGATGCATGCATCAAGGAGGGCACACGACTCTGCTTTTTTATGGAAACGCTGCAACTGCAGCGCGCCTACAGGGTAGGCATATATCACACGACAAATGGTTTTCGGTGGCGTTTTCCTGTGCCCACCAAAACATTTGCACAACTCATAACACAAACCGTCGTATCTTGTTGATTTTGAAATTAGGCGACAAAAGTTCTAAGGGGGTCTTACTTTGTTTGTACACAGCTTCGATCGATCGGCTCTCGCTACAGTCACGAAATACCGTTCTGCACTGTAGCGTGGAGCTCTTTTTATCGCTCTATGGCAAAATGAACTAGCAACAAGTGAAACCAGTGAAGCTCGTGGAAATAGCACTGGTTCCGTGCTGCAGTGTAGCAACGGTGTTGTTAAATCGTGAAAACCCCTATCAAAAATATTTTTTAAAAGTAAAAAAAACAAATCAAAACAAGGCACATCAATAATTCCACAAGTTGAGATGAAAATTTGATTTAAAAAATCAATACGAAAATGAAAAGAGAATGAATGTGTCCTAGGAATTTGTCACGTTTTCCTACAAATTTTATACAACTGGCTTTTGTATAACAACTTTTGTGACAAAATAAGATTGCATAGAAATGGAGAAATAGGTACTCCCTTCGTCCCAAATTATAGGTCATTCTAATAATCTTAGAGAGTCAAATCATTTCAAGTTTGACCAAATTTATATGATAAAATAGTAACATTTGTAATGTCAACTAAGTATTATTAGATTTTTCACTAATTATATTTTCATAGTATACCTATTTTATGCCAATATTTTTATAATTTTTTCTATAATATTGATCAAACTTAAGATACTTTAATTCTACAAAATTGTTGGAATGACTTACAATTTGAAATGAAGAAAGTAAGAAGGTCAATGACACACCCTTCTATGGACATTATTATATACTTCTGGTGACAAATTTGCTTCTACCAAGCATTTGTCACTCTACCAATAATTATTTACTTTCTACCCAAAAAATGAAACGGTGAACCAAGTTTTCCGCAAAAAATTACACAATTGGCATATCTTCTGGATTATCTTGGACTTGCTCGGAAGAAAAAAAAAAGTACTCCCTCCATTTTAAATTGCAGTTCATTTGACTTTTTTTTACCTTAAAATTGATCATTATCTTATTCAAAAAAATTAAGCAAACATAGTTAAATTTAGATCATTCTTGAAGATATTTTATTAATAAAGCAAGTCACAACAAAAGAAATGATATTTTAAATAAATTTTTAAATAAAATAAGTGATCAAATTTAAAATAAAAAATTAAACAAACTATAATTTAAAACGACCAGTAGTATATCTTAAGCGCCGGAGGAGTGCACTATCAGGCAGGCAGGATGAAGACGTCAGTTACATGCTAACGAGGACGAGCGTAGAGTGAAGCAGGACAAAATAAATCATGTACTCACCCGGCACATCTCTGCAACAAAACAATCGTGTACTCTTTTTTTATTTTTTTATCGAACACGACTTCACGTGTCTTTTTCATTAAGAAGAAGGTAACCGAAAGAACGACGAATACAACACAACACGACACAACACAGAGACCGCAAAGACTGGCCAACACAAACACGACGACGTGAAGAAAATAGAAGAGGCCCTCCACCACGCCCTACAACGCAACCTCGCAAGACAAGGTGCAGACACGACATAGTGCGAATGGCAGGGGACGGGACATGGCGTCAGGTTGGAGCATTGAGGGTGCATCAGCGGAGCCTTCAGAAAAGGAATGACGTCCGCGGACGCCAACTCCGTTGAGCCGTGCACCCGAGGAAGCTTTCGCTCCCGACGCTGCTCCAGCAGCAGCGGTCAGCACGCAGCAAAGACGGTGGCTTCAAGAAGGTAATACCACCGTCGGCGAACTCTTTTTTTTTTGTTGTAGAGATGTAGAGATTGTTTCAATTTTTGGGGAAAAACTTTAATATAACCTGTTTTAAGTTGGTGTACTACAAATTTGATTAATAACTGAAAAAAGAGAAGCACTAAGGTACCGTTTAAACTTAGAAGGTGATTCTCACAAGGAATGGACTCATTTCTTCCAGCCTAACGCATTATATGCTGTCCCGAAATAATAAGAAAATTCACACAAGTAATGAAGGACCAGACTCCAAAAAATTGACACTTTGATCATGTTGTCACTCGCATGAATGACACATGGGTCCACCTGTGTCTTAGGACATCGGTCCAATGGCCAATCTGCAAGTAACCTATATTTCAAGTCCCATGTTTGCAAATTTCTCAATCAAACGCATGCCACAGTTTTCTTTGGAACGTGGCATTTTTTTAGTTAGGCCTTGTTTAGATACCTAATTTTGGGTCTAAAATTTACTATACAGAATTTCTATTCTCTGTCACATCAAAATGCCGGCACATGTATAGAGTACTAAATATAGATGAAATAAAAAACTAATTACACAGTTTTGTTGTACTTTACGAGACGAACATTTTAAGCCTAATTAATCAATGTTTAGACAATTATTACCAAATAAAAATAAAATTGCTACAGTGTGACGAGACATTTACTATGCAAATTTTGGACCCAAAATTAGGTATCTAAACAAGGCCTTATATTTTTCTATAAATATTACATCGTTTTTTTTTAAAATTTCTACAAAACTCTTCGTTCTAAAAGGTCCACGAGTCAACGGCTAAATTATTTTTGTCCTTTTCCCCTCTTCTTCTCCTTTCGTAGCCTCGGGCTTTCTCTGATCTCCTCGTCTTCTCTTCTCTCTCTTCTCCCACATCTGCAGCTCTCCCCCTCTTCTCGGCCGGAGGCCGCCGGCGTTCCACCTCCTCCCCTCCTCTTTTCCGCCCGCGCCGCCCCTTCCTCCGCGGTAGCCACCGCAAGCCCCGCGCGACGCACACGGCGGTGTTCCACGCCGACCAAATCGTCCGCCGTCGCGTCGTGTTCTTCCCGGCGAGGGTTTGTAGGCGAGGTCGCCGGCGGGGAGCTCGCCGTCCAGATCCGCCCAAGCCACCCTCCTGCTCGTCACAGGTGCGCCTCTTCCTCCTCTCTCTCTTACACCGCGTGGGGGGCTCCGGCCGGTCGCTGCTGTGCGGTGGGCGAACTCGCCGCCCCGATTCGCCGCCGGAGATGTCCTCTCGCTATAACCAACCGCCGCGATAGGGGACGGGATGCATCCCTCCGTTTGAGGTAGAATGGGCTGTAGGTGGAGACTCGCTGTAGGTGAGGGGATGCATCCCCTTCGTTTGAGGGAGAGGGGGCTGAGTTTGAGTATTTACCTAAGTAGAAAATCTAGGTATTGTGTATTGAATTGAATGATCAATCTGTTGGAGCGCTCTCAGTATTTGCTGTTTTTTAAGGTATTGGCCTATTGGGATTTGGGGATGATTTGAGTAATCCGTTGGAGATACACTATTTGTGTTCGGATCTGACTACATGCATGATAACTTCAGGGTTTGCGAAAAAAGATTGGGTTTATAAGTGTACATCCATGTCCTATACTGGGTCTAGGATTGAGAAATGAGTTGGTCCTTGCTTCTGATCTTGCAGGTGAACTTCCCCTTTACTCCAAATTGTAATGCTTAGGCTTTGCTGCCTTTTTTTGTTGATCCAAAAAGCTGTTTCTTCAGCATATCCATTGCTATACATGCTTTTGTTCATTGGGTGTGGTAAAGACACTCCAGGGGTCAGCCCTTGTCATTGCCAGAATGCGCAGACTACATCTGTTATTCCCTTAAATTAGCCTCACATGTTATTTCGTAGTAAATAGTAATATATGCTTCTTGGTTGTATAATTTTGAACACTGAGCCCTTGTTGTATAATTTTGAACACTGAGCCCTTGTCATTTCTATTTACCAACATGTACATACTGTACATGCTTATATGCATGCTGTTTCCTTTATGTTTGGTTCACAGTTGCATAAAGTATTATGTTTTCCCCACAACTCAGCTGATGCATTGGGTTATTGGGCATTGATGATTCTATGCGGCATGTTAGTTGTTATTGATTTTCTGTTTTGTTCTAAACAAACGAGAAAAAAGGGGCAAAGCTCATGCCATATGTTTGTTGCTGCCAGTTATTACTGAATGAATCAGTAACGCTGTTAGAAGTCTGTTTACTCTATGCAGTGTGAGATTATGATTATTTGAATTCAGTCAGAAAGCTGTATTGGGATCTATTTATTGCTACTTTGGTGCCTCATCAACACCATTTTTCTATATGCCTCGGCAGCATGGAATTTCCTGTACGTTCTGATAAAATATTAAATTATTGTTTAATTCATTGCAGTAGCAGCCAGTGGGTTTCAGCCTGATAACAACCATGAGTCTTGCTTGTCTTGTATGCCATGGCATGAACAGCCCCTCGCACTCTCTTAGAAGCTACTCAGTGTCAAGTTCAGAGGAGGAAAGCCGATGTGGAGCTGCTGTCGCCTGCTTAGCTCGAAGAGTAACACCAGCTGGAACTTCAGCTAATGTTGGAACATCAAAAGTGACCCCCTTTCCTCCTATGGTGAGTGGTCAAGTTGGCACAGAGGGCACTCCTCGACTTCAACGCAGCCGTGCTGTGTCAAGGGACCTTGTTAGAGATTGGAACTTCGATGAAGTAATTGTTGCAAATTAGAGTAGCCTTCAACAGTTGTCAGATGGACTTGTGCTCTACTTATCAGGGAGGAGATTCCTTCATTTGATGTAAATTTTTCCATAGTAGACGCCTGAAAGTCCATGTGTTATATCAATACCCGTACTTATCACTTGATGAGAAAACCCTCGAGAGGGATGGTACCTTTCAGGAGCAATAATTCTATTGTTGCCGTTCTATATGATTGTGTACCTGTGTAGCTAGGATAAATGTTTTGAGTGTCTTTTCCTATTTTCAAACATGTATAAGTTGCCATGTACCTTTATGTATATTCTGAATGAATCCAATTTCCAATCTCGATCTAGTATTCAAAACTCAAGTGATGTTTTGGTGTATTGCAATTGATCCATGTTTTGCCAGGCAGTCAGGCTTCACATTTTGAATCCGTACTATCTGCTGTAACCCTCAGTGGTTAGTTGGTGACTCAGCACAAATGAAGGCAGAAACAAAGCTTTTGAGCTGGACTTCCTGAATGGTTGAAATGAAGATATACATTTTTGTCTTATCAGACAGTTTGACACAGACAGTTGATCATAAAAGCACAAACGGGACGGACTGTCTTATCAGACAGTTTCACACAGCTTTACACTACATCTCCACTAACCCTCTCTTTCCCGGGATTGATGTTGAGCCGTGACAATACGTACAATTTTTCTCACCTGCGTTCTGGATTCATATCTTGAATCTTGATGTCCGTTTACGCGCATGACAATATTATTAAACTTGTTACTTTTTTTCCTGTGTACTTGTCAACTTGTGTATTCGAGGGAATTTTTTTTTCCAAAACCTCTTCCTAAATATAATTTATTTCACCGAACATGTGTCATCTCATGGGTTCTTCGGTTCTTACGTGTGTTTTCCATAAGAGACTGCATAAATGGACGCACTTGTACATAAGAAGTTCCTTATCACTATTCGCAAAAAAAAAAAAGTTCCTTATCACTTCATGTAAGTTTGAGAACTATCTATAACAAGTAAAAACACAACAAGTATTATGAAGCATTCGCGATTCAAGTTATCAAAATAAAGACATGTTTTCCATTTCTATTCTTGCAGGTAAAAAAACCCATTGCAGAGTTCATTTATACTATAGCAAGTATAAATTCCAAATCTTCAAATACAAACCAAAGCCAAATAATAGTAGAAACACTTTTCTCAAAAAATGAGAAGAAGATGAATCCTACTTTACGTCAACTGAATGTAATTAATATGATAGAGCAATGCAGAAGCCTTTGGTCCACAACTGATTAGCGATACGTTGGTTTTGTTAAACGGCAACAGGGGGCCTGAGCAGAGCCAGCGCTTCTTTTATCTTTCCCACTGCAGTTTGCAGTGTCGACATAGCTGCAGCGTATGAAATGCGAACACCCTTGTCATCGCCAAATGCATCCCCAGGGACAAGGGCAACCTATAATGCAATCAACAATAAGCACTGCAATGTTCTGGTATCTTATACTGATGTTCCTAAAATTGAAGTAACTTATTACCTGTGCCTTTTCCAACAAGAACATACAGAGGGACTCAGAGTCCTTGATGGTGCCAAAACCTTCCACCTCAGACCCATAGTACGAGCTGAAGTCGATAAATAAATAGAAGGCTCCCTGTAAACTTGAGAGCTTAGATACTCTCCTAGTGCATGTTATATATTCTCAATGAAGTACTGTAAACATACCTGAGGTTCCGATGTCTTTACTCCTGGCAGCTCCCTAAAGCTTCTGATGAGGTAATCACGACGCTCTTGGAATGCTTTGACCATGGTTGATACAGCTTCACCACCAGCATAACCTAGGTTCAAAGCTGCAAGCCCTGCCTTCTGTGATATACTGCTGGCCCCAGAGGTGTACTGAAGTAAACAAGGCATTAGCATTACGGCTCAGTGTGATAACTAATTCAAGAATTTCAAGTCAGTTTCCACAAGATCCTAACATCATGTCATAATGGCACAACACTCACAATGAGAGGTGCATGATAGAGGTTGCAGTCCTTTTAATTAAGATGGTTGGCAATATGATGTTAATACATCAATGCATTGGTGAACTAAACATAAAAATAAATATATTCTCATGCTGAAAGTCAGTATGTAAACCCAATAAGGAAATAAGGTTCTTTGGTGAAATGATCCTGTTGGGGGTAGGGTGGTTGTGCCTACCCTCCATCATGTAAAAAGGCTCAGCGCCTAATTAGTCCGAGGACCTGCATGTAATTTCGTGAACCAAAGGAGGTGGGGAGGAAGATTGTCTCCTCCCAGAGGCCACATCCTCTATGAATAGAACCCAAGGGCAAAGGGGAGTGGGACTCTTCCCACTGTTTTTCATAACACTCCCCACTCTATATTCTTGTGTGAAAACTAGCACCCCAACTTTCCCCTCACCCTCACCCTAGAGAAGGTACCCTTGTCCCGGTAGCACCCCAGCTTCCCCTTCACCTTGGAGAGGGTACCCTCGTCCCGACGAGAGAACCCTTGTCCATCTAGGTGAAGGTATGACTGTAATCCTAAAAGCTCCTTCATTTTATAAGATCAGCATGTCATAAAGAAAGGAACAAAAACAACCAAAAATTGGTTATAGCTTATAATTGTAAGTATGAGGAGAAAGAGGGTAAGAATAAAATTAGCTAATATTTTTCTACATATCATTTCTAACGAGTGCCCACCTGACTTTGGATCTTTCCACAGGCCGCGACGAAATGTTTAGGGGCAGCTAAGTATCCGAGTCTCCAGCCAGTCATAGCAAAAGCCTATAAGAATATAGATCATTTAGATATTCAAAATATTAGTTAGATATGTATATGGTCTTGAATATAGTATAATGCAAAACAATGAAATATGTTTCTTCACTTATCAAACATTCAAGTTCCATATGACACTAAATTAATTTCTAAAAAATTCAAACCATATTCCTATTATAGAAGGACCCTTACAACCCTTTAGGTTCACCCAAAAAAAACATAAAAATAACAGCCAACTAACTACCTTAGAAAATCCATTCACAGTTAACGTTCTTTCCCACATTCCAGGCAATGAAGCAAAGCTTGTGTGTTTAGCAGGTTGATAGATAATGTGCTCATAAATCTCATCAGATAAAACCTGGAAAAGAAACAATAATAACATTTATTAATAAAAGTAAAGTTTTAACGCAGGTACCAACTATAAAATAATTGAATTAAATATAATAAGATCATAATGCTTACTAGGAGTCTAGGATACTTTCTGACTATAGCAGCAATCTCCTCAAGCAACTCCTTAGGATACACAGATCCTGTTGGATTAGATGGAGAGCAGAGAATTAAGATCCTTGAATTTTCGTTGATCACTGAGGCAAGTGACTCTGGCCTTAGGAGGTAATTGTCTGATATGCTTGTAGGGAGAATAACTGGCGTTGCACCAGCTAGTCTAGCCATTTCAGGGTAGCTGACCCAATATGGAGCAGGTATCAAAACCTAAAATAAGATTGCAATTCATTATTTTTGGAGAACGCAATGGAAAATGTTTCACAATAAGCGCCACATAATTATAACATTATTACTTCACTCAAAATAAGTGCCACATAATTATACTAAAAAGAAAAAAAATCACCTAGAAGGATCCATTGTCGCTATTTTTATGGACATTTCAAATATTAATGTTATTATGTAAGATCATTCCTCTTCAATTTCAAGTAGAGAGATAATCACAGTATGTGGACACAATTCTAACAGGATTTGTTTGATTCAGCCTAAACTCTATATATTCACAGCGTAGGACGTGGAATTGGCAGAATTCTCAAATTATGGGAATAACTTCTATTGCGTAGGGGAAACTAGATACAGAGCAAGGACCCTAAGAATTTTGAACATTTATAAGTTGAAGCAATTAGCTAGGTTGTAGAATTTGCAGTATCAAGAGTAAGGTTGTGTCCAAATAATAATTAATTATCTCCGACAGACAAGCATATGCTGCTCTTATCATGGATACATAAACAATTGACATGGAGTAATATTTAAGAAAAATCCTCCTATAGAACTATTTAGAGAGCTGAGAGCTTTACTTCATCACCAGGCGAGCAGACAGCAAGCACTGCTTGTGTAATACACTGCTTGGCTCCATTGCTCACTAGCACCTGATCGGTAGTGTACGAGAGACCATTCTCCTCTGCGTATCGAAAGTCAACATTAGTCATTAAATTTCTTCTTAATTAATCTGACAAATCAGGGAACGAGAAATGCATCCGCACATACCCTCAAGTTTTTTGCAGATAGCCTTCCTCAGCTCCAGAGTTCCAGCATTAGGCGTGTATCTTGTAGCCCCATCTCTGATGGCATTCATCCCAGCCTGGACCCAAGCAACAAAGAAGGATATTCAACCTACCTTCCTACAGCTGCTAGAAATGTCAACAAAATGCATTGCTCTAGGCTCTGCCCTGAGATTCAAGTTGATATGATCCAAACGAAAAATACTGTTGCATCAATTGGCGAAACAAATTCATCGTGAAGGTATTTGCAATTAAGCTGGCTAGCACTTTCACCTAACACCAGGAGAATAAACATTGCAGGTGTACCAAGATCCAAACTAATCAGGCAGCCTTCCTATTTTTTCCCTCCCTTCCCCCCCTAGCCCCTTCCTTTGAAAATTGCAAACGAACCAATTAAGAAGGCCGCTCTCAATTCTCACCTCGGCGACCACGGCCGGCGTGTCGAAGTCGGGCTCCCCGACGGAGAGACTGATGACTGGCACGCCGGCCTGTCGCAGCGCCGTGGCCTGGTCGGTGATGGCCATGGTCTTGGACGGCCTGAGCGAGCTCACCCGCGGGCTGACGGTCGTGTCAACCGCCCCCGCCTCCGCTCGCACCGTCGCCATCCTGCTGGCCCCGGACTTCAGCGACTCTCTGGTCCTGCGAATCAAAGACAAGAGCACCAAGCCTTCACCAACGGGCACACGCGTACGACGCTGAGGAAGACGCGGGAAAGGAAAGCTGGCCGATTGCTGCCGGTCAGGAGCTCACCTGGGGAATGAGACGGAGCTTGTGCCAGGGGAGACTTTTGTGGGGAGTTTGATGGACGGGGTGGAGGTGGAGGAGGAGGGGGCAGAAAGGGAGGAGAAGGATGCCATTGTAGCTCCGGCCGCGGCTCTTTGCTCGTTGGCTGGTGGCGCCTTTCTGCGAGGTTGTTGGGCTGCTGTCTGCTGCTGCTGCTGCTGGGTTATACTGCTCTGCTTGGGAGGGGGGGAAGGTGGTGGTAGGTGGGTCGCCGCCGCCCGCCGGAGACTAGTAATGGGCTGCTGGCTGCTGGCTGCTGGGTTGGTGTCAAAAACGGGATGATTTGGTTGGCTCGTCTCCGTCTTTAAAATTGGATAGGAAAAATTAGGGGAAGTTCATCGTCAACTTATTTTTTTATATTAAGACAAAAATGGGTAAAGTTCATACGTGCTTTAGTTTGAATATCCTTTTTTATAGGAATCCCTGGAGACTGGAAAGTTTGATCCCAGTTTGAATAGTTGATTTCTCTTTCTGAATTTCGTATAGTACGAAACACCTTGGAATCTTGTAGCAAATTCAATAGGGAATTTAGAGAAGTTATATACAGAAAAGGAATTAAGGATATCCAAATCCAAATTCAAGTCCCTCCGTTTAAACTCACCATCAGGTGGGGATTTCTCCTCAGTGAAAATTCAAGCACGTGCCACAAAAATAATCTCAATATCCATCTAAAACACACACGATTGGACAACACCATCAAAATTCAGTCCAGCACTTACTCCCAGGATTCCAGATACCGGAAAGGCTTTATAATATCACTTGTATGTATACTCCAAATCCTAACATGAGTGAGAAAAAAAAAGAAACCAAACACATTACAAACAACAGTAAAGGATGCTGATCAGTAAAGTTGCTAAAACATGAAAGCATGTAATCCGAGCATAGAATTTCATATCATAGTTCTGTCACCATTCTACACAGTGAATCATGTAAGTTCTATTTCTCATACAACACAGCTCCTGCATAACCAATTTTTCAAAGAAATGTGGGCGAATTGGGCTACAGAACGTCCAATAAAACCCAAAACACCAGTGAGGATTCTTTTCTCCTCGGTCCTTTTTGCTCATTCTCACAGGGGGAAACATGCTGACCCAAAATTGGAATATAAATGAGTCTAGTAGACACTGAACTATATGCTAATCAGCAAGTGAATAGCAAAAGCCAAGCTATGGTAGATTCTTGAATCTTGACGTTATTAAGAGCGGAGCATCTTCACTTTGGGCCCAGACTTCTTCATTTGCCGAGCCCTTTCCTTTTCCTCTTTCTTCCGGAGTGCCTCAGCGCTTAGTTTGGCATCTGCCTCCTCCATGAGTTTCTTCTTTTCAGCCTTTTTCCTTTGCAGGGCCTCCTGCCTGGCACTCTGTAGTTCCCTGAAAGCCTCCTGAGCGGCCTTTGTTCTAGCTCCATCAGTTTTTGAGCGAGCCTACATACAATAACATAGAAAACTTAAGACATAATTGGAACATGATGATGAGCTCTACCAAGAGAAAAATCGATACTCACATGAGAGCTGAGCTTATAACGCCCAACCAAATCAATGTAGTATGGCACAAGAGCAACCAATCTTGTCATCTCTGACATATTGCTTGCATCTGGCAATACAAACTTGAATGTAAGGACCTTCTTGTAGGATCCTGTCAACTGGTCTGAAAGATGAAGCGAGATGAACCACTTTCCAAATTTCTCAAATGCCTTCTCACCAAGAACCTGGAGATGAAAGAATCATTAGAAGCAGGGTAAGGCACACTATATACAAGAAAAACTAAGTCAGTCGCATTGGCATATTGGTCCATTCAACCTAGCTTAAGCTTAGGTCCTTGGTCTTGATACAGTGTCCAAGTCCAACTGAATAGCTTTTTTTTGGTCCTAGTTACTCCCATTTAAGTCGTTGGCCTTATCTTATCAGACATACTTACTGTTTTAAATATGCACAGCATCTAGCTAACAACAGATTTAATGATAACAGAAACTGGACCTTGCCAAAATCCAATCATCTCACAGGAAATATGAATGGGCCTGTTTGGATGGCAGCACGGGAAAGCTGCCTGAGCCAGGCATCGCTCCCAGGCGTTCGATTTCGAGCACCTGGGGTCAGATGCGCTTGCCTAACCAGTGCTCGGTCAGGGCTGCATCCAAACACACCCTAAGAAACTGAAGCTACTTCAATCATTGAAAATCTCTAGCATGAATGAACTTAGTATGGAAATAGCAGCAAAAGTCCCAGTACATCCTTTCCTTGTTCAAACCAGACTTTCATCAATGTCCATAAGGTGGCAGGGCAAGAAAAATATCAAAATACAAAATAAAATCTCTAAGAATGAAGAAATTCAAGAGATAGAAAAACATGATCGTTTCAAATGCAGTAAAAGGTAGTTAAAATCTACCAACATGCTACTGCACATCTGCATTTATATAATTGCATAATCAGAAAAGGCTATCCATTTCATAACTTCATGGTATCCCATCACCTACTATAAAGAAAATACTACCTATAAAGAACAATAACAAAATAACTCATGCCATGGACAGTAGGAAGTACTGTTGATAAGCTTTCCATCAAAGCAACAAGCTGACCTCAGTTTGCAATTCAAAATGCAAAACTTTTGTTTAATTACAAGCATACTTCTCAAATATCAGCTTCAAAAAGATGTGGCCCAACTTAAACCACACAAATATCAGCAGTTCTCCTTTTGAATTATATTTTTGAAAATTCAGCATTTAAGATCCACCTTTATGAAGCTCATTAAATATTGAAGCAGCAACTCAGTGTAAGTATCTAAGTTAATAATCTTATATCCAAATAAAGCAACTCAGTGTAAGTGAATCCACAAAACCAAAATTCTGTAGTTCACTCTCACCTGATCAAGCACAGCCTCAGTGATCATATCCCCAGCAACCTCCTTTGACTCCGCCACCACAGCAAGCTCGTCCGATACCCACTTCCTCCCAGCAGGTTCCGAAGTGAGAACGTTGGCAAACCTTTGCAGATCCCTCTCCTCTTTCTGCATCGTCTTGGTCGCCTTCTTCCTGGCCACAGCCAGAATCACATGGTCCATGGCATCATCGTTCATGACCACCTCGAACGTGATAGTGTCCTTCTTAGGGAAGACCAGCTCGACGAACTTGGACAGCAGGTCGTGCCGCGCCCGCATCTCCATGGTGGCGAGCATGCCCTGGCAGAAGCGTCTCCCGCTGGCGTAGAACTTGAACACGTCCTGCCCCTCCTTGAGCAGGAGCGGCGTGTCCTTGCCGTCGCCAGTGCCGAGAAGGCTGAAGTTCTTGTCGAAGATGGAGTCCCTGGTGGCGAACTTGGTGGCCCAGGCCAGCGCGATGTTCTCGTTCTGCCGCTTCCCAGTGAAGTAGTTGAGCACGAAGCAGATCAGGAAGCTGACGCACGCGATCTCGACGGAGAAGGCGCGGAGGAGCTCAGCGGGGCTCCTCTTCGCGGCCGGCGCCGCCTCGGCCGCCGCCTCTGCGGAGGGATCTGACGGGTCGGCCTCGGCAGGCGCGGCGGAGTCGTCGGAGGAGATCGCTTCAGGGACGGGGATGCCCTCGAACTCGTCCTCGTCCCAGAGGTCGAGCGCCGGGGTGGGGTCCCGAGGTGCAGGCGTAGCGGGGTTGTTAGGGTTCGGCGCGGATGTCGTCGTGACGGGAGGCGAAGGCGCGGAGGTGGAGAGGGAGATGGGCGGAGGCGGCGGGAGGTCGACGCCGTCCAGCCCCTCCTCGTCATCGTCAGCATCGAGGCCGCCGGCCGCGGAGGGAAGGTCGTCGGAGTCGAAGCCCTCGAAGTTGGCGGCGAAGGAGAGGGAGATGTTGAGGGCGAGGAGCAGCAGGATGAGGAGGGTTGCACGCGGCGGCCGGAGCCGGATCCAGCTCGGCGCCGCCATAGCTGAGGAAGCGGAAGGGGAGGTGTGCTGGTGAAGACGAAGGGGATGGGTACTAGCGCGGCGGTGCTGGGGGAAGGTGGGGGATAATCGGGAAGATGCAGAGGCCGTGCGACTTGCTACTGTGGGAAGTGGTTGATCGTTGGGATCTGGGATTCATTTTCTCTCTTTTTTTTGGGTTCTTTTGGGTGTGATTTGGCAACGAAGCACATTTGCATCCAAAAAAAAAGAGAAGTGAAAAACGATCCAGACTGGCCAGTCACAAAAAAAAAAAATCCAGACTGGCTTTAATACAGGACAATATATATATACACTTCATAAGTTCTATTATAAAAACCGGACAAAATACAGTTAAAAAAAGGACAAAATATCTTTTAACCGTTTCTAAATAGTTTCTTAGATAGTTTTGCTGGTGTGGCATTAGGCTCCACGGCTCATTTGGCGTCTTGCTTTCTTCTTATATAAATGTGCAAAGTATTTGGCGACTGATTTTATAACTTTTATAGTTGATTTTTTATTTAATACATTTAGAGGCGCAAGTATTTATTTTAAGTTATCACATTCGAAATGGATTTTTTAAATGACCTTGAATGTTTGACATATCACATACAGAAATTATAGTTTCTAGTAACATCTATAACTTTATAGTTGATATATCTTTTTATTTGAGATAGTTTAGAGGCCCAAAGTTAACTTATTTTTGATTCTTTGCAAGTGACTTGTGGTCTTCATCAAAGTTGTACTATCTCAACATGATCTACAAGTTTGTAGTTGAGGTTTGGAGGTTCAAACTTTTATCATTTCAAAATTTCAAAAAGACAAAATCTAAAACTATGGAATTTAAAGCAAACATTTAGGCTTCTAACGACCCCAATTAAAAGTACGTTCAATAGTGTGGCCTAAGATAGAGCTTAGTTAGTTTTGGATAGAGATGGTAGTGCCACCTAAAACCATAGTACCGATGGTTTTTTACCAAATTTATAACATGTTTGGATCGGTTAGGGCTACTTTATTATTAGGGCTAAAAATCTATCTAAATTAGCATTTAACTCTTATAAATTAGAGTACTTATGTAGTTTTAGGGGAAATTTGGCATTTAGTAGTAAAAACAAATAAATTAGAAGGAGAGATGAATTCGTACTAATTCCGAATCGCGAGACTTTTATATTAGCTATCCATATGTCTTTATCGCTGATATATTTGACCATTCCATGTCCCGACATACTTTCAATACTTTACATACTCCCTCCGTCTCTAAGTAAGTGTCGTCGTTGATGTACATGTCACAAGTTGGACTCGATTTGTAGAAAATATGTGCAATATTTATATCTCTAAATAATCTTGTTAAAAAACTAGATTTAAAGATCTTTCCGATGATACTAACACAAATATTAACATATTTTAATATATAATTACCGACAACGATTTCTTAAGAAGCGAGAACGACACTTGTTTAAGGACGGAGGGAGTATTTGAGTTTGTATTGAACCTAATTTATGTGAGTTCGTATTAAATCTAAGTTATGTGTGACGAGGTGAGCTAAGTGTAACTCAGCTGTACATTGTTTTTAATGGTCTTGTTTTCTGAATTTGTAGTCTAACCTTAACGACGTCGTTCTTTCACTTGTAGATGATGTTATCCTAAAAGTGAAATACATATCGCGATTTTGTCAATCTCATAAAGGAAGATGTGCATGCATTAGTCTAAGGTAAAATATGCATCGCGTGGTTGCACCGTGTTTTAAAGAAAAGATTCATGTACGATGAGATGTCCAAGACATGTTAAACATGATGATGTTATACTATACTTCGACCTCCCAAATTAATACTTCTTCACTATCTTAAACTACAGATCGCCCTGCTAATGCGGGGAAATCCAACCCAAACTCCCAAGGGGTGTATGTGTACGGCTGAATGAAAATTGGAAAACACAAATTCGGTAGGGTTATGCACGCAAATAATAACTCTGCTCTTTCCTTTCCGAGGAAAACTGGTCAGTCCGATTCAGAGCTCCGCCGCGCGCGTCAGCCGATGGAGGAGCTGCAGGCCGCCGTGACGGCGCATCTGGACCAGGTGTCGGGCCTCGTGCAGGCGCTCTCCTCCGAGCTCCGCCGCGGCATGGGGCCCGCCGCCGACAACCTGCGCGCCTTCATCCGCGCCGTCGACTGGACGGTATTCTCTCCGAATCCCCCTGATAGGAGATCACATCTGGATCACCAAGACCTTGCTTTCTTTCCCCTCTCTCACTTCCAGAGCTGACAAATATCGTGCGATGTGACTGTGTTGCGCTTGAATGTGCTGCTGTTTCAGGAACCATGGCTCATGTGCTTGATGGCATTCCATGTGGTTCTGCTGCTCACTGCTGTAGGGTCCAGGAGGAATGCCAATTTCCAGCTATTCTTATTATTTCTTGCTTGTGAGTCTTTTGTTCCTTCTGTTATTACTAAGCATGCATTGCATATAAGCAAGTAGGATAGTGAGGGAAAGAGTATACGATTCCATCCACATTCCACATCAAGAACTGGCCGGTGCCGATAAATTTGCAAATTTCGTCAGCACAATTTCTAATCCAGGTTTATTTTGTTTAGCTCGTTTCCTTTGGTGCCATTTGATTCAGACCCTTCTGTCTGAAATTAAGTTAATGGGGGAAATTGTTCTTGACATTGATTTTGATCATATTATTCGTAATAGGCCAAGAGCAATTTAGATGTTTATACACCAGTTTATTAATATATCACTGGCTAGTGCATATCTCACCAACTATATCAAATAAACTAGTTTATTCAGCACTAACGTGCTTATATAAAAAAATCCTTGCCATTTTGCAATTGGATGATTGCTAGTGTGTGCTCGAGTTGAATCCACATCATTTTCTTACTGTCTCATTTAGATTTCTAATGCTATAAATTATTTATGTATCTGGATAAAGAAACCAATGATGGTATGAATATCATCTCACATTAGCTTGCAACACTAAATTACAATGAGATTTCGAAGATTGGAAAATTGGAACCTCATTTTGATTTGCTTTGGTTCTGATCAGGTTCATGGTTTACCTATGCAGATTCAGGAGTGTATCTATCTGAAAAGATGAACAGATACCTGGGAGAGCACTGGAAGAGCTTTGCCAGTCGGAATTATTTTGACCATTCTGGAGTTTTCATCTCTGTCGTCTGGTCTGGGCCCCTTATCTTCGTGTCTATTGTCAGTGTGGTTAGTAAAAATGTGGCTTACCCTGATGTAAAGGTTTTTGTTCATTATATTCAGTTGTTTATTTGCAATTTAGCTTATATATATTCCTACTCTTTGATCATTCCAGATTAGCAGCCTCATTGCATTATGTCGATTGATGGTGAAATGGAAGAGAGCAGAACTTAGGCACCGGGCTCGACTTGCTCGTGACAAGAAGGATTGAGAGAAGAGAAATAAAATCCTTACTATGGGAGAATGGAATGATTTAGTGATGAGTTTTTGTGTTCTCAGAAGGGCGCTCAAGAACTAAGTGCTGGAAATCCTGGATGAGCGAGGAGTGTCTATAGCAATTGTCCTTGATGATAATGAACTCCTGTAGCAGCTTGGCATACTTCATAATAGATACGGTATCTGTCTCTATCTTGTTTTACTTCGTAGATGCAAACATGGATGTAACCTTGATTGAAGTTGCCAAAATTTGTAGAAAAAAAGTTGCAGTTTTGTTTCCCATCACAAATATGAAATATGAGATGTTTTTATGTTGTTTGAAGTCTAACAATTCGAATCTTTGACCATAGTTACTTTGTGTATTGAGTTCAACGTGGAAGTGATACGAGCAGATTTTCCTTGAATTTTTTTAAAGAAGTATACATTTGACTTCAGAAAACTTCAAAATGCAATTTGTATGTGACTAGAGGGAGAACGGTTGGCATTGAACAAATGCCAGTATCCTCAAGAAAATAGAAAAAAAATGAAAAATCCAAATGTTCAGCTATTATGTTTCTTCCTATCAAATTTTGCGTCAATGGGTCGGTAGTTTAGTTGGTGCAAGTCTGTAGCTTAATGGATGTACGACTCTTAGTAATCTGCACCTCAGTCCTCACTTGGATTAAAAGCATATCTTGCCAACCATGTTCCTGACCTGAGAGCTTTTTAGCGAGATGCACAGAGCTGCATGTATGTGTCCTGAGCGTTCGGTTGCACATCTATAGAAAATCGGCCTTCGGGATGTTTTTTGGCCTGTGCACAAGTGCAGAATTGATGGGGCGGCCTTTCTCGTGTAGGTCATTTTTTTTGTTACTGAATGTTTGATGCACACATGTATTAATTAATGGCTTACAAGGATCTGATTTGACGTGTTACATATGAAACAAATCTGTGTAAGCACAGTGTTCATAATTTCTTCAGCTTCTTAGCTAACAGAGAATTACTAGACCTTTTCCTGAAGAAGAAAAAACCTAGGGCCCCAAGCAACGGCCAAGACGTTACAAGAGCAATGTAAGCAAGCAACCAGACTGACCTGCCCTGGGATCTACTGAGTTGGTTTATGGATTTCTTAACAGGACCAATGGCTTCAGAGATTCTGTTCGCATATGGCTCTTCTCGCTGCTCTTGAGATCCTCCATGTGCTTGAACAGTCATCGCGTTCCTTCTGAGCTGTTTTTATCATCCACCCAACTGTCACTCTCATTTTGTATTGCTCCGGTGTTTTGATTCTGTTGTATGTGTTGGACAACCATGCTATCATTGAGTTCAATTTCACCAAAGTTCTCGTTATGCAAGGAGTCACCGTTGTTAGGACCATCATTTGTTACTGCAGCTACCATTCCATCTTCCATGAAATTCACATACGGGCTCTTGTCAATTGATGATTCCAACGATGAGTGCAACTCATGCTCTTGTGCCTGCATTCAACTATAGCATGTTATACTATGTTAACCAGAGCTGATAAGTGATCTGTGAACTACGAAGCACCACCTTCTGCCGATGCATGTAGGGGCCATCATGCAGAGCACAGAGGAACTCCGAAACAGGCCATACCCACCTGTCAAGCATTTAGTAAGATACAGGCTGGACGTCAATCACTATTGGCTGATGAAATAGACTGAAGTCACACCTTTAAGTTAAAATGGAGATGCAAGGGCAAAAACCGAGTAATTGATGCTAAACATTTTTGCCAAATAACTTACCAAAGATTTCTAGCAGTTAGGCCTTCAAAGAAAGCAAGATGTCCGCCATTAGGTGTAGTTGCCAATACAATGTTTTTGTTTGCCCTAAATCAGAGCATGCATATGGGCCTTATCAACACATTAAACCAAAAAAACATTCAGAACAGTGAGCTTTCATTGTATGTTTACCTGCATTCATCCCAGGGAATGGCCTCCCTTGTGCAGAGGGGGTCATCTAAGGCACTGATACAAAGCAGGGGAACTGACACATTGCTGATATAATCCACACTGCTGCATTTGCGGTAGAATGTGTCCACTGTCTGAAAGGAGCTAGTCACTACATGGAGTTCACTCTTAAAAATTATACAACACCTAAATTACAACAACGGCAGGACGATTTTAAATAGCACTAGCTAACTGAATCAAAAGACCCATGATTATTATTGAGTTACAATGATAAGTTCTCTAGGTCATGAATTTTCTGTTGGAACTTGGAGCCCAAACCATATGATTCATGTTCAAGTAACCTGTATTCTATAAAGTACAAATACTCTACAAATAAAATTGGTATGCTAGAACTGACTGAAATTCCTCATACATCTTTCTCATCTCGACAATAACAAAGTGTTGCTGTGCCATCAGTCCAGAACTAAGGTGTCCAATTAAATATTTTCGTGCAGAGCTGCAAATTCCAAGGCTGCAATCCTTGATGCTGCCAAAAGTCCTCTAACAATAAATGTAACCCTTGCTTCTCCTGTCCGTAGCAAGTATTTCTTGTTTCCTTTGGTTTGTTAAGAGCTGAAATCAAACACATGTAGTCCATGCTACTAGTGAGGCCACAAAATACCATATGATAACCTCACTTTTGTAACCGTCTGCCCTGGATGCTGGATTGAATCAAGCAAGAGGCTTTTCTTCACGTCTTAGCCTTTTCCTAGTGGTTACTATTCGTCAAGTGGTTCGTCTGTTAGTCTAAAAGCCTGGTACGTGTGAGGTGTCTGAGAGCGAATGGATTGCCCCTCCCTTTGTACTTTATCCCTCTCTTAATGAAATGACTCACAGCTCTTCTACGTTGTTCGAGAATAAAATCAAGCGAGAGGCTCAAGTGTGCAACACGACATTGAGCAGACCATTACATGCTTTCGATAAGGAGTCATCTAATTGTTAACAATGATTCACTGTTTAAAATATAGTGCCCAAATTTTGAGTGCTCTTTTGTGTTAAATTTTTTTTAGTGCTCTTGAATTTCCTCTTTAATCTTTCGATGTGACTGTACTGTGTGTTTTGTGATAGCACTGTCACGTCAATTTAACTTTTGCATTTTCAATGGTCACCAGCCAGTTTCCCAATTATCAAAGTCAACGAGATGCCGTTTTGACAAAAATATTTTAGAATCGCATCCACATATTTGAAAGAGGTGCGATGTTATGGAATTATCAATCATGGATAATCTAATTCCATCATGTAAGCTACATATAAGGCAGCATTTTAGTAAAAAAAAATTGCTTTGGCTGGACACACTCTACTGTGTCAGTCCATTATAATGGAAAGAGTAGTCCACAAGCGAAATGGGCCGGTCGGGGGGGGGGGGCGGGGGCGTGTGCGTTGGGGGGTTCTGACTGACTCAGTTGTGGTTTTTGCTTTAGTCCTTTCCATTGGAATAAAAAAACGGTTACCACTGATGAGCAAAGAGAACAGGGAAACTGTAAACAATAATTATAGACAGTCTAAAAAATGGATACTTTCCTGATTGTGCAAAAGAAGATGGTGCCGATTTAGAATTAGAAAGAATACCTCATATTTCGCAACAACACAAGTGGCATGGCGGTCAAATTCCCGGATAGAGTGTGACTGATGAAAGAAAGAAAAAAGCGGGTAAGCACAACATGTCGTATAACCAGCTAATTTATTGAAATATAGTCAAACTGCTTATTAAATGGACTAAATCTGTTGTTTTTTAATGCAAACATAATACCACATAAACATGATAAGGACTGCGACCATGAAAATACAGATCAAGAATGCTATCTTACTGAAGTAATAGCTTCCCAGTTAGCAAGTCGTGCCAAGACTGGTTGATGTCTGTAAAAGTAACAAAGTTGAAAAATAGTATGGAACAAAAGAAGAATCTATTATATTGTTCAGTTGCATTATTAGAAAAAGAAAGATCTGCTAAGTTCAAAATGGTGGCGATCTAGGAAGGAGAAGCATCATCACATTCAATCAATGTGGCTAGGACTTTTTCAGTAATTAGTAAAGAGTAAGGTTCACAAGATAGCATGGGGAAGGGCTTAACAAGTACATACAGTTTTGCATATCCTTTGAGACCAATTGCAAGAGCTCTATCATAACATCGCTGCACAAGCTTGCGTGAAATAAATCTGTTGGTCACCTGCATAATTGCAGTGATATAACAATATACTATGTATAATCAGTAATTATCAAAGTGTTGTGTTGCCAACTGGAAGTAATAGAAGAGCATCATTTGTAACTTGTTAACTAAGACACCGAGGAAAGATGATTAGGCACAGAAATTGAAGTGATGGTATTTGAAACCACAGATGTGGTACAATTGATATGCAAATCAAAGTATTTCTGCATAAAGGCACAATTTAATTTGTTTTTGTTAAAAGCACAATTTAAAATCAGAAAAAGCTGCGAACCCCCTGCTAAATTAATTGACTATAGTCACTAACCAGCAGATCCCAGGGAGAACAAATAGATGCAGCACCAGCTATAGGTGTATTTTCACCTTCTTCTCCAAGATACTTGACCTAAATGGGCGATATATACGAAAATTTCAGAAGTAACCTTAAGCTATTAAGTAACAGTTGCAGTAATTTTTTCACAGGGTGGGAAAGGGGAAGAAAAACTAAACCCACCACAATATTGGCACCAATGCTTGCCCCAACAGTGAATAGTGGAGCCTTCGGATACTCTTGATGAAGGAAATTAACGACTTCACGCATATCTTCTGTCCACCCGGCATTGTAAAAACAATCAGAATGCCAACAGAAAAAAAAAGTAACAATAGGCAGCTAAGCCTTGTATCAGCAACTAATGTTGGTGATGATCCTTCTGGTGTTAGCATGTGTTTTTAAGGTTGACTAACTTACAAAAATTTCTTGGTTTTGAATACAAAATCGTGTCTAATCATAAGTTTTGATCTATGGTAGAACTTACTGTTATGGAGATGCCACCCAGACCCCTGTGGTTGCTTACAACAACATTCCATCCTTTGATTGCCATAGAAAAGACCAAGTGCTTCACATACTGCAATAAACCCCCCACATCTTGTTTAGAATAAATCATAAAGGTAGCTAAAATGAAACAGGGATTATACAGTCAACTTCCAGTTCTTGTTTAAACTGATCGACTTACAGCAGCACTAGAATCACTAGTTAATCCAGGTATCACAACAACAAGGGGTGTGGAATCATCCTTAAAAATGGTTCCATTACAAGATCCGACATCTCCAGCTGCAACATAGCACCCAAAAGGAAAAAAGGTTAACCATCCATTTGCTTACTAATCAATCTTAAACAATCTAAACTTGCAGAACCTGCAAGATCAGAGGCTAGTAACCAATCTAAGGCAAGGGTCCCACCATCACGAACAGTGTACAGCTGCCTGAAACATAAATAGTCCAATCACTGTGAAATATAACTACAGGTCTACAGTCATAGCATTGCAGTTTTTTATCTTGCACTGTAAGGTCACAATTTAAAAATACGCAGGTCTCTCCGCGATGTATCAAGCTGATATCTATAGCCACGAATTGCAGATTACAAAAATTAAACAACGAGAGTCAAGTATTTTCTGGACATAGGAAAAACAACTTTTGCCTCCCTACATACATAATATGTTCATGCTTATGTAATATTCCCTCCGTGCCAAATTATAGTTCTTTAACTTTGTCTTAAGTCAAACTAACTTAACATACACCATGAAATTAGTTTCATTAAATTTCATAATGTAATATTTCTTTAAGACATTTATTTGAACTTGAAGATGTTAATATATATTTTTTATGTAATATTTCTTTATGACATTTATTTGAACTTTAAGATGTTAACATATTTTTTTCTAAAAAATGGTCAAAATTAAAGAAGTTTAACTTGAGACAAAGCCAATGTGAACTATAATTTGGGCCAGATGGAGTACAAAACTCTTTTTGGACTTTGTGCAACAGCCATAAAACACATAATTGCATAGCCAAAGTTGAATTATCATGTGTCCATTCACATAGTTGCATCAGCTAAGTCTTAGTAAGGCATCAACAAAAACATAAAAAAATGTAGCAGTATAACCACTGTGTAGTAACTTAACTGCAGGGGAACTACCAAGCAAGTGAGCAACACATAAAAGCTTACTAATATCAGTAGTGACAATGATTTACTGTTTTACTCCAACCTCCGATAGGTGAATGAAGGTGGCCTGCCAGATATGCTCAGGAACAAGGTCTGCAAATGAGGACTCGCTAACCACGGAGTCGCCAGGTACCTACGCAACGCAACATTGGGGAAAAATCATAAAGCAAATTTTCTCCGGAAGGGGGAGCCAGAGCAAATGTCTCATAAGTCATCATGATAACATCCCAAACATGCCGACCTGCCGTGCAGCGAGCGGCACTTGGAAGCGACCCGGTGGTACACTTGAGACTCTGGGTGGAAGGTAAGCGAGACGCGGCCGCCGCGGAGGCCGCGGAGGAGGTCGCCGAGGAAGTGGAGCTCCAGGAACCTGTACAGGAGCGCGGCGGCGAGGGCGAGCGCCGCGAGGGCGTAGCGCGTCCATGGCACCAGCACCGCCGCGCGGAGAAGCAGCTCGCCCGCCGACTCGCCGGCGCTGGACACCGCAGCCTCCATCATTTTTAGGTTGGGGGATGCCGCGCCCGCGAGCGAGCTTAGTAGGGATCGACACCGAAAGGTCGTCGTCACCGATTGAGGAGGTCGATCTCGCCGCTGCGATGCGGTTGGGAAGAGAGCGCTGGGCAGACACGTAAGCTGTTTTTGTCGCTGAATGGACGCGCCGCAGCCTTGTGCGAGACACGCGAGTGACGAGACATCGTGTAACGTGTTTGGACACTGACACGCGGACCCTGTCCTAATAACTCTAGAAGGTTTGTAGTTATAGTTACTGCCGTGTGGACCCAATTGGCGGGTGCCACCGTTGACGACCTCACTGCCCATTCTATTCTTCGGTTCATAATCACAACAGGGTCTAGAAATCCAACCCAACAGGGCAAATAAGCAACACAAGCGGATGCAGAGTACTCCACTGCAGCTTCAAGATTCAAACACAGTCTTCACCAACCAAGATAGCTTCATCATTATATTGATGAAAGCATACGCATCACTGCATTACAAGCTTTAGAACAGGACTGAACATGCGTAAAGCAGTATACAGGAGACGATACGTCCCTTATTCTTATATATAGGAGTACTACACATTCGTCAGACCTGTTCCACACAGCCATACTAAAACAGTCTTGTTGATTCTCGTACGCCTTCACATAAGGCCCATGGTGCGTGTCGTGCCCTGGCGAGCGCCAGACCCAGGACCATGTAGCTGGTAAGTCTGGCTCGGCACAACCTGGAGAACACCTGGTTGCCCTGCAAAACAAACCAACAAGCAATAGCCAGGTTGAGAAGCAGCCTAGGTACAGGAATGGATTGAGGCCAAGATACAGAATGTCTCTCGGATAACGAGTGCTAGTGCGCGATGACTGATGATATAAAATGTGTTGTAGAGTTTTCACAAAAGGTACTGAATGATTTTTGACCATATCATTTTCGACATCTCAGTTAAAAGTAAAGTTGTAAACTAAATAAACCTGTCGCCAAAAAAAAAAAACATAGCATATACAATTACTCCAATGAATGAACAGATAAAGGTTCCAGTCCACAAGGAAAATGCTGAATTCCCTAATGTATTCTCTAGGGCCTCCGTCATCAATAGTCAAGAATATCACAATTCACAAATATTCAGTAGCTGTACGTCACTACACCACTACATACAGGATGAAGTTGTAACTTGTTACCATTCAAATGTCTGCCAAATCTGGATAAATCTCTAGTTATAAACTCGACAAATAACTTCTTTCTGTTCATTGGAAAGGCTGATGTGGCCCTGTTTGGATCCGTAGAGCTAATAGTTAGCTGCTGATAGTTAGCAGCCTGGATCCAAATAGGTCTAGCTAATTGTTAGTTGAATAAGGAATACCCAACTAACAACTATTTCACTAGTTGGAGCGTTGGACCAAACCAGCTAATATTCGCTAGCTAATTATTTGCAGCTAATGGATCCAAACAGGGCCTAAGAGCATGCTCCAAGAATATAATGGGAGCATTGCAGGACTTAGGTGCTCACAACATCAGTAAACTGTTCCACAATTCCCCAATTAGATTCTCAATTCCCTAAGTATTTTGTGTGCACATAACAATGTGTGGAGAGGGAATCACTTGACTAATTATTATCCTACAAAAAAAAATTAAGTCCAACCATCCATCAATCTACAGCTTTGAGATTATTATACTGTGAGCAAGGATTTCATGCACCATGGGAATACACTATTTTTTTTTTTATCATTTGGTCCAACTACAAACAAGACTAATGCTCCCTATGCAAAATTCCCCCCCAGTACAGCCGCGGCATGATGAAGCAAGGGCATCCGGAAGCAAGCAGTACAGCTTAATCACAGGAAAATATTTAAAGGGAGAACTCACCCTTGAGATCCTCGACCTGCTGGGGGGTGAGCTTCGCGGAGAAGCCGCTGGCGGCGGTCTTGTAGTGGTAGAGCACTGCGTCCCTGGCCTTCTGCTCGCTGCAGAACCGAAGGGGGAAAAATCACGGCGTCAGAAAACCAACCACGTTCCAAGTACAAAAAAATGGCACACCCGGCACAAATTAGAAATGCCCAAAATTTTATCCTAACAACAAGCGCGGGCCCGATCGAGTCCCGTTAGAACCGATCTGACGGATTACCTGCCGACGACGGGGGCAAGGGTGCGGAGGTGGAACTCCTCGGGCTCGGCGTCCTCGGGGCGGTCGACGTACACGATGTGCACGGCCGTCTCCTGTTCCGCGGCGGGGGCCGCCTGCTTCTCCGGCTCGGGCGCCGCCATGGCTGCTGCTGTTGCTGTGAGTGTGAGGAACAGAAGGATCAGGAGAGGGTTGCTAATGCTAAGCTGCCGGAGCTGCGAACTAGTAGTCTTCTTCATCGCCGTCGAGTTCCAGGAGGGGCTCGCCTTTATAGCCGTCCGTCCGGGCAGGCGGTGCCGTCGTGGCTAATCTGGATCTGGGGATGAGTCGGGTGACTCCGTGTGTCCATCGTCTCGGCATCTCCGCGTCCAACCGCCCGGCTGGCCGGCTGATTCTTCCTTCTCGGCGAAGTATTTTTCTGTTGCTGTTTGTTTGCCCGCACGTTTTGTAGACCAAGCCAGGTGGTTTGGCTTGTTCAGAAAGAGAGAATTGGTCGTGTGACATTATAAAAGACGCAAATTGGAATATTTGCTTTAAGATATCGGGGTTCTGTGTAATTAGGTCAATAGACATTAAGTCTAATTAAATATTTTTATAAAATAGATATAAAATTATATAAGTAACAAAAAATATACTATAATTTTTTCTACACTCTACGTGATGAGAACTATAGAGTATCAATATGGTTTTGCACGGAATGACTATTTTGCCCCTATTCATAAATAGACAAAGATAACCATGGTTAATTTGCTAATATGCTTGTAGGACGCTAAAAATTTTGGAAAAAATCATAGAATAAGTACTTCAATAAATCTTAACAATGCTAAAAATATTAGCTTAAAATAATAAGGTTTATACTGATATATTTAGTATTACTGAGTTATAGATTTATCTCATGTGAAGGTTAATTGATATACTAAACTTTGTTATTTTGATCTGATATTTTTATCACTGACATGATTTGGTAATATATGCATTCTGTGATTTTTCTAGTATTTTTAGTATCTTACAAATATATTAACCAATTAACCATGGTTATCTTTGTCTATTTATAAAGAGGAGCAAAATGGTCTTTTTAATGCAAAACAATATTTTTATTCAGTAGTTTTCATCATGTAGAGTGTAGAAGATTTTATAGTATAGT
This sequence comes from Bothriochloa decipiens, assembly GCA_023333625.1. NCBI lineage: Eukaryota > Viridiplantae > Streptophyta > Magnoliopsida > Poales > Poaceae > Bothriochloa > Bothriochloa decipiens. The sequence goes on along the minus strand of CM041639.1, from coordinate 35,569,866 downwards.
TTTATGACACTTATACGATTTTACATCTATTTAATAATAATGTTTGATTAGACTTGATGTCCATTAGTCTAATTACACGAAACTGCAGTGTCTTCAGGCAAATATCGAAAGTGGATGTGTACACCAGCCAATTTGCGTCCTTCGGGATGTCCCACAGCCAATTCTCCCGTCGGGAAAAGCATCCTTCCTCTGTGTCGTGGCTTGTTGTTTGCCTTTTTTATACCTCTCCTCTAGGTACAGCTATAGCATATGTTCGTACGCACTCATGCCCACTCAACACACGCACGCAACTTACACACTCGTGTACAAACAAACATATAACTACACTCAGATGTGATGACCGCGTCTTTCTTAAGATCAACCGAAGTCTTCTAATTCCGTGGACGACAGACGAGTTACAGTCCCCTTGTGGCTTCAGACGTGAGTGAAAGCTCCTTGGTGGTTTTGGTTAATTGATGACATGCCGTGTTGCTAATTATTTTGCTAAGTGAATGTAAACAAGGATTAGCAACATGAAATGATGAGGAGCTAGGTGGCGTGGAGGTGACCACATGATCATCATGATGCACTTGGTGCACATGAAATGACGATCAAAGCTCCGACGAAATCGAGACAAGCCCGTGGAGCTCAAGGCTAAGTTTGCTTAGGGCTTTTCGGTTTGGTGATCGAGACGCTTAGCGAGCGTGATCACATTTAGGATAAATGCCGTACTATTAAGAGGGGAAGTCACGGTTATAGCGATGCGCAAGTGCCTCTAGGTTTAAATCATCGAGCATATGCATTTCGGATCTAGAGCACTAACCAAATCGCCGTGAAAAAAATATTTTGAAAATGCTAACACTCGCACTTATAGTGGAGATCATTCTGTTGTGTTGGTGCTTTGGCAAAGGAGAAAATATTCGAGGTGGAGTGAAGTTGGAGTAAAGAGAGAAGATATAGTTCATGCAAAAAATGCATTTAGTCGTTGACACATGAGCATGCAACTAGAAGTGCTGGCTTGCTTTGCTTGCCGTATTTCTTTTGTATTCATGGATTTATTCTCTTTCATGAAAACGGCATGCACTGCATGCTGCCGTGCATGCATCTAGAGTTTGGATCGATGAAATATCATCAAGGAGCCTTGGACGCTGGTCCGGACGCAGCCGTGGGATGCTCTGGACGCTGCCCATGCGTCCAGCCTTTGGAACTCGACGATGGCCATTTTTAGCAGGGCGTCGGACGCGGCAGGATGGAACGCTGGACGCTGAGTCCTGGCGTCCAGACATGCACTGCTGTTGGTGGTCCCGGAACATAACGGTGCAGACGCTGGATCGTGCGAGTCCGGAGCCACCTGGGGACGCAACACAGAGAGGCTGCAAGGCGGGCGGAGCGCCGGACGCTGGGGACGCGCGTCCGGAGCCCCCGTCCGGACGCGTCCGCATGCCAGCAACGGTCTAATGACATTTGAACTGAGTTACACAATGCGGACGTGCTACAGTAACTCGGCCGAGTCCGGAGCTATGCGCAGGACGCGTCCGGAGGTCGGTTTTTGAATCCAAGTATTTCGCGTGTAGTTTTTCTAACGCGCAGGACGTGTCCGGGGGTAAGCGCAGGACGCGTCCTGCGATCCCGAGCTGAGCTGGACCACTTGCAAACGGCTAGTTTCAGGAGATGGCTTAAAACTACCTCCATGGCCGCTCATCGGAGGTCTCTTTTGCCCATTCTAACATCCTAGAGCACCTGAAGAGACTCCCTCCACTCATCTTCTTGCATTGTTGTTTCATTCAAAAGAGAGAGAGTGAGATCCAAGTGCATTTGCTTAGTGTTTGTATCTAGAGGCACTTGTTCTTCGTGATCGCTACGAATTTCTTGTTACTCTTGGGTGATTTTCATCACCCTAGACGGCTTGGTGCAGCGGAGGTGTTGAGCTCGATTTGGAGATTGTTCGAGGCCACACCCGGTGGATTTATGAGGGGTTCTTGAGCCTTCCCCGTGGGAGTTCGTGAACACTGGCTACTCTAGTGGAATCGTGGCTTGGAGAATCCTCATCTTGTGTTGATAGTGATGCTCCCGAGGCTGTGGGATTGGCTAAGCCGACGCCATTTAGTGGGCACATCTACAAGTGGGTGTATCGCCACAACGAGGACTAGCTTGCCGGGAAGCAAATGAACCTCGGTAAAAAATCATTGTGTCAATCTTGATTTCCGAGGTTTCTCTCTTGCATGTGATTGTGATTGTGGTGATTGGTTCATCTTTGCTTCATCGGTGGTATATCAATCCAATCCACTCTCTTGCACTTACTTATATATATATCTATCTTATGTAGTGTTAGTTGCTAGCTTAGCTCTCTAGTGTAATTAGTTGTAGTATTCTAGATCACTAAGAGTAAGATAGCAACCTAAGTTTGTTGGTGTGATTAGAGATCATAGTCTATTTCTAGAATTGTGTAGGTGGCTTGCATAGCTTAGTTGTGCTAGTGCTAGAAAGAGCTTCGCCATCTTAAGTACTAATCAGTTGTTTTAGTGCTTTGCAAGAAATTTTTATAGGCTATTCACCCCTCTCTAGCCATTAGGACCTTTTACGTGGTATCAGAGCTGAGGCATCGTTCGTGAGTGATTTAACAACCTATGGTGAAGAATGGCTTCATTAAGCTTGCACATCAACAACACCAAGAGAGCACCACCCTTTGATGGTAATGATTATGCTAAGTGAAAGCTAAAGATGAAGAGTCATTTCAAGTCAATCAATAGAGAGGTGTAGAATATGACTGAAACAAAATTCGAGGTTGCAAGACTGGAAGCACCAACACCGGTTGAAGAGAAGAAGCTTCAATGCAATGACATTACGGTGAGTGCATTTCATGAGGCTCTTGATGACAAGGCATTTGAGTCATCAAAAACATAGAGGTGGCCCATGACATTTGGGCTAAGCTTGACGAGGCATATGAGGGCTCTGAAAGTGTGAAGATGGCAAGAGCATACATGCTTCAAGAAAAGTTTGCTAGCTTCACAATGAAAGAAGATGAGAGTGTACCAGAGATGTTTCATCGGCTACAAGTGATTGTGAATGAGCTCAAGGCATTTGATGAAGAAGTCAAGAATAGTCAATTTTCAACCAAGTTCATGAGATGTCTTCCCAAGAGGTTTGATATGTTAAAGACCATCATGGTGAAGACAACAATGAAGGAGAAGCCAACTCCAAATCAAGTCCTTCAAGAGGTCATGGCCGATAATGAGTTTAGAGAAAATCATGAGAAGGAAGGGTTAGTCAAGAAGAAGAAGAAGGAAAGTGAGAAGAAAGATGATGACAACAAGAAGAGCTTGGCATTCAAGGCTTCATCCTCCAAAAGCAAGAGCAAGAGCAAGAAGCAAGATTCATCAAGTGAAGAAGAAGAAGCTAGCTCTAACAATAAGGATGATGGTGATGAGTTGAGTGCTCTATTTGTCAAGGTTGGCAAGCTATTAAGGAAGAAGACTCACACAAAAGGAAGCAAGAAGTCATCATCTTCATCTTCATCTAAGAAGAGTGAGCACACCATAAAGTGTTTTAGATGTCATAGAAAGGATCATCTTGTTGGCAAGTGTCCCTATGATAGTGTGATGAAGATGCCGTGGAAAAGCAGGCTAAGAAACAAAAGAAGAAGAAAGAGGCTTTTCAGAAGAATGAGTCTCATGTTACTACTTGGGAAAGTGATGCATCCTCAAGTGAAGATGAGAGTGACAAGAGAAGCAAGAAGAAGGAGCATGCTAGTCTTGCAATCCAAGAGAAGATTTCACTCTTTGATACTCCATCGACATGCTTCATGGCTAAGGCCTCTAAGGTACAATCTGATGATGAGAGTGATCATGATAGTGATAGTGATGATGATAATGGTCCAACTAAGGATGAATTGTTTATTATGCTTGAGGATTGTAAAATTGACTATAAAAATACTAGAAAGGAATGCAAGAACTTGACCAAGGCTAATCAAACCCTTGAGCAAGAAATTGAGGAGCTTAGAGTATCTTATAAGAGTCTAAAGGAAGACCATAAGAAGCTTCAAAAGTCTCACACCAAGCTTGAAAAGGATCATTCCTCTCTTAGTGAACAACTTGGTAGCATGCCACTTCAAGTCGAGAAAGCTAAAACTTGCAACATAGGCATATCATGTGATATCATTGATGAATCTTTCTATAAGCCTATTGTTGTTGCTCTATCTAACCCTTCTAGTAGCACTTCCACTTCTAGCTCATCTAGTAGTGATGGATTCACTTGTGATTCCACACTAATGGTTGAGAATGAGACTCTCAAGGAGAAGGTAAGAAACCTCAATCATACCTTGGCTAAGGCTTATGATGGTGAGGACCGCTTGCTTATATGCTTGGGTAGCCAAAGGGCTTCTCTCTACAAAGAGGGATTGGGCTATACCCCCAAGAAAGGCAAGGCTGCTTTTGCTGCTCACAAGACTAGTTTTGTGAAGAACAATGGTAGCTATTGCAAAAGTTGCAAGCAAGTTGGTCATGTAGAGCAAAGGTGTATGAACAAGCAATCTCATGTATCCTCAATTAAGCTTGATTCATGCTATGTGCTTATCAAAAAAGCTAATGGTATAAAGACTAGATTTATTAGTACACCATAGATGAGCTCAAAGAAGAAAGACATTTGGGTGCCAAAGAATTTGGTCACTAACCTTGTAGGACCCAAGCAAGTTTGGGTACCTAAAATAGATTGATCTTGTCTTGTAGGTCAATTACAATGCCGGAGGGAGACATTGGGTGCACTAAGCATATGACTGGGGATTCCTGTATGTTCAAGTCAATTGATACAAGTGACAATGGTGGATTTGATTCTATCACTTTCGGCAACAACATGAAAGGCAAGGTCAAAGGGCTTGGTAAAATTGCTATATCCAATGACAAGAGTATCTCCAATGTATTGCTAGTTTAGAGCTTGGATTTCAATCTTATGTCGGTGTCACGATTTTGTGATCTTGGCTACAAGTGCATCTTTGGCAAAAATGATGTTGAAGTCATAAGTGAAGAGGATTTAAGTTTGATATTCAAGGGATTTCGGCATGGTATCTTGTACTTGGAGGATTTCAATGCTAGTGATTCTAAACTCATATCTTATTTGCTTAGCAAATCTAGCAAGGGTTGGTTATGTCATAGAAGGCTTGGTCATGTTGGAATGAAGCAATTAAACAAGCTAGTGAGGCATGACTTGGTTAGAGGCTTGAATGATGTTACTTTGAGAAGGATAGACCATATAGTGCATGTCAAGCTGGCAAGCAACATGGAAGGCCACATCCTAGTAAGAGTGAAATGAGCACACTAAAGGCATTTGAACTATTGCACATGGACTTGTTTGGCCCAACAACATACACAAGCATTGGTGGCAACAAGTATAGTTTGATTATTGTTGATGACTACACTAGATACACTTGGGTGTTCTTTTCTATGACAAGAGTGAAGTCTTTGACCTATTCAAATCATTTGTCAAGAGAGTTCAAAATGAGTTTGAGACCACCATCAAGAAGATTAGAAGTGACAATGAGAGTGAGTTCAAGAACACAAGAATTAAAGAGTTGTATAATGAGCTTGGAATTGGACATCAATTCTCACCAACCTACACTCCCCAATCCAATGGTGTAGTTGAATGGAAGAATAGAACCTTGATTGACATGGCAAGAACAATGCTTTGTGAGTACAATGTTAGCCAAAGGTTTTGGTGTGATGCTATCAACACGGTTTGCTATTCTTGCAATCGACTCTATTGCCATGGGAAGCATGAGAAGATACCATATGAGCTATTGAATGGAAGAAAGCCCAACATCTCATACTTTAGAGTGTTTGGATGCAAATTTTACATTCTAAGAAAAGGCACTAGACTTGGAAAGTTTGACAAGAAGTGTGATGAAGGGTTCCTACTTGGATATTCCACCAATAGTAAGGCATATAGAGTATGGAACTTGGCAAATGGCACCTTAAAAGAAGTTCATGATGTTGAGTTTGATGAAACCCAAGGATCTCAAAGTGAAGTCCAAAATCAAGATGATGTGGGTGGAGATCAATTGACCAATGCAATGAGACACATGGACATTGGGGACATTCGGCCAAGACAAGTTGATGATGAAGATGAGATGCAAATGACTAGTCAAGAGGTTCAAATCGATACAAATCAAGTACTAGTGGCACACAAGGTGAAGCTCAAGATCAAGGTCAAGATAGTTCAAGCAATCAACTCCAAGTGCTTCAACCAACAAGTGTTGCAAGAGATTATCCTCTAGATCAAATCATTGGTGAATTGGAAGAGGAGTAAAAACTAGAACAAGATTGGCAACCATTTGTGAGCATTACTCATTTGTGTCATTTGAAGAGCCAACCAAGATACAAGATGCTTTGAAGGATGTCGATTGGGTAAATGCAATGCATGAAGAACTAAACAATTTCACAAGAAACTGGTTTGGGAGCTTGTTGAGAGGCCTAAGAACTACAATGTGATTGGCACCAAATGGGTCTTCAAGAACAAGCAAGATCAAAATGGCTTAGTTGTGAGAAACAAAGTAAGATTGGTTGCACAAGGATACACTCAAGTTGAGGGTCTTGACTTTGGAGAAACCTATGCACCGGTGGCAAGATTGGAGGCAATTAGAATCTTATTAGCCTATGCTTGTCCCACAACATTAAGCTATATCAAATGGATGTGAAGAGTGCATTTCTCAATGGGTACATCAATGAGTTGGTCTATATTGAGCAACCTCCTGTTTTTAAAGATATCAAGAAGCCCAACCATGTTTACAAGCTTAAGAAGGCATTATATGGTTTGAAGCAAGCACCAAGAGCATGGTATGAGAGGTTAAGAGATTATCTCCTCTCTAAAGGGTTCAAGATGAGAAAGGTTGACACTACTCTTTTTACCAAGACGATTGACAAGGACTTGTTCATATTGCAAATCTATGTGGATGATATCATCTTTGGTTCTACCAATGAAGACTTTTGCAAAGAGTTTGGTGAGATGATGGCTAGTGAGTTTGAGATGTCAATACTTGGAGAGCTTAGTTACTTCCTTAGACTTCAAATCAAGCAAATGAAGAATGGCACATTCATAAGTCAAGACAAGTACATCAAGGACATGATCAAGAAGTTCGGCTTGTAAGATGCTAAGTCAATTAATACACCTATGGGCACCAGTGGTGGTTTGGATCTTGATGATAGTAGCAACATGGTTGACCAAAAGCTCTATAGATCAACCATTGAAAGCTTGCTCTATGTCACCACTTCTAGGCCGGACGTGATGTTTAGTGTATGCATGTGTGCAAGATATCAAGCATCTCCTAGAGAGAGTCACTTGACGATGGCCAAGAGAATATTGAGATATCTCAAGGGCGCTCAAGATGTTGGTATATGGTATCCCAAGGGGTCTAGCTTTGAAATGAGTGGATATTCGGACTCCGACTATGCCGGTTGCAAGATTGATAGAAAGAGCACAAGTGGCACATGTCAATTGTTGGGAAGGTCTCTAGTGTCATGGTCTTTAAAGAAGCACAATAGTGTGGCACTTTCCACCGCCGAAGCCGAATACATTAGTGCAGGGAATTATTGCGCACAACTACTTTAGATGAAAGCTACCTTAAATGACTTTGGAGTCAAGTTCAAGCATGTGCCTTTGTTTTGTGACAATGAGAGTGCTATCAAGATGACCAACAATCTGGTTCAACACTCAAGAACAAATCACATTGATGTGAGGCACCACTTCATAAGAGATCATCAACAAAAGGGTGATATAAGCATTGAGAGCATTGGCACCGAAGATCAACTAGCCGATATATTCACCAAGCTACTTGATGAGAAGAGATTTTGCAAGTTGAGGAATGAATTGAACATACTTGTTCTTAAACATGAGTTGATGCAACCCCCATATATTTGACATACCTCTCCTTCGACTAAAGCAAGGTAAAGTTATTTGGCATGTCATTCATACTTGTTTAGGACTTGTTTTTAGATCATCTAGACACATATGCATCTATAAGATCATTCATAAAAATCAAATGAATTTGATGGATGTATGGTACCACTATTGCTTCTATGCTTGATATGATCTAGTGGTAGCATATGACATGTTTGTGAGCTTGCAATCCTAGTGTTGATTCTAGAAAATGAGCTCAAGATGTGTAATTCAACATGGTCAAGATAACCCTTTTTTATGAGGTGTGAAGAAGTTTTCCCTTGGTTCAAACCGAATTATATATTCTTGGCAAGTGATCTAGGTTTGACCACATGTTGATTCTCACCATGGCTTGATTGATCTAATTCTCTCCACTATTTACCCTTCTTGGTGATTGTTGACAAAGGGGGAGAAGTAAGTCACAAGAGCTATGTGGCAATGGTAGGGGATCAATTAAAATTTGAGCAAACAAACAGGGGGAGCAAGCTTATGGACTATTTGTTGCATTTGTATGTGCATGAACATAATGAGATGTTGCATTGCAAGATTTAAATTTAGTATTCATGCTTGAATGGTGTATGCTAGTATAGAACTTGAATGGTGATATGAAGTACTAGTATGCATAGGTGGTAACTAGACATAGTGCTTTATCTTTCAAATCAAGATATTATGCTTGTAATGTTGATCTCACAAGGTATATTGAGTTTTGATCTATGTCTAACTACAATGGTGCTAAGGATGGTTTATTATCGCACTCCGATTGGTATCACGCTTCAAAGGTCCATTCTATAAACCTTAGCATCATTTTGGTAGAAATAACTCTCCCATATTTCATATCTATGCATATGTGATGAATTGAATCAATCATATGAAAGCACATATGTAGGGGGAACTATTTACCAAAACCGAAGTTAAAATGTTTGTCCAAACTTTGCTTCATGAACAAAATGCACTGGACAAACAATTCAATTTCATCAATTGAATTTATTTTCCATATCTTTGTGATGGTTGTCATCAATTACCAAAAAGAGGGAGATTGAAAGCTCCTTGGTGGTTTTGGTTAATTGATGACATGCTGTGTTGCTAATTATTTTGCTAAGTGAATGTAAACAAGGATTAGCAACATGAAATGATGAGGAGCTAGGTGGCGTGGAGGTGACCACATGATCATCATGATGCACTTGGTGCATGAAATGACGATCAAAGCTCCGACGAAATCGAGACAAGCCCGTGGAGCTCAAGGCTAAGGTTTGCTTAGGGCTTTTCGGTTTGGTGATCGAGACGCTTAGTGAGTGTGATCACGTTTAGGATAAATGTCGTACTATCTAGAGGGGAAGTCACGGTTATCGCGATGTGCAAGTTCCTCTAGGTTTAAACCATTGAGCATATGCATTTCTGATCTAGAGCACTAACCAAATCGCCGTGGAAAAAATATTTAAAAATGCTAACACTCACACTTATGGTGGAGATCATTTTGTTGTGTTGGTGCTTTGGCAAAGGAGAAAATATTAGAGGTGGAGTGAAGTTTTTTTTGACAACTGGTGGAGTGAATTTGGAGTAAAGAGAGAAGATATAGTTCATGCAAGAAATGCATTTAGTCGTTGACACATGAGCATGCAACTAAAAGTGATGGCTTGCTTTGCTTGCCGTATTTCTTTTGCATTCATGGATTTATTCTCTTTCATGAAAACGGCATGCACTGCATGCTGCCATGCATGCATCTAGAGTTTGGATCGATGAAATATCATCAAGGAGCCTTGGACACTGGTCCGGACGCAGCCGTGGGATGCTCTGGACGCAGCCGTGGGATGCTCTGGACGCTGCCCATGCGTCCAGCCTTTGGAACTCGACGATGGCCATTTTTAGCAGGGCGTCGGACACGGCAGGATGGAACGCCGGGCGCTGAGTCCTGGCGTCCGGACATGCACTGCTGCTGGTGGTCCGGGACCATAACGGTGCAGACGCTGGATCGTGCGAGTCCGGAGCCACCTGGGGACGCAACACAGAGAAGCTGCAAGGCGGGCGGAGCACTGGACGCTGGGGACGCGCGTCCGGAGCCCCCGTCGGAATGCGTCCTCGTGCCACCAACGGTCGAATGACGTTTGAACTGAGTTAAACAATGCGGACGCACTACAGTAACTCGGCTGATTCTGGTGCTATGCGCAGGACGTGTCCGGAGGTCGGTTTTTGAATCGAAGTGTTTTCCGCGCAGTTTTCAATGCACAGGACACGTCCCTGTGACCCCGAGCTGAGATGGACTAGTTGCAAACGGCTAATTTTAGGTGATGGCTTATAAATACCTTCTTGGCCGCTCATCGGAGGTCTCTCTTACCCATTCTAACATCCTAGAGCACACTTTGAGCTGAAGAGATTTTCTCTACTCCTCTTCTTGCATTGTTGCTTCATTCAAAAGAGAGAGAGTGAGATTTAAGTGCATTTACTTAGTGTTTGCATCTAGAGGTACTTGTTTTTCGTGATCGCTGCGGATTTTTTTGTTACTCTTGGGTGATTCCCGTCACCCTAAACGGCTTGGTACAGCGGAGGTGTTGAGCTCGAGTTGGAGATTGTTCGAGGCCGCACCCGGTGGACTTGTGAGGGGTTCTTGAGCCTTCTCCACGGGAGTTCGTAAATTGGCAACTCTAGTGAAATCGTGGCTTGGAGAATCCTCATCTTGTGTTGATAATGCCGCTCCCGAGGCTGTGGGATTGGCTAAGCCGACGTCGTTTGGTGGGCACATCTCCAAGTGGGTGTATCGCCACAACGAGGACTAGTTTGCCGGGAAGCAAGTGAACCTCGGTAAAAAATTACTGTGTCAATCTTGATTTCCGAGGTTTCTCTCTTGCATGTGATTGTGATTGTGGTGATTGGTTCATCTTTGTTTCATCGGTGGTATATCAATTTAATCCCATCTCTTGCACTTACTTATATATATATATCTTGTGTAGTGTTAGTTGCTAGCTTAGCTCTTTAAGGTGTAATTAGTTGTAGTATTCTTTATCACTAGAAGTAAGATAGCAACCTAGTTTTGTTGGTGTGATTAGAGATTGTAGTCTATTACTAGAATTATGTAGGTGGCTTACATAGCTTAGTTATGTTTGTGTTAGAAAGAGATTCGCCATCTTAATTACTAATCTGTTATTTTAATGTTTTATAAGAAATTTTTATAGGCTATTCATCCCTCTCTGGTCATGAGGCAGACGCTTGCCTTCGTTGTCGTTGGTGGCGGTTGCCACGGATGTGAAAATTGGAAGCATCTAGGGTGACTGTTGTTGTTTTCTTTCTGTTGGAGTCCTGCATCTTGTTGATGAAGCAGCACGCCAGTTTGGATCTCAAAAAAAAAAAAAGGTAGAAAAATCTAAGCACTTATTCTAAAATTGAATCTAACAATCTACCCTACATACCTATTAGACATATTTGCTACAAAGATAATAATCACTACCATGATAAAATCCAGACAACCCTTATTTTTTATCCAAAATCTTAATTTATATTCACTGTCTAGAATGCAAAAATCTCACTATGAGAATGTGGTCCAAACACACTCGGGAGAAGCCATTTTGAAGGACAACACCATTTTGAATACTGCTCACAATAAGTCTGCAATGGAGGGACCAAATTGTAGAATTTGAATTTCCACTATAATCAAATATTCGTAGTCGATTGGAAGAGAAACCAAAGGTAACAACTCACAATAAGTCAGAAGCCTATTGAGTACTACTAACTTGAACAGCAAACTAGTGCCCAAGGGGATATTAATTAAGCAGATGGTCAAGTAAACGTCTCATGGGAAGAAATGCACACCCGATTCCAAAATCTTTTATCTTTAAATGTTTGCAAAGTTACACAACCCATTGTGACAGAATTTGCAGGATTTCATCCAATTTTACTGGATAATGCTCGAACATATGGCTTACAAACTCCAAAAGGTTTGCTGCAGAGTGCAAACAAACTGTACAACTTCCTATCCAAAAACACAATCAGGTGTGCCTATACAAAACCTTGCTCCCTGAACAAAACCATATACCACACATACAGTTCAACAAAACAAATATATTACATAGTGGAGAAGGCTTAAATATACTACTACGCCAGAATTGCATACATTCTATCAAATTCAGCAGGCAATAAAGCCAATTATCTACATTCAGACACGTCACAGGCAGCATTCAGATGTGCAGTGAGGTCATATCCAGCTCCCCACTTTCGCGAACCTCCCTTACCCTCTTATCACACTCATCTTCTTCTTCCTCCTCCTCTTTGGGTTCGCTCTCCTCTTCCTTTTCCTCCTCATCTGAGCATTCTTCACTGTAGCCATAGCCTGATCTCGATGATTTTGGCAAGGTTCTTGCCTCCTTGACAATCCTCATGATTTCTTCAGTTGTTTGGTCTGAAAGGGAAGATACACTGTTGTCCCTCCTGAAGTAGGATAACTGCACCGGTTCTGTGAGCTCCCTCGGCAAGTTCTTTAGGAACCATGGATGGCTTTTTATTTCCCTCATGGTAATTCTCTATGAGAAATTCAAGATTGCAAACAAGGTAAGCCACTTGTAGACCCAATAACCATGCTGATACAGTGACACTACAATTGAGAGAGAGTTCATTGTATTACACTATTACCCTTAATGGATTGCTAACAAAGATACGTGAAATGAGCTGTCTGCAATCATCAGATATGTGAATGTTGTCTGGGATATTATATTGAATCGCTGCTATTCGCTGAAAAAATAGGTGTAAATGTTAGGGGGCAAGACATATTTTTCCTCAATATGTGAAGAGCATCCATAGCATAGGCACCTAGCTGTCACCTGAATGGTCTTTCTAATATTTTTAGGATCATCCTGATCTTCAAACGGGTAGGCTCCCACAAGCATGACAAAAAGAGTGACTCCACAGGACCATACATCTGCAAGCTACACTACCAAAATACACTGGTCAATTGTTATTACTCAGTAAAACCAGGTACTAATGCTGTTTGAAAGGAAGCAATGAAGCGGAAGTGTTTCATTTGTGCTCCTACCATATTCATATATTTAATTTAATATTTAAAATTAATAATAATATGAGCTAAATTAGGATAAAGAACCACCAAAAGCAAAATTGTAAATGATCAAGCTATAGTTACTCGTGGCATGCTTGAACTGGCTATGGATATGACTCTGGTCAATATCCCAATAGTTAGCTTTTTAATGGAGATCAAGTAGTGACATCAACTGGATAACTTCATTGAGATAATTTCTGCCACGTCTAGTGTCATCACAGTGCCATGATAACAAACAAAAGCTTTATCGACTGTATCATTTTCACAATAAAAAAATTCAAGGAAACTAAAGCAAAAAGGAAAAGTATGAGTATCTGAAAAGGCACAGAGATATCAGATATGACCATTTTGCCAAGAATAAATAAATTATGCAACATCAAGTCATGAAATGTTTTGAGATGAATTGATTGACCCTATAATTTAAAAGATTTACCATCGGCCCATCGCCAGTTCGCACTCTAACGCTTGATTTCAACAACCCTTGATGAGAACAAAGGGTTCTGGTTTATGTATAGGGATCTTCTTAAGAATCACCTAATTTAACAATTTAACTATATATATAAGCAGCTACATGAGTGAAACTTGCTGAAATAAGATACAATGACAAACTCTCTAGCACATTTTTCTATTTTGATTCTTGTATCATGATTCAACTAACAGAAGCTAACTGTTGATTTCCACTGTTTATACCATAACAGAGTT
>CM041639.1:35535176-35548259 GCA_023333625.1 Bothriochloa decipiens | reverse complement strand
CCCCCCGCCGCGGGCGCGCGAGGGCTCACCGGAGCTCCGGCAAGCCATCGCGCACCTGCGGCGGCCCTCCTTCTTCCCCCTCCCCCGCCCTGCTCCCGCCGCCGCTCGCCGGAGTGCGCCCCCGCCGCCTACCCAGCCCATCCGGCCATCCTGCCCCGCCCGGCTCGGTGGCGCTGCCGCCGCCGTACCGCCACCACCGCCGTGTCGCGGCCGCCGCCAGGCCGGCCGGCCGGATTCTACAGCCGGAGAGGGAATAGGAGGGAGAGAGGGGCCGTCGGAACCCTAAACCTCGCCGCCGGCGGACCCCAATTCCAGGGGAAGGCCGGATTTCATGGAAGGTCCGCCGCCGGCGCCGCCTCGTCCACCGCCCCGGCCGCGGCGCCCTCGCCGCCGGCCGCTCCGCCCGCCATCCGCATCCATGCGCCGCCTGCTTCGCGCCCCCGCAACCGCCCGCAACCGCCTGCATGCGCCGCTTTTGCCGCTATGCCAAGTAGCGTGCGTGCGTCGAATAGCGATTGGGGCCTCAGGCTTCAAGGTGCTAACACATGATTGGTCCTGGTGGCCGATGCGAGACGGCACGGACACTGGACACCCAAGCACACTGCCCCCAAGGCCCCAATACGCTGCTATTTCTTTCAATTACTTTTCGGGGAAAACGTACCCTACGGCAAATGATTTGATCGAGCACCTCTCACTTTCCCATCGTGCAAAAGCGCAACGAACATGACCGCAACAATCAACACGCCGTGACCTCGTCTCCTCCTCGAGCAGCCATCGTCCACCGCCGCTTCCCAACTCCATTTTCCAGCTAGCGAAAGAGTATATCTGCAGCAACTGTGTGCGGCAGCCGTCATCCACTTGTACCCTCCCCACGTACGGAAACCAATACTATAGCTCCAAATTGGACATGTTCCGGCCTCCGGCACGAGGAGCGTGTCAAACGTGCAACCAATCCAAGCGAACAGTTTCGGCGCCACAGGCTCGAGACTATAAAACCTGTCGCACGCGTCCATTCCCCTCGTATCGCATCCATTTCTCTCTCTCTGCTCTGCAAGCTTCATCTGCAGTAGGCAGCAAGCACGACGAGTCGCTGCTAGCAGCCTACACTACTGGTGCCTTTTTTTCGAGATCGTGACTTCACGCCTTTTTCATTAAGAAGAAGAGCCGAAAGAACGACAAGGTAACCAATACAATAGATTCACAAGTAGTTCATAGATTACCAACGAAATCCACAACACAAACACAAAACAAGAAAAACGAGGGGGGACCTCCACCAGACAACCCCAGCTAAAGATGTAGCTAATACAAAGATCTCAACACTCAGGTGGCTAGCAGTGAGCGGAGCCGCAAACTCCAGATAACAAAGCATCCGTCCAACCCAACCTCGGCAGCTAAGCATCTGCCAAAAAGACACGGCGGCAAAGCATCCGCCCGAACTCTAGATGGCCAAGCATCCGTCCCCACCTCAGCGACCTCAACGGACACATCCGCCGAAAACGTGTCCTCGGTGGCAAAGCATCCACTGAAAACACTTCGGTGGCAAAGCATCCACCGGAATAACCCGCTCCTCCGAGTCACAAGGGCCAAAGCCCTGGACCATGGGCGAGGAGGGCATACCTGAAGAGAGCACCTCGGCGGCGAAGCATCTGCCGGAAACACCACGGTGGCAAAGCATCCACCGGGAAGACCACTACTGTAGCTACAACAGATAATAGCTGGCATACCTAGGTGAGGAGGAACATGAAGCACGATTAGGCGCAGCACGACGACCAAAGGGACCGCGCGGGAGAGGCGGCGAGCAGCAGGCTGGCATGGACTTCAAAGACAACGCCTTCAAGAAGAACTGCGATATCGTAGCGCCGCCGCTGCTTGCCCAAACTGGGCTAGGTTTTCACCTCGAAGGTCCATGCATGCCACCAACCCCCAAACCCAAGAGCTGATCGATTGAAGGAGCGGCGTGCACCACCAGGCATGCCACCATGGCAGAGCTCGTGGGCCACACACCACCACCGGTCCTGCCACCACGGCAACACTAGGACGGCGCAAGGAGCGGCGCGCGCCACCAACCCTACCGCCATGGTAGAGCTCGTGGGCCACGCACCGCCACCGGTCCTGCCACCACGGCAATACCGAAGCACCCTCAACGCCAAGCTCCATCTCAGGGGGTGGGCGGCCACCGCACGCGCAGGGGACACGGCGACCAAGCCCCCGAAGCCGCCAGCGCCAGAACCCGAGACACCAGACGCCATCGTCGGAGCACAGCCACCGGCCAGCCCCAGTGCCAGCAGCCGCCAAGGGGGGCGGATCCGACCGGCAGCCGGCAACCCTGGCCCCTGGAGCCCGGCCGCACACCCGATCCAGCCGGCCGCGCTGCCGCACGCGAGGGTGGTGGGGTAGGGCCAGCCGACGCTAGATCCGGGGCCAGAAGGCCCGGATCCGGTCGAGCCCGGCCGCACCAGCCGCGGACCCAGCGCAGACGCCATGGCCGTCCCCAAGAACGCGCGAGGGAGGGGACCGAGCTGAGCGGCACCAACCGCCAGATCCCGCCCGCAGGGGCGCGGATCCGGCTGGCCGGCAGCACCCCGGGTCGCCGAGGTCGCCGGAAGAGGTGATGGAGGGGGCCGGGAGAAGTGGGGGTGGGAGGAGAGGAGGTGGTCGGCGGCGGCGCCCCTTGTTGAGGATGGCCGGCGCTGGCCGCCGCCACCGCCGCAAGCAGGAGGGCGGCGACAGCGACGGCCGGAGGGGGCTCAGGAGGTGGGGGGACCGGTGGCAGCGCAGCGGTCACCCCCGAGTCGCCCGTCGCCCGTCGGGGGAGGGGAGCTCAGGGGTACGTTAAAAAATCCCACCAACCTGCCACACTGCCGGTGCCTAGCTCTCTTTTTAAGAGGTCAGATAACTAGCTAGCAAGTACTCATGGCCGCTTCCTCCTCCTCATCTCCCGCCACGGCGTTAGCGGCGCGCTGCGTGCTCTTGCTCGCCTTAGTTGGAGCCGCGCTCGGTCACCGTCCTAGCGGCGGCGTGGCGCTGAGCCCCGCGTTCTACGACGAGTCGTGCCCCAGCGCCTACGACGTCGTCCGGCGCGTCATCCAGAACGCCCGCGTCTCCGACCCTCGCATCCCGGCCAGCCTCATCCGGCTCCACTTCCACGACTGCTTCGTCAACGTGAGTGCCAATGCTTCTTGCTTCTGCCCGTGGCTGATGATCAATATTGCAGCTGTAGGATGTTACTGCTACAGCTCTGTGCGTTCGTTCCATTGCATCATGATCATCTGACATAAATGAATGGTCAAATATATTTCAGGGTTGCGACGGCTCACTTCTGCTGGACGACGCTCTACCGGCGATGCAGTCTGAGAAACACGTGCCCGCCAACGACAAATCAGCGCGTGGCTTCGAGGTGGTCGATGACATCAAGAGCGCGCTGGAGAAAAAGTGTCCTGGTATCGTCTCCTGCGCCGACATCCTCGCCCTGGCAGCCGAGATCTCCGTCGAACTCGTAAGAACCCCATACCATCAGCTGGCTTCTTCTAGAGTGAATAAATGAGCTTTTCTCCAGCTTCCCAATCTTGCTCCACGTTAACTTTTCGATCTCAACCAATAACTGACGAGATAATGAACTTCATTCTTGCAGGCTGGAGGGCCACGATGGAGGGTGCTACTCGGTCGGCGAGACGGCACGACGACTAACATCGAGAGTGCCAAGAACCTACCCAGCCCTTTTGACCCTCTGAACAAGCTCCAGGAGAAGTTCAGAAACTTCAACCTCGACGACACTGACCTCGTGGCCCTCCAAGGTAATCAATCTACTACTTACCGATGTAGCAGCACAGACACAGCTCAAACTTGGAAAGCTCAAGACACAGTGTGTGCCTTAACTTGTCACAAATCTCAACAGATTTCTTATTTCTACTTGAGGAGCGCACACATTCGGCAAAGCACAATGCCAGTTCACGCAGCAGAATTGCACGGTCGGACAGTCCATCGGTGCACTGGAGAACCTAGACCAGGTCACACCCAAGGTGTTCGACAACAAGTATTACAACAACCTCCTACAGGGCCGCGCTCAGCTCCCGTCCGACCAGGTTATGATATCGGACCCTTCCGCCGCGGCGACCACTTCTCCCATTGTTCATCGGTTCGCCGGCAACCAGCAGGATTTTTTCAGAAACTTTGCAGCGTCTATGATTAAGATGGGAAACATTGCCCCGCTGACAGGAAAAGATGGGGAGATCAGGAACAACTGTCGGAGGGTTAACAAACGCTACTGGCTTTGAATACATTGATTTCAATTCGATTGATTACATTTTTCTCTTAACCAAAATGCGAGGATTTGTGTAAATGATCCTAGTTTTTTTTTTCATTTCTCAATCTTTGTAACCGGTAAGGTGTTACCTTACTCTTTTTTTCGTTCTGTAAAGCAATTTTTAGCAACTTCCTGTAAAGCAAATGTAAAAATGTTTTCACGCTGGTCCTATGTCGACAATGAATTCACACAATTCTTTTTTGTGGGGGGGCCCCCCCCCACTAAACTGGCCCATCGCTCCAGCAAGGCAAATTTTTTAACTTAGATAAATATTAAAAGATTTTAGTATACATAATTAATCCAAATTGATTACTTTACTCTCTCTATTATTCAATTCATTTTCTAACACAATGCCTATTTAGATACTTATAATCTTTATTTGGCTGTGATAATTTATCAATTATTACTCTATTAATGACCAAATCTTTACAATTATTATTGAACCTTTTGAATTTATCATTTTCTAAAGCATCTCGTGAGGATTAACATGGAAGTTCTATGAGGTCCAACTGTTAGTAATGTTAAGGTACATGTTACCATACTTAGTTCACATAAGTTTAAGTTATATGAGCTTTTGTTTGCATCTCTTTTATGTAGCGATGGGCCAAAATTTGAAACACTAATGGTTATTGTACCATACTTAGATCTATTTTATTTTTGTTCTTATTTGGCTTACTATGTTTTTATCCACTTGAAACACTAATGGTTATTGTACATTTATTCAAAAAGTTTATTTTATATTTTACTAATTCATTTGTATTTTATTTTTAAAAAATCTATTCATAATCTATTCATAGACTAAGGGCCTGCTTAGTTGGTACTAAAATTTTGCTCTGTCAAAATTAGGACAAGCCCAAACCATTGCATGCCAAATTTTGGTTGCCAAAACTTTGGCAAGATTTGTGGTATAGCACTTGGTTGGCTGCCAAAATCAAAGATTCCCAATTTTCTCTCTTATTTAGTTTGTAAGAACATTTTAAAAACTTGCCAAAACTTTGACCATAAAAATTGTTTTGGTGCTCTTTGATAATGAACCAGTTGATGACCATAAAATTTGCATGTCATGGTTTTAGTTTGGCAAAAGTTGGAAGACAACCAAGTAGGCTCTAAGCTCTTACTTACCACAATAAAAGAAATAGTCATTTTAGTCTAAAACAATGCAATTCAAAAGGTTCTTGTTGAATATTAATATAAAACAATTATGCGTAACATGATATTATTGTATAAAAACACGGGGTGTTAATTTTTTTCAATTATGCACATTAGTATCATAATGTTTTAGTTGAGATGTAAATTTTTAAAATGTGGTAATTTTAAAAATAATTATGATACAATATCCATGATGTATGTGCATCCTGTAGAGACACCGTACATCACAAATCAATGCAATTCACCTAAGGACTAGGGTATTACCTTACGATGAACTTATACAAATCTCTGAACCATAGCCCTACTATGGTCATTGGGAATACACAATCAAATGCTCATTGGGAGTGACAAGACACCGACATAATAGCTAGCAGTGTATTGGCCATTAACCAAAGCTCTTTCCCTATGTTGTTGTCATCAAAGAATAAGTTCATGGGAAAAAGTGAGGGAGAAAGTGCATTGTGAGTGCTGGAACATGTCACATTTGTGGAAGGTTTACATGTGCAAACGAAGGGCTTGGCCTTGGTGACTCTATAACTTTGCCCATGCTTAGATAAATCCACTACTACAAAAGCGATTTTTAGAACACCTATAGACAATTATCTTCTTGGCTGCCCTAGAAAAAGTCATTCGGGGATTCGAATAACAGACCGCCCTAGCAAAACGTCTTCCAGAGGCGATTCGTCTTATGGACAGTTGGTAGCACCAACCGCCCCATAGAGCTTGATTTTTGGAGGTATTTGGTAAGATGGCTCGTCTTTGACAATAATTTCTTGTGTGGTAAATTCATTTTTTATTCAAAGTTTGGTCCAGATGTTTATTGAGTTCTTAGATTTTTAAATTCAATTTTGAACCAGATATTGCATTTATTTTTGAGATAGAGGGAGTAACAGTTGATAATTTTTTATTCAAAGTTTGGGCTATATGCTTGTTGAGTTCTTTGATTTTTAAAATCAAAATTTTTGAATATTATAAACGGCCTTAGATGGATACATGCTCTATGCAACGTTATAGAGCTTTGTGAGATCTGAGAGAATCAGAAGAATATTTATTTGAACAATTGGTCTACATAAAAAATCAATAAAATATTTGAGATACATAATTTGGAACGGAGAGAGTAGTGTGTAAAATGACCACAATGTGTTTTGAGTGGTGTGGTATGAGGGCTCGCACATGACAAGTGGCCACATTTCTACTGTTCTAGATTTTTGCAAGATTTTAAAACATTTTCAAGAATGGTTGCTAACCCAAGAATGCATATCCACACCCCTAAACTCTTTTATTTTCTATTGGGACCTTTATTCCATTATTTTAAAAACATGTTTAGTTTCTACTTTCTAGACACATTTGATAGAGGTGATTGTGAGTGTCACCTTTAAAAATAGTTTTTTTTTGCATTGGCAGTTTTTACAAAATTCTCCCGATATGTGGATCCATTTTTTTTCGAAATTAAATGATTTCTGGATCCATTTGATCTCTAAATTTGAGCTCCTTCCCTCCTGCTTCCATATACCTACAGATGGAAAGCGGAAATGCCTCGACGCACATGCCAATGGAGTTGGTGTCTTGGTGAGCAGCAGCGCACCTTTTTCTTTTGCTTTACTATTGTTTTTTGATATATAAATGGTACCGTTTTGGTCACTGGCTCGTGCTCGTCACGACCGCTTCTGCTCGGGCCGCAATCATACGTGTACACGCCGGTCAACACCGCAATCACCCGGCACATGGAAACTGTCAACGCACTCCTACGATAATCCTCCGATCGACTAGCTCCAGCGTAACAGTCCGCGTGCCCATCGCTCGCTCGAGACACTATAAAAGCTGCCGCATCCACTCATCCCTCTCACAGTCTCACATCCACCGGCTCTCTTCTCTCTGCAACTGCAAGCTCTGTCTGCAGCTAGCCAGCAAGCAATCACTGGCACTAGGCGTAGCCACGCCATCAGCCAGCTTCGACCTCCCTGCACGTATAAAAACCTCAGACCTGAATGGCAGCCGCCGCCTCCTTTCGCGTCTCGTCTCTCGGGTTGCTGTTAGCCGCGCACTGCGCACTCTTGCTCGCTTTGGCTGGAGCTGCTCACGGTCACGGGTACGCTCCTAGCGGCGGCGTGGCGCTGAGCTCCGCGTTCTACGACGAGTCGTGCCCCAACGCCTACGACGTCGTCCGGCGCGTCGTCCAGAACGCCCGCGTCTCCGACCCTCGCATCCCGGCCAGCCTCATCCGGCTCCACTTCCACGACTGCTTCGTCAACGTGAGTGCCAATGCTTGCATCTGCCCGTGGCTCAGTGCGTTCGTTGCATCATCTGACGTGAATAAACCGCCAACTGTTTCAGGGCTGCGATGGCTCCCTTCTGCTGGACGACGCTCTCCCGGCGATCCAGTCCGAGAAACACGTGCCTGCCAACGACAAATCCGCGCGTGGCTTCGAGGTGGTCGACGACATCAAGTGCGCGCTGGAGGAAGCGTGCCCTGGCATCGTCTCCTGCGCCGACATCCTCGCCCTGGCAGCCGAGATCTCCGTTGAACTCGTAAGAACCACATACCCCTCTGACAAAATCTGGTATCTTCCCCAATCTTGCTCCACATTAATTAATTTTTCGATCTCAACCGAGAACTGACGGAGTAATCCTGAACTGTGTGCTTGCAGGCTGGAGGGCCACGATGGAGGGTGCTGCTCGGCCGGCGAGACGGCACGACGACAAACATCGAGAGCGCCAAGAACCTACCTAGCCCTTTCGACCCCCTGAACAAGCTCCAGGAGAAGTTCAGAAACTTCAACCTGGACGCCACGGACCTCGTCGCCCTGCAAGGTAATCAGTCTACTTACCGACGTAGCAACCCCAAATCTCCACTTTAACCTTAGAAATCTAAAGACAGTGTGTGCCTTGTCACAAATCTCAACGTATTTGTAATTTCTACTTCAGGCGCGCACACATTCGGCAAAGTACAATGCCAGTTCACGCAGCAGAATTGCACGGCCGGCCAGCCCAGTGGCGCACTTGAGAACCTGGACCTGGTCACACCTAAGGTGTTCGACAACAAGTATTACAACAATCTGTTACAGGGCCGCGCTCAGCTCCTATCCGACCAAGTTATGCTATCGGACCCTTCCGCGATAGCGACCACTGCTCCCATTGTTCATCGATTTGCAGGCGACCAACAAGATTTTTTCAGAAACTTTGCCACTTCCATGGTTAAGATGGGCAACATAGGCCTACTAACTGGGACTGATGGAGAGATACGGAAAAATTGCCGAAGGACCAATAGCAAAGGCTACTGAAATCTCCTTGCGATTTGATTGGATGAAGGATTGCCATGTATATGTGTGTGAATAATCATTCTTTCATTTCTTTTCTTCATTCATTCTTTGTAACTGTAAAGATGTTCCCCTTTTCTCTTTGCTGAAATAAAGCAAATGCGAATTTATATTTTACACACCTCCAGCTTCCTATACGAATACCACCAAATCTCAAACAAATTTCAAATGACATCGACAGGAAAAAATTAAGGTTAAGTGATATATATACCTGTGTAGGGATTGGGGTTTTTTTATATACGTATAAGAATTGTTGTTGCTAGTTCCCTTTTTACACTTAAACTTAACTGATATATACCAGTGTTATTCCAGCATCAGAATTGTTTAATTAAAGTTAGGGAAGACGTGCGTCAACTTTGGATGAAGTTCCAGTTCTTAATTGCTCAAATTGTCCTGATGTATTAATGAAATTGACAAATTGTAGATCCTCCTGTTTCACTATCATACTGGCTCCTTGTTATGACGGGACTTCATTACGAGCGGAGGAGGCCTGGCCGTGGCTAGCAGGCGCATGCAGGAGATGGCTTCACGGCCGAATATACGTCTGCTATCCGAATTATTATTTATATTAGAAAGTTATTTCTATTTTTAGTTGGAGGACAAGCTATATATAGTTGTAAAGACAATTGGCATTGGATTAAGCAGAACAATATATTTGTTCCGGCTTCCCTTGGGAGCCGGGAGTCTTTGCCCTAGCCGCCTTTTCCTGTCTCTACTCGCGAACGCACGACGGCGCCCCGCCGTCAATCGATCTTCAAGCCTCGTCCTCCTGTGACACACGACTACAACCTCCGTTCCCGCAGAGCTCGGCCTCAGGCACATATCACTCCTTTTGTATTTCCATTTTCTCCAAACATTTACAAGATCACTGGGCTAAAAAATATATGTTTGCTCATGAAAGAATTAGGCTTTAGGTAGGAAGCATCCGACTGGATTCCCCTTCATTAGTACCACCAGAACTGGAATTGAATTTGCTTCCCCCTGTTGTGTTCATGCGAGACTGCCGCTTTGTCACAACGATGGGGTTCTTCTCTTCCTCGTCCATGGCGACAACCTTATATATATCATTTTTCTGGAAGACTGGATGCACATAAGCACCCTTCAGGTACTCTCTCAAATTTAAAGTTGGATCATGCGCCCGTTCCAATGTGTCCTTTACCATAGCATCCTGCCAAATAGAAGTGTATGGCAACTTATGTCAGAATAGGTCCCATTTCTCTATGCTTTCCATGCTATTATAGCTTAACATTGATTTATTATGACACTTTATTCAGATATATTTGTGAGCTAATTTTTGGATCTTACCTGCAAGGGAAACTTCACAAACGCTGGCTCAAACCGGCCCTTGCAAACATAGTGGAACCAAATGGAGAGGACAGGAAGTGGGAGAAGGGAAACAGTAGACTTCTCTGCTTCCTGTGTACTCAGCAGTCCCAGTAGGAGGATTTGTGATACTATCAGTGCCATGATTAGTCGCATGTGCACATCTGGCCAGAATTGTGCACCACTTTCGTAGTGCTGAGTATATACATTAATTATCTTGCAAAAAAGAGAAAATTATATTAGGGCCCATGTAAGAGAAGAACGATAATACAGCATGGTACTTGAAGTTCAGTTGTTTCAAAAAAAAAAACTTGAGTATCAAAAGAAATATTGACAAAGTTGTAAGCAAAAGTTGCTGTTCTTTATGGAATGCGAACAAGATTCCAACAAAATAATGATGATTTAAACTCAAACAGAGTAGTACCTGATGTCTGAAAACAAGATATGCAAGGCTGAAGAACACTATGATGAAGGGAAGAAGCATTGGTGTGACAACTGCATATACAAGCCCAAGCAGAAAATACAGCTGTAATCGTGGTTCTGAGTTGTAAAAATCCAAGCTTCCGGGATCCATGGCCTGCTCGCGGTCATGCTCTGTTCTGACCAAGAAAGCATTCTTTATATGGAATACGACTAATGCCTTCAACCGAAGAACTTCAGCAGCTATACCAGACCAGCCATCAACCATTATGTATGTCATGAAAAATGTTGCCTTCATAGGAATGGACTCTCCAATAACCTCTGGAATTCTTGAGGTGACACAAGTGAAAATGACATAGAATAAGATAATGCATTTGTTAGGTAGATAGCAAATTTGACCAAAACTACAAGAAATGAATTTTTTAATTCAGCGTACTTATTAGCGGACTGATGGATGAAGTTGTCTAGTTGTTGGAATGCTGTCCCAGTTATTACGCTCCCCAAGAACACATTTACGAAAAGGAAAATGTAGTACTTCAGTGCTGTTCTTCTGTCTAATCCAGAGAGCGATGTGAATCTTGCTCATGGCCATTAGAATTGTTGGGAGAAGTATAAGAAAGATTTTCAATACAATTCCTGGCAAGAAGCCTTGGATAACTGACTTAAGGGAATTTCTGCATGACATTGCACCATAGAATTTAGATCCATTAGACAACAATTATCTTGCAAAAAATTTACCATACCAAAAGATGTTGGATTTTATGTCTTATGCATTCCAAGGAAAATCTTGGTAACTGTAGCCAGTAATGCACTTCTCTAAATCGACAAACAATATTTTCTTCAAGCAAATACAATTCAGCTCTCCTGCGTATTCGAGAAAAAAAATATATTTTCTTCAAGCAAACATAATTACAACCTTCAATAATTCAAGATGCCATGTTTGCAGTAAAGGTAGAATGTGATTATAACTTAGGTTAGGTCCAGTCTGCTTCCTAGAAGTTGTAGCCAAAGCTAATTATGTATAAGCAAAGCTAAACATGCATTGAGTCAAATGATTTAGCAAGGATGCATTAAAATCACAAAATCTACATCAGAGGCTCTGCTAAAGCTCTGAATCTCTTTAAACTGATGCCTACTAATAAATTTCAAACGTTGACCATCTTATTTTAAAATGTGCCCACTATTGTGGCAAAAACAAGCCCAGTGGACACTATATTTTTAATGATAATGAGTCACTGGAAGTCAGCATGAGTGCGTGGCAATAGTTAGGTTGCAAGACGGTAGGATTAAGTGAAACCAGCAAGTACAATAGCATGCCAAAAATTCTTTTTCATGATATTTAACTGTAAACTAACGACTATTAACACTCACCTTTCTATTATAGGTTTCAGGAAAGGAAGCACCTTCTCGATATCATCTAGGTTTGCCAAGGATTGGACAATAGCAATTGGTATCATGAAGAAAAAGGTCAGAAAGAAGAAGGCAACAGCTACAATAAGCCTCCTAACTGAGAGCTCAACAAAAGGGATTGAGAGATTATCCCAGTAAACATCACGTGGTTCTGGAGCCCAGTCAGTTAACCACACGGTCGGATTACTTGTCTGCTGTGTTTGAGCACAAACTGCAGCCCCCCACTGTGTTTTGAAAGACACAAATGCTGCTGGCATGATATAGTTTGGATCAGTGATCACCTTTTGCCTCTCCTCGTCCTCCTGCATTGCATGTGAAAATGTTGTATAAATTGTATTAGGTAAATTGGTTGTAGAATCGAAGGAAGCAAGGAGGGTTCCTGACAGTCTGACGATAGTATCAACTGATGAAGAGGTGGTTGTTGCTTTAGTATACCTGTTTACATAAATCCTCAATTTCTTTTTGGTAGTATTCTATAGTATCCACTCTTTGTCCCCAAAGACCCCACAGTCCTGTCTGTAAGAAATTTACTGGAGTCATACCACTTGCAATCTTTTATGAATCAATTGAAATAGCATTTCAGATGACAAAAGCCGGTCAGGCAAGAGAAAAAAAAAATATTCAGTGCAAGAAAATGTCTGAAATAGAGAAGTTGTACCTTTATTTTTGGCCTTTTTGCAGGGTTTTTAGCATGCTTGTTTTCGTAGTAGATTAACCAGTTTTGCAGGCCTTTTTTCTTCTCAACCAAGCCAGTAAGGTGGTTTGCATTGTATACAATCTGTTGACCAGATTTACGAAGTTACTCTAGAAGAAAAATTTGAACTGGAATGGACATGTGATCTCTCATTCAAAAAAGAACAAGACAGGAAACGAAGCAACTCTTTCTGCATGATTTGAAGAGTTAAGTACAATCAAAGAAAAAATTGAAATATAAACAATTATTTATTTATTATTTATTTTCTAATTGCCTGATCATATAAATCATCATGACAGGAATACAGTACACATAATCAGATGAAAGTTAGAACCTGGTGACTAAGGTAATGATCACGGTGATTCACAGCAAAGAAGTGCTCAACGTGCTCACTAACTGTTTCATCTGGATCTGGAGGTACATTTCGCACAAGAACCTAAATAAATAGGAAAAGGGTCAGGACTTAG
>CM041639.1:35506394-35521393 GCA_023333625.1 Bothriochloa decipiens | reverse complement strand
ATCGCTGCTGATGATTGGCTTAAGGAGATTGAGAAGAAGCTGGACTTGACCACTTGCACTGACGAGGAGTGCGTTGGCTTGGCAGCTCACCAGCTTGTGGGTGCTGGGCGATCTTGGTGGGACAGCCTCTGCGAAACCCACCGAGACCCCGCTAACATCTCCTGGGATGAGTTTGTGGACGAGTTCCGCGCATTCTTCATCTGTGAAGGTGCGCTGGAGAAGAAGGAGAACGAGTTCCGCAACATCTCCATGGGAGCTGACAAGGTGCATGAGTACACCACCCGCTTCACCAACCTGCTACGCTATGCACCCGTCTCAGTGGTGAACTCTGAGAAGGAGAAGATGTACTACTACCGCAAGGGCTTGTCTAGCCGTATCAGGCTCTCTCTCTCAGGCACCAAGAGCCACACCCTTCGTGACCTGATTGACAAGTGCATGGAGATTGAGAAGGACCGCGACGAGGTTTTCGCGGAGAGGGAGGCGCTTGGCAAGAACAAGAAGCGCCGTACTGAGGGCACCACCCGCGCACCTGTCCCACGGAGGTCGCGTGGTGAGACCTCTCAGCCTCCCCGCTCTCGCTTCGCCCATGGAGCGGCTCACGGTTCGAGCCGGGGCGGTGGTACCCACACCAGCAACTACCCTCGCCCTGCTCAGGACCGCCAAGCATACGCTCGTGCCGCACCTGGAGGTAGCACGTGGAGGTCCGCCGCGCCAACCCCCACAGGCGGCATGACCTACACTTGCTTCGCTTGTGGCCAGCCAGGTCACAAGGCAGCCGAGTGCCCAAACAAGGCTGCACCAGCTACACCAGCGCCCGCCAGGCAGAACCAAGGCACCCCGCACAAGCAGATGCCATCCGGAGCGCCCCGTGGCCGCCTCACCCACATCTCAGCAGAGGCTGCCCAAAGTGCCCCCGACGTGGTGTACGGTATGTTTTTAGTGCATGGAGTTAAGGCATCCGTGCTGTTTGATTCAGGTGCTACATGTTCATATATATCCTCCAAGTTTGCTCGAGAGCACCTCATACCTGTCACTCCACGAAAAGAGGCCTTATACACCAGTTCACCCTTGGGCAACATTTGTTGTACCAAAATATGTAAGGGAGTGAGTATCACCATCGAGGGTCTTACCTTTCTTGCTGATCTTACCTTGCTACCCTTCGAAGGCCTAGACGTCATTCTAGGGATGGATTGGTTAACCCAGAACAAAGGAGTGATATCTTGCTCACCCAGATTCGTGGATATAACCCATCCAAGTGGCCGTCAGATCAGATGTGAGCCAAACAAAGGGACAGATATATCCATGCTGTGTGCCTTGGAAGAGAAGTCACTTGAGGAAGTGCCCGTAGTTTGCGAGTACCCGGACGTTTTTCCGGAAGAGCTACCAGGAATGCCACCGGACAGAGATGTTGAGTTCGTGATCAACCTGATGCCTGGTACGAGTCCGATTTCCAAGCGACCCTACTGTATGGCAGTTGACGAGCTTAAGGAGCTTAAGAAACAGCTTGAGGAACTATCCGAGAAAGGGTTCATTAGGCCCAGTGCCTCGCCCTGGGGATCTCCTGTTCTGTTTGTTAAGAAGAAGGATGGAACGCAGAGGATGTGCGTTGATTACCGGAACCTGAATGCCGTAACTATAAAGAACAAGTATCCTTTGCCGAGGATAGATGACCTGCTTGATCAGCTTCGCAATGCCAAGTACTTCTCCAAGATTGACCTCAGGTCAGGCTACCATCAGATGAAAATCAGAGAGGAGGACATTCCTAAGACAGCCTTTGTCACCAGATATGGGCAGTATGAGTACACCGTCGTGTCCTTCGGTCTTACGAATGCGCCGGCTTATTTTATGAACATGATGAATAAAGTGTTCATGCAGGAGCTGGATAAGTTCATGGTGGTCTTCATTGATGACATTCTTGTCTATTCTGTCATCGCCGAAGCGCATGAGCAACATCTGAAGATGGTGCTAGAGAAGTTGAGAAAACATCAGCTCTACGCCAAGTTCAACAAGTGTGAGTTTTGGCTTGAGGAGGTCGCTTTCCTAGGTCATGTGCTCAATGCTGACGGAGTGGCTGTCGATCCGTCCAAGATTGAGACAGTGAAGGAATGGGAGCAGCCACGGAATGTGACTGATGTGAGAAGTTTCTTGGGATTGGCTGGTTACTATCGCCGATTCATCGAGAACTTTTCCAAGATAGCTCGCCCCATGACCAACCTCCTGAAGAAGACCAAAGAGTTTGAATGGACGCCCCAATGCGAACAAAGTTTCCAGACCCTGAAGGAGAAGCTCACCACAACGCCTGTTCTAGCCTTGCCCGACATCCACCAGGACTTTGTGGTCTATTGCGATGCATCTCGCTTCGGGCTTGGTTGTGTTCTAATGCAGAATGGGAAAGTCATTGCCTATGCTTCCCGCCAGCTTAAGGAGCATGAACAGCGTTACCCCACCCATGATCTCGAGCTTGCAGCTGTGATCCATGCCTTGAAGATTTGGAGGCACTACCTGATAGGGAACAAATGCGAGATCTACACCGATCACAAGAGCTTGAAATACTTTTTCACCCAGGAAAATCTGAACATGCGACAGCGTCGTTGGCTCGAGCTGCTTAACGACTACGATGTGGAGATTCTCTATCACCCTGGGAAGGCCAATGTGGTCGCTGATGCTCTTAGCCGCAAAAGTCATTGTCATGCCTTGTTCACCACCGCCTTGCCCAAAGAGTTGCAAGAGGGCATTGATGAGTTACAGATGGAGGTGATACCTCATGGCCTGTTGAATGAGCTTCGCGTACACTACACCCTCATGGATAGGATCCGTGAAGCCCAACGCCAGTGCCCAGAAATTTGGGAGATACACGAACTCCTGACACAAGGCAAGTGCCCAGAGTTCAGTGAGGATGAGCTAGGCACTTATTGGTACAAGGACAAAATTTGTGTGCCTGCCGACCCAGCTATCCGCAACGAAATCCTATCAGAAGGTCATGATTCCAAGTATTGTATCCACCCAGGCAGTACTAAAATGTATGCTGATTTGAAGAAGGAATTCTGGTGGAAGAACATGAAATCAGACATTGCAGAGCATGTTGCTAAATGTGACATTTGCAAACGCGTCAAGGCTGAGCATAAGAGACCTGCAGGGCTGCTAAAGCCACTGGATATACCTGAATGGAAGTGGGATAGCATTTCTATGGACTTCATTGTGGATTTGCCTCGAACCCCGAAGGGCCATGATGCCATATGGGTAATAGTCGATCGCTTGACTAAGGTAGCTCACTTCCTAGCCATCAGGACTGATGCCCGAGTCGGCCAGCTAGCAGATTTGTATGTTGGAAACATTCTCAAGCTGCATGGAGCTCCTAAAAGCATAATATCCGATCATGGACCGCAGTATACGTCCAAGTTCTGGAAAGCCTTGAACAAGTCGATCGGCAGCAAGCTAGATTACAGTACCGCATACCACCCTCAGACAGATGGGCAGACAGAAAGAGTGAACCAGATACTTGAGGATATGCTTCGAGCTTGTGTTCTGAAATATGGGACTGATTGGGAGAAGAGCTTGCCCTTTGCAGAGTTCTCCTACAACAACAGTTACCAGGCTAGCCTCAAGATGTCACCTTTCGAAGCTATGTATGGAAGACCATGCAGAACACCCTTGATGTGGTCTGAAATGGGTGAAAGTTCGTTCTTTGGCCCGGCCACCATTAAGGAGGCCGAGGAAGGAGTCGCTCAGGTACGAGAAAATCTAAAAATTGCCCAGAGCCGTCAAAAGAGTTATGCCGACAAGAGGCGCAGAGACCTCGAGTTTGAGGTAGGAGACTATGTCTACCTCAAGGTCTCCCCGCTTCGAGGGACCGTCAGGTTCCATGTAAAGGGAAAGCTAGCACCAAGATATGTGGGACCGTACAGAATCAGTGAAAGGATTGGCAAGCTTGCCTACAGAATAGAGTTGCCCCCACAACTGGCAGGAGTACACCCAGTGTTCCATGTGTCGCAACTGCGCAAGTGTTTGCAGCCGCCAGAGCATCCGATACCCGCAGAGGCACTCGATATTCAGGACACTTTGGAGTACAGAGAGCACCCCGTCCGCATTATGGACAGAACCACCAAGGAAACTAGAAGCTCCAGCACGCCGTATCTGAAGATTCAGTGGAGCAATCACACAGAACGGGAGGCAACTTGGGAGAAAGAGTCAGAAATGAGGAAGCTCTACCCCTACCTTTTTGAAGAGTAAGTTACACTCTTGAATCTCGAGGACAAGATTCTCATAAGGGGGTAGGACTGTAACAACCCTAGAAATCCGGTCTCTAAAAATACGGGCTTTCAAAAATTTTTCTAAAGTTTACCAGTGTATGGTGGATGTCATGTAGGAAACCTAGTTGCACAAATAGCACCTGACGATAGCCCGAGCATTGCATTTAAATAACCAGAGTTTGATTCGCCGCTTATTCGATTTTATGTGATGTTAATAAAAATCGAATAACCTTTTATATGTATGTATACATATATGCCTGCTACCGAACCCCCCCGCGCTGGCCAGCTCGTCCGCGCGCTCGACCGCGGGCCTGCTGCGAGCTCGAGGCCCAGCTCGACCGCCTGCTGCGAGCTCGAGGCCCAGCTCGACCGCCTGCCCGAGCTCGAGGCCCAGCTCGACCGCCTGCCCGAGCTCGAGGCCCAGCTCGGCCTGCTGCGCTGCCGCCTGCCCGCTCGCTCGCGCGCTCGCCCGACCGGCCTGCCTCGAGCGTCGGCCCAGTCGCGCTCGACGCGCTGCCGCGTCCCGACGCCCGCTCGCGCGCGCGCTCGCTCACGCGCTGCCGCGGCCCAGTTAACCAGGACGGCCCAACATGGGCCTGTCTCCGCCGCTCGCCGCCCCGTCCCGCTGACGTGTGGGACCGAGCTGTCAGCTCCTTCCTTTTACCACTTCTGTCGACCGCGCGTCGCGTCCGACGCACCATTTTTGTGCACCGCGCGCCTCCGCCGTCCGCCCGAGTACGGCCGCGTCCCGCGCCGTCCATCTAACCGCCTGCTTGCGCCGCGCTTCACCGAACCCTAACCCTAATCGTGGCCGCGCACAGCCGCCCGATGGGCATCTTCTGCCTCCGCCGTCCATGGCCGGCCGCCGTGCCTATTTAAAGAGGAGCACCCTGGCCTCTAGGGTTTCCCCATCGCCCCGCCGTCTATGTGGAGACCCGCCGCCAGATCGGTCGAGAGAGAGAGAGAGAAGGAGGGAGGAGCAGGAAGGAGGCGGAGCTAGAGTGCAGCTGCTGCCGCCGTCCGCGCGCTGAGGAGGACCTGGGAGCGCCGCATACCCACCTCGACGCCCGGCTTCGCTCCCCTGCACCGAGTCGCCACCAAGCCTGCGTCACCTGCCTCGACCGTCGCTGCGCGAGTAAGCATCCCCGCCCTCGCCCTGCTCGGCCATGGCCACCACCAGTACATCGTCGATGTTCTCGCACCCCTTACCCCTGTTTCCTTCCTTACCGCGACCGATAGCTTCGCCGTAGTCTAGAGCACGTTTTTGGCAACCTCTTGGAGCCGGCACGGGCCATAGTTGGAGCCACGCACTTTTGCAGCTCTGGCCTCCTCGGACTCTGGCCGCCGGAGCGTCCGCCGTGGCCGCCGAGCCGCGCACGCCCCGCCGTGCCTCGACTAGCCCCGGTAGCTAGCTCATGGAGATCCCAGATTCTCCAATCGAAGGGCAAGAAGGAGGATGGAGACCAATGCCCGGCTTCGCCGACAAATTTAGCCTCGCCGCCGCCGCGCCTCGCTGACCGCCACCGGCTTGAGGGTCGAATTTCCCCGAGTTAGAGCACCTAGCCGACCAGCCACGTAGCTCAGCTAATGCTCCGACATTCGTCGAGGGTCCGCCCGACG
Organism: Bothriochloa decipiens; assembly: GCA_023333625.1. NCBI lineage: Eukaryota > Viridiplantae > Streptophyta > Magnoliopsida > Poales > Poaceae > Bothriochloa > Bothriochloa decipiens. Next base: position 35,515,523 of record CM041639.1, on the reverse strand, counting down.
AGGTCGAGGGTCCGCCCGACGAGGTCGAGGGTCCGACCGACGAGGTCGAGGGTCCGCCCGACGAGGTCGAGGGTCCGCCCGACGCGGTCGAGGGTCCACCCGACAGTCGAGGGTCCGCCCGACGAGTCGAGGGTCCGCCCGACGAGTCGAGGGTCCGCCCGACGGAGTCGAGGGTTCACCCGACGAGTCGAGGGTCCGACCAATGGAGTCGAGGTCCTGGCTCTAATCGAGGTCCTGCCCGAGTCGAGGTCCCGGCTCGAGGCCAGATGGTCAAGTCTCGAGGGGCGCACAGTTCTCGAGGGCTGCCCCTTTCGTGCGAACAAGTCCGTCTTCGAGGGCATGCCCGTTCGCCGGGCGAGGCTTCGTTCTCGAGGCCAGTCCGTTCGCCCGAGCGAAACTCCGTTCTCGAGGGGTCGCCCGGACCGCCCCACCTCGAGTGTACAGTGCCAACCTAACACGAACCAGATCCAGCCCTGTCCTTTCGAGGCCCAGTCGAGACCTGTCAACGTTGACCGTTGACCTAGCCCCACCTGTCAGTGACCAGACCGTGGACCCCACCTGTCAGCCGCTGACTGGTCCCGTCAGTGCTGATGTCAGCATGACGTCAGCACATCCCCAGCTGCACTGTTCCTGCACGCCACGTGGCCTAATCAGGAGCTGCCACGTGTCAGCACCAGGTTAATCTGCCCTTTTTCTTTTTCCGAAAATAGAATAAACTTTGGAAATTCATAACTTCTTCATACGAACTCCGAAAAGTATGAACCAAGTGTTCAAATTTTTATAAAAATAAGCTCTACGTCATAGGCTTGTGTATGAGTGCATTTGGAGTTATTGAATTTTATTGCTTCTTTGTGTTGACTCTATAGGAGCCGCTAACGCGGCTATTATGTCTCGTTTCAGAGGAGGATCAGCTTGAGGAGGACGACTACGAGTACGAGGAGGAGCTCGGTGACGACTTCACAGGTGCCACACCCCACCCAACCTCGTAGATCCTATTACGCATGGCATAATATCTAGTTGCTAGTGCTCAATTATGAATATCACCTGATGATAGGTTGCATGATAGAACTGCTTGATGAGCCTTTACCTTGTCGCAACCTTACTCCTGCACACCTGCTGATAGGCTAGACGCTTGCTTATTTTATCTATGATGCTTTACTTCTACTACGCTTATATCTGTGTGATAATGATGCGTGGTGGAGAGCATGGTCATATGGTTAAGGCACGTGGTGTCACTTTACTCGGGGAGAGTGCTGCGTGCGTCTTGGGTGTGTGGTGAGGGTTGAGTCGATCGGACAGGATTCTACGACGAGCCATGTGGGCGAGTCTAGCCGGGGAATGTGTTCTGGGCATTCCCGTGTGAGGTGCTTGTGGCGGGCACATTGTGATGCATAAGGAGATCCCGGGGGTGAGAACCTTCGTGGAGCGAAGCCCCGGGAAGGAGGTGCTGTTGTAGCACGGACTGTTGTAGTCCCAAAAGAGAAGATAATCCTGTCTGATCCCCCTAGGACCTGATATCTCTTGAGGACCGGAACCTTGGGACTTACGTGCTCACCACTCGCTCTTGAATGGGCGGGAGACGGATGTCTGACTAGCTAGGACGGTGCCACTACTACTAGGTTGTTAGCAGAAAGTGTCGGGAGGTACGGGCGTGGAGACCCACACCCTCCTTAGACAGCATAGTGACCATGGGGGCCCGATACTATGTCTCACAGTCTCAGTGTGCCGGTGGTACCTATCCGGGATGTCCCAGTACTGAGTGGTAGGGTGGCATCGCACCGGTTAGAAAGCAGCCGGAATCAGCTTAGGCGGGGCACCGCCGATGATAGTGATCTTGTGGTTACGGGAGTACACGCTCTGCAGAGTTTATGAATCTATATATAGTCCGTGGGCCACTGGTATGGCTCTTTCCTAAGACCCACGCTTCTCGGGAGTAGTGAGAGGAGTCCTTCTATTTCTCCCCCTGGTGTTACCCTTCCGGCTGTGAGCCGCTGAGACAGGCTCCGAGAGGGAGTTGGACCTGTCGACTGAGTGCGAGAGGGTGAGATGTGTGTGATGGTGATGGAATGGGTTTGGATGTGTGGTTGAGATGGATTAAAATTTGATGAATTATATTATATAATATTGGTCACTGTTTGCATAGGAAACTACAGCCACATAATAGGTCGATTTGATTATGTCCTTGCATCCCACCAAATACTACATAGCAAAAGCAAAGCATATGGTGGGAGATGTGGCCAGTACAAACCGTACTGAAAATTATTTGGCAGGTGAGCCCGACTACGACTATGACGATGAGGAGGAGTAGACGTCTCGTTCCTACGCTCAGGCTTCTTTTTGGAGATTTTATTGTACTTCCGCCTTTGCAGCTGTTCCAGAGGCTGCTGCTACTCTGATGATTCCGCCAGTGTGGCGATGAATTATTTATGTAATTCCCCCTAATTGAAATCTTTTGTACGATGTATGGATCCTGTATCGACTATTGCGAGATAATGAGATGGTTTGATGCTTCAAACTATTATATTATCCGTCATTCTGTGTATTTTCCCTTCGTGGAAAATTGAGGATGTTTCAGTTGGTATCAAAGCCATGCTTGACCCTAGGACGAGACCCATAGGATTGGACGATAGAATTAGGAAAATCTTGAAATCTCTCGGTTATACACCGACCATTGCATACGCTTTTATGCATGGCTACCTCTTTCTGCAACTTTTCTAACTTCTTTCTCGTGTCACCTGCAGATGGACCCCAACTTGCCGCTTGGTCCGTTACCACCAATGGATATCGTTGAGTTCAGACTCGACGGAACAGAGCATGGGGGCTATGCTCACGTGCTTCGCGAGGTTCTCACCGAGCTAGGTGTTCCCGTGGAGAACGTCGAGTATCTTTGCCGTGGCAAGCCCACCCTTGGAGGAGGCATCGAGGACTACAAGGCAGTCCACATCAACGTGCCTGCAAGCATAAACCTGCCCGAAGTTACCGCCTTCACTGACTTCGCCTTCGACAACGACACCGACATGTGTGTTCAGACCGTTTCGCGCCAGGCACTCCGTACTGTGCTACGCAACGGAGCTGACTATATGAAGGAAAGTCGCTTTCGTCTGCTTCCTCGTGCCCTTGATGATCAGCAGGATACTTGGGGAAAGGTCATCTACATCGAGCAGAATACCAGAGTCGACCGCAACCCCTGCCACCGCGCCTCCATGATGTACATGCAGTGCCAGGAAATGTACATTGCTGAGTTGGAGCGGAAGGGACGCCGTGATCGTCGCTACCTGATGGAAGTTGATGAGAGGATCAGCAAGTCGGAGGCTAAAGAAGCGGCATGGAAGCAAAAGATTGCAGATCTAGAGCATGAGATAGCACGCAAAGAGCTCGTTCACCAGGATCAGATCACTAGTCTGATGAGCGAAATGGATAAGTTTCAAATACACAACAGCCAACTCAACAAGAACATCTGGGAGCTTGAGGCTACTATGGCTGAGAAGAATGAAGACATTGCAAAGAGATTCCAGGAAAAGAGTCAAGATGCTGCCTACAGGGACAAACTCCGTGAGTAGTGCAAGGCTCAACGTGGGAAGCTGCTACAGGAATACACCCTTGCTAGCTACAACCAGGGACACTTGATCAACTATGTCCATAAGACAGTATACCTCATGGATAAGCTCAAACGCACTGTAGAAGCTTGGAAGAGGTCAGATCGCAAGAGGGTCAGAGAGTACGAGGAGTTGCAGGACGAGCTTCCCTTACGTGGCCGTAAGAGAGTCAGGGTTGAGACATTTGAGCTGGGGCAATCTCGCCTCAACTTGAGTGGATGTCCCACCACTGGACTCAGTGGACAGGCAGTGACCACTCCTCAGCTCGAGGAGGCCCGTCGCTATGTCTCTCGCCTTCAGATGACCGACGAGGAAATCCAGGCTTCTGGCATCGGTATACCTCCCACAGCTTACAGTTTGGACCAGCCTCTAGAGATGGTCTAGAGTGATATCAGGTCAGGAGGTTATGAGCCCTGTATGGCCAAGTGACCAGACTCACCATGATGTTGAGTAGTTGTCCACCCCTTTTTACTAGACTACCTGCGTATAGTACGTTTCTCGCGAGTCTCCAAGCGTAGCCGCTAAAGACATCGCCATGTAACCTCCCTGATGTAATGAATGATTTGGTTTTTATCGCATCTTATTGGATCTTCATGCTTCTTCATCTGAGTGTTGGATAAATTAGCAATGTTTTAAAATTATTTCAAAATAGTATATCTTTAATGTCAAAGTTATATTAAGCGCGTATGCCCTAATCTAAGGTTTCTGTTGAGCAGGATGTCCACTCGTCGTGCCAGCCGCCTGAGAAACCGCTCTCCTTCACCCATGCCCGCCAGGGGCCGCGGACGCAGAAGTGGTCGTGCACGCGTTGGTCGCATACCCCTCGACCTTGAGGAGCCACCCCGCGCTGCCACCCCACGACCTGCACACCCATCGCCACCACCGGTAGTTGAGCCAGAACCAGCTGCCGGAGGTGTGGCTGGAAGACAGCCCCAGCCTGCTGCTGAGCCCGAGCCTGCCGCAGGAGGAGATGCAGCTCCACCACCACCTCCCGTGCCACTCTTGGCGGATGTGATGGCCCAGCAGACCGAACTTCTTCGAGTCTTAGCTGAGAGCGTGCTGCACCCCCAGCACCGGGAGCCCCGCGATGATTTCTACAAGAAGCTAGAGTTCTTTCTCAAGCTGAGGCCCCCGACGTTCGATGGCACCAGCATCGACCCAATCGCTGCTGATGATTGGCTTAAGGAGATTGAGAAGAAGCTGGACTTGACCACTTGCACTGACGAGGAGTGCGTTGGCTTGGCAGCTCACCAGCTTGTGGGTGCTGGGCGATCTTGGTGGGACAGCCTCTGCGAAACCCACCGAGACCCCGCTAACATCTCCTGGGATGAGTTTGTGGACGAGTTCCGCGCATTCTTCATCTGTGAAGGTGCGCTGGAGAAGAAGGAGAACGAGTTCCGCAACATCTCCATGGGAGCTGACAAGGTGCATGAGTACACCACCCGCTTCACCAACCTGCTACGCTATGCACCCGTCTCAGTGGTGAACTCTGAGAAGGAGAAGATGTACTACTACCGCAAGGGCTTGTCTAGCCGTATCAGGCTCTCTCTCTCAGGCACCAAGAGCCACACCCTTCGTGACCTGATTGACAAGTGCATGGAGATTGAGAAGGACCGCGACGAGGTTTTCGCGGAGAGGGAGGCGCTTGGCAAGAACAAGAAGCGCCGTACTGAGGGCACCACCCGCGCACCTGTCCCACGGAGGTCGCGTGGTGAGACCTCTCAGCCTCCCCGCTCTCGCTTCGCCCATGGAGCGGCTCACGGTTCGAGCCGGGGCGGTGGTACCCACACCAGCAACTACCCTCGCCCTGCTCAGGACCGCCAAGCATACGCTCGTGCCGCACCTGGAGGTAGCACGTGGAGGTCCGCCGCGCCAACCCCCACAGGCGGCATGACCTACACTTGCTTCGCTTGTGGCCAGCCAGGTCACAAGGCAGCCGAGTGCCCAAACAAGGCTGCACCAGCTACACCAGCGCCCGCCAGGCAGAACCAAGGCACCCCGCACAAGCAGATGCCATCCGGAGCGCCCCGTGGCCGCCTCACCCACATCTCAGCAGAGGCTGCCCAAAGTGCCCCCGACGTGGTGTACGGTATGTTTTTAGTGCATGGAGTTAAGGCATCCGTGCTGTTTGATTCAGGTGCTACATGTTCATATATATCCTCCAAGTTTGCTCGAGAGCACCTCATACCTGTCACTCCACGAAAAGAGGCCTTATACACCAGTTCACCCTTGGGCAACATTTGTTGTACCAAAATATGTAAGGGAGTGAGTATCACCATCGAGGGTCTTACCTTTCTTGCTGATCTTACCTTGCTACCCTTCGAAGGCCTAGACGTCATTCTAGGGATGGATTGGTTAACCCAGAACAAAGGAGTGATATCTTGCTCACCCAGATTCGTGGATATAACCCATCCAAGTGGCCGTCAGATCAGATGTGAGCCAAACAAAGGGACAGATATATCCATGCTGTGTGCCTTGGAAGAGAAGTCACTTGAGGAAGTGCCCGTAGTTTGCGAGTACCCGGACGTTTTTCCGGAAGAGCTACCAGGAATGCCACCGGACAGAGATGTTGAGTTCGTGATCAACCTGATGCCTGGTACGAGTCCGATTTCCAAGCGACCCTACTGTATGGCAGTTGACGAGCTTAAGGAGCTTAAGAAACAGCTTGAGGAACTATCCGAGAAAGGGTTCATTAGGCCCAGTGCCTCGCCCTGGGGATCTCCTGTTCTGTTTGTTAAGAAGAAGGATGGAACGCAGAGGATGTGCGTTGATTACCGGAACCTGAATGCCGTAACTATAAAGAACAAGTATCCTTTGCCGAGGATAGATGACCTGCTTGATCAGCTTCGCAATGCCAAGTACTTCTCCAAGATTGACCTCAGGTCAGGCTACCATCAGATGAAAATCAGAGAGGAGGACATTCCTAAGACAGCCTTTGTCACCAGATATGGGCAGTATGAGTACACCGTCGTGTCCTTCGGTCTTACGAATGCGCCGGCTTATTTTATGAACATGATGAATAAAGTGTTCATGCAGGAGCTGGATAAGTTCATGGTGGTCTTCATTGATGACATTCTTGTCTATTCTGTCATCGCCGAAGCGCATGAGCAACATCTGAAGATGGTGCTAGAGAAGTTGAGAAAACATCAGCTCTACGCCAAGTTCAACAAGTGTGAGTTTTGGCTTGAGGAGGTCGCTTTCCTAGGTCATGTGCTCAATGCTGACGGAGTGGCTGTCGATCCGTCCAAGATTGAGACAGTGAAGGAATGGGAGCAGCCACGGAATGTGACTGATGTGAGAAGTTTCTTGGGATTGGCTGGTTACTATCGCCGATTCATCGAGAACTTTTCCAAGATAGCTCGCCCCATGACCAACCTCCTGAAGAAGACCAAAGAGTTTGAATGGACGCCCCAATGCGAACAAAGTTTCCAGACCCTGAAGGAGAAGCTCACCACAACGCCTGTTCTAGCCTTGCCCGACATCCACCAGGACTTTGTGGTCTATTGCGATGCATCTCGCTTCGGGCTTGGTTGTGTTCTAATGCAGAATGGGAAAGTCATTGCCTATGCTTCCCGCCAGCTTAAGGAGCATGAACAGCGTTACCCCACCCATGATCTCGAGCTTGCAGCTGTGATCCATGCCTTGAAGATTTGGAGGCACTACCTGATAGGGAACAAATGCGAGATCTACACCGATCACAAGAGCTTGAAATACTTTTTCACCCAGGAAAATCTGAACATGCGACAGCGTCGTTGGCTCGAGCTGCTTAACGACTACGATGTGGAGATTCTCTATCACCCTGGGAAGGCCAATGTGGTCGCTGATGCTCTTAGCCGCAAAAGTCATTGTCATGCCTTGTTCACCACCGCCTTGCCCAAAGAGTTGCAAGAGGGCATTGATGAGTTACAGATGGAGGTGATACCTCATGGCCTGTTGAATGAGCTTCGCGTACACTACACCCTCATGGATAGGATCCGTGAAGCCCAACGCCAGTGCCCAGAAATTTGGGAGATACACGAACTCCTGACACAAGGCAAGTGCCCAGAGTTCAGTGAGGATGAGCTAGGCACTTATTGGTACAAGGACAAAATTTGTGTGCCTGCCGACCCAGCTATCCGCAACGAAATCCTATCAGAAGGTCATGATTCCAAGTATTGTATCCACCCAGGCAGTACTAAAATGTATGCTGATTTGAAGAAGGAATTCTGGTGGAAGAACATGAAATCAGACATTGCAGAGCATGTTGCTAAATGTGACATTTGCAAACGCGTCAAGGCTGAGCATAAGAGACCTGCAGGGCTGCTAAAGCCACTGGATATACCTGAATGGAAGTGGGATAGCATTTCTATGGACTTCATTGTGGATTTGCCTCGAACCCCGAAGGGCCATGATGCCATATGGGTAATAGTCGATCGCTTGACTAAGGTAGCTCACTTCCTAGCCATCAGGACTGATGCCCGAGTCGGCCAGCTAGCAGATTTGTATGTTGGAAACATTCTCAAGCTGCATGGAGCTCCTAAAAGCATAATATCCGATCATGGACCGCAGTATACGTCCAAGTTCTGGAAAGCCTTGAACAAGTCGATCGGCAGCAAGCTAGATTACAGTACCGCATACCACCCTCAGACAGATGGGCAGACAGAAAGAGTGAACCAGATACTTGAGGATATGCTTCGAGCTTGTGTTCTGAAATATGGGACTGATTGGGAGAAGAGCTTGCCCTTTGCAGAGTTCTCCTACAACAACAGTTACCAGGCTAGCCTCAAGATGTCACCTTTCGAAGCTATGTATGGAAGACCATGCAGAACACCCTTGATGTGGTCTGAAATGGGTGAAAGTTCGTTCTTTGGCCCGGCCACCATTAAGGAGGCCGAGGAAGGAGTCGCTCAGGTACGAGAAAATCTAAAAATTGCCCAGAGCCGTCAAAAGAGTTATGCCGACAAGAGGCGCAGAGACCTCGAGTTTGAGGTAGGAGACTATGTCTACCTCAAGGTCTCCCCGCTTCGAGGGACCGTCAGGTTCCATGTAAAGGGAAAGCTAGCACCAAGATATGTGGGACCGTACAGAATCAGTGAAAGGATTGGCAAGCTTGCCTACAGAATAGAGTTGCCCCCACAACTGGCAGGAGTACACCCAGTGTTCCATGTGTCGCAACTGCGCAAGTGTTTGCAGCCGCCAGAGCATCCGATACCCGCAGAGGCACTCGATATTCAGGACACTTTGGAGTACAGAGAGCACCCCGTCCGCATTATGGACAGAACCACCAAGGAAACTAGAAGCTCCAGCACGCCGTATCTGAAGATTCAGTGGAGCAATCACACAGAACGGGAGGCAACTTGGGAGAAAGAGTCAGAAATGAGGAAGCTCTACCCCTACCTTTTTGAAGAGTAAGTTACACTCTTGAATCTCGAGGACAAGATTCTCATAAGGGGGTAGGACTGTAACAACCCTAGAAATCCGGTCTCTAAAAATACGGGCTTTCAAAAATTTTTCTAAAGTTTACCAGTGTATGGTGGATGTCATGTAGGAAACC
>CM041639.1:35442488-35457379 GCA_023333625.1 Bothriochloa decipiens | reverse complement strand
TTTTGAAAGCCCGTATTTTTAGAGACCGGATTTCTAGGGTTGTTACAATTATCGAGTTTATTTATGTTAATTAATATATATAGGTTAACTATCGTCTTACGCCCCCATACACACGACACGACACATGCAGCTAGGCAGCTAAGGAGGGAGAGTCTAGTGCGTGGTGTCGCTCCGGTCGTCGTAGCCATGCATGTGACGCGGCCGGGGGGGTCCCCCAGCCACCCAATGGCCGCCGTAGCGGTACAACAACTGGCACGTTGGCTTGTGCCTCTCCGTTTTGGTTGATCACACGTTGTGTCCATTCGTCGTGGACACATGCTGCTGGCCAGTTTGGCCACCGACCGTCGCGGTGGACTGCCGGATAGCAACGCCGCCGCAACGACTTAGCATCGGAGAGCTAGCGCGGTGATGAGCTAGCGCGGTGATGAGCTGGCCCAATAGTCCATTGTTGAAGCCCAGATCGACCAAGCAGGGAGACTGAGGTCGCCTCAGCCCGCTTGGACCGACTCAAACGCCGAGCCTGGAAAGATGCCATCGCCCGCAGGGGAGGCCTGGAAAAACGCGGCTGAAATAGAAAGATGCACGCTGACGCCACGGCCTGGAAAGTGGCATGGCCAAGCATCCGTTTTTATATATATTTTTTAAATTAAGTTGGTCTATTGTTGTCTAGGAGCTATGGAGTACGAGCTAGCAGCATCTTCAACCTGACACTCCTGCCTTATTATCAAAGTCTATATGTCCATTTTTTATTGTCCTGAGTTAAATTTATAACTTTTAATTAATAGATTTATTTATAGCTAAATAATAAAAATACCAAATAAATGAAGCCTCAAATAATATTTCACCACACATATAGTAAAATTAATTTGATATATTGGCTCATTTTTTATACGCTTGATCATTGTTATAAACATTTTCACATATGACAAAACTTAAAATGGCCTACATTTTATATCAAAGAGAGTACTTACAAAATTGTCATTTAGGAAATTTGAAATCCTATGATCATCCCATCTCTAGTATCTATGTTTTAAACTGCCAAAAAAAACATCCCCCCTCACCTAAGAACTTGCATCTAAACAAGGTCTAAATGTAGAAGATAGATTAGCAATTCCCATCCTTATTTCTTGGTTGGGCGGCGGTGCGGAGAGTAAAGGGAAAAGGAAAATAAACTGTCTAGTCACATGGGGCTCCACAAGTCAGGTAGATAGTTTCGATGTATTTTGTTTTTGGTAAGGTGACTAAAAGTACATAACCAATAATATGGAATCACACACTTATTTGGAACAAGGGACTTGCAAATTTTTTTGGAGATGCTCTAGACCAAATAGTTTCTTTAATTTGAACTAAACTTTTTTTTTTGCAAAATACAACATCTATGACACTATATTAGCAAAACACTTCCACTACTTATTTTTCCCATCTACTACTATCTCTCCTCGTTCTTCATTGCTGTTGCATGCAGATGGATCAGTGACTAATGAAACTCCAAAGGGATCATGGCATTTAGAATAGCCCATAGTTGTTGCACGCGCCCAATGGAAGCACCCGATGGAAGCCCTCCTAGGCGTGTGGGGTATTGGGGTTTCAAGAGACTACGTCAACGTGTCTTGCTTATTATGCGCCCTACGAGTCTCCTGAGACAAGACAACATGTTTTGATCAGTATCATGCTCCATACGAGTATCCTCAGACGACATCTCTTACATGACACCCTCATTATTGGAGGCACCAGATGAATTGTTTATGTGCGAACACACTATAGATGTTGGTACAGCTAAAAGTCAGCTAGTTATGATCTTTGGACCTCCTATATTGAGTGATTAGCTACTTACCGATGACTGGAAGTGTCTCCAAATGGTGAAGAAGCTTGAGGAAAGATCCGATCATAATTTGCTACTTATGCTAACCAACAAGATTATAAAGTTTGTAGCCCCATTGTTTATCCGTGAGGGTCGAGGCTTCTTTCTCACGCGGCGCAACCCTTCGTTTGCTGGGCTCGCCGCAATCGTTGGCTGCCCAACTGTTGACCGGGACCATCCCTGACCCTGACTCGGCGTTTTCGATGCGGATGATTTGACTGGCCTAATCGCCGCAATATCGACTGTGTGCTTGCGGTGTGTGTATTCTTATTAATTGATATAGCTACACTCCATTGCCATTCATTCATCTACGTACGGTTGACGACGATGCAGGAAGGACTGATTGATTAATTACATTGCTAATGCAAGTCAACTCGATGGAAGAAGTACGTACCACGCCAGAGCGGCGCTGAGGTTATGCACGTACATACGTATGTGCAGTGTGTGCACCCCGTCTATACACTCTGGGATTCTATCTTCTCCGATCGAAGAATGAAGTGGTACGTGGTGGGTCAGGCTCTGCGCACGGATGCGAGTCCTACACGGCCTACGTGCGTCGGTACGTGACGTCTCTGCTCAGCCATATATATGCTCCTCCCGCGCGCGTCCTGTCGCTTGCAGTAAGTGGACCTCCACGATCGGCGTGCGGTCTCCGAAAGACTTACGAGTCGTCGTCTATACGCGCTGTTCTGACGCGGCACAAGGGACTCTTAAGTCAAGTCAACCGGCAGTAGATAAGACATAAGAGTACAGTACAGAGCAAATGTGCTGGAGATAGTTTCCGCGCATTTTATACTGCCAATAGACACAATCTGCGCTAGCTGTTCAATCAAGATTAAAGAAACGTTAATTTTGCGGCTCGATCTCTCTGGTGCAACTTGTAAAGTTTGTTTTTCATGGTTTCGTTTGGTGCGCCCACATGCATGATGCATCGTCCTCAAAGTCGTAGTCGTCGCCTATACGAACGCTCTGCCAGCTCCGAGAACAGCTTGGTTTTGCCATTACAATCGATCTGTCATCAAAGTCGACCGTGTCAACGCAACTCCGCTAACAATACGTTCTATATAAGCGGTAGTATTATATTTATATCTAGACAAAGGAGTAAGTTTATGAGCACAGACGGATTCTTCCTTCCTCCGTAAGAATCACACTTTTTATACTCAGCCAAACCGCAAAAGTCGCACACAGATTATGGTGAGATCAACCAAAACATCACTTCTCCTTCTCCATATACATTGAGAACTGAGTTAAAATAAATTCTGGTCTCCTTTATTTACTCTTGATCAAAATCATTTTCACTTCACCAATATAATCACTTCTTCATATAATCAAAAGTCAGAAGTCAGAGACAGAGTGGAGCTCTACTTATGTTTAGCGAAGACGAAGATATCCATCCAATGTGTCAGTAAAAAAAAAGTGTCAGTTACGCACGGCCAATGACAATAATGGCGACTACTTATTATGTTTAGCAAAGATACCCGTCCAATAATGTGTCAGTTATGCAGGGCCAAAGACAATAATGATGTGACTACTTATATATAGCATGCACTATTGTGTTCATGTAACGAAAAAAAAACAAAGAATAGAAAAGTAACCCTATGGATCGGAGGAACGGCCAAAAAAAAACATCATTGAGCTCTATTCTTAATCGCCAACATGCAGTTGGCCTCTGTACGTCAAACAAACAGGGTCGCAGTCTGGCTAGCCAGCTGAGCTTCTGTCTCTCTCTCTCTCTCTCTATATATATATATTACCAACGAATTTGACGCCGTCAAACCCACACAGTTTCTATCCCCGTGGTGTTTCCTGTTGTTCTGAATTGAAAGTAAAGTAACTATATCCTGTGTACTACGTACACTGGCCCTAAGTATGCAGCACACGAAGAATTAGTGAATTACCACGAGCAGCCCGGAAACATGCATGATGGCTGCTAAATTAAATTAAATATGTATATATACTATATAGTCTCCCCGTCGTTGCATCTTAACAAACCATTTGATTGAATTGATGCTCGTCACGGTCGACCTAAACGGCGTCGGCTATACCTATACGTAGGGTTCCATATGTACCCCTACAGGTTAGGGTGAGCTGTGCCCTCTGTAAATGGGCAAGAAGCGTGTCTAACGCCTATATAAACGTGGGTCGACGACTCTGGTTTAGGGTGCGTTTGGACAAAGACCAGAAGCTGCCGTGCCTTACTTTTGGCATGTCGAAGATGCGGCGAACAAAACGGCCGCCGCAATTGTTACAGAGTTTGGCGTCAAAAATGAACCGTGGCAGGATAGGCAAGTCTGTGGCAGCCGAAACTGAGGGCACGAAGCAAACACATGACGGAACTGTGGTGCGGCCCGGCGTGACATCTTTGGGTCACGATCCAAACACAGCCTTAGAGCCGCGCGCGGAGATCAGAGTAGTAACCCACGTTCCTCCAGCGGGCATCTCTTGCCTACGCTGGAAGCAGAGAGAAGCTAGCTAGAAATGGCGATCAAAATGGATAAGACGTCCATCATCGTTTGCTCAGTGATCGGGTCTCTAGGATTGCTGAGTGCCATCCTGGGATTCTCGGCAGAAGGGACAAAGCTCACTGTAAGCACTGCTGAGATCTACTTTTTTTCTTCCAGTTTATTTCGCTGTCTTTGAAGATTCTAGTTCTCCGTTGAATTTGAAACCAAGTTTTCCAATTGGCATGATAGATCGATCTTATAGAGCTCTGAACTTTGTATGCTAATGTGTTAACTGATGAACTCGATTCATGCTCCATGTATGCAGCCATATACCATACTGGTGTACGGCGACGACTGCCTCTACCCGCAGAACCCGGCGATCGGGCTCGGGATCTGCGCTGCCATCTTCCTGATAGTGGCTCAGGTCACCTTCTCGGCGGTGAGCGGCTGCTGAGGATCGTCGCCATCGTCTGCGCCGTTTTCTCATGGTGAGTACCGACTACCGTACCGAGTAGTGGTGAACTGGTGATACACTGGTGACACTGACTCCAACTGGTTTTGTGAACATACATACATAGATACAAATATATGAACAGAATGATAATGGAACCACTACGTGTCACGAGCAGGATAGCGGCAGTGATCGCGTTCGCGCTGTTCATAGAAGGAGCGGCGTGGAACGCCAACGTGGTGCGGGTGGCCGAAACGCCCTAGTGCCCCTACCTCAAGGACGGCGTCTAAAACATTCTTAATTTTCCGCAAAGGAAAAATACACAGAATGAAGGATATAATAATAGTCCAGGAGGTCAAATTATCAATTATCCGATAACAGTTGATTACAAAGCCATACATCGAATAAAAAAATACAATAGAGGGGTTTACATAAATTATTACATCGTCACCTGGCGGAATCATCAGAATATCTAGCATCCAGAGCAGCTACGGAAGTAGAGGGATATTGCGAAAGCATCGTCTTGCACCATCTTGAGCGTAGACACGAGACCATCTAATACTCGAGCCCCTCGTTGCCGTAGGCGTAGTCGGGCTCACCTGCCAAATAAGTTTCAGTACGATTTGTACTTTCCACCGGCTCCTACCCTATGCTTTGTTTATGCTTTGTGGTAGGTGGATACAAATGGATATAATCAAGAGGCCTATTATTTAGCTATAGTTTTCTATGCAAGTATCATTAATATTATATAATAATTGTTCATCAAGTTTTAATCCATTCCCATCCCACAACACCATGCCACCAACCATTATCCTCTCAGCTCTCTCAACAACCACGCTCACACGTGGCGGCAATGGACAACTCCCTCTCATCCATGCCTAATCGGCCATCATGCCGTAAGGTAACAACAACAACATCACTCAGGGGGAGGTAGAAGGGACTCATCTCACTACTCAAGAGAAGCGTAGGTCACGAAATAGCCATACCGAGGCTGCGGACTATATATAGATTCGAATCAACTCTGCAGAGCGTGTACACCTATAACCGACTAATGCCGACCATCCACAAGATAACCATCATTAGCGCTCACGAACACCTAGGCTGATAGCAAAATGACCATCAAACTATGGCGGTTCCACCCTACCTCTCAACCCTGGGACACCCCAAGTCCTGCTTGGAGTGGCTGAGAATGTGAAGTCATGTTCCTGCTCTTCGAGGGGCCGATGCTCGGAAGAGGACACATGAACGTCTCGGAAGGGTGTGGGGTTCCACCCGTACCTTCCTACACTGCATACTCCGAGTAGTAGTGGTACCGCCCTAGGTAGCTGAAATCATCCGTCCCCGGTTCATTTGGGCGAGTGGTGCGTACGAAGGGGTCCGTGGTTCCGGCCTCAAGAGACATCAGGTCCTAGGGGGAACCAGACAGGATATCTCCTCAAAACAGGGCCATCAGTGCCCTCTGCCTCAACGGCATCTCGCTCCGAGGGCCTTGTTCCACGAAGGCTCTCGACCTCGGGATCTCCTCAAGTCACCATGTACCCGCCACAAGTATTCAGATCACAGGGGTGCCCAGATCGTACCCCCTCGGCAAGACTCGCTCCAAAAGCTCATCGTAGATCCTGTCCAGTCGACTCAACCCTCACTAGACAATCCTCCCATGTTATATTACCCAGAGACACCCATACATACACCAAATCCGACATCCTGAGCCGAATCCACCCAAGTCCACCATCCGCATCATATCTCCAAATATAATGCAAGTGGAGTATAGGTAGCAAGTAACAAGTACTGCATGGCGGTATATCCTATAAGCGGTGAGCAGGGTGAAGGTTACAACAAGGAATAGGCATACAAGTATCTACCATGCAATCCTAACATAGCTTATCATAGCATTATTGCAAAAGTAGAGCACTAGCATTCTATTATGTTGCATGCGTAATAGGATCTACGAGGTTGGGTGGGACGTGGCACCTGAATATCTATCACTCAAGTCCTCCATCAAGTCCTTGGCGTGCTCCTAGTCCTCCTCCTCGAACAACTCCTTTATAGGATCTAAAATCGAGACATAATGGTCACGGAAGCGACCCCTATAGATCAATCACAAAGAACCAAATGAAAACCAATAACTCCAAATGCAATCATACATAAGCCTATGACATAGAGTTCATTTTTATAAAAATTTAGACACTTGGTTTATATTTTTCGGAGATCGTATGAAGAAGTTATGAATTTTCGAAGTTTAAATCATTTTCCAAAAAGAAACAGGACTGGATAAACCAGAGGCTGACACATGGCATGATCTGGTTGGTCCACGTGGCACGTGGGGTCCAGCTGATGTGGCACAGTGCTGGCGTGTGTGCTGACGTCATGCTGACGTCAGCACTGGTAGGTGGGTCCGGCTGGTGCGGTCGCTGACATATGGGGCCCACAGTCCTGGTCACTGACAGGTGGGACCCACGGTCAACCAAGACTTGACCTCAACTGGGCCACGGCGGGCCTGGGAAGGGCCGAATCTAGGCCGAGTTAGGCGGCCCGGCCCAGACACGTGTCGGCTCGTGAGTGTACCCGCGTGGAGGGTCAGGGTCCAGTGGGCCGTGGTCTATGGCTTTTTCAGCGTGGATATGGTCTACGGTGGTCTAGAGACTTGGGTCCAGGTGCTCATTTTCCACTAGCCCAGCTGGACCAGCGGTGGGCGCGGTCCACCCGGGGAAAAATTCCCCTTCATCCCCATTTTGTGCACACGGGTGCACGACAGTGCCTGGCCGGCGGCAGGCGGCGCTGCGCCTCCGGCTGGCCCGGGTGGCAAGGCAGCGGCCAGGGCTATGCGGAGTGGTGGCGAGTGCGGTTGGCGGGCTCCTGCGGGCTCGCGAGGCGAGGGTTCACCGGCGCACGTGGCGCAGTGGCGGCGAACGGCAGAGCCGTGGCGGCAGGCGGCTGCGGGCAGCGCGGGCTAGGTGGCGCGAAGGTTCGGCTTGTGCGGTGGCTTGACGAAGGCGGCTGTGGGTGGCGGCTGGCTTGCGGGTGCACTGGTGCGTTGGCGCACGAGCGGCGCCCGGCGTCTCGGCTCGCCGGCGCCCATGCCGCGGCGGCGCTGTGTGGCTATGCTATGGCAGCGTGGCGCTACAACGCACGGGGGAGCCTTGGCTAGTGCCTTAGCTTTGCGTGGCTCTGGCGAGCTTGATAGAGGGGTCGCAGCGTGCTCACGGCGCTCCAGCTCGCTGGCTCTGCATGGCGGCAGCGAGGAGCAGCACGGTGACGATGGCAGGATGCTACGGCGCTCGAGAAGCATCATTGACTTGCGCAATGGCTTCGCGAGATCAAAGCGAGCACAGCATGGCATCTTAATCGAATCGGGGCGCTCCATCTGACCGATGGCAACGGCGGCGGTGAAGGTCGACGGCGGCGACGATTCTCCGGTGAGGCGCCAAATTGGCCTCCATCTTCACCTCCATCCTACCGTTTGGAGCAGCTGGGAGCTCCAAGGTACTAAGGGTGTAGCTAACAGGGCACAGCGGGCGCACGAGGCGAAGAACGCCACGGTGGCGCTTCGGCGGCCGGAGTCCGAGAAGACTGGGACCTGCAAAGCATGCAGGTCCCTACTGTGGTCCATGCCAGCTCCTGAAAGGTTGCCCAAGACGCGTTCTAGACTACGACAAACACGAGAGTAGAGTTAAAGAAGAGAAAGGGTGAGAGGAGCAGCGGGAACGTGACAAAGCTCTAGGCAGCGGCCATGGCAGAGCAGGGCGAGAGCGGCGACGGTCTCACCTGCGTGGCGCGTCGGTGCTGGTGGCTCGCTAGGTGATGAAGTGGCGGCCCGATGAAGAAGAAGCAGGGCAGCTACGTCGGGGTCACGCGAGGTCCTCCTTCCTCGGCGCGCGGACAGTAGTGACGGCGGACGGAGTTCCAGCTCCGTGTGGTGCGGACGGGGTCGAAGTAGAGGAATCCGGGCGCGGGGCGGCTCCGGTCCCTTCCGTGGACGGCGTGGAGCAGGGACGAGGTCGCGTGGAGGCTGGTGCGCGCGGCGGTCGGCATCGTTGTACCGGTACGCAAGCTTGGGGCGTGTCGATGGGGCTCCGGTGGTGTGTGCCGGCTCTCTCTCTTCCTCCCTCTTCCTCTCTCTCTCTCTCTTTGGCGTAGATGATGGCAGCGTGGGGGCTTTACCTGAGGCGGTGCGGTGGTGGGAACCCTAGCGGCCGGGGCTGCTCCTTTTTATAGCCGGCGCCGGCCATGGTGGACGGCGAGGATGTGAGGTGCTCATCGTGCGGTCCTGCACGACTCCCGGTTAGGGTTAGGGTTGGCCGGGGCGCTGCGCAAGCTGGCGGCGAGACGGACGGCGGAGAACGGTGCCGAACGCGGGCGAACGGCGGAGGCGCGACGTGAGATTTTATGGAAAACGGACGGGACGGGGCGATGCACAGAAATGGAAGCGGGAACTATGACAGGCGGGGGCCACCGGTCATTGGGCGCGGGGCGACAGGCGCGGGCACGCGCGCTGGCGGCAGCGCTTGCTGGGCTGCATCGCTTGCTGGGCTGCATCGCTTGCTGGGCTGCATCGCTTGCTGGGTTGAGTGGCTGCGCGGGCCGCGAGCGGGGGAATGCAGGCCAGGGCGGTGCGGTGGCTTGCTGGGCCGCCGGGCTAGTTGGGCCGGCAGGCCGTAGTGGCAGCTGGCGCGGGCAAAGCGGCCTGGGCCGCTTGGGCCGGCGCGGGGGAGTGGGGCAGCAGGCTGGCCTGGCTGCTGGACTGGGCCGGTTTGCCTTATCCTTTTTCTCCATTTCTTCTTTCTCTTTTCTATTTCTTTTCCAAGCACTAAACCAACTATGGCATGATTAAGTTAGCAGAAGTATTAGTGTCCATGATGCATACATCATGATAGGTCCACAAAGGTCTCATGGTGTCTTGGGTACCAAGTCCATGGTCAGTAGACATATTGTTACATGTGATATAAAAGGGTTATTGATTTTATTAGCAACACATAAAACTAATAAGAGACAAATCATACTCTTGTAATTAAAATATAAATGTTTCAATTAATATTATGTGCTACTTGTGTAACTATAGGATGTTTTCCTACGTAACACTCATCAAACATTGGTATACTTTAGAAAAATTTTTAATAGTTGGTATTTTTGGTGTTTGGGTTTTTAGGGATGTTACGGCGTCTTCGCCAGCGCGGGCGTGCTCGCCCTCGCCGCCACGGCGCTAGGCATCACCTCCTTCATCATGCTGTGGACTCAGCCAGCAGCGGCAGCGGCGACGACGACCACGGCGCCAGCATCGGCCGCAGGCACACCCGCAGGCGCGCAGTCGCCGGCCTCCGAGGTAGTAATCGGCCGCCCGCTGCTACCACCGTCGGGCAAGCCACAGAGCGACTACCCTGTAAAACCCCAGGGACAGGGATACGAGCAACCTCAACAGGTCTCTCTCCCACAAGGCTACTACGCACACGCACCACAGAACATACACTCCGCTCCTGCTGCTGCTCGCCCACCAGCCCCAGCGGCGGCGGTCGTCTTGGCAGCCGCCGCAGCCTCGGAACCAAGCGTGCTGCAGCCGGCGGTCGGGGCGGTGGTGATAAGCCAACCGCTGCCGCCGCAGGTCGTCCAGCTACCTCAAGCACACATACCCAGCAACCCGCTACAGTACTCTGTTCCTCCCATCCCTGCAGTGGCACCTCAGGTCGGCGGCGGCCTGGATATTCCGGGCGTCGCTCTCCCCTCTGCTCCTCCGGGGGCAGGGAGCGCATCGTCGACACTATCCACGGTTATTCGTAACGAAGCAGCGAGACAAGGAGTTAAATTGGTTGCGCAGGTTATGGCGAATTCACTCCTTTCTGATAACAACACCGTTGGGGATGGCGTTCTTTCCATGATGACCGGTTCTGCTGGAGGCGATGCTGTTGAGGCTACAAATTAATTAAGAGGAGGATGATGCTGTGTTGTCCTTCCTGTAGTTGTCAGTAGCTTCGAGACTGCGAAGCTTGTGCCTGCATACACTACAGGGTTCGCTCTCTTTGCCGACTGCAACGCGCATTCGGCAAAGACAGAAATGCAGTCGGCAAAGGCTTTGCCGACTGTAATTCCACGTGGCAGTCGGTAAAGGACTGTCGGCAAAGAAACCGTCGGCGAAGGAGGCTTTGTCGCGCAGTCGGCAAAGCCTTTGCCGAGTGCCACGTCAGCACTCGGCAAAGCCACGTGGCGCCGTCAGCCTGACGGCTGGCTTTGCTGAGTGCTGACTGGGCGGCACTCGGCACAGAAAAAATTATTTTTTTTTTGAAAATTTCTCTGCCGAGTGCTAGCTCGGCACTCGGCAAAGAAATTTTTTTTTCCGAAAATTCTTTGCTGAGTGCTGACACTCGGCAAAGGCATGACCCCTTTGCCGAGTGCCACGCTGGCACTCGGCAAAGCTTGGGATTTCTGGCCAAATTCCCCATCTTTGTCGAGTGTCAGCACTCGGCAAAGCTAGGAATTTTTTTTCCTTTTTTTCTGTTTTCTTGCATCCAAACATTGCAAAATCACAATTTATATCACAATTTCATCAGGACCACAAGTAGCACCATTTATATCATAATTTCATCACATTTATCACCATCGTCACCATATATATCACAATAACACATATATCTCACAATAGCATCTCTTATCACCACCACAGGTCCATTACAACCATGAAGTTCAACGCAACGAGTCGAACACCACAAGTCGAGGTCCATCACATGAAGTTCAACACAACAAGTCTAGGTCCATCACGAAGAGAAGAAATACATGACAGAGACTTCGACGATACTCAAGTCCAGGAGCATAACACAAGCGATAAGTACCTAGCTCGTCGCGCCGTCCCCGGAGCCGTCAGGTTGTCCGTCCCCAGAGCCCCCAGGGTTTTCCCACGGAACCCACCCTGGATCACGCGGCGCCGACAAGTACGGCACCCCTTCGGACAAGCTTGGATCCTATCATACGGCATCTTAAGTGCACGAAGGAGCTTCTGTGTAGCGTAGGTGTTCTTTGGCAGGACATGATCTGCCGGAAGTAGTGTGCCAACAATGCTCAACATGAGATCGAAGCCGTCTCGACTAATGCCCAGTTGCGACTTCAACCCTATTAGGCGTGAGACGGTATCCAGTTGCGTAACCCTTGACTTCTCGTGAAGGGGCTTCTGTGCCGCCTCCATCATGTCGTAGAACGCCTTCGCGGTTTCCTCCGGATCTTCCTCCACATCCATTCCTTCGCCGAACCGTGCTTCGTGGAAGTCTGCCATCATGTCTGCCATCCCGGCATCGGCATCATACTCCTCGAGGACGGGTCCCACCACCTCGTCCCTAATAGGATGGTGTTCACCATGGTGGCGCCAACGGGTATAGTTTGGAATAAATCCGTTCTTGAACAGATCTTTCCCCACCGCAACCTTTACTTTCCTTTTCTTGTTCTTGCACTGGCTGCAGGGACACGGCATCCGAATCGACCCTTTCGCCGCTGGGCCAAATGCTTGCTCCAGGAACTCATTCGTCCCCCTAATTCATTCATTGCTCTTACTTGCGAAGCCCGAGTACATCCACTCACGGTCACCCATGCTCTGTCATGCGGCAATGTTAACATGTGATAAAACCAGCAAGTGCATCTACAACGCGACCTACGACTACATGTGACGGAAAGAGAGGTCATACCGCAGGTGCCGGTGAAGACAGGCTAGCGGGGCAGTGCCGAGTCGTGCACCTCCGGCTAGCCTCCAACAGGAGCCCTCCTGAAAAAGAAAAACAATTAGTGAGAATGAAAAATTTCGGCAGCACCTCCCCTGTACGGGAGGTTACCAAACCTGCAAGAAAAGACGGCACGATGGCCGACAACCACAGATACATGTCAGGCACGATGGCCGACAACCACACGGCACGATGGCCGACAACTACACGGCACGATGGCCGACATCAACAAAAAAACCCGTGCGCCGCGAACGGCGTCGGCGTCGAAGCCCCCGCGCCGTGTACGGGCGCCGGCGTCGAAGCCCGTGCGCCGCGTACGGCGCCGGCGTCGAAGTCCCCGTGCCTCGGCGTCACCGGTTTTAGGCATCCGACGTTACCACTTGCTCGAAACTTTATCAAATTTTTACCACAGTCTCCACATGCGATGGCAAGGTATGTCGTCAAGTTTCGTCATTTTCAGACTCCGTTTGGATTTTATAAAATTTAAAAACACTTTTCACGCGCGTGACTCGGCGTGTTCCGACACCAACACGGTCAAAATTTCAAGCGAGGCCCTGCATACGGCCTCAACATGCTCCAAACATCATGAATATTATTTTTTGAATCACCAAATTCTAATATTTCATGTACCTGCAGTTCAAATCTGGAGTTACCGGAAAAAATCAAAGAAACAGAAAAAATTAACGGAATATAGCAAAATAAATCAAAATTACCCTAAACTTGGAATTTAGAATGTATTCACTGTAGCAAGGCAAAAGAAAAAAACTGGGATTGAAAATAAAAAAAATCTTTGCCGACTGCCAGACAGGACGGCAGTTGGCAAAGGCTGCCACCTTTGGCGACTGCTGACGGCGTGGCAGTCGGCAAAGGTGACGGCGTGGTTGCCGTCAGGACTGGCAGCCTTTGCCGTGCCAGGCTTTGCTGACTGCCTGGCACTCAGGAAAGCCAAGGCTTTGCCTTGTGCCTAGCAGTCGGTAAATCCAGGCACTCGGCAAAGCCCGCTTTGCCGACTGCCCACCATGGCTCTCGGCAAAGGCAGCTCTTTGCCGAGTATCGACAAAAAACAGTCGGCAAAGTATTTGGCAGTCAACAAAGCTAGCATTTCCTGCGGTGATACATACTTTTGCCTGTTCTCATTTGAATCATCCTAAGCTCGAACTTTACTTCTCATTGTAACTGTAATGTAACTTTTGCCCAGTTTCCATCAGAATTGTGCAGCTACAATGTTTATGATAAGTATTTTTGTAATTTTGTATTAGGAGGCGACTACATGCTCTTTCATTTGCCTTAATCTCAACACTTGGTCGCATGAGAAGAAAATGAATATAGCTGCCGTCACTATCACCGGAAAAAGGAACTACTTTGCTATGTTGGTCTCCAAAGTGCTTGCCATTGGCTTTCCCGGTAAAGAAAAACACTTTGCTTCTCATACTAATAGAACAAGTATGGAATGGGATAACAATGTACACAATTCAAACAACAATACTCTATACAAGTAAATTAGACATTTATGAAAAGAAGCCACATGAAACACATCTATGGAAAGAACTGGGCACCAATGCAAATGCAATGTCTTGGGGTGCCCTAACTTAGCAACTCCAATAATTTGACAATTTTTCTTTGCCATATGTTGTTATTTGCCAAGTCCCAAATTGATATGGGGAGGAGAAAAAAGCCATCTCCAAGTGTTTGCCAAAATTGACTTAGCAAAACTAAAAATATGCGCGCGAGGGTAAAATATCCCGCGGGAGTAGCGTGCGAGGGCGATTGCCAAGAGAATCGTAGTGTGTCATATATGCCACATATCACCCGGTGTTTACCAAGTTGCTAAAATACCAAGCCAATTTTCTAAACTGTTGGATATGTGATTTTGAGAATTTTGCCAAAAAAACAAGAATGCCAAACTCATTTTTCTAACTGTTGGAGTTGCTCTTAGCTGCTTTACGTGTGTTCCTAGACAAAATATTTTTTCCATCACCATTGATGTCTACAAAATTGGAAAACAACCAAACATAGCATGTCGATTCCAACTAAGGCCTCATTTGGTTTGGCCTGGAATGGCCCAGAATATGGGCCCGTGCCACCTGGATTTATTTGGCCCAGAGTGAAACTAGGACTGACCCAGAATGGCTATTCGGATATGCTTGATTTGAAATGAATCAGGCCATTCCGAAGGCCTTTACATCCCCTCCTTAGCCCAAATTGGAGCCACGCCTAGGAACATTTGGAAGCAACCTCCGGTCCAAGAAGAGAAACAAGCATGTTTTCATCATAGAACAAATGAATGAGGCATAATGTGGCTCAAATAGGAAATCTTCTATAGCAATGACCTAGGGAGGAATAAGTTCAGGCGGTTGAAATTATGACCAAATCATTCAAAGTGTATCTTCTTTTGATACCCTACATGTAATGGACATCGTTCAAATTTTTTCTTCAAAGAT
>CM041639.1:35354844-35422488 GCA_023333625.1 Bothriochloa decipiens | reverse complement strand
TTTTGAAAGCCCGTATTTTTAGAGACCGGATTTCTAGGGTTGTTACACTGGTGGCCACCTCGCTTGGGATCAAATCCTGCCTCTTGCTCGGCCTGCCGGCGGCTAAGGACGCGCCGCCGGAACAAGGCCAGCATGTGGTCGGGCTGCCGCAATGCCCAGCTCAGGGGTACGGGCAAGAGGCGGCAGACCCGAAGATGGCTCCTCCTCAGGGTTAGGAGCATGGGCAAGTGTACATGACATGATGAGAACACAATGAGTGTTGTGCCTGCTGTGGTGCATGTTGCTGCCGTTCTTTTCTTTGCTTTGGTTGTGTCGCGCTAAGCACTTGTTTGTAAAAGCTAGTATCCCTAGCATACTGTTTGCTTTCAATATAAGCAGGGCGAAAGTCTTGGTCTAAAAATGTGTCTACTGCAAATGAAACACTCCATCACTGCCCTGCCAGAGGCACTGGAACCAGTATGACACTTCATGGCCAGACCGTAAGCCTATAATTCAAATAATCCACAGAGCATGTCGGCCAGGCTGACAGTGTTAAAGGATCGCTGACAGTATTAAAGGATTATCGGTAAAACAAGGGTCGTCAGGAATACATTCCCGTCGGCCGTTCGTCACGAGTAAACTGTTTTTCCTGTCGAGACGTGCTGATGGCGGATTCCCGATGCCTGCCTATTAGGAATACATTTCGCGACAGTTTTCAGTTAGAGTAAATTGCACAGCCAGTCCCTAAAGTATTGATCTGATTTTGTTGGGTCCCTAAACTACGAAATCGCGCGTTTGACATCCAAATGTATTTAAGTGATCTCATCTAGGTCCAAATAGATATGAGAAGGCTTAGAAGATGACGTGGTTGTCCACATGCTCGCCCAACCTGCTATGGTTGTCGCCGAAAACGGCAGCGACAACCACATCCTCGCCGCCAGCCGCGCTAGCCCTGTCGACTCTAGTCCACATCGCATTTGACATCTTCGCCCCACGGTACCCCTCCCGTGCTGTTCCTCCGGCCGGACACCGCCCCACCACGTCCCGGAAGCCCACACACGAGAGTGCTGCACCAGTGCCTCCGTGTACATGCAGCCGCATGCTCCGACGCCTCTGTGGTTGACCTTGCCTCTTGGTGCCAGTGGTCGAGCGTGGTCTCGAGTTGTGTGAATTTGGAAACAGAGAGGAACAACAGAAGCGGTGAATGCGGGGCAAGGAGGTGAAGCACGTTGTGGGCTAGGCTCGCCGCGTCTTCTTCGGCTGATGATGAGGCTGTCGTTGCCGGCGGCGGCCATTTGGCCGGGTTGGCTGAGCGAGCATGGATTGAACACGCGGGTATGTGGCTGACCACGTGGACGACCATGTCAGCTTGTAACCCTTGTGTCTATTTTGGACCTTGATGAGAACTCTTAAATACATTTGGATGCCAAACATGCGATTTCGTAGTTTGGGGATTCAGATGAAACTCGCCAAGTACTTTTTAATGTCAAACATGCGATTTCGTAGTTTGAGAACCCAGATAAACTCGCCAAATACTTTTGGATGCCAAATGTGGATTTTCGTAGTTTGAGGACCCAGACGAAATCAGCCTAATACTTTAGGGACCAACAATGTAATTTACTGTATCAGTTAATTTGTGTCGGTTTGAGGCCGACAGGAAAAAATGCCCAGTCTGGTAGTGTATTATACAAATCAGGAGTAGCCTGTGTGCTCAACTGCCTGCTACCGGAAAAACCAGGTATGCATTTGTGGAGTTTACGTACCTTGCATTGGCAAGAGGCTCGCTGATATGTGTGCACCATCCAAGTCGTGGTGCCTGCCCGGCCCATTGACGGCGCTGCCTCGTGGACCAGGCCACCCGGTGACATCGGTAATGCTGCGGTAACTTCGGTAATTTTCAGACCAGCCAGCTGCTTAGTGCTTCGGAGGTACTTATAGAATACAGGTAGGTTTACGTACGTGTATTTATAGAAGTAAGTGTGCGTGCGTCTTGTGAGTTTTTGTGTTGTACTGTATCATTCTAAAGAAAAAGGTGAGTGACGTACAATTGTAGGCACGTGCGGCGCGCACGTGTCAAGAGAAGTTCAATCATAAAGGAGATTTTTTTGAAAAACTCAATTTTTGAGAAACAATAATGTACATTTGAGAGAATTAATGTAATAGGTGACAAGAGTTTCAGATATGGGAATAAAATACGTATTTGCAACAAGAGTTGGCTACTTGATTATTCATGTAATGGATGATAAGAATTTAGATTGAGGAAAAAAATGTGTGTTTATAACAAGAGTTGGCTGCTAAACACCAACTCCATACTTACATTCATATCAAAGCCCGTTGATTTTCCCTAAAAACAGTACATATGTCTAGTGTTAATAAATGAATTTACAAAGGTAATGTAAAGCACAAGAATTTGAGTCCAAGTCCAAGGCAGTAAAGCTTCCCATATTTGGCCAGGTGTCAGCTGCGTTTTTCTTGTTCACTTTAACAGTTTAATATTATTTAATATTAATAAAAAATCATAACCATGGAATACATGCCGGTGAGACACACCTTAGTTCATAAATGAATTGATAAGGGTTCAGCTTACCCCAACATAGATGCTACAACCCTTAGTGAGTTTGGCATAAGTGGTCCAGCCATCCTAATCAATTGGGTCTTAGATTTGCACAATTGGATACTTAGAAACAAAAGGACTTGCAGAGATCTTTCAGTCTAGCACTTGAAATGTTATTTTAGCACTTAAATCCTCCACTCATCTCATCCTAAAGGTGGATTATTTTAGTACTTAAACCCCTCACCTGTAGCCATTGGATTAGATTTCTGTGGTCTTATTAGAAATTTCTATAGTTTGCACAGGAGGGCCGTTTTCATAGCATACGTTATTATTTTAGCACTTAATCCCTCCACTCATCCCATCCTAAAGGTGAGTTATTTTAGCACTTAACCCCCCCACCTCTAGCCATCGAATTAGATTTTTATGGTCTTGATTAGAGTTTTTATAGTTTACACAGGAGACTGGTTTCCATAACATACGTTGCCTGTAGCTATAGCTATAGGTAACTAAAACCATAAATAAAACCATAAGAAGTTGCAATTCCTACACCCTCCTTGAAATTAAGATCGTAAGTCCTTCTCACAAAAGAATTCAGAACCAGTAACATCCATTCCAATGACCACCTACCACCGGTAGGTTGAATCAACTATACACACAAATGTTTTTATGTTTGTGAGCTAGATAAGAGAGGACCTAATTTTCCAGTGTAGCCTGTCTTTTCTATGGCTGCCTTCGATAGTTCAAGGCATTCTTTGTTTTCATGCATACATTGGTTGACATGATAATTAGATTGTGAGATAAAAGGATGCAAATGATTAATTTTGTAATTACACTACAGTAAACATAGAAACAAAACAGAGTGTTCCTATAATGATAGAATCCAACGAAGTAAAATTTAGTCTATTGCCACTTTCTTTGGATAAAACCTATGTTGCCAAATTTTGAACTATGGACTGATCATCTTAGATATGTAGATACCTTGAAAAATATATACATGTAAGAATTATTGCAGGCTTCTAAAAAACAGGCGTGGTCTCGAAAAAAAGAATTATTGTGCAGTTCCATATGACAGCTGCAGAGAAAAAAATATGGGCAATTAGACATTACCTGAATGTTAGCTGCTCGAAAGAGAAGGGTCCTTTGGTTGCATGTCACCAGTGGCGCAAGAAATGAACTTTGTACCAATTGGGCAGCATCGTCAATCCTCTGGTGGCGCATACTTCCCATGGCCTCGAATGGACAGTGATGAGTCGTGGACAACAATGACAGAGCCAGGAAAAAAAATTAGCTGGGGCAAAACTCAACAAGAAAATGAACCAAGAAGACATCTTATTCACAATGCACCAAATTCACATACTACGATCCCACAAATTATGGCAACAACACTAGAATAACACATGATGGCAAAAAGTATACACGAAACACAAGATGTTACCTCAAGTTTGAAGAATAAACTAAGAACATTGATGACGACGTCGAGGGCTCTTTGGCAAGCTCACTCTTCGGGTTTTCATAGATTGAAACCTCTTCTTGACTTTATCAATTCTAAGTTCCTTGAAGATCCCTTTCTCAATGTAGCACACTAACACATTATTGAGACATTCATCACCCATCTTATTCCTCAAAGCTTGCTTGATGAAGTGCATAGCAGAGAAGGCTCTTTCAACTGAAGATGTTGCCATAGGTAGAATCAATGCTAACTCAATGATGCGATAGACCAATGGAAATTGGATATGCGTCTTAGTTGCAATCATTGTTGTAGCCAAGCTTCCAAGGTCATGACAAGATTTGAAATCATCAACTCTTCCCACATGAAAAAGAAATGTCTGAAGTTGCTCTCTTATATTATCATGATCAAAAATAGAGAAATCTTGATCATACATCTCAGTTATCCAAGCAATCTTTTCAATATCAAACCTAACAAAGTTCTCTATTGGATCAAGACAAGCAAATGAAACAAGCAACTCATTTGATACCTCATTAAAGCGATGATCCATCTCCATGATTATAGCATCAACACGATAATGATGCTCTTGAGTGATTAAGTTTCCATCACGCCTTGATCTGCCTCATCTTGGTATTGCCTCTTCCATATGGAATTTCTTTTGCAATACAAAATTATTTGACCTCTTCCAATAATTGCTCCCAGCCTTCATTTCTTAAACTGATCAAGCGTGCTTTCACATCAACAAGCAATGACATGGACTCAACAATGTTTGGTCTTTTTTTGAAAAAGAAGAGACAACTCATTTGTAATACGGAACACTTTCAGCATCAATTTCATATTTAAAACAAAGGAAAAGCTTTCCATTTTGTGCACCAAACCACCGGCTCTACTAGGATTACGTTCATCTTCGTGAATCATGGTTAATACCTTGACTACAGAATTCCACATTGACTTAATACGAAGTAATGTTATGTAATGAGAACCCCATCTTGTATCTCCAGGTCTATCCAAGTTTGTCATTTGATTCCTTCCCCTCCCTCTTAGAATCTCACCACTCTCTAACTTTGCTATAATGCTTTCACGATGGTGTGCTTGTAATTTATCCTTCCTCTTACAAGATGCACCAGTACTAGAGACAATTAAACCCACATAGATGAAGATATCATCAAAAGAGGAGCAACAACTTCCAATGGAAACAATAACCAGCTGTAATTGATGAGCAAAGCAATGAACATAGAAAGCATTAGGGTTCTCATCACGGATCAGTTTTTGGAAACCATTGAATTCACCTCTCATGTTTGAAGAACCATCATATCCTTGACCTCTTAGTCTAGAAATAGGTAAACCATGGGCAGCAAGAATCTCAGTCAAAGCTTTCTTTAGAGAACTTGATGTTGTATCTCTGACATGTTGTAGATCCAAAAATCTCTCGACAACCATTCCTTTTTTGTTCACAAATCTGCATAATGCATATAAAAAATAATTAATAACACCACAAGTTACCAGAAACATAAAGCACTCCAAAAACAATTACTAACCTCACAACCACAACCATTTGTTCTGCTATTGAGATATCACAGGATTCATCAATTAGAACCGAGAAACAACCATCCCCAATTTCTTCTTTTATTACTTCTGTGACCTCTTGAGCATAACTCCGTGTAATATCTTGTTGAATCTGAGGAGAAGTTGTGCGGGCATTATTTTGACATAACTCATCAAATGCTACCCTCACATACTCATTCCTCTTTTTGTACCAATCAATCATTTCTAGGAAATTGCCCTTGTTTAGAGAGGTGCTAGATTCATCATTGCCACGAAAAGCATGACCCTGTGAAATGAGAAAGCTTGCAACATCTAGAGCAGCAGTCAAACAAACTTCATAGAGCATTTCTGCAGATTTGGTATTAGCATCAATCTTGTGGGTAATACTAGCTCTTTGATTCTTAAAATCATCAGCACATAATCTAGCTTTATTGTGGGAACTAGAAACTCCTCTAACATGAACTGGAAAACCTCTATACGCATGTTTGAAATCATTATACCCTGTCTTTGTGAAAACCACATGACCAAATTTCTCATTGTTGGCTTCTTGCCTAAAAAGATAACAATAGAAGCAATTGCTGCATCCTTGGACACACTATAATCTAACCAATCATGTTCTTTAAACCATTTTGGGTTCTTGCGAGGAAAATTATGTCCAATGGGTTGTGTCGGACCTCTCAATAAATAAGCCATGGCCGGCCCCAGTGCCTGGCGCGGCCTCCTGGTGCTCCTCCTCTCCTTCTCCCTCCATCACCGGACGGCGGGCGCAACTGCTAGCGGCTAGCCTGGGCGCGCTGGCTCCTGCCCGGGTGGCAGGACAATGGGCGCTGCCAGCAGACGGACGGCGGGCGCAGCTAGGGACCTAGGGTGCGAGCAGCAACGGCGGCGGGCGGAATGAGCTCGCAGAGTGTAGCGTGCGGTGCGAGCATTAGGCGGCGGCACTAGGACGATGCCGATGCAGGAATCGGGATGCACAGGATTGGGGAATTGGGGTTGGGGAATTGGGAGTAAATTTGGGCCTTAGACACTTAGTGGGCTACTGAACTGCCAAACACAGCCCAACAAAGGAACCAAATCCCTTCCGTTCGTTCGTTTATCGCCGTGGCCGCTCGGACGCCGAGCTCGCTCGTCCCTTGCACTCCTCACGATGCGCCGACGCCGCAGATCAGCCGGAGCTGGAGAAGGACACTGAAGAGGGGTTCCGAGGGTCTGAGGCTACGACTGCGGTAGCTGGGGCGGCCGCCTCAGCTCGCCCCATGGACAACTCCGTCAGTGGTGGACAAGACATCGTAGTGAATTTCCGTGGGTACAATGCCAATTGAGTATTACATGCATCTCAATGGAGCTGTTTGACACTGAGATGGTGACTTGCTTAACAATACTAGCGCTTCCTTTGTTGTTTGAGAATATATCTTTGCTTAACAGGTAGAGATGGAGTGCATGGTGAAGCAGTTTACTATTGCTTGAACAAGAAAAAGTAGTTTGGTTTCCTTTTCCATATACATATTTGTGAATTCATTGTAGTATTCATGTTGAACACGTAGATGACCAGACATCATATCTGTATATATGATGATATATGTGGTGATAGATCAGATTGATTCTATTCTTGACACAAGTGTTGTACTACATTCATGATGGACTATTATTTTGTGTATTACTGTATGGATAATTTATATTTTAATATGTTGTTGCTACTGTTTCAAAGTAATTTCTTTTTGTGCCTGTAACTCTTTTTTTTTCCCGTGAGTATGGCTGCACAGAAATATTGTTTTTAATCTGGGCAAGAGGAATTTTTCTGTGAGTTTACTTAGATGGACAGAAAAATGCATGTTTTTTTTCTGTGTGTTTATTTCCTTTTTTCCGTGTGGGTATCTGCACAGAAAAAATATATTTAATCTGGGCTAACACAATTTTTCTGTGCGTGTAGAACCCATAGAAAAATGATTTCTGACGGTGAATGCACAGAAAAATTTCATTCTATTTCTGTGAGTATTCGTTGGAATTTTTCCGTAGTTATACTGTCAAAAAAATATTTTTCGATGGGTATATGTATTTTTTCTATGGGTCTTCATTCCCACGGAACAATTCGAGTTTTCAGTAGTGATCGTACCATTGAACTGGACCAATGAATTGTGTTATCATCGATGTGGCTTGGCGCGAGACTTAGTTTGTTTGTTGGCCTCAGGCGAGGTAACAAGGAAAACGTAAGGTAGGCTCCGTTTGTTTCAGCTTCACCCGCTGCTGATTCTACTGATTATTCACTATTCCTCTCTCACTATTTATCACCTGATTCAACTGATTCATCTGATTCTGAAGCTGAAACAAACGCACCCGTAGAAGCATGCCAGATTGTACAACCGATGCACTTTTGTACCGTATTAGCGCGCGCCACCGTTTATTCAGATCGCTCTCATAAGTTTGTTTGTCGGGACATAACCTTTCAGGCGGCACTCTCAAGTCTCAAGGAAATTATTTTCTATACATAATTAAACACGAACATGCATATACATAATTCATTGTTGATCAAAGCCAGCAGTGTACAGAGCATAGAGCCATTTCATCGTCTCCAATATCTCAGCCTCCTCCTACGATCTCTACGACCGAGACACGGGGGCCACAGAGGAGGATCAATATGCAGACTGCCGTGGCGGTCCTCGTATCAGGGGTGGTGGCGCTGTTCGGAGTGACGAGCGCCGTGCTGGGGTTCATAGCCGAGGCCAACAGGCTCAAAGTAAGCGAAACCATGTCCATATTCTTCTTCTACTACTGCTACTTTGTCATTGCAAGAACAATATAATGATTATGATCATCAAGTTGGTGATGGACTAATAATTACCCTTCTTGCAGCCAGATGAAATCCACGTGTCTGGTCACAACTGCGTGTATCCGGCCAACCCCGCTCACACGCTGGGGTTCTGTGCCATCTTCCTGCTTGCGGTGGCCGAGATCATCGCCTCGGCGGCCAGCGGCTGTTGCAGTTGTTGCAGGCCACCGGGCGGTGCTTCTTATTCCAACTCCACTTCCACTAGGCGACTAGTCGTGGGCGTCGTCGCCTCTGTTCTCTCATGGTAATCATCAAGAAGTCCGCACGGCCCAGCCTCGCTCTCGATCCATAGGATTATATATTCTCTCGGATTCATGAAACCGGTGTGGTTAATTTGCAGGGTAGCGGCGGTGATCGCTGTGGCTTCCTACTGGGCAGGGGCGCGCCTGAACGCTCCCAGGACACGCGCAGCCAAATTCGCGGGTCCTGACGAGGAGTACTACATCCCGAAATAACTCTTTGGCACAAAGCTGGCGGAAGAAAAAGCTCAACTCTGCCAGGACTTGCCACACTGGCTCGGGGAGGTATCCCCGGATCATTGCAGGAAGGATCCGCTCAATCCATATGTGGAAGTCATGACTCTTCATCCCTAAGACTTTCATAGTCTCCAAGTTCACTCCCCTACTTAGATTCGCCACATACCCCATCAGGGAACTGTAGCGTTTTGATCCACCGCAGTACTTCCTTCCTATCTGGCCTTTTCAGGATGTAATCGGCCGAGCCCTTTTTCCATTTCTTGCCTGGCGCAGGGGTCTTCATCACTAGCTTTGGTCTATCATAATTCCTTTCCACGTCCAGTCTAGCCTTAACGTTGTCCTTTGACTTCTTACCATTGTCCATGAGTGTTGCCCAGAGTGCCTCGGTGACTTTTCTATGTGCATTACATCGATGTTGTGTGGAAGAAGAAGGTCCTTGAAGTACGGTAGCCTAGTCAAGCCTGATATATGAGTCCACATGTGGACATTACCATATCCAATAAAACCACCATTCTTTTTATCAAATTGGAGAGCCTCTATCTCGGCAAGGACGTCGGCAGGGCTCTTAACCTAAGGAATGGTGTAACAACCCTAGAAATCCGGTCACCGAAAATACGGGCTTTTAAAAAATTTTCTAAAGATTACCAATGTTTGGCGAGTGTCATGTAGGCAACCACCCAATAGATGCACAAATAGCACCCGACGTTAGCCCGAGCATTGCATTTCATTACCAAGGAATGTTTTTCCTCTTATCGATCTTTATGTGATGCCTAATAAAATCGAATAACCTTTTATCACATGTATATATATGCCCGCTAACTCCGGAAATGGATCCATCATGACCTAGACACCCTAGTGGACCCACCATGGTGTATACATCATGGTCACTAACCTCACTAACCTAGGGTTGTGGCTAAATTAGTTGCTTGCAAGAAATAGAATTGGAAAAGGGTTTAAAAATAAAAAGAAAAATGAAAAAGAGAAACCAGCCCAGGCAGCCCAGGCCGGCCTGCTTCTATCTCCCGCGCCAGCCCGACCAGCGGCCCGGCAGGGCGGTCTGGTGCGCTGCCGCCAGCCCGCTCACCCACGCGCGCGTGGCCTGCCAACCGCCCACGACGCCGTGCTCGCCGTGGCTTGCTGGCCCAGCAAGGTGGCCCGCCAGCGCTGCGCGCTCGCCCGCCTGTTGCCGGCCTGCTTGCGACGCCCGCACCGCGCCGCAGCCCAGCTGGCCAGGGCGGCCCAGCATGGGCCTGCCAAGGCCGCCATCGCGTTGCACGTCGCCCGCACTCGCTGACGGGTGGCCCCCGCTTGTCATAAGATCCCTTTTTCCACTTCAAGGAGCCCGCGCGTCATGTCTGATTTCTAGAAAAAGCCATGGCCGCTCCGCGCCGTTCGCTCGCGTCCGGCCACACGATGAGCCGTCCATCTTGCCCGCCCGCTTGCACCGTGCCTCGGCCAAACCCTAACCCTAACCGTGGCCGCGCACAGCCGCCCGATGGGCATCTCCCATCCTCGCCGTCGGCAGCTGCCTGCCATGGCTATGAAAGAGAGCTCGGTGCACTAGGGTTTTCTAACTCCGCGCCGCCTCCGGTAAGCTCCACGCCTTCCCTGACCACGCCAGAGGGAGAGAGTGAGGAAGAGGGAGGAAGGACAGAAGCCAGCACACACCCCAGAGCACTGTCGCTGTCCGCCGCCACTACCGCTGTCCGGAGGAGGACTCTACTTTCCTTCACCGGACTGGCCACCTCATCACCTGCCTCGACCACCGCTGCGCAGGTGAGCTCCCCCGTCCTCGCCCTGCTCAGCCATGGCCGCCGCCAGTACACCGCCGCCGTTCTCGCTCCTCTCTTCCCCTTTTCGGCCTTTAACGCCACCGGCACATCCGCCTCGATTAGGAACACCTCCATGGCAACTTCGTGGGACGTGGGGGAAACCACAGCGGGGCCTGGCACCTTTGCCAGCCCTGGTCACCTCGGGTCTCGGCCGGCCAGAGCGCCACCGCGGCCAACACGCCGCGTGTGCCTCTGCCGAGCCACCACACACCATGATAGGAAGGTCAGGGAGCTCCTAGCTGCCCCAATCGAGGAATGGAGGGAAAGATGGAGGCCAATGCCAGGTCTCGCCGGCGAATTAGGCCTCGCTGTCGCCGCCGGCCGCCACCGTGCCTTGCTGCCCGCCACCGACCTGGGAGCCGCTTTTTCCAAATTGAAGCAACTGCGGAGCACGTCTTGGTCTTGCGAATCCATTGCACTTGCTAACGACGCGTCTCGCGCGCCGTAGTGCCCTGCCGCCGCGACCTCGCCGTCGGCCGTCGCCAGAGTACGTGCGCCGACAAGCCAAGCCCCGCGTGCGCCACCGTGACCCCACCAGCACCCTTGCCGTGCCCTTGCGCCGCCCTAGCTGCTCACCCGCCGAGCTCGCACCGCCCGCAGTCGCCGCTTGCCTGTTCGCCGCTGGCCAATTGGCCATGCCCGTTGCGTGCGTGAGGAAGATGGGGAAACTTTTCCGTGCTCGCGTAGACCAAGTCCACCACATGGACCCAGCCAGCCAACCGCGCGGCGCCACCTAGCCACCCAGTCTCCGGTGCACCGTGAACCGGGTCCGTGAGCCAGAGCACCGTGGACTCGGCCCGATGGAGGTCCAACCCGCCACGTAGCCCAGCTAATGAGATGACACGTGTCCGGGCCGGGCCGGCCCAACCTGGCCCAGATCCAGCCCTACCTAGGCCCGCCGAGGCCCGGTCGAGGCCCGGTCGGCGTTGACCGTTGACCTGGCCCCACCTGTCAGTGACCAGATCAGTGGGCCCACCTGTCAGCTACAGACTGGGTCCCCCGTCAGTGCTGACGTCAGCATGATATCATCCAGCCGTAGACCCCGCGTCAGTGCTGAAGTCAGCATGACGTCAGCGTGACATCAGCATGACGTCAGCACAGCTACAGCTGCTCTGTGCCCGCACGTCACGTGGCCCAATCAGAAGCCGCCACGTGTCACATCCAGATTAATCCGCCCTTTTTCTTTTAGAAAATAGAATAAACTTCAGAAATTCATAACTTCATACGATCTCCGAAAAATATGAACCAAATGTCCAAATTTTCATAAAAATAAGCTCTACGTGATAGGCTTATGTATGAGTGCATTTGGAGTTATTGAGTTTTATTGCTTCTTTGTGTTGACTCTATAGGAGCCGCTGACGCGGCTATTATGTCTCGTTTCAGAGGAGGATCAGCTTGAGGAGGACGACTATGAGTACGAGGAGGAGCTCGGAGATGACTTCGCAAGTGCCACACCCCACCCAACCTCGTAGATCCTATTACGCATGGCATAATATCTAGTTTGCTAGTGCTTTAATTATGAATATCACCTGATGATAGGTTGTATGGTAGAACTACTTGATGAGCCTTTACCTTGTCACAACCTTACTTCTGCACACCTGCTGATAGGCTAGACGCATGATTATTTACTTATAATGCTTTACTTCTACTACGCTTATATCTGTGTGATGTGATGCTTGGTGGAAAGTATGGTTATATGGTTAAGGCACGTGGTGCCACTTTACTCGGGGAGAGTGCTGCGTGCATCTTGGGTGTGTGGTAAGGGTTGAGTCGATCGGACAGGATTCTACGACGAGCCATGTGGGCGAGTCTTGCCGGGGAATGTATTCTGGGCATTCCCGTGTGAGGTGCTTGTGGCGGGCACATTGTGAGGTATAAGGAGATCCCGGGGGTGAGAACCTTCGTGGAGCGAAGCCCCGGGTAGGAGGTGCTGTTGTGGCACAGACTGTTGCAGTCCCTAGAGGAAGATAATTCTGTCTGATCCCCCTAGGACCTGATATCTCTTGAGGACCGGAACCTTAGGACTTACGTGCTCACCACTCGCTCTTGTATGGGCGGGAGACGGATGTCTGACTGGCTAGGGCAGTGCCACTACTACTAGGTTGTTAGCAGATAGTGTCGGGAGGTACGGGCGTGGAGACCCACACCCTCCTTAGACAGCATAGTAACCACGGGGGCTCGGTACTATATCTCACAGTCTCAGTGTGCCGGTGGTACCTATCCGGGATGTCCCAGTACTGAGTGGTAGGGTGGCATCGCACCGGTTAGAAAGCAACCGGAATCAGCTTAGGCGGGGCACCGCCGATGATAGTGATCTTATGGTTACAGGAGTACACTCTCTGCAGAGTTTATGAATCTATATATATAGTCCGCGAGCCACTGGTATGGCTTTTTCCTAAGACCCACGCTTCTCGGGAGTAGTGAGAGGAGTCCTTCTATTTCTCCCCCTGGTGTTACCCTTTTGGCTGTGAGCCGCTGAGACAGGCTCCGAGAGGGAGTTGGACCTGTCGACTGAGTGCGAGAGGGTGAGACGTGTGTGATGGTGATGGAATGGGGTGGATATGTGGATGAGATGGGTTAAAAACTTGATGAATTATATTATATAATATTGATCACTGTTTGCGTAGGAAACTACAGCCACATAGTAGGTTGAATTGATTACATCCTTTGCATCCCACCAAATACTACATAGCAAAAGCAAAGCATAGGGTGGGAGATGTGGCCAGTACAAACCGTACTGAAAATTATTTGGCAGGTGAGCCTGACTACGACTATGACGATGAGGAGTAGACGTCTCATTCCTACGCTCAGGCTTCTTTTGGAAATGTTTTGTACTTCCGCTTCCCACAGCTGTTCCAGAGGCTGCTACTGCTCTGATGAATCTGCCAGTGTGGCGGTGAATTATTTATGTAATTCCCCTAATTGTACTCTTTTATTCGATGTATGGATCCGGTATCGACTGCTGCGAGATAATGAGATGGTTTGAGGCTTCGAACTATTATATTATCCGCCATTCTGTGCATTTTCCCTTCGTGGAAAATTGAGGATGTTTCAAATGGGGTCGGTGACTTGAACACCTTCCATGAAGTGCTTTTCATCTCGTCTCAATTCATGGTTCTGAGGCAGGAATTGCCGATGTTTGTCGAAAGAAGAATACTTGCCACCCTTGGCTAGCCAGGTGAACATCACATCTGCCTTGCATGTTAGGCAAGGGAACTTCCCATGAACAGACCATGCGCTGAATAAGACATACGCCAGGAAGTCATGCATCGAATACTGGTACCACACATGCATTGTGAAGTTCCTCTTTGTAGCTCGGTCGTACGTCAGTACCCCTCTTCCCAAGCATGTTGCAATTCATCCCACACTGGCTACATGAATACACCCATATTGTTGCCCCGGTGTCCAGGTATTATCAGTGTTAAAAACACATTCCTGGGTTCAAACATGACGTCGGGAGGAAGATTGAGGGGGATCACGAACACGGGCCAACAAGTGTACGGGGCCGCCATCATTCCAAATGGGTTGAACCCATCTGTTGCCAGTGCTACGCGTACACTCTGAGCCTTCATAGCCTTGCTAGGATTCATGTTATCGAAGTGCTTCCATGCATCACCATCCACTAGGTGTACCATCTTGTCACTGTATCTTTTGCCATTCTTGTGCCACGTAATCTGTTTCGCGGACTCCTCTATCATGTACAGTCGTTGGAGCCTCTGTAGGAAAGGAAGGTGTCGTATGACCATCCCGGGGATCTTAGATTATTTCTTCTTGCCATTACTGTCTTCTACCTCCACAAACCTAGAGGC
This sequence comes from Bothriochloa decipiens, assembly GCA_023333625.1. Classification (NCBI taxonomy): domain Eukaryota; kingdom Viridiplantae; phylum Streptophyta; class Magnoliopsida; order Poales; family Poaceae; genus Bothriochloa; species Bothriochloa decipiens. Next base: position 35,408,019 of record CM041639.1, on the reverse strand, counting down.
TTTGCACTTTGGACAGTGTGTTGCTGTCTCGTGGTCTCCCCTGAACAGGACACACCCCTTCGGATAAGCTTGGATCCCCTCATACGGCATCTTAAGTGCACGAAGGAGCCTTTGTGACTCGTACGTGTTCTTTGGCAGGGTGTGAGGATCTGGAAGCAGTTTGCCAACAACTGTCAACACAAGATCGAAGCCGTCTCGACTAATGCCTAGTTGCGACTTCAATGATATTAGGCGTGAAATGGCATCCAGTTGCGAAACCATTGTCTTCTCGTGAAGGGACTTCTGTGTCGCCTCCATCATGGTGTAGAACGCCTTTGCAGTTTCCTCTGGATCTTCCTCCACCTCCATTCCTTCAACGAACCGTGCATCGTGAAAGTCTGCCATCCCGGCATTTGCATCATACTCCTCGAGGAGGGGTCTCACCACCTCCTCCCTGATACGATGGTGTTCACCATGGTGGATCCAGAGGGTATAGTTTGGAACGAATCCGTTATTGTGAATATCTACTCCCACGGCACGCTTTTGTTTATTTTTCTTGTTCTTACACTTGCTACAGGGACACGACATTCCACTCGACCCTTTAGCAGCTGGGCCAAATGCATGCTCCAGGAAAGCATTGGTCCCCCTAACCCATTTAGAGGTCTTTCTTTTGAAGCCCATGTACATCCACTCACGGTCAGCCATCCTCTGTCATACGCCAATGTAAGCGGGTAATAAAACTAGCATTTGCATCTACAAGGCGTTCCTACCATCTAATAGGTGAAGGATAGGTCCTATTCCCACCCGAGGATGCGTAGATGAGGTTAGCTTCCATGCTTCGCTCCCGTCTGAGACAAAATTTTGGCAGCACCTCCCCGCTGTTCTCCCGATACACGTCCTGGCGGGGAGAGTGTGTATCCGGAGAATAACGGGGGGTGCTGCCGAAACTCCGAGTCTGACAGGAGTGGAACATGGAAGCTAATCCATCTACGCATCCTCGGGCTGTCCAAAAAATGTGGACAATCCGAAAGAGATACCGTCGCAGATATGCACTGATCCGCATACCAATGACCATGTATCCCTTTCGAACGGGAGAAGCCTAACTCGGCTACGCGATCTACGTACGATAATGTTAAGGAAGAGAGGTGATTTATACCTAAGGTGGCGGTGGAGATAGGCTAGCGGGGCAGACGATCAGGGTCCTCCGAGGTCCCCTATGACAGGCACTACTCTGCAAAAGAAGAAATACAATACTGTAAAAGTTGAGAATTTTGGAAGAACCTCCCCTGTACGGGGAGGTTTCCAGAACCTGCAAGAAAAAAGCCGGCTCGATGGCCGATGAACACATATACGGCATGATGGCCTGCACATCCGCAATTCCAACACGCAGGTTGTCAGTGACATAAACATCACGATGGCCAACAACCCAGGGGCTTTACCTTCTTCTCCGGCAAGGGATGGGGACGACGGTGTGGACGAACGGCAATGGGCGAGGACGACGACATGGACGAATAGCTTCGATGACATGGAATGTTGTTGGGCTGAGGTCCTCCTCCTCCCTTCTCCTTCCTCTCCTCCTCCTCCTCCCTTCTTCTTCTTCTCCCCCTTCTCCTTCTTCTTCTTCCTTCCCCTTCTCTTTCTTCGAACGGGCGTGAGGATCAACGGCCGGTGGGAACGACGCGAGGATCAACGGGCGGTCGGGTCGGCACCTTCCTCTTCTTCCTCCTCCCCCTTCTCTTTCTCCCTCTTCTTCCTCCTCCCCCTTCTCTTTCTTCCTCTTCCTCCTCTTCTTCTCCCTCTGCTGGCCGGCGGGGGACCTCGGGCCGGGGGTGGCACGGGCTGGGGGGTGACGGGGAGGCTCGGCCGGCAGCGACCGCTGCCGGAGCGGGGGTTGCGCGGGCGCCGGCCGCCGGTGGTTGAGGAGGAGAGGACGGCCGACTGCCGGTGGTGGAGGAGGGGAGGACGGGTGGCGACTAGGGACGGGGCGGCTGGGGACGGGGCGGGGAGACGGTGGCGCGCGGGCGGGTGGGCGGCGGCGCGCGGGCGCGCGGGCGAGTGGCGGGCTGGGACGGTGCGGGCGGCGGCACGCGGGCGTGCTCGGCGGCGAGCGGGCGGGTATGCGGCTGGGGACGGGCCGGCGCGCAGGGACGGGGGGCCGGGGATGGGGCGGCGGGGCGGCTGGGGGCGGGGACGGGGCCGGCGGCGCACGGGCGGGTGGGCAGCCGGGGACGGGGCAGCGCGCATGGACGGGGCGGCCGGGGACGGGGCGACAGGGCGGCGGGGCGGCTGGGGACGGGCGCGGGCGCGGGGTGGGAAGTGATTGGGTTGGGGGAGAGATGGGCCGGCTGGGCCGTTTTGCTGCTAGGCCTTTGCCGTGTTCCACTGCCAGGCATTCGGCAAAGGCCTGCAACGGTGCCACGTCAGCAAAGGCTTCTTTGCCGAGTGCCATGTCGGCCAGCACTCGGCAAAGGCCTCTTTGCCGAGTGCCCCCGCTGGCACTCGGCAAAGAATAAGTTTTTTGTTTTTTCTTCACAGTTTTTTTGTGGGGCCTTGATGCAGTAAGTACATCTCGACTTCAAAAGTTGGGACAATTTGGACTTTTTGTGCTATATTTCTTTAATTATTTTTGTTTTTTTGAATTTTTCCAACAACTCCAAATTTGAACTGCAGGTACATGAAATAATAGAATTTGGTCATTCAAAAAATGGTATTCATGATGTTTGGAGTACGTTGAGGCCGTATCCAGGACCTCGCATGAATTTACGAGTTACGTGTGGAAAAAGTGTTTTTAAATTATTTAAAATTCAAATGAAGTCCGAAAATGACGAAACGTGTTCGAGATGTCATGTTATCGCATGTAGAGGCTATGATAAAAATTTAAGAATGTTTGGGGTAATTTGCGACGCCGGATGTCTAGAATCCAAAACATCCGGGCTCTTTTCCCGTACGGCAAAGAGCCTCTGCATCCGGGGGTGCGACGTCTGGCTCTCGACAAAGAGCCTCTTTGCCGAGTGCCTTTGCTTTGCCGCTCAGCAAAGTTTACGGCACTCGACAAGGCCTCCGTTTCCCGTAGTGTAGTGGCCGAGATCATCGCCTCGGCGGCCGGCGGCTGTTGCGGTTGTTGCAGTCCACCGGGCGGTGCTTCTTCCAAATCCACCAGGCGACAGCGAGTGGGCGTCGTCGCCTCTCTCCTCTCATGGTAATCGAGTCCGCATGCACCAGCCACCAGCGTGTTACTCCTAGATGTTTAAAATCTCCGGCTAAACAGCGGATGACATTAAAACGGCTATAGCGGAAACTAAATGGAGCTATATATAGTGGGCTACAGCCACTAAGCTCTACAGTAGTAAACGTAAATAGTTTGATAGCTTCAAACAGATTTTTTAGATAATAAAGAAGTTCCGGCTTCATCGTTTCTCGAGAGGAAGAATCTGACCAATTATTACAAACTCACACCAAACATGAAAACCAGGAAGATAGCTTCAAACAGATAGCCAGCTATAGCGAGCATATGACTATATTCTTTTTGCAGGGTAGTGGCGGTGATGGCCGTGGTTTACTACTGGGTAGGCGCGGCGCTGAACACGACCCTGACGCGCCAAGCCTCGGGCCCCGACGAGGAGTGCTACTTACTCACGGGCGGTACCTTCGCCAGGGCGGCCGTGTTTAGCCTCGTCGCCACCGCGCTTGGGATCATGTCCTGCGTATTGCTCCGTCTGCCAAGGGTTACGGACGCGCCGCCCGAACAAGGCCAGCATGTGGTTGGGCTGCCGCAGTGGCCCACTCAAGGGTACAGGCAAGAGGCGGCATATCCTTACCCTGCGCAAGGGTATGATCAAGCATCGGACCCGAAGTTGGCTCCTGCGCAGGGTCAGGAGCACGGGCAAGTGACCAACAAGTGTACATGAAGCGATGAGTAGACAAGAGGCCAGTGTTGTGCCTGCTGTGGTGTGCACGTTGCTGCCTATAGTTATAGTTTCAAGCTGCATTTTCAACGTATGATTGAAAGCTAATGTATGTGTGACGCGTGTGATCGTGAATAGATTTTGGGCACCATGCCTACTATGTATACTACAATTAAAACACTCTATCACTGCCAGATGCGCTGGAACGAATATGACACTTCACGGCCAGACCCCCGTAGGCCTAGAATTCAGATAATCGACCAGACCAGTCACGACCGTAGTAGGTGCGCTCTCTCTCTCTCTCCGGACAAAAATGGTGGATCTCATCTTCTTAGTTGTTGATTATCGGGGCGGCTTGAAAGGACGGCTGCAGCGCTTGACGATGTCCTCGTAGGATGGTTGACCTTGCTCCGTCGGCCTGCTACATTGTCCAGCTCTAGCATGAATATTACATATATTGTCCAGTTTTTGGTGTAATCAGTTTTTGGCTCTCTCTCGCATGAATATTACATTGTCCAGCTCTAGCATAAATATTACAATGTACAAAAATGGTGTAATCAGTTTTTGGCATCTCTAGCATGAATATTACATTGTCCAGCTCCGTCAGCCTGCTACATGACAGCGGCGATGGCCACACGAAGCAGGACACTCGGAAGACTACGACTCCACGGAAGGGAAGCAGTGCTGGTTGAGGAGGTTGGGGCGGAGTGTAATGTCGTATTGTCGTCGTGGTGGCGACGGAGGATCTGGGGTGGCAGCGCCGGACGGGCAAGTGTCGCCAGGCCAGGGGTGGCTCTCTCTCGCTCGCTCATCATGATCACGTCATGGGACTCCAACTTTTTTTTTTTTGAACGCAAATGGGACTCCAACTCAAAAGAGGGATTTTGACATTCCTGTTCAAACTTTGATGTTTTTTAACGGGGATAGCTAAATGAGTTACTAAATATGTGCGCAAACTTTTTGTTAATTAACTTCTTGTAAGCGTGTCATTGTGTGTTTTCTCTTTTTTTCTTAGTACAATGATGCGCAAATCTTTTTACATGTTAGAAAAAAAATAGTTAGGTCACCACACTGGTAGGTCTCAACAGACGCCACATCAAACGACCTATCAAGTCGGCTAACGCCTAAAGTGTATTTACAAATCAACACTTTACCTAGTGCCTCCAATGATGAGTGTGATATGAAAGATATGCAAATGAGGTCTTTTAAAACCCGAAACCAACAACCTGTGAGGGAACCATCGGGTCATGACAGTGATGGGTTGTCCTAGCAGGCCCGACTGCTCTAGAGCTTCGCGTTGAACCACAAGCCATTAGTAGCAACAAAGAACGTGGAACAGTGGTAGATAGGAAAAGAGAGGATCAAAGGTGCTATAGATGTGTTTTTTTTCGACTAGATAGTTGGATACTTAACGTGTGAAGGACCGGATTGGCGACCAGAGGGGGTTGAATGAGAGCCTCAAAACTTCTTTCGAAATTTTTAGGTCCTTGACTCAACAAACACCCTAAGAAGCAAACACACAAGCCGATGATGACCGTGACCCTATTGAGAACGTGGATGTTCTCTAGGAACACAACGAGTCACCACAAGAACCAAGAAACAACTCCAAGAACAATCCAAGATTAAACGAGTATGAAACGGAAGAACTTAGCAACACTGAACTACTGCAGACTATCCGACTCTGTGACCCCGGACTGTCCACGGGTCAACTCTAAGAAACCAGAAAAAACAGAAACAACTCTGGATACCAGAAGATCTGAGCCTTGGACTATCCGGGTTACCAGGTGTTAACTGTCCGCGGGTACGGACAATGCCCTGGGTTGAACTGCGGACTGTCCGCGTGTACGGACTGGACTGTCCGAAGCCAAAACTCAGAAATTCAAACTTCTGGTACAGGTTCTAGACAGAAGAGTCTACTGACCGTCAGACTGTCCACGGTTAGAACGTCGGAGTGTCCGCGGGTGAAAATCCAAAAATCAAACTTCTAGAACAGACTCTGGACCGCTGACGCAGAACACCGTCGAACTGTCCAGATTTTTAAGTCGGACTATCCGCGGGTCAAAATCCCAGAAATTTAGCTAGAAGTCGAGAGCTCGGCTAGACTGGAGGAGTCCCGGACTGTCCGCGATTAGACCTGCGAAATGTCCGTGCTCACTCAACAGACCAGCCGCGAAAACCACTGGCTTGAGTTCCGACCGCCAGACTGTCCGCGACAGAAGGTCCGGACTGCCCACGGTTACAAATGAAATGCCAAGTCAACAAAATAAAGAACAACTTCGGCTAAAACCCGACGCCCGGACAGTCCGTGGTTGGCAGGCCGGACTATCCGCGGTAACCTAGAAAATCGCCTCTCACCAAGATTCAACCCGATCTCTCTCGAATCAACACCAACTGCAACAAGATTTAGAAGAGATGTTCCTTATGCAGCTGGGAGGCTATCTTTAAAGAATCATGGCCCAATTTGAAGAGAGCAAGAGAAATCACAAAGAGGGTAGAAATCGGCCAAGAACTCATCATGAACATAAAACCATCCCAATCTACGTGCTCGTGAGGAATTGGCTCAAACTCTTCGGTGGGATTGATCCTCTCACGTCATAACACGAATTAACGCAAGAAAAATAAAGTCAAATGGTAAGAAAATGAGAAATCCAAGCTCAAAATAGAAAGCGGAAGAGAGAGCTCGGGATGAACAAACAAGAACACAAAATCCATAATAAGAATTGCATAAATCCAAAAGCCCAGAGGGCACGAGCACACTACGGGAGTGCTCTTCCCACGAACAAACACTACGGAGTTACAGTGGACCTCACTCACACAGAAAAACTACAGACTGGGAAACCATAGGTATGAAAAACTGGAATAAGAGAGGTGAAGGGATGGGTGCCCCTTCATCCTTATTTATCTGTCTTGGGCTTATTATATATTCCCAATTTGCCCCTAGTTACACATTAGTCGAACCACTTAGCTTTAGGGGTGTAATGGTCCAACCCTAGGAATTCCTTGATCTGACGGCCACCGCGCCTTCTCACCGGTAGCCTTGCCTCGACGCAAGCTCCCCGATGCCGCCGCGTGCCGTCCATCCGCATTGGGACCTCCGCCCGGGTTTTGAGACTTAAACCCATGAAACCCGCCGCCAGTGGTCTTGAGGCAATACCACCAAACCATCGTCGATGGTTTTGAGGCCAAACCACCAAACCGCCCGTGAGTAGCGTACCGTGTACGCGTCCCCTGCCATGTACACTTGCGCTTGTCGATGTCCCAAGTGTCAGCCACCGCGACTGGCCACCCGGCCGTCTGATCCGTCAGTCCAAGCCTAGCATCCACCCTTCACCGCACCGGTCCGTCGGCATGGCACGCCCTACTTGACCTTCTCCTGACCGTTGCTACCGCCTCCGGACTCCACACCTGCACATCACAAGCCAAGAGACACATTTCGACACATAACCCTGTGTCAGGAGATCAGAAGAACCATCGAACCAACCGCGAACCACAAGTGTTCGTGTTGATAATCGCTCATTACAACAACAAGGGTACTACACAAAGGTCATGTAAAAATCATGTGTTCGCAATGTGGTTTTATCTTAGGAGGGAACCTTTTCCACACCCAATTTAAGTTTTCCATGAGATTTGGATAAGTTTCTAAAGAAAAAAACACGAATTAGTGTTCGGACTACCATTTTTTTAGGATTTTGCATTTTCAAAATACGTTCTAATTGCTCCAAATCCGATGGTTTTTTTTGTTTGCATGTGTTTTGTATCCATCTTCAATTCTTGAATCATATTTTGGTTATCAATAGTCTTGGAAGTTTTTGAGCTCGTCTAAATTGATTTCTAATGTTTTTTGGAGAATTCCATTGAAAACAGCAGAAACCAGGTTCGTGAAATTATCCGAGGCCAGTTTTTTAGCTTGCTCCGATTGAGGTGCTTTTTGTGAATATATTTTTGTGACAATATAAACCTCCTCCAAATTTCATGATTTTTGGAAGTCGTCTGATTAGATTTCCGTTCTTTAGGTAAAAAACTAGTCTAGGCTGTTTTTGAAACCAGACTAGTTTGAAACCAACTAATTTGACAAGGGTTTCCAATTTCTGCCATTTTTTTACCTCGATTTGCTTCTATATCCTTTCCATCACTATCTAAGATCAGTAGATCTGCTATGTCAATGTGACTTTGGCTAGCTTTGTTCTTGAGGTTCGTGAGTAGTATTGGGATATTAGACCTCACTATGATTCTTGTGAAGGGTATTCCAATTTCCAATACTTTTACTCATATCCTCCTTGGTTGTCACCTGGTCCTTCAGAATGGCACTCAAATAAATTGAAAAACTATTTGTTAAAATATTTTCAAACACACAAAATCAAATATTATAATAAACAACTAGCTAAACATGTTTTTCTGGTATACCATTCTGCTAGTTATTATTATACAAATCTGAAGCAGCCTGGTTGGGTTCTTTGTAAAGGAACATGGCCACCTAGGTTGAAGTTCTCAACTTGGCACAAGTGTCGGTATTTTTCTAGATTTATTCCAGATTTAACAACACTCTGCTTTTAGTGCTTTTAATTGTATGCGGCGTTCCCGTCGACAATAACCGTCTATGGTAATTTCGTGAATTACCAGTTTAATCCTTCTCTGTGGTGCCCATAGGCAGAGAGGGTTTACGTATACGTGTTCATATAAGTGAGTATACATACGCATTGGGAGTTTACGTGTTCCATTAATAAAAAAAAAAAACTGGAGCGGCCTGCGGGGCTACCGGAAGAAACTCGGTATGCACCAGTTGAATATACGCTTGTGGCAACAAGGTTCGATGATACGTACACAGTACACCGCGGAAGTTGCCGTCGTTCTAGCCCATCGATGGTGCTGTGCCACCTGGCCATCGGCACTGCCGGATCTGCCGTCTGCACTTGGTAAAGGCATATATATACTCGGCAAAGGTTTTATCGAGTGTCTGCCATGCTGGTACTCGACAAAACATTGTCGCCAAAGAAAGCCTCGGCAAAGAATTCTTTACCGAGTGCCAAACCAGCACTCGGTAAAGAAAACGGCCACGGTCATCTACTGGCTTTTTTGCCAGAGTGCTGACTTGGCACTCGGCAAATTTTTTTATTTTTTTATTTTTTTATTTTTTTTATTTTAAAAAGTCTTTGCCGAGTGCCAAATATGGTATTCGGCAAAGAGCTTTTTTTTTAAAAAAACCAGCCTTTGCCGAGTGCCTGGTCTGGTACTCGGCAAAGCAAGAAATTTTTTTCTTTTTTTCCTGTTTTCATATATATCGCAGGCAAATCACACACACAGATATATATATAACATAAATTTACATATATGACACAAATCCACATATATATCACATGCCATCCATAACAAATGCATCCAACAAGTTCAGCATCCATTAGCAGTCGCAAAACCAACATGTCCAACATAACAAACATAAAGTCTCACAGATCCATACAAAGTACAACAATCACAAAGGTCATCACTCCTCGTGCTGCGACCCGCCGTCCCCCTGCCCCACCATAGTCTGAAGAGCTCCCAGAAGTTGACCACAAAGACTGCGCGGAGTGTCCGACATTCGGCGCGTTGTTGTACGCCCAACCGAGTGCCCGTACTGGGTAGGCGGAGGAGGGCCGCTTGCCCACTTGGAGGGCCCGTGCTGTGTAGGCCCAGGAGGAACGCCACCCGGTCACGTGAACTGTGACTGAGGGACAACCGGTCCAACCGGCCACCCATGGCTTGGAGAAGGGCCATCTCAAGGAGTCGAGTTCGAACACACCGAATGTGGCTGCACAAACGAGAAGCGATCTCATTAGTACCTGCAGGATGGCGCACAAGCCAAAACAATAGACAAACATATATTAATTCTCACCGGAGTCCCTATAGGGCTAGGAATAGGTGGTGGAGCGAACATCGAGGGAGGTAACGGAGGCAGGATGACACCAGGGATCTACAAGGACTGAAAGAAGCTGGCAAAGTCCTGCATCTGACACGCCGAGTGCTGCCGGATAGCCTCAATCTCGTGCACCGACTGCCCCCTCTGATGCGCCAGTTCCTGCTGTTGGGCCTCCTGTGCGTCCTCCTGTTGGGCCCGCAACTCGGCCATCTCGGACTGTAATATTACACTCGCGATGTTTAAACATTGCAAAAGGAAAGGTATATATGTAAAACCATTGAACGACGAATAAAACTATAGTTACCTGAACCGCCGCCAACATCTACGTGGAGCTCGGCTACCAAGGCCATATGGGGACGTCGGAGGAGGTCGTGCTGTCTAATCAACAAACCGAGCGAAGGTGGGAACGGTGGCTGGATCGATTGCGTTGTGGGAAATATAGTACCGGTCGTGCTGCTTCCCTCCTCCCGTCCTCATCAGGATGTCCATATCCATGGGCTCGGTGGCCGGATTGAAGCCCGGCCCATGGCGCATGCGAGCCGCCGCGGTGACTCAGCCATCTTCTCGTAGGCGTTCAGGTTGGTGTACGCATCGGGACCGTCCGTTGGGTTGTAGACGTTGGCCGGATCTGTCGCTTTGCCCTTGTGAGCCAGGGCGTACCTTGTGAACTCGTTGATCACCTAGCCATCATGCGACTGGGTCTGCAAGGAAACACAAAGATGATTACACGTAATGAGAATTGAGAGCTAGAATAAATAAATAAATAATATATCAACAGAAGCGTACTCATGTGTCCATGTACCCTGAGAGGGGTGGCTCCCTTGGTGGTGTGTCGGCCCTGGCATCACCAAGTGGTCCCCCTGTTTGGCTCTGCGCCGCTCATACGACTTCGGCTTTCCCCAATTGTCCACAATGGCCACCCGTCAGTCCATGTGCATTTTGCACCAATCAGGAGGAAACTACATGACAACGTGCATTTGATATGTCAGAAGATGAATTAGAATTAATGTTTTCTACTTATTTTTCATTGAAGGAATCACAATTAATGTTTCCTACTTAATTGGAGGTAGACCTCCCTGGGGAGGTCGCTCTTGGGGTAGAGGATCATCACCCTGGCTTGGTTCTTCGGTAGCGACTGGCGAAGCACGTCGGCGTGGTAGGTGATGAGGACCTGGAGGTGCACCTCGTGGTACATGTCCTTAAGTCGTTCTTGACAGACCTTGTCCTGCACTCGCGACGCCTCGACCTCGTGCCCCGGGTCACACATGAACCACTCCTGCATACAAATATCATGCATCATTTTTATTATTTCAAGAATGTCCAACGAATACGTAGTATTGACAAAGTGGTGCAATGAAGACTCACCCAGAACTCCCTCTTGATCTTGGTCGTAAGGGGACCTCTTTTTTGTCCCTGACGTTGGTGAAGTCCCACCACTTAAAGGGCGGCGCTGTTCTCCCGTTGTGGGTGACAAGGCCAGGGTTGTGTTTCTTAATCAGGAGGGCCAGCATGCCATTAGGATGGCATGAACTGCCCCCGTGCACATGTGTCTAGTTCCTGCATGAGTCATTAAGAAGAATGTTACTTTGAAGTTTGATTTTAAACATGTCATATGAATAAGTCGTGAAGACATGAATGGTTACTTACCTTTCACTAGCGGGTCGAATCACCGGACGGTTGGCAAGTGCGAGCGGCGCTGAAGGGAGGCGTGTGATCCTGTGCTGGTAGACCTTGCTCAAACCTGAGGAAGCCGTCTCCCCTGGTGTCGCCTTGGCCCCGTCCTGCTTGCCCCCGTCCTGCTCGCCCCTTCCTCCTCCTCGTCCTGCCGGTCGTCGTTGTCTATCGGAAACAGCTGCCTCGTTGACGGGCGACATTCGCGGACCCTCGTTGACGACTCCACCAATGGCGGCTCCTCCACCTCCTCCTCCTTGGGGCCGGTCCTCAGGTAGCGCGAGTTGATCCCCGTTCGTCACGGTCGTCCACTTCTGCTCGACATTTTGTCCTGTGCCTGCAATGACAAAGATTAAACCAATTAGCACAAATAATCAACAAGTACTTGTAAAGAGATGCAAAATGAACGAAACATAATTGCAAAGTAATAATAAGAACAATACAGTATTACATGAATTAGATATTATCTCCACGAACGGTAGTGGTTGGCTCCTCGTCATCACTATCACTATTGTCATGATCACTATCAATATTGTCGAGCTCTCTAAAGTCCTCATCATCTCCATTGTCCTCACCACCTATATCGTCCTCAACAACTCTATCACACTAAGCCCTCCATCACTCAAGCATCATTATGTCCTTAGGATCTTGCACCACTGCACCCTCATCCTCATTGATGTCATTGTCTACTTCCATGCCCATCAGCGAAAGAATGTCTATCTCTAAATGCCCTTCTAGCCCCTCAGGTTGATTGAACTCTCCGCTATGTGCCTTTGGGTCAAAGTTGTAATCTTCATCGTTTGAGACAGGCGCTTTACCGCGCGGTGATACCAAGTGCACAAGGTACCAACCCTTAAGCTTCTCGTCTTTTTGGCACGCCCATGGGAGATAATAAACTTGTATGGCCTGTTGAGCCACAATATAGACATATTCTCCAGTATAGATGGAATCCTGTTGAATGTTGACTTGCCCAATGTTATTGGCTCTTCTCGTGTCATTAGGATCGAACCAATGGCATTTGAATACCACTAGTTTAAGAGCTTTGGGGCCCTCAAAATGGAGCTCATGTATTCCTTCGACTATGTCATAATAGTCATGATCATCGGTGCCGTGCGTACGAACTCCTATGCACGTGGTCCTTCGGGTGGGCCGACTCTCCTCGTACCTTCTCATACGAAAGCGATAGCCATTCACATCATAAATAGTGAATGACGTGACACTATGGCTGAAGCCCTGTGCAACCTGTTTCAATTCACCACTCATTTCCGCATCCGTGCGTGCCTGTAAGGTGACACCAGGTAGATCGTTACATTACTCACTCCTAGGAGCAAAGTGGAATCTCAAAGTTGGAATGAGGTAAGTTGGATAAATCGGGCATGACATTTTTGAGAAGATAGTCTTCTTCTTGGTTAGTAGGAGCCCTATTCCCTGTGCAGTGTTTATTTATAAACTCCCTAAAAAACAAGAGACAAAGGGGGTCAGACCGATAGGTGGAGGATATTGCTGGCGTATGTAACAAGCTCATTGAGAACTTATTGTCCATAAGGAACCACTTCTTCAAGGTTCAACAACAAATAGAGCGTGATGGTGTGAAACTCATGTTGTTGCAACATCTTGGGGTACCTGCGCTTCCTCTTCCGAGTTTTCCTTTGAAAAGGCTCAGGGTCGATGAACTCTCGTCGTCATTGTAACTAGGGGGTGGATTTATGCTGGGAAGGTTCTCAGGATAGTACGCCATTGTGAAGTTCGACATCTCCTCCACTCTGAATGCCTTTGCCACAGAAACCTCAATTTTGGCTTTATTTCTACACTTTTTTCAAAGAATATTTAGACACCTCTTGATTGGATAGCACCAATGGGCTTGCACGGGACCCCCCCCAGTCGTGCCTCACGCGGTAGGTGCAAAATCAGATGCTGCATCGGCAGGAAGAAGCCGTGTGGAAAGATCATCTCTAACTTGCAGAGCAACAGAGGTGCAACATGCTCTAGGTCAAGAATCATTTTCCGAGATAACTCTCTAGCACAAAGCTGGCAGAAGAAATAGCTCTACTCTGCCAGGACATGCCACACTGGCTCGGGGAGGTATCCACGGGTCATCGCAGGAAGAACCGACTCAATCCATATGTGGAAGTCATGACTCTTCATCACTAAGACTTTCATAGTCTTAGGGTTCACTCCCCTACTCAGATTCGCCGCATACCCATCAGAGAACATTAACGTCTTGATCCACTCTAGCACTTGCTTTCTATCACCCCTTTTTAGGATGTAATCGGCCGGGCCTCTTTTCCAATTCTTGTCGGTCGCAGGGGTCTTCATCACTTGCTTTGGTCCATCATAGATCTCTTCCACATCCAGTCTAGCCTTAACATTGTCCTTTAACTTTTCCTTTATGTCCATGAGTGTTGCCCAGAGTGCCTCAACGACATTCTTTTTTGTGTGTATTATATCGATATTGTGTGGAAGAAGAAGGTCCTTGAAGTAGGGGAGCCTCGTCAAGCCTGATGTATGAGTCCACATGTGTTCCTAACCATATCCAATAAAACCACCATTATCTTTATCAATTTTGAGAGCCTCTATCTCGGCAAGGACCTGGGCACCACTGATAATCTGAGGAATGGGGTCGGTGACTTGAACACCTTTCATGAAGTGCTTGATGTCTCGTCTGAACTCATGGTCGTCATCTAGGAATTGATGATGTTTATCAAACGAAGAAAACTTGTCACCCTTCTTTAGCCAAGTGAACATCACAGATTCCTTGCATACTGGGCAAGGCAACTTCCTGTGAACACACCACCCACTAAATATGTCATACACCAGGAAGTCATGCATTGAATACTGGTACCACACATGCATTGTGAAGATCTTCTTTGTAGCTCGGTCATACATCAATACCCCCTTTTCCCAAGCATGTTGCAATTCATCCCACAGTGGCTGCATGAACATATTGTTGCCCGGGTGTTCAAGTATTATCAGCGACAAGAACACGTTCTTGGGTTCAAACATGATGCCGGGGGGAAGATTAAGGAGGATCACGAACATGGGCCAACAAGGGTATGGGGCCGCCATCATTCCATACGGGTTGAACCCATCTGTTGCCATCGCTACACATACATTCCGAGCCTCCATAGCTTTGTCAGGATGTTGGATATCGAAGTACTTCCATGCGTCACCATCCAATGGGTGTACCATCTTGTCACTATATCTTTTTGCCATTCTTGTGCTATGTCATCTGTTTCATGGACTCCTCTGTCATGTACATTCGTTGGAGCCTCAGTATGACAGGAAGGTACCGTAGGACCTTCTCGGGGATCTTAGACTATTTCTTCTTGCCATCACTACCATCTACCTCCACAAACCTAGAAGCTTTACACTTTGGACAATGCATTGCTTCCTCGAGGTCTCCCCTAAATAGGACGCACCCATTAAGACAAGCATGGATCGACTCATGCGACATCTTAAGTGCACGAAGGAGCTTCTGTGACTCGTACGTGTTCTTCGGCACCATGTGACCCTACGGAAGCATTGTGCCAAAAACTGCCAATATGAAATCGAAGCCATCTCGACTCAGGCTCAACCGTGACTTCAACGCTGTTAGTCGTCCAATGGCATCCAGTTGTGACATTGTTGTCTTCTCGTGAAGGGGCTTCTGTGCCGAAGACATCATTTCGTAGAACGCCTTTGTAGTTTTCTCTAGATCCTCCTCCACTAATTCTTCATTGTCAAGTGCCTCATTATAGTCTACCATCATGTCGGCCATCCTGGCATTTCCATCATACTCCTCGATGCATGCTCTCACCTCCTCCTCTCTAATACGATCACCTTCACCATGGAAGATCCACCTCTTATAGTTTGCCACAAATCCATTCTTGAAAAGATCCTTGTATACATCTTTCTTTATTTTTCTTTTTGAGTTCTTACACTTGCTGCAGGGACACGGCAACCAAAACGACCCTTTAGCAGCCACGCCAAATTCTTGCTCTAGGAAATAATTGGTCCCCCTAACCCACTCATCGCTCTTCCTGTTAGTTGTGTACCCTGTGTACATCCACTCTCGGTTATCCATCCTCTATCATACACATGCGTAAGCGAGTAATACTCTAGCAATTGCATGTACACGACATTCCTACCATCTAATAGGTGAAGGATAGGTCCTAATCCCACCTGTGGATGCGTAGCTGGGTTAGCTTCCATGTTCTACTCCCGTCTGAGATAGAATTTTTATAGCATCTCCCCACTATTCTCCCGATACACATCCCCGCAGGGAGAGTGTGTATCCGGAGAACAACGGGGAGGTGCTGCCGAAACTCCGACTTAGACGGGAGCAGAACATGGAAGCTAACCCATCTACGTATTCGCGGGCTATCCAAAAAATGTGGACAATCCAAAACAGATACGGTCGCAGATATGCAAAGACCTACATACCTCCGACCATATCTCTTACGGACGGGAGACGCCTAACTGGGTCACATGACCAAAGTACGACAACGGGTAAGGAAGAGAGGTGATTTATACCTAGGGTGGTGGTGGAGAGAGGCTAGCGAGGTAGTGGCGAGTCAGTGCAATGGTGAGGAGACGCGGTGCAGGCAGACCCGTAGCGCCGACGAAGACGATCGGCGTTGCCGAGGTACATCGGGTCCCCTCCGACAAGACCCACTCTGTAAAACAAGAAAGATGTTGACACTTCTAACACCACTTAAGCTAAGTTTTCATCCCTAGCATGGTGCCAGAAGTGTTGGTATAAAAATTGCTCTTCTAATAAAATAAATATAGGATCCGCAAGCGTACAGAATAAATATCATTGCAGCACTTCACATGGAAGTATTCCAGGTATCGTTATTTATACTTACCTCAAGGGAAAGAACTAAAGACTTAAACAATGAGATAAACTTGCAAAATATGAATACTTATGAGTGATTGATTGCATAGTCACCTACTTTGGCAGAGGGGGTAAATCATAATAGATAAATAATATGAATTATAAAGCTCAGGGAATAAATCACGCAGAGATTAGAGATAGACTACTCGGCATAATGGTAGGTTGATGTCTGATTAGTTCAAGATATAGAATTTTTAGGTAGGTTCTAATCTACTAAGTCATTCATCTACTCTAATGCTACACTATCATATAAAGCACAAAAGATTCTTCATCTATGTATAAGGATCATTGCTATAAAAAGCCAAGACATAGCAAGACTTTCTACGCAACTTTGGTTCTGCTAGTCCTATCAACGGGGGATGGAATACAAAGGACTCAATGGAACTGTCACTTCTGTGATCTACCACACGACCCGACCAATAGGGTGCATTTACAGGTAAATGACATCTAAGCACCATGCTTACATGAAATCTACCACCTAACCCTCCTGGGAAGAGAGCTAAGCGCTTTGCAAATATATACATAAACTCATTATCATTCATAACCATATCAAATGTAGAACTAGAATAAACTAGGAACATAATAAATAGAAACACAATGATATTAGAATAAAGTCTCAAGAAAAGATACAAGATAATACCAATCCTTGATGATGGAGATCCAGAATTCCGAGCACAAGCGCCCGACTCTTCCTCTATCTAGTCTAAACCTATGTAGAACTTGAAGAATTGGAGTAGCTATTCTAATTCTCTGGTGGAGAGATCTCTAAACCCTGGCTCTGCTGATGGCTACCTCTAATTCTCAAATGAATTAGGGTTTCTCCAAGGGCCAGGGGCCCTGATTATATAGCCCCCTAGGATGTCTCGCAGCCCTTGGATCAAACCGACCTAAATAGGTGGCTAGGATTGCTTCTCAAGGTCAGTTGAGGCAGGATCCGTGAACTTGCACCTCATTGGCTGAGGTACAGGAGCGGGTGCCCAAGGGGCTGGGCGGCCGCCCAGCCACCTGACAGGTGGGCCCTCTCCTTTGAGGTGCTGTCTTCCTGAGTCTTTACACGTAGGGTTGTTTCTCTCTATGTAAATCCGACATGTGGGTCTACCTTGGTATTTTCTAATAACCCCCTGCAAAAACAGACATTCACTAAAACTCGTGAAAATTGTCAATGAAATCCCTAAGTCTATGACGATGTTCATTTTATGCCCCCTTTTCTCTCTTTAGTTGACATATAAAATTGATGGCTAACAACCATTAACAAAAGACAACACTATAAGTTGAAAAATTCGGCAAAACCTTCCCTATACGAGGAGGTTTCAAAACCTACAAGAAAGAAGCCAGCTCGATGGCCGACAACACATATATGGCATGAAGGCCACAAATCCACAAACTAGGCATGAAGGCCATCAACAACATAAGCAGCACGATGGCTGACAACCCTGGGGCTTTACCTTCTTCTCCGACGAGGGGTGCGAACGGCGGTGTGGACGAACGTCGTCAAGGAACGGCGTAGATGGTCATCGGACCAAGGTCCTTCTCCTCCTCCCTTCTCCTCCTCCCTTCTCCTCCTTCTTCCTTCTTCTCCTCCGTCTTCTTCCTCCTCCTCCTTGCTCCCTTCTCCTTCTTCTTCTTCCTCCTTCCTTCTCCTTTCTTTCTCCTCCTCCTCCTTCTCTTCTCTTCTCTTTTATTCCCCTTCCTCCTCCTTTTATTCTCTCCTCTTCACGCGGCTGGCAGGGGCCCGGGGCCGGGGACGGGGTGGGGCACGCGGCCGCTGGCGGGAAGGGGTCCAGGCCACCAGCGGGCAGCGGCGTTGGGATGGGGTGGGGCACGCGGCCACCGGCCGGCAAAGGCCCGGGCCACCGGCGGGCAGTGGCACGGGGCCTGGGAGGGCGCGGGCTGGTAGCGCCGGGCCGGGCTCCTAGCCGGCAGCGGAGCCCCGCCGGAGCTAGAGCCACGGCGGGCGGTGGCGACGGGGACGGGTGCTGGCTCCGGGGCGCGGGGCGGGGCGGGGGCGCGGGGCTCCGGGGCGGGGCTCGCCTGGGACGGGGACGGTGCCGGCTAGGGTAGAAATGGTGGCGGCGGCGCTTGGCGGCAGCTGGGTCGTGCGGGGGCCTAGGGCGCTTGGGTGGATAAGGTAGGGAGGGGGCCTGGTGGGGTTTTTAGTTAGTTTTTTTAAAAAATAAAACGAGCTTTGCCGAGTGCCACGCTGGACACTCGGCAAAATGTTCTTTGCCGAGTGCCACGGACACGGCACTCGGCAAAGAGCCTGTTTGGAGCAAGAAGTTGGCACATTGATCCGAGCAAGTTGCGTTGTCGGCAAAAACCCAGACACCTCCACATGTGATCCGAGTAAGTTGCGACGTTGGATGTCTAAAACCCAGACATCTCCACATGTGATCAATTGTGATCACATGTGGAGATGTCTGGGTTTTAGACATTTGACATCACAACTTGCTCCAAACATTCTTAAATTTTTATCATAGCCTCCACATGCGATAACGTGACACCTCAACAAGTTTCATGATTTTCGGACTTTGTTTGGATTTTATATAATTGAAAAACACTTGTACTGCAGCTGGATGGTCATGTTTCATGGAAAAGACATTCAAACTTTTGGGTGAGTTTATGGGCACAGGCTCAAAATACACTCTACAACATGAATATCATTTTTGAAATGGCTACGTTTTATTATTTTATGCACCTACGGTTCAAATTTAGATTATGCGAAAAAATTCAAGTAAATGAAATAAATGAACGAAATATAGCAAAATATTATAAAAAGGTCCCAAATTCGAACATGTTCTTGAAGACAATATACTTGGGCTACAGAAAAAGTTTGAATTCAAAATTAAAAAAAAAAAAGAAATCTTTGCCGAGTGTCATGGCTGGCGCTCGGCAAACAGGGCTCTTTGCCGAGTGCCGTGGCCGTGGCACTTGGCAAAGGAGACTGATTTGCCGAGTGCCCAGCCTGGCACTCGGCAAAGAAGGCCGGCCTGGGCCTAGTAGCCGGCCACGTGGCTCTTTGCCGAGAGCGAGGCAGGGCACGCGGCAAAGACACCGTCTTTGCCGAGTGCCCGACGGAGGGGCTCTCGGCAAAGGGGACGACGACGGACGCCGTTTACCAGAGGTACTCTTTGCCAAGGGCCCTTCTTTGCCGAGTGTAGAGCACTCGGCAGAAGATTGTCTTTGCCGAGTGTCTGGCTTCGCCGAGAGCCCGGCACTCGACAAAGATATCTTTGCCGAGTGTCCTGGCTTTGCCACTCGACAAAGAATGGGGCACTCAGTAAAGCCCGAGTTTCCCGTTGTGCGGGTACCTTTTTATTTTTTATTTTGCACAAAGGGCCACTGGGTGACATTGGCAATGCAGATCTATATCGGTGAGAGTGAATAACGAGTGATGCAATCGATCGTCGCATGTTGTCATCAATTCGTCATTGTCATCATCTCAGAGAGTAAATTATATGGTGGTAGTTTTTATCTAAAATCATGAACACCAAATTGTGCTATTATCGATGTGGCTTGGCGCGGGACTCCAGTTGTCTTTTGTTGACCGTAGGCGAAACAAGGAAAGTGTCCAGTAATCTGCAGATGGTACGATCGATGAGCTTTTGTGTACGCATTAGCGTCATCATCACTGCTTTCAGATCACTCTCATAAGTTTGTTTGTCGCGACGTAACCTTTCAGGCGACACCTTCAAGTTTCAAGGACATTATATTCTCTTTACATAATTAAACACGAGCATGCATATATACATAGTTCATTGTTGATCAAAGCAATCTGCCATTTCATCGTCTCCGATCGATATCTCAGACCACGCCTAATACGACAACCAAGAGACGAAATGCAGACTGCCGTGGTGGTGCTCGTATCAGGCATGGTGGGGCTGTTCGGAGTGACGAGCGCCGTGCTGGGGTTCATAGCCGAGGCCAAAAGGCTCACCGTAAGCTCCATATATTTTCAACTCTCGCCGCGTGTTGCATCAAGTCCATGTCGATCGGTGATGCATATGGATCGGATTGACGTTCTTGCAGCGGGATGAAATCTACGTGTCTGGTCGCGAGTGCGTGTATCCGGCAAACCCCGCTCACACGCTGGGCATATGTGCCACCTTCCTGCTTGCGGTGGCCCAGACCATCGCCTCGGCAGCCAGGGGCGCCTGCTGTTGTCGCAGGCCACCACCGGGCTGTGCTTCTTCCAACTACTCCACCAGGCGACTACTCGTGGGCGTCGTCGCCTGTGCCCTCTCATGGTAATAAGCATCATCAAGTGGCCTAGTATATTCTCCCGGATTAATGAAACCGATGGCGCGCTACATGCATGTGGTTAACAATTTGCAGGGTAGCAGCGGTGATCGCTGTGGTTTTGTACTGGGTAGGCGTGACGCTGAATGCGCCCACGATGCGCGAAGGCAATTTCGAGGCCTCCAACGAGGAGTGTTACTCACGCAATGGCGGTGTCTGCGTCCGGACGGCCGTGCTTAGCCTCGTCGCCACCGCACTTGGGATCATATCCTGCGTCTTGCTCCGCCTACCGGCGGCTAAGGCCGCGCCGGAACAAGGCCAACATGTGGTCGGGCTGCCACAGCGGCTCGCTCAGAGGTACGGGCAAGAGGAGGCATATCGGTGCCCTGCTGCGCAAGGGTATGGCGGCCAAGCATCGGACCCGAATTTCTCTCTTCCTCCTGAGCAGGGTTAAGAGCAAGGGCGAAGCCACGTTGGCTTTCCCCGGTGCTCGTGCGCACCATGGTAAAATGAAAGTATCTGCCTCAAATTTTTAATGTACTTCCTTTGTCAAATGTATACATTCCTTAATGTTTGAAAGAGTGTGCACCAGGGTCAGTTTTGACCTAGCGACCCTGGTTATGAGCACGCGCAAGTGTACATGTAGTGTGTAAATGACGTCATGAATAGACAAGAGTCAAGAGGCCAGTGTTGTCTGTTGTGGTGCATATTGTTGCATCCTGTATAGTTTTAGTTCCAAGCTGTGTTTTCAACGTATGATTGAAGCTAATGTATGTTTAATAACCGTTTGAATCATATAAATGGTCATTGATTCTTCTTGCACACTAGCTTACCATGTTCATTTAATCACCGTTAATCCATGTAAATGGTCCTTAGTTCGTTTAAATAATGTTTAGACTAACACTGTATTAGCCTATATTAGATATATATTAGATCACTATATGGCATTAACCTAGCCTCTTGAAAATTTGATTGCTTCTCGATATGATTATATATTCTGGTGACAAGATGATGACATGTTTTGTACACGCCACTGTCGACAACGACATCATGAGTGGTTCAATTGGCTCATTTTTTTCATCTACCAAAACTTAGTAAACTTAGTGTCGCTTAGCTAGTTGGATTTCTTGTGGTAGAAACCTACCCACCCAAAGTCAGCAAAACTAATAACCAGAATTGTTTATCAGTTGCTACTACTAAGTACTCGCTGCCAAGTACGTACCAACGCAGTGTGAAACCAAGCGGGCTGACGGTATCTCTATCATCTTGTTGTTTAGGAGAAGAACAAGAGAGTACCGTTCGGAGGTACTTGCAAGGATTCATATTGTTGCCGTGCCGAATGGACTATATGGAAAGCGACCAGTTATACTATATAGGTGAAGACCCAGCCGGTTGTGCAAAACAAATGAAGACACGGTTGTTATGTATATCTGCTTCCATGTCAATGACTGCGTTAAAATCAAATGTGGGACTTGATTTCCCATATCACCTTCCAGTCGATTTTGAAGAAATAGAAAGGACCATGGTTGATTGGGAGCATTCATTCAATCAAAATATATAAACTTTATCATTTTTATCTCTCTAAACCCCTAAAACTTTTCCAACCTTAACTTTGATTCACAATGACATAGGAATCAAATTTCATAGCAATCCTAGTGATATGTATCACAAAAAACTCACAATGACATAGTGTAATACTAACCATTAGGGGGTGGGTGTCGATAGGGTAGGAGGCAACTTCAGGGAAGTGGGTGCTTGATTGGTTGGCGGCAGCGAGAGGAGGTGGTGATAGGCGCGGAGGTAGCACTAGGCGGGGAAGATGCGACATTGGGCAAGGAGGACGCATCAGACATGGTAGAGGTGGCAATGGGTTGAGGCGGCAACAGGCATGGAGGAGGATGGTGTGTGAAAAGGTCCAGGCGAAGGCATGGAGCCGGGCATGGCACAGGTGGGGAAACCAATAGAAAGGAAAAATACGCCCCCTCTACTTGACCCATGGGAATGGATAAGGGATGATTTGGGTAGCCAAGAAATATGGAGGGCAAATGGGTTGCTTATTGGAGGTAACTTTTTTCTTTTGCTCTATACTACTGAAATACAGAGTATGTGGCCTAATTAGGTAGCCTGCTGATGATGCTTTAAGGATTGCATTTTTAGGCCGCAAGTTATCAGTGGCTGTAAAGTATGACATAGTTACGGTTGACTCCCAACGTACTGTCACACATTGGGGGTGTTGATCCCAATGCTAAAATGACTCCTATCTCTTGTGATAATAGGTTAAACATGGTAAATTATAAGCTAATATAATTACCACATTTAACCCTTCTATTTGGCGCCAAAACTCAAAAAGGTTGATTTTTAGCACGAAAAATGATGTCTGCTTGTGTGTAAGCTGAAGTGGTTTGATGGGAATGGCAGGCCTTCCCATATGCGGGCCTTACCATAGTACATAATACAATATTTTTCTCTCAAAACAAAATAACATCAGTCAGCTTATCAGCCGAACATAAGACATTCATTTACATCAAAGACACGTGCAGAATTCAGCTGCTGAGAGGAGGAAAAAAAATACCCATATATATGTAGGGCAGATGAACCAATCATATTCGTAGAGGAATTACCGCGAACCCGGCGAGAAACGTGATGTGATGCATATTTTGTTCCATTGGTAGTCTTCCTGTGCTTCTGACGACCGACTTCTTCGCAATATGTCTGGTGTGCCAGTCTGCCAGGTGAGCTAGCCAGCTCTCGGTAGCCCTGCACACAGCAAGTGTGCACCATCTATATATATAAGCACACTGCACACATTTGACATCTACGTTGGTCCACAGACAGAAGAGTCACACGTACGCGTCTGATCTCAAGTCAAATTGTCAAAAGCACATCTTGTCCCTGAAGGGAACACAGAGATATAGAAGGGCAACAAAGATGGATAAGATTTTGATCATCGTGTGTGCGATAGTTGGGTCTCTGGGGGTGTTGAGCGCCATCTTTGGGTTCTCGGCAGAGGGGACAAAGCTGACTGTAAGCACTCGTGCTACTGATCTGCTTGCTACGTTTTTGCAAAGATGCATATTATGACCTTGCCTTGTTGTTCTCATTCTGCGGAACTGACTGTGAGAGCTTGGTGCAATGTACACGCTAGCTGTCAAGCTCGCGTTGCTTGCTTAACTGAAGTTGAATCTTGTAACATGCAGCCATATAATATACTTGTGTTCGGCGACGAGTGCATCTACCCGCAGAACCCTGCGCTTGGGCTGGGGATCTCCGCCGCCATCTTCCTGCTTGCCGCCCAGGTCGCCTTCACGGCGGTTGGCGGCTGCTGTGGTTGCTGCGGCAAGTCCCGCTCCAACCCTTCGGAGACCAAGCGAATCATCGGCATCGTCTGCGCCGTCGTCTCATGGTGAGTGATCGACCGCAGCCAATCTGCCTCGAACATATATATGAGCAAATGAATAAATGATCGATCAAGCACGTTCTGCATGCGAGCAGGATAGCAGCGGTGATTGCGTGGGTGCTGCTCATAGAAGGAGCGGCGTGGAACGCCGACGTGGTGCGGACGACCGCGCCCAACTGCTCCTACCTCAATGACGGCGTGTTCGCCGGCGCAGGCGTGCTCTCCCTCGCCGCCACGGCGCTCGGCGTCACCTCCTACGTTTTGATGCGGACGAAGCGGGTGAAAGCTGCTGCGGCGGCGCCGCCAGTCGTTCCTGCCGAGGGTGAACCGAAGCTCCCTCCTGCTGGTGGGAACCAGGAGGTCCAACGTCCACCATCTGATACAGCACCGCCGGCATCGGCAGCCATGGCCATGGCATCCGCGCCACCCGAACCAGCAGGTGAGCCGACGCCGACGCCGACGCCGTCGGCCGGGGCCGAGATGAGCCAGCAACCGCCTGTTCAGCAGCCTCAAGTAGGCGTGCCAAATGACACGATACAGTATACTGTTCAGCAAGGATCTGAAGATCTTATCCGCAAAGAATTAACCAAAGCAGGGATTAGGTTGGCTGGGCGTGTGGTGGAGCATGCCCTCCTTTCTGACAGTATCGCAACTCCGAGTACGATGCCTGGTGTTGGGGATATCCTTGTTTCCATGACTGATCTTCAGTCTAAGAATGCTTAGCTCTAGCCTCAAATTGGTCTTCCTGCAGAATGGCTGAGTCTAATAATTTAGTTTAAATTTTCTGACCTGGTACCTCAAGTCTGTTGTCTGTTCTTGTTGGACTTTGTACACCTCCATATGTAGGACGATGCCTGGGTACAGAGCTTACCCACATCTAAAAGCAACAGTTGATATAATGTGTTTTGGTGATTGAAAGAGACCACGGCAAGAGCTTATAGATAAACCACAACCACTCTTGCCAAACAAGTGCTCAGAAGAGAGCCAAAAAAACACTAAACTAGATCGTACATATATAAAACTAGCAAACCACTGCCTGCAACTGAAAAAAACTGAAGCTACAAAATGTTCTAAATCTTCCGTGGCACGTAGCTACCACTATCTCCAGATATAGCTTTTTGTAGAGGGTAAATCTATTTGCTCATATGTACAATTTAGCTGCAATTAGCCCAACTTAACCCACTATGCCAATGGGTTACCTTAGAACAAAAGTTAGTTAGGACCTATTTGGAACAGGGAGAGAAAATTAATATTCATGCAGTTTAGATAAAATATTCATTCCTCTAAAATTCATATGTGATTCTCGTAAAATTCCTACGTTTAAAAAATCCACCTTTGTCACGTGGAATCTTGTTTCATAGTTAAAATCACAAGAAATATTACACTAGAAAATTTAGAAAATTGAAAAAATGGCTAAATAAATATTAGCACTTAAAGCTTAATTATGGAAACATTTTGAGCTCTATGACGCATGCAAATGACGTTTGAATGTGCATGCAGGCTCCCCATTTTGCATGCGCGGTGCAAGATGAGGACATCTTGTTTCTGTTAGACTATGTCAAGAATAGTGGAGTTTGCCTTATATTGTAGAAAATCCACACTCTTATTGATATCTCGTTTGCCCCATATACGGAAGGACTATAGTACACTCAACTACCGAGCCAAGTGGGTGCCGAAAGGGGCCATGTGCCCCCCTCCCAAAACAATCTTTTTAAAGTCTTATTATTTCTTTTATATTTAGTGGAAGAATATTACAAATTATATTGTCATATATACTTATTAATATCTTCTAGTACTCCCTTCGTCTAATAAAATGTGTCATTCTCACTTTCTGATAAGTCAAATACTTTTTTGCATACAAGAAAAAATTGTTGAATATATTCTCATAATGAACTTATTTAAAAAACATTAATATTTATAGTACATCAATTTCATCAGATAGGTCGTGTTTTGCATTCTCATAATAAACTTATTTAATTAGTGATATAAATATTACTAATATTTTCTACAACATAGTCAAACTTAAAACCAGCACAAATACCATATCAACACCTTTTATGGGAAGGATGGAGTATACTTCCTCTATATAGGAAAATGAAGTTGTTTTGGATAAGATTTGGATCAAACATTGAGAACATAAATCATAAATAACTTTTAAGTTCTTGAGTTTGAAAAACTTTTATAAAAGTATAAATATATCACTTTGTGGTGAATATTTTTATAAAATACGAAGCTAAAGTTATACTTTGAAAACCCTATCGCTGTCCTAAATGACTTCAAAATCATATACAGAAGGAGTATGCTAAAATCATAGAAACCACAACTAGATAAAATCATCTCTACGAATATCACCGAAAGACTAGGCCACTAGATTTCGAGATTTAACAAAGCCAGTATAGAGCCTTGGTTGGATGATGGGCATGTCGTCTACCATTGAATGAACAGAGCCTTAAATTCTAGAATACATATAAGAATATATGAGCGTGTCAAGTCAATCAATTAACTCAAAAGATCGCCATGAAAAGTCTAATTAGTTGATCCAAGCTCAGTTTTTATAAGATTGTTTTTCCGTTCTGTCCCCAGTACAATATTTTCTGGCTCTGCCCCTGGTGATCGGCGCAGATATAGACAGCCTTTGATTTGAAATGCTCAGGCGAAGGGTGATGGTAGCTTTTCCAGCAAAACAAATTTATTTGCGGCAGAATGTTTATGGAGATACATGTTACGCAGACGTCATTGGCACGAGCGAGAACACGAGGAATTGAAGCTGGTACATTGCTGCACCTTGCGTCCTTGCCGGCTTCATGATTGCCTCAAAGCATCCGCCGGCAAAATCATTGGACAGTTTTAAGGTCATAGCAAAGTCATTGGACAGTTCATCCTTAAACTTTTCACTAGTAGAGAAATACTTTTGAATCGTAGTTTTAGTCCCATCTATTTTTTGGTCCGGGACTAAAAATTTAATTAATCCCGGTTGGTGTTTCCAACCGGGACTAAAGCCCGTTCCAACGGCTCCAAACGCAGCTTTACAGGCGTGTAGTAGGTCAGGAGCTTTTTATCCCGGTTCGTAATACCAACCGGGACTAGATCAAGGCTAATAGTTCCGGTTGGTTAGACTATGGTTCTCTATATATATCACGGTTGCTGCTCCCCCGCTCGAGACAGCCCAAAATCTTTCAAACGGCTATGTGTTCTTGCTTGGGGAGTAAGAAGCTTTTCACCGTGCATCATCTTTTTAAAAGGCTAGCAACTTATTCATATATTTTCTAATTTTTCATTGGTAAATAATTTTATCATTTCATGGTTAAGTTAAGATGGTGAATTTATTTTTATTTATTGTACATATATTTCTACATGAATGTGAAGTCACACGGTGAAATCGGTGAAGTCGCGAGGAAACTAATCCACTTCTCTTCGATTTCTGGCAATGGCTCCTGGATATTACTTTGGTATATATATACGTATTTCTATATATTTTTTGTATTTCATTATTTAGGTTCATTTACTTATTACTTGTTAAATTTTATTGATTAGGTTTTAACGTAGCACCTCCTCTACCGCCACCACAGGCATTAGGTTTCTACCCAGGCGACGAGCCATTTGCACCAAATGTGCCCGTTCCGCGATTCCCTCAGCCAGCTATTGTATTAAAAATTATCAACATCTTTTGTTTTTTATGCTAATATAAATAGGTATAATTAGTTTAATATGATTATTACATTGTATTTTTTATGTCACAGTGGATGAACCCAGCAGAATGGCTTGTTCCTTGTTGAGCACGTCGACGTGGTCACGCTCCAAGTTCCCAATACTCAGTGCTGGGTGTGTGAAATTAGTTTTACCATCCCTTTGAGGAGGCGAGCCCCAAATACTCCAGGGCACATTATCAGCCGGAGGGGGGCAGAGGGCTTTTACATCAAGAGCGCCCAACAATCTACAATCGGGCTCTGTTTAGACGCACTTCGACATATAGGATATAATGTGTGTGATTTCTCATACTATAAGGACATGGCTCTGCATTGCCCTGGTTACACTGCTGTTACATTTAGCGAATGTAGCGCGCAAAACAACACTCTTGATGTGGTAAAATCAGCTTATATTGATAATTTTGTCATGCATATTATTTGTTGTTTACTATCGTAATAATATTATCTTTATTTTTATCACTTGCAGGTTACGCTCCAGGATGTTACCCATTCATTATGTGGCTTGATGGCCATTCTTAACCAAGCTACAGATTATTTCAATTATAATTGGGATTGGGTTCACACCATTGGCCAGGATACTATTGATGGTAAACAGTTCGACATAAGATTCACTGACCATGATAGTGAAGTTTTAGTAGGTTCTGTCTACAGTCGACCATTCTCTTTGTCTCACGTGGCCCGAGAGAGTACAATCATACGGGCACCGTACTATATCGATACTGAGAGGGGATACATGATCAGAGACCAAAACTGGCACATATTTATAGATAGGTGGATCAAAATGAATGGCGAGATCCCCTGAAGAGAGTGAATCACATGATAGTGATTAGTGTTTAGTTTGTTTGGTTTGCAAGGTTGTAGTTTAATTTGGTTTTAATTATAATTTGTATTTGTTGTGTTTATATTTTAATTTGGTCATGAATAACTTATTCTAAACAATTTATATCGTGATGTTTTATTATCTTAATTACTTCTTTTTATATGGAGACGTTGAACCCGGTTTGTGATGTAACACCTCTTCGTGCTATACATAAATTTTTACTTAGGATATCATGGTATGACCAATGAGTAATATAAATATATATATCACGAAAAATTCAAATACTAAAATAAATTGTTTATCAAAATTTATTCATAGTTTTATACATTATTTTAAAACTAAAAAAATAAATTGATTTAAAAAAATTGGTGGTAGGTGGGAGCGGTGTTTGTCTCTGTTGGGTATGTGGGAGCAGGGACTTTTAATCCCGGTTTGTAATACCAACCGGGATTGAATCATCTTTAATCCTGGTTTTTATTTTCAATCGGGATTAATAGTCCCAGCACTACTCTCACCTACCACCACGGTTGGCACTCCTATAAATGGAGCCCCAATCTTTCCATCTTATTCCATACCTTCAGCATTTCACACACACTAGTTCACTACACATAAGTTCACTACACGATCCTCCATTTCTAGAAAATCCACTCAAATGGGGCCTCTATAGGAGAAACCCCTACATATACATATATTCTTTTCTATCCTAGAACAGCAAAATGGTGCACAGTAAAGATGCTAGAAGAATGCTACTAAAAATAGAGCAACGGCGAATGTTGGGGTCTCCACGAGGTTGACAGTGCCATCTGAGGTTGTGCACTGTTGCCGTCGTGGGGCGGTGTTGGTACTGCATGGTGACGGCGATGAGCAAAATCCGGTGGGCCCTAGATTGTGCTTGCAAATTCCAGAGGCATTGGTTCATCGGAGGCTCATTTGCTGAAGAAGCCATGCAGTGTCCACTGTCCCCAACAGCGAGAGCCCAGAGGCATTGGTTCATCGAGGCACACTTAGGCATGAGTTTTTGTGGCCTCCTTGATCATCTCGAATCAACATACCTCGTAACCACCTGGCATTTCTGAGGTTCATGGGATGCTAGAAGAACGCTACTGAGGTGGTTAAATTTTAATATGTTCGTACACTTTAACTGTAACATTGACCTATATAGAAAAAGGTCTTTGTTATCGTATATGTAATTTTATTTTAAAGTCTTTGTTATCGTATATTTCTCTCGTAAGAAATCTCAATAAATATAATAATTTAAGCTTTTTCTAATATTTTTATGTTTTTATAATAATTTTACGCCTTATGTATCTCTGAATAAATATGTATATATATTATGTCAAAATAAATATAATAAGTATAAGCTTCATCTAATATATATATTTACACTAAAAACAATGAAAAAAGGGCAGGAAATGAAATTGGCTGGAGCTAAATTTTTGGCCCCGCGCCAAAATGGGAGGAAACCCGGCCTCTTTTGTCCTGGATTGGGCTACCAACCGGGATTAAAGGGTTATCAATCTCGATTGGTGGTACTACCCGGGATTAAATGTCCTTCATATATTTTCTCATTCCCCTGCGTCGCCCCATCCCGCGCCCTATCTTCTCCTTCCCCCTGTGCCGCCCCATCTCGCGTCCCTCCCGCGCCACCACCGCCGCCACCGTCTCCGGCCCCGATGCACGCTCCTCGACGCCGTGGCCCCGACGCGCTACCGCACCCCGACGCGCACGGACGCGCGGACGCACACCGACGCACCACCACCCCTGCCACCGTCTCCGACCTCAACGCACGCTCCTCGACGCCGTGGCCCCGACGCGCCACCGCACCCGACGCACACAGACGCGCGGACGCATGCCGACGCACTGCCACCCCCGTCACCATCTCCAGGCCCGACGCGCGCTCCTCGACGCCGTGACCCTCGACCCTACCCCGAAGCGCCATCGCCAAGACGCGCCGCCGTGAACTGCCGACGGGCCGCCGCACCCTGAATTGCCCCGATGCGCCGCCGCACGCCGACGCTCCGTCACCCCTGCCATCGTCTCCGGCCCCGACACGCACTCCCAGATGCCGCGGCCCTCGACCCGCCCCCGACGCACTGACGTGCCTCGTCCGCCCCCGACGCACCGAAGCGCCTCGTCCACTCCCAACACACCGACGCGCCTCGTCCGCCCCTGATGCGCCCCGACGCCCCGACACCCCCCCAACCCCGGCCGCCTCGACGCCCTCGACTCCAGTCCACGTCACACCTTCGAGCACCCTCATCGGCCTGCAAGGTTTGCTCATTCTTAATCCTGGAAACTAGTGGGGTTTTCTCCTTGATTTATATGTCATACTCCTGTTATTTTTTCTCTAATCTGTAAAATTCCAATAAGTAAATATTGTTGAGACATGAGTGTTTTGTTACATTATTATTGTCTGCAATCTAAATCCTTTGATGACACCAGAATATAAAGTAACTACTGTAAAAATAGTATGTCTTACTCCTATTATCTTTAGGTTCTTTCTTTGATGATAAACCTTGATTCATAATTTGGAGTATACATAATTAGTACTATTAGATAGATTGTTCAATAAATTTGACTTGTATATATATATATTTGATTGTCTTGAATTATAAAATATATTAACTTTAATCAAAAATTAAAGAGATGGCTGGATGTCGTCTCCCTCCGCTGGAAGTCATTGGTTTCAACGGCTATTTAAGCTCGAGGGGTTTCTATCCAATATTGCCAGAAGTAGAGCGGCCGCAACCCCACATAGTAAGCAACTCTATCTACATGTTTATAGTAAATTTATCAATTTCATATATATGTGGTTGATATATATATATGATTCTTAAATATACCGCAGAAGATTGACCCAATCATTTGGCTGAAAGAGACACTATCTTATTTCGGGGTTACCGAAGTGGATGTTAGGACCAATACTTTTGATGGTGGTGCACTATTCCAATGTCAAATCCGCTTCTCAATTTATCTTGGTCGTGGTCGTGGTCGCAGACTTGTACAAATCTCGGAGGTAGGACCAAAGGTAGGCGAATGATCCGTTGCCATAAAATATGCCATCAAATCAAGTGCAACTAGGCTCTCGAGGATTGAGATCACCTTGCCTACTCTATGCTCAGTGAAGATTCAAGTTATAAAACTCAACATGCGTGACAAACTTACAGACTTGTGTGCACAGATGTCTTGGAACCTTCAAAATGATGTGGTAAACTCTTAGTTTCAAAGTTTTATCTACTTTTTGTTATTATAAGTTGTAAAGCTTAGTTCTCATGATCCTATTCTCGGCAACACTTACAGATAGAGGAGTATGGCATGAGCTATGCAGGATGCAGTTTTGAAGCCATTTTAAACCAGACAATGCATAGATTGGGTTATGAGTGAAAATATGCTCATGAAGACCCGATACTAACTACACAAGGATATCAAGCAAAGGTGATACCGACTAAGAGGGGAGAATCTTTCACTGTTGAACCATCGTTAATCGTGGTTAGTCGCCCTTGTCCTACTAGTTGTCAGGTAACGGAGAGTGCACTAATTAATACTTTGGACTTCATCGATAGCATTATGGGATACAAGATCGGTGACCTACACTACACAGCTGCGAGAAAGTAAAATCCTCAGTTCTCGCTTTAGAGAGTAGTTGGACATATGTGTAATTAACTTTGTGGTTGAACATTCAGTTTATTGTAGTTTTTAGTTAAGTTTTTATGAACATGATGGATGGTTACTCGTAATTTGTAAGCTCCAAATTAGCTTCTTAGTTTCAATTTTTAATATTTGCGTATAATATTCAATGCAACTAAAATGTAAAAGAAAAGAAAAGAAATAAAAAAAGAAAACAAAATAAAAGAAATAAAATAAAATAAAACATTCAGTCTCGGTTCGTATTACCAATCGGGACTAGAGATTTGCTACGTGGCAGCGCATGGTGTATGCCTGGTCAGCCTCTAGTCCCGGTTGGTAATACCAACCGAGATAAAAAGCCGCTCAGTAATCCCGGTTGCTAACCTAGGACTAAAGGGGTTGCCTTTAGTCCCAGATTCGCAACCCCGGTTGACTTATCGGGAATAGAGGGGGTTGCGAACCGGGACTAGAGGCCATATGTGCACTAGTGTTTACAAATAAATCCTGTTCTTGTGAGTTGACTTCAGCTCCGAGTTGTTGGATGTCCACTCGGCAGCAAGCCACGTTCGTGCTGAACTTAATTAGGCCAACGCTCAGGTACACCATTTGTCCGCTGCCTAGTGTAGATGAGCAAGAAACTTTAAAACACTCCTACCTTGGAAATGAAATAGTTAACTCATGTAGATAGTTCGTGTAATCACGTTAGTAATTAGCCACCAGTTGTCAGTTGTTGCCACCAATGTCAACTCTCCAGCTAGCTACTTAGCTAGTATTCATTAACAACAACCATCGCACATCGCCGTTGAACTCAAGTACATTATGTCATCACCATCAGGGTAGCCTGGGTGAGTTGACCTTTTCGGCAATATATATTGTACTCTGCGTAGTACGTTTTTGTTAAGAACGAAGACCGGCGCGCCCATGTTTGTCTTACGCTACTTGATAAGGAAAATACATGTCGCCGCTTAGATAGGGTGCTCGTTTGTTTGGTTTCGCTTTCTGTGAGCTTTTTAAATATAACCAGAGTTTGAAATTGTAGAAGAATTGGTTGTGTGCAAGCCTCCTGCAGAGGCCCGAGAATACAAATTCCTCTTTCTAAAAGATACAACCGTACAACCGTACCTGAAGATGCTGAACATGTACCGAGTTGACTACTTTGGTCTAGCAATGAACTCACATAATATATATTACAGGCTGATGGCACGATAAATCATAAGCCCTCTCTCCGCACGCGTTCTCTACATAAACATGCATGAGCACGTACATTATTTGTCACCACCAGTAGTACAGCCAGGCGTCTACCATACCGTACCGTCTCCAACTCCCATACCGATCTCAGAGAGAGGAAGCGAACTAGGCACATTGGATCAAAATCCTCAAATCAAATGGATATTGGCGTGATTGTCCTGTCCCTCGTGGTGGGGTAGTTTGGGCGGGCCAGCGCCGTGCTGGGGTTCATCGCCGAGCGCACAAAGCTCACTGTAAGCACAAGCAAATAAGACGCCTAATTTTGACCTGGTTCCCTATGTTTGTAAGATGCTTCCATTGATGAACGACGACGTAATTATTTCTTGCAGGCACATGACATCGACATCGACTACTCCGGGGAGTGCGATTACCCGGCCAATCCGGCTTACCTGCTGTCGCTAATTGCGATCCCGCTGCTGGCGGTGGCTATGATCATCGCCTCGCTCGCCGCCGGCTGCTGTGGCTGCTGCAGGCCACGCCACGGCGCGTCAGAGTCCAAGCGGGTCATCGGCATCGTGTGCGCCGTCTTCTCATGGTAAATATTGGTAAACGTCCTCTGGTTAATCTGGCAATTCAGTTTTGGTAACAAACGGCCGATCGAATTGCAGGATAGCGGCGCTGATTGCTGGGGTGATCTACG
The DNA here is from genome assembly GCA_023333625.1 of Bothriochloa decipiens. Taxonomy (NCBI): domain Eukaryota; kingdom Viridiplantae; phylum Streptophyta; class Magnoliopsida; order Poales; family Poaceae; genus Bothriochloa; species Bothriochloa decipiens. Next base: position 35,374,020 of record CM041639.1, on the reverse strand, counting down.
CGAACGGCGTGGCGTGGAACCTCCCCGTGACCAGGTACGACTCGTGGTGCAGGCTCCTCAGGGACGGGTACTTGAGGATGGCGGCCTTGCTGAGCCTCGCCGCCACCGCTCTGGCGATCACGTCATACAGCATGCTCCGCGCGCAGGCGGCGCCGGCCGCTACGTGGTCACCGGCGTCCACAGCAGCGGCAGGGGCCTCCGGAACGAAGCCTGATGGTTCGTACCCGCCGGCTGCGGAAGCCATCGCGGTTCCGGCAGAGACGCAGTGGTCAGCTCCGCAGAGACACGGGCAATGGCAAGAGCCACCACTCCCGGATGTCCCTCGGCACCCTGTGGGAGGATACAATCGAACACCATACCGAGAGATCGATTCCCATCCTCGGCGTCAAGCACAACCAGCAGTAGAAGTGATGATGGCCTGACAAGAGACACGACGGTGTTCATACCCCTTACGTATTGTGGAATGTGCGCCCTATGTTGATTTATCGTGTGTGTTACGTGTAATATTATTAAGAAATGCTATACAAAGCCGGTTGTTTTGGAGGCCACGCAAACATGAAATTGTGGCCTCTGCACATCTGGTAGGCATTCACTGTATCATACTCTGATCTTTCTCCTCTGTCGTTGTCTGTTTTGTGTCTTCTGACACGCTTGCACCACTTCTAGTCTAAAGTGTAGACACATCACACATATCTTCGTGATGACGATGAAGAAGAAGAAGAACAGAGCTCGGAGGTTGGGTTGCCAGGGCGTTAGCTAGCTAAGGAGGGGCCGGAATCAAGGTCTGGAGGTCACGAGAGCGAGGGGGAGATGAACCACAAAGAATGGAATTGTGGATCCCGTTGACGTCCGATCACACAAGATCAGAATGTGTTCGGTTGCCATCGATCTTCATCATGTCTAAGTGGATTTTTTTTACAACATCATATATTATTTATACTACCAAATATGTCCGTGCGTTGCAACAGAAATATAATCTTTTTATATGGCAATCATACGAATAATGATGCTAGTTATCTTTTTTTTATTTCTATTGTGTTTAGTCCAATCTTACATCAAATACATTCAAGGCCTATAATAAACTAGTATATTGCCCGTACTAACGCTACGGCGACATCTCATAAAATAAATCAAACAAACCAAATTATATATATTTTGCAGTTGCCCCCCAAAATGTATATATTTTTGCAAAAGACGACATTTGCATTTCTATGCAATATATATCTCAAAAGAGCTCAAGGATATTTAGTTTGTTATATAATATATGTCGCAAAAGAGCTCAATGATATTTGCATTTGTTTGCAGGAAAAGGTTTTCAAATTCAATTTAGTATTTTGGTACAGAGCGTCCTAGTTTTCAATGCCACCACTAATCACAAATCATATGCATATATATCAAATTAATGTATAGAATACAAACACTAATCAAACAATTCCTCAATGTGATAGAAAATGGAATGGACATCTATTACAAAGATTACCTGCTATTATCGTTAGCCTCCTTGGACTCAAGACATGAATCACAAAGCAAAGCATATTTCCCACTACGGAGTGTGCTGAATGAACCTGAATGAAATATTATATATACCATCTGAGCAATTAATAAGAAATCCGAGCAAGGTAGGGATGAGGGGAGGAATAACAAACTTTTGCAGACTTTGAATCTAATGTTCTGTTCTGACTTCTGAGGTGTTGGGCTTTGCCTTTCGTATTGCAAACTGCAACATATGTCTAACATAGCATATGTGTATGGTGTCAATACATCATTCATATTTCTTTTCATTTTCCACCAAAATGTAGTCGGATGATGGGTGCCTTTTGTACTCCTAGCAAGCACCTCTAAGCCGTAAGGTGAAACAAGCTGCAACTCATGTTCCATTGGTTCAATTCTCAAAGCTCGAATAAATAGGCGGTGATTTTGAGGAAGAAGAGAAAACTCACTCTTCGACCTTTGCATGAAGAATATGAGCACAATATGACATGCATTAGATAACGCCCTGCAGTACTGTTCACTGAAATAAGATGAGAAATAGATCCTTGGTCATACAAAGGTGCCAAAAAGAGAAAAGTGTACTGTGGGCTTAGTTGGGCTCCTGAAAATAAACAGAACAGGAAGAATTAAAAAGGCATGCAATTTCATATCCCGCAGATTAATAAATTATTCAAAAAAATTTACTCCATGGCAGTTCGAGGGATCTTCTTCAGAGTACAGATAAACTAATCTAATCCCCTTGTTCATCCTACACAAGAAACACTGCAAACAAATACTGCAATAATCTTTTGTTAGTACGTCTCAAATTTAGAAAACGGATTTGAATCTGAGAGGAAGAGAGAAATAAGCAAAGAACAGTTCAAATGTTCAAATGTTCCTACACGAACACTGCAACCATATATGGGTTCCTATATAGCTGTAGGAAGAAGGCAGTATATTGGCTGCACATATACCTGTATGTATGGGCAGCGCGTCCATGTCAGAATGGAGCACGATGATGGCGAGCGGCCGATGCCGAGCGTGGCGACGACGCCGGACGTCCGTTATGTGCGACCAGGTACCGAAATCCGACGTCCGGGGTGTGCGACCAGATGGCGAAACCCCGACGTCCAGGGCGCCTAGCCGTCGCGAACCAGGTCGCTGCTAGTGCTGCTCGTGGATCTCTTGCGCACCAGGCGAAGGCACGCCGCCAACTCGGGCCGGCCCGCAACCCACCATCTCCTTCCACGAGCCCCCACATCGTAGCGGTGATGCTCGTGCCTCACCGCCGCCCCGTGGCGGCATCGTGTTCGTGCAGGAACTCTATGACGTGCAGGCACTCGGCCGGCGGCTGGTGTTCCATGCTACGTGATCTCTGAAGTGCTGTTGCGTCAGGAATTGGATTAGAAAAGAATTCAAGCCAAATCAGAGCGTGATGGCGTATAGGGAAGGAACGCGAGATGAAAGGACCGTCAGTTGAAAAAGGAAAGGGCCGCGCCGGAAGCGCTCATTTTGTCGCCCGTGTGTGCCACGTGGTCCTTCGCTATACGCAGATGGGAGGGGACGAGGAAGACCATACATACGATCCTGATCGTCGGATCTGAGTGAGCAAAGAGAGAGAAGGCTGAAGAAGAAATCTAGATGGTTGATTTTGTATGGAGTTGTTTTCCTGGGTATAATTTTTGTGTGTACGGAGGAGGGCTATCTCAACGGAGGAGGTTTTATTCGGTAGACTTAGCGTTGTTTATGTTGGTGCATTAGTAGGGTAGATACTAATGAAATAAAAGACTAATCTTGTATGAGAATTTTTTTACAGTTAGTACAAAAGAAAGAATATTAGGCTTTGTAATATAATATGGATTTCAAACATTTTAAAAAAGAAAGAAATACAAAATCATTTTTGAATCTACCTAACACACACTACTACTACCTGTGTTTGCAGACCATTTATAATAAAATTAAAAAATAAAAGAGAAGAAAAGCAAATGTAAATGGTTGGTTATTATTTAGCGGCCCATCCAGCCCACAACAAACACCCTGATCTTTTCTCATTCTTGTACTTTTTTATTCAGTCCACATTATCCCAGCGCACAGTTTCACTTTCACCGCACGGTTTCTCCACGCACAGTTTCCTCTCCGTCGCCGTATGGGCGTAGCCGCCGCTGCTCCGGTGTCAGATTCTTCCCCGCGTCGGCCACGGGTCGCTCCTCCCTGCACCGGCTGTCTCGTCTCGGGCTCGCACCTCCCCGCGCCGGCCACCTCTCGCCCCTCTCGTGCCGGCCGCCGAACCCCTCTCCCGCCGGAGATCTCGTCGATCCTCTCGAGGACGGCTTCGTCATCCGACCTCGCTCCTCCAGCGCTGGCCTGAGACCCTCCCAACGTCGACCTTCTCGCCCTGCCACACGCCAGCCGGAGGCCCCCTCCGTGTGTCCCAAGGGCAAATCTGCCGGAGGATCCGGCCACTGTGTGAATCAGGGCTGGCGGTGCTTCGCAGCAGCAGCGCGAGCGCAGGGCTGCGCGATGGCTCGGTGGGGCAGCATGGCGGCCATTCAGGGCGCGGATGTGATTGTTGTTGAGAGGACGCAGCTCCTATCGCAGACGCTCGAGTTATCGGCGTCCGGGGAGTAACAGAAACAACATCATCTCTTCTCACAATGTATTGAGGCAGAGCACCAACCAGAGCTCCTGTTTATAAATGCACGTTTGTGTGCCTCTAATTTTGGATGGAATTAACTCCATATGTTATCATTGCTCCTCTTGTACGTAGCTCTGTTCGATCGTTGTATACTCAATCTGAAAAGATTTTGCATATGCAAATTTATGTGTGTCTCTATTCTTGGACGTTTGTGTGCTTTCCTTTATATTTGGATTTTGGAATATTTGGTTTTTGAATTGGTTTCGGATGCTAACTCTGGAGGTGACGGTCGGGGGAAGGAGCGGTCAGAATTTTGGTGGATAAAAAAGGTGGGAAATTTTGCCAATCAATTATTAGGTAGAGATTAATAGAATAATTGTATTGCATAAAGGTCTTCAAAGAAAGACCATCATACATCAAAGTCCTTAGACCCAAAACAGAGACAACAGCGTTGACTCATTGTTGAATAGGACATAACTACCGTCGAGGGGTATACGCAGGGGCGTCAGGGACACATGCATCCACATGGATTGACCGCGCACAGTGACGGTGAAAGGAGAGGATCGATGAAGCCGTCGAAGAAGAGTCATGTCAACAATCGAAAGATGATGTTGATGTTGTTATTGGAGATATAAGAAGCTCAAACCGAAGACCCTAATGGAGGCAGAATTGTCGAATCTGCTTCCGAAGAAGTAGTTGTCTGAATGGAACAGGGGACATCAGAATCAGAGATTGCAGAGCATGCACAACACGACCACTAAAAATAAAGAGGCAGAGAAACCGGACATCCCTATTTGACTGAAGATCGATGGCCGTGAGAGTGCAGAGCTGAACTAGGAAATAAAAGAGTGCAGAAACTGGACGTCCCTATTCCACAGGGGAATATTACAAGAAGGACAAGATGGGTGGGGTGGAGGCAGGGGGCGGTCCTCCTATACCCAGTCGCCGGTGAAGACGTCATTGACGAAGGCAGGGGGTTGGAGGTGGGGTCTGGCTTGAAGATTCAAGCGGCAGCAGGGTGATTTTGGATGGTGGAAGAAGTGAGGGGAAGGGGAAAGAGATAGGTGTACTACTATGGGCGATACTACTATGAGCTTCCTTCACCCTAGGTGGATCTTTATTATCCAAGATGGAAGACCAACACTTGTTGTGCAGTTGTCGAGAAAACGCATGTTGTGCGAAATCTCAAGGGCATTTCTTCTTGACACAAGGTGTTATTAGGTATAAGAGCATCTTCAATAGTTTCCAAAACACTTTCCCAATACAAGATTTTTAGCAAAATTGGAAGAAAAACACCTCAGGATTTGGACCCGTTTGACCTAGGTCTGGTCTAACTTAGCCCGTTGACTAGGGTATGGCACTAGACTCAGCCACTCACTCAGGGTGGTTCACCCTTATACTTGTGTACCAACTCCAAGTATCTCAACATATGTGTATGTAGGTTAGCAACATTTCTAAGACAATTCCTAAGGTTGTGTTAGCACATTAGGATCCAATACACATGCGATGAGTTAGATCACTTAAAATGACACTTGATAACCATATCAACTATGATTTCTCTCCTCTTTACATAGTACGGATATCTATTCTAAACTCATTCACACCCTCTATGTTGTCTTTAGTGGTGAAATATAGTGATACTTTTGCCTTGATCAACTTGGTTTTTGTTTTTCTCTTTCTTCTCTCCAAGTTCGAGCACTAGGTTCACCATCATTTAGCCATCACCATCCATCTAGCTTTGCATCCATATACTTTAGGTTTTATCAATTATCCAAAGCCAAACTAGGGCTTTCGGCACCGCAGCGCCCACGCGTGGGGATCGCTTCCTTGGCCATCACATGTGTGCTTGCGCTCGACGACGCCAACAAGCGTTACCGGCGCAATGAGAAGCACTAGGCCCTGGCATTTAAGCCCTCTAACCCCGTGCTCCTGCTATGGCTACGACGCCTTGCTACCAACTGAGGAGGAAGCCGCATAACGGTTCGCCCTCTGACCTCATGCTCCTGCTATGGCTACGACGCTTTGCTACAGATGGAGGAGGAAGCCGAATAACGGTACATCGCATGTTGTAAATGTATCTTCCAAACGTTTCAATTTTTTAGAGATACGTTGCAAAATTTTAATGTGAATGCTATAAAAGTAGGTCGAGATATTGCACAAATTGCAATGTTTAATTAAAATATTTTTATGGCAAGTCCAATTGCTCCTTCATGCAGTTCTGATTTTTTATACTAGGCAAGTTGAATATGTTGTTTGGATAACATAGTAGGGTCTGACATTCTGACCACTTCACAAACACTAACTTCTGTTTCGTTCCTTTTCTTCTAATAAGTGAATCCTCCAATAGCCTTGGTAAGGTTGTTTACGAGGTCACATGTATTCGAAAACCCTTTTCCTACCTGCACAAAACAGAAACAATTCAAAATTTTCTTAATCGTGCCAAATCAGGACAACAATTCGACAGTTAAAGAACGCATAATGTAGCATGTGGGTGTCGCAACAAACATTGTTTCTTTGCTGAAAACTGAATGGAGATAAAGGAAGCCTTGCCTTGGCAATGATTGTGATGCTGAGGCACGAATCTGCGAACGGCAAGACGCTGGTGTCTAGAATGGAGAGGCCACGCTTCTCGAGCTCGGAGAGGACCACCACTAGCACTCCTCTCTTGTCCTTGCAGCATAGTTTCACCAGAACAGTGTCAGAATAGACGGTCGCCTCGACGGCAGGGTTTAACAACCCGCCGCCAGCACTGGTGGTGATGTCAGCGTAGTCCGAAAGGTCGTCGTTCTTCTCAGCCTGTACGACACGGCGGCACTTGTTCCCGAAGAAGGTGGAGGTGGACGTCGATGGTGGTGTCCGAGAGCTTTGCTCCTGCAGGGCTTTCACCTTCTCCTCTAGCTGCTTCACATACTCGATGGTGCTTCCGAGGACTGAGAGCTTGTCTACCTGGAATATAATGGCCAAGGTGGAATACGTACTAACTGTGGTTATTTTCAACTTATTTTTCTTTTTTGCTACCTGGACGTAGAAGCTGAAGCTCACCAGCGTAAGTACACACAAGTGCACAATCACTGCTGTGAACGCACGCTCGTACACCAAGAACTAAGTTGGACCGGCAAATCAGAAGAACACATATATACCTTGGTAAGGTCTGGGACGATGGTTGTCAACGTCTCGAACTGCTGCTGCATCTTCTGGCGTCGCCTGCGCTGGGCCATGACGTGCGCCTGCGCGTTCCAGGGCCGCCACTCCGGCGCCTGTTGCACCTGCACCGCGTCAACAACACAGTCCTGCTCCGGGCAGCCTGATCCTCCCGAAAGCATGGAAGTTCTCGCTTGCACGCCGCCGAAGGAGAGCAAGCTACACGACGCCTGCCCAGCAACAGCCGTTGGGTCGTCCCTGGCCACCGCCGCCTCCCGGAAAGATGACGACGCTGAGCCCCAAAAGCTCGGGAAACCAGGGCTACTGGACTGAGATAGTAGCAACTCTTAGCACTAGGATCTAGCACCGACCACTGCTGACCACTTTAGAAGGTGCCTAGCAGTGACACTGACCAGCAGCGTTGGCTGTCGACCAGGTTTGAGGCGAGCAGCACCGGTTCGACCCCCCTCGAGATCCTCCCTGAACCAGAGAAGAAGACGAGCCGAGCTTTCTTCCCGCACACACAGCACACACACTGTCTTCAGCGTTGGCCGAAGACTAGAGACTGATCTGGTGGCAAGAGCTGCCTTTTCCATTGTATTGCATAACATATATATACAATCCTTCACCTCTACCGGGTACACAAGAGGCATGGCTACAGTACTCAACTACTCCTAGTACTATACTTACATCACCCGAAAACGTGGGTGAGGGAGTTTCTACTGCTACCATACTGCTACAGGAAAAACCAGGACATGGCCTGCCTTGACATGAGCTGACCACTCCCTGTCCTTCACCATGCTGTGTAATTCGGTGGGGTGGCAGCAGATTATGTCTAACAATTTTTCCCTAATCTTGCTGCTAACCCTAAGACTCAACCATGCCAATCCTCTGCCTCAGCTCCTGAGACGCCAGAGTGACTTGGCATGCCACGGTGCTACCGTGACGTACTCCACCTCGAAGGTCGACAGCGCCACTGTCTTTCTGCTCCAGCGATTTCCAGGCGATTGGCGCCGCCGAGTACGCCCGAGGTATTCCGCCGCCCATCCGTGTCGCCCGCCATGTTCGCGTCGCTGAACGCCGTGAGCCCTTACTCATCCTCACTGGACTTGAACAGCACCTTGCTGAACGCCGTCAGCCGTTGCCCGCCGTGCTCGGGGAAGACGACTGCCTGATCAAGTGTCCCCTTGATGTAGTGCCGCAGCCTCTTCACCGTCGTCCGGTGATCCTACCACGGATCCTCCGTGACCCGCTGTCTGATCGACAGCTTGGCCGCTCCTCCATCGTCGTCGGCATGGACTTACAGTCCGCCATGCCAGCCCGCTCTAGCCGTCTCTGCTGCCTAGCGTGATGGAGTCCCTCCCCTGCTCCATCTCAATGCCGAGGTAGCAGGAGAGCGCGCCGAGATCACTCGTCTCGAGTCGAGTTCCCATCTCGCGCTTGATCGCGGCGATGTCCACCGCCCGCGCCCCAGTGTCGTTGTACACCCCGACGATGTTCAGTTCCTTTCCCTGTCGTCGGGTGTACAAGGCGTGCTCCTCCAGCATCGCTTTCCGCCACTCCGCATTGCGCTCTACGACTACGAATGTGGCCGGTTCCTCCGCCAGTGTTTCTCGAGGCTGGGTCGTTTGAAACGGAGAAACCTCCGTCGTTGACCCCCCGGCTCCTCGATCGAGGCCCCTTGCCACGCAGTCGAGACCCCCGTCCTGGGGTCGAGCCTTTGGCCACGGGGTCGAGACCTCTCGTCCCGGAATCGAGGTCCGTCTGCCTGTGGTCAAGGCCTCCCGCCTTGCGGTCGAGGCCGCCCGACCCGCAGTCGTGGCATCCAGCCTCACGGTCGGGGCCGTCCGCGCCTCCGCGATCGAGGCCTTCCGTGCCTCTGCGGTCGAGGCCTTTCGCGCCTCTGCACTCGAGGCTCCCCATCTCACGGTCGAGGACGCCCGACGCGAGGCCACCCGACGCGCGGTCGGGACTCCGCGTCCCTGTCGCGCAGTCGAGGCTCCGCCTCCCACGGTCGCGCCCTCTTTCCCCATGCTCGAGGCCTGCTGGCCTGTGCTCGAGGTCTACCGGCCCACTGTGGAGGTCGCCTGACTCTTGGTCGAACTGCTCCCGCCCGCGGTCGAGGCCTCCTGTCCCGGGGTCGGAACCTCCGGCAACGGGGTCGAAGCATCCCGTCCTAGGATCGAGGCCCTCCGTTTCACGGTCGAGGTTCTCTGTCCCGCGGTCGAGGCCACATCAAGCCTCCATCACGGCCCCACAGATGCGAGAGCCCCCCGGACCTCGGACAAAGCCGCGCGATCCTCGATCGCGGCTCCGCGTTCCACGGTTGTGGCCTCCCGGCCTGCGATCGCGGCCTCCCGCCCGCGGTCGAAGCGACTCGCGGCTCCACGGCCCTCGAGGCCGCTCCGTCCTTCGGCCGAGACCATGCGACCCTCGACGCCGCCCCGGTCCTCGGTCGAGGCCCAATGATCCTCGAGCGCGGACTCGCAATACTCAGTCGGGGCACCACGAATCTCGAGGCCGTCTCGGCCTTCGGACTCGGACTCGGCCCCTCAAAACTCGGTCTTGGTGGCGGCCCCATGACCCTTGAGGCAGCTTCGGGCTGCGAACGGAGCCCCGCATCTCTCGAGGCCACCCTGCCCTGCGGACGAGGCCCAGCCACCCCTCGCGGTCGAGGCGTCCTCTCGGGGAGGGGTCGGAGGAGGCGGAGCATGGTCAAGGATGGGGGTCCCTGCCCCGGGTGGATTGGGTAACTCCTCCACCCCAGCCACCACAGAGTCCCCTGCTTCTCCCGCCGCGAACTCCACCGCCACAGCTTCCCTGGCCGCCAGTGTTCCCCTGGCCTCGCCGCCACCGGAACAAACAGCAGGCGAGCCTTCCGCGGCAGGGCTTGGCTCCTCCATCTCTGCAGTCGCGGGCTCGTTCCCCGCCACCAGCTCCTCTGTGGCCTTGCCGCCACTGAGAACAGAGGAGTGAGCAGGCGAGCCTTCCGCGGCTAGGCTTGGCGGCTTCTTCGCCTCTGCAGCCGCAGGCTCTTCCCCCGCCCCTGGCCTGTCCCATCCCGTCTCATCGGAGACGACTTCCCGAGACACCACCGGCGCAGTCCCCTGCTCCGCCCCTGCCTTCTCTGCTTCGCCGTTCTCCAGCGCACAACACACCCCCATCAACAGCGCGTGCTCGTCGTCGCTGTCGTCCTGAGCTAGGTGGGCCTCCTCCTTCTCCGGCTTCTTCTCCGGACACTTCTCCGGGCACTCCCGCGTCCAATGCCCCACCTTCCCGCAACGCCGACACGCGTTCGTGTCGGTGTTGTGCTTCTTGCCTTGCGACGCCTTGCCACGCCGCTTGTCGCCACGGTCACCACCGTGGCCAGAGGAGCCTTTCCCGGACCACCGCTGCTTCATGCGCGCAGTCCACTCCTCCTCCATCAGCAGCAGCTTGCTGCTGTCCTCCCGCAGCCGTCCCGCCACATCCTCAAGCATCAGCGTGGACAAGTCCAGCATCATCTCGATGGACAGGGCAAGCTGGGCATACTTGGGAGGCACAATGCACAGGAGCTTGATGTCGAGATCCTCATCCTCCAGCGGCTTGCCATAGGTGGCTAGCTGAGCGGCGAGCGACTGGAGCCGCAGGGCGAAGTCCTCCACCGACTCCCCGGACTTGAACCGGATGTCGTGAACTCCTGGCGTAGCTGCTGAACCTTGGCCCGCTTGACTCGATCCGAGCCGATGCGGAATGACTCCAGCATCTCCCACGCCTCCTTCGCCGTCTTCTTGGCCCCGAGCGCCTCGTGGAACTCGCTCGGAGTGGACGCCATGAGCGCCTCCATGACTCTCACCTCCGCATCCTCTCCGGCGTCGCCAGTCTCCATGGCTGCCCAACACTTTCGGGCGCGCAGCTTTCACTTCATCTGCACAGCCCACTCGCCATAGTTGGTGCGGGTGAGCATGGGCCAGAAGTTGTTCCCCCCATACTCCCTGACCACGCGCACCTCCACCTGCTACGGCACCGGCTGGAGCTGCCCTCCATCGCCAGCACCGGCTCTCTGCAGCACCGCGTTCGCCATCGCCGGCCGTTGGGCGTAGCAAAGATGTACGGCTCTGATACCACTTGTTGACGCTAGCACCTAGCACCGACCGCTGCCGACTACCTTGAAAGGTGCCTAGTAGTGGCACTGACCAGCAGCGTTGGCTGCCGACCAGGTTCGACGCGAGCAGCACCTGCTCGACCCCCTCGAGATCCTCCCTGAACCAGGAAAGAAGACGAGCCGAGCTCCCTTTCCGCACACACACAGCACACACACTGTCTTCAGCGTTGGCCGAAGACTAGAGACTGATCTAGTAGCAAGAGCTTCCTTTTCTATTGTATTGCATAACATATATATACAATCCTCCACCCTCTACCGGATACACAACAACTACTCCTAGTATTATGCTTATATCACCCAAAGACATGGGTGAGGAAGCTTCTACTGCTACCATACTGCTATAGGAAAAACCAGGACATGGCCTGCCTTGACATGAGCTGACCACTCCCTGTCCTTCGCCATGCTGTGAAATTCGGTGGGGTGGCAGCAGATTATGTCTAGCAGGAACGGATGAGATGCCACTGCTGTTGGCGACGTGTAGTTCTGCTGCTGCTGCTGCTGATACCCGCGGATTGACTCGGCGAAATGTTGTTGCGTCATGGCGAAATGTTGTCGGTGGAATTGGAACACGTTGGTTAGCTCGTCCTCTGGAGGATCCTGATATGCATGGGTTCATGTCACCATCTCAAGGTGTAGTCAACAACTGAATTTTAAGAACAGATCAAAGTTTTCAGAGATGAACGATTAATTACTCCCTCCACCCCATAAAAAATACAATTCTTATTTTTTTTAGAAACCAAACGATAAACTTTGACTAAAATTGTATAAAAAAAAGACCGAAGGAGTATTTCTTACCTGATCCAGATATGAATGCCGCTGGTTGTGTTCGTCCATCACCCCGAACGATTCGTCTAATAAATAACTCCAAAAAGACAGAAAACAACACTGTGACTAATTTTACACTTCTGATTTTGAAATAAAGAACATCTGATTCTGAAGAAACGTAGGCAAATAAAGACAAGTACCTCCAGTTTTTTTTTCCTCCGTTGCCTTCAAAATACATTCTTGTATTGCACTTCTCGATTGGGGAGCTCAGGTGAAGGCGTAGTGGTGCGAGGGATCCTAGACCTATATATGGTACATGCTGTTCGGATTCAGAATGCCTTCACAGACGAGGCCGAATAGTAGTAGGGTGAGTCGGTAACCAGCAGCCAGCAAGCAAATATTTCCACGATTGCATGATTGGATCCGCCCAGGTGTTCCTATTTTTCTTTTCAAAACCTTTAGACTTTAGTTTTGCCTTTCTCCTACATTTAGTTGACATGACTGCGCTCTGATCCTCTTAAAGATCTCCGATTATATATCTTTTGTTTTCAGTCAATTGAATATGCATACAAAATATATGTTATCTGAACCAATAATTTGAAGGATCTACGACGGAGACCCCAAATAAGGCAATAAGACCTTGTTGAAAGTTCAGTAGGTTGGACTGACGGGTGACCCTTTGTCAGCAAGCGGTGATCTTTTGTCTGAACATGTTTGTTGTTTTAAGAAGTCTGTTTCACTCAAAAGTCCCGGGATTTGCATGTGGAATCAATTCATTTATGAAAAAAAACAGCATTATTGAACTAACTGCCAAGTATAGTAGGCACCTTTGGATTGTACAGTTCTGTAAATATAGATTGCACTTGCATTTGTTGTTGGAGGTAAGTACAACTTACAAACATTATATAACGCTACCGTCAAACATTACAATCACAACAGATCATGACAACTGGATTTTATTAATGTGTCCATCATCTCATTACCATGCTACTGTTAGCTACCTGCATTATTATTGCTGAACCTGCAAGATAATTTAAATAGTTATTTAGACAAAAAAAGTAAACGGGAGGCAATTGGATGCTGACTCCTGAACTAGTCTAAATCTGTTAAAAAAAACAGAATTATTTGTTTTGTCTTGGCTTTCCCCATCAAAAATCCAATCAAGGTGCGCTCTATCATAGGTGGGGCATACAAATTCAGTAGCCATAGATGCCTACACTTCGCTGTGGATGACCCAATTGGTATATATTGTAAAAAAAAACTTACATTATATATAGCCACAACTCTTCTAGATGGAACTTATGTGTCTTTCCTACAGTGGCAATATGAGCTAGGTTCAAGAAATATGCTAGAATTGACACAACACTTAATCTATACAATAATGCCTACAACAAACCGTGGCCATACTCAAATAGTAAAATCTCAAGTTCTAGAAAACTCAGTTTTGCTAAGATGCATGGTTTAGAATTTTTTATGGAGGGGCAGTATTAATTAATTAGCATATGATCTGAATGATGAACTTGAGACCAGGTGGGAATTTGGCTATGAATTATAGGGAAGTAGAGTTAGGTTTTGGCTACACCGCTTATACAATTTAAGGACCATCTCGTTGTTGGAGTGCTCCTATACAAGTTTGAATGTACCAACCACATACCGAATAATGAAACCAATGTACTTCCTTACCCTAATGGAACCTTTTGCAGTTCGCACAACTGTTTTCACTAACTACTAGCTGTCTAGGTAGTAGCCGGAGGCGGATTCACAGTGGTAACTCACAGATTACCTAACTCAGCCACAACCCACGAGTTGGTTCCTCTGTTGGGTCAAGTCATACCTTAGTGTATGTGGAAGGGAAGAGTTGCTATGCATGACCACTTGGGACACACATCCTGTGTTTTGGTTTATTAGTTGGACACAAAATTGACTCAAGTCACTGTTGGGAATATGCCCTAGAGCTAATCATGAGATGATGATATTCCGATTTTATCCATGATTAATAAAGTGTTCATTGAATATCCATTATAGACAACTTGTATTGATTGACAATTATGTGAATTGTTTGTGGAACTCAATTACTTAAATGGTTATTCTAAAGTTGTCCCTAGTCGGCGTTCTTGTGAGAACACACTTGAATATTAGACCAGCACATGTATTAGTTGATGGCTATGTTTCACAAGTCATGGACATGGAGATGTCAAACTAATAATGTGGGCACATGTGAGACATGTAGGCTGGACTGACCCGACATGAGAAAGTCTCTATTCATGTCATATACATTATGTCCTTAGACCTGAGATTGTGGTATGTACTCAAGATGTGAAACCGCCTACTTAGGAACTGTCAAACACTACTCCGTAACTGGGTAGTTATAAAGTTGGTCTTCGGGTGGTCGGAAAGCATGCTATGAGACATAGACAATCAAGATGGAATTTGCCCCTCTCTACTCGAGAGAGATATCACTGGATCACTCAAGTGATTGGATCAACAAATGCATGGCCGTGCTTGGGTTAAGTGTTAACCCACGAGTTGAACCATATATCGAGTGGCAAAGGGAATAACTTGTATATGGTCATAGTGGTTCGTCTGATATGATCTTTGCGTGCACGTAGGAGTTGTCACTCATTGCTAGAGGCCGCTGTCAACTATTGGGCGAGTAGGAGTACTCGGCCCAGGTCAATGTGTGCGTGAACCCATAGGGTCGCACGCTTAAGGGGCTGGAAGCCTAATTCGGGTTGGACCCGAATTAGACAAGGCTTAGGGTTACTAATGGGCCTCCAACTCGTGAGCTCATTGGGGATGCCTATATAAGCAAGGGGTAGGGCGCCCGGTCAATGTGGGATGCCTTTAACAGCCGCCGTCGCCCTCCCCATGCTCGCGCCTTCTGTTCCTCGTGGACCTAGCAGTCCGAAGGCGCATCGCTTCTTCCCTGTACGTGTGGGATACCTCGGAGGTGCTGCATCTGGAGCACTGGGACGAACCATGTGAGGGGATTGACGTGACGGACGACCACGCAACTGCACTGCCTGCTGCGATGCGTACGACTACATCGAGTCGTCTTCCGCTGCATCCGTGCGTCAAGTGGTAATCCTGTGACCTGTAACTAGCAGTAGATCCTGGTTTATGAGGCAGAAAAGTTTTATTTTCTAGCTAGCGTAGCACCCTCATAACCCTTCAGTGGTATCGGAGCCGTAGCTGCTCGTTATAGGTTCGGTTGATGGCATATAGATGATATACAGAGATAGTAGATGCGATCTGCTAGTCTTGGTTGCACAGTTTGATTAGATCAATTGTGAAACGGGGTGATAGATGAAAACTCAATCTGTTTTCGTGCTCTTGATGCGTGGCCGTGTAACGATCTACTCATACCCGTTGGTTTAATCCGCCATCTGAGTTAAGTGATACACGTAAGACCATACATGTTGGGCATAGATCAATGAGATTGATCTAGTGAAAATAGAGGGACTTCGAATGGTTCGGATTCAGGTTGATGAGATCAATCTGATGAGATTTTCATAGCGATTTCATAGATGTGATCTATGTAATCCGGTTTGGTTTTCAGGGCGCTGCCCTGAAACCCGCGGGAGGCTTCCCCCCTCGACCGCCGTTGCTACCTGTCATAGCGCATAGAATCGTTCTACGCCTAACTTATTTTTGCAGGGTATGTTGTGAATTGGTATGGCCCATGTGTATGTGTCTAATTCTTTCATGGCCTGCGTGTCATGTAAGCAACACGGCTGGAGCCATATGTGTTGCCATTTGATGTATTGGCCTTCGCGCCATCTCGTGTTTACACAACTATGTAATTAGTATAGTCTGCAATAAGATAGTTCTTGAAGGACTTATCACAAGAAGGATGACACACATGGATCGTGGAGATGGAGATCACCATGACGGGAAAGATGATGGAGATGGAGATCACCATTCATTAAAGGGCCATACCATGTCACTATGTGTGAATGTGATTCTTATTATTTGTTCTACTTTCACATGCTATTATGTTTTGTCTACATGAGTGCGGTAGTGAAGTAGAACGATCCCACAGCAATGTTTAAGTTAAATGCTTTCCCAAACCATGCACTGTCATAAGTCTTGTACAATCGGTGGTGGGTCTATGAAATTAGGGTGCCACTGGTTTTCCTCGACTAGGCAGGTTCGTATCGGATACTTACTGCAAGAAGGTTTGGTTACTTGAATAAGGTCATCCTAACGGTTAGGGATCTTGAAGCATGGAAAGGTTGAGTGCTTGGCATAGGGATGCTAGCCCAACAACAAGTCATATGAGATATGATTAGCAAGGTGTTGCTTACCGATCTACCATACCGACCAGCCGTGATGCTAAAGCTCACTAGTCGGGATGTTAGTTGTGGGCCTTGAATCACTAAGTATCAATTGAGGGATATTGATTTTAGTGGGAGTATATTCTATTTGATATAATTTACTCCTTTATGGATACATTGTCTTAGTATTTTGCATTACTTTTGTTGTAGATGACCGCTCGCAATCAACCATTTTCTTTGCGTACAATTCTTGAGAAAGATAAGTTGAATGGAACAAATTACACGGATTGGATCCGCAACCTGAGAATTGTTCTCAGGGCTGAGAAAAAGGAAGATATTCTAGACATCCATTACCAGATGAGCCTGGTGAAAATGCACCTGCTGCTGAAAGAGCCGCTTACAAGAAAGCATGCGATGCTAATCTTGAAGTGAGTTGCCTTATGCTTGCTTGTATGGAACCTGATCTGTAGATGCATTTTGATAACAATCACTCAGCGAACGATATGATCGTGGCGCTTGAGGAGATGTTCCGCACGTAGGCCAGGACTGAAAGGTTCAATGTCTCTAAGGCGCTTGTGGAAACCAAGCTTGCAGAGGGTGCAGCAGTAGGACCACACATAATCAAGATGGTTGGTTACACTCAAAGGTTGGAGAAGCTAGGCTTCCCAATCGGCCAAGAGTTGGCCACTGATTTTATTCTCTCGTCTCTTCCGCCCAGCTATGGAAACTTCATCTCGAACTACCATATGCATGGAGCGGAGAGAGGCTTGAGTGAACTGTGTGGTATGCTAAAAACAGTAGAAGCTGACATCAAGAAAGGTGCCAGCAGTAGCCAAGTGTTGGCGGTCCAGAACAGACCTCAGTTTAAGAGGTGGGGCAAGAAGAAGGGCAAGGCTAGAGATGAGATCTCTAAGCCAAACCCATCTACTGCTAAGGCTGGACCATCTGCAAATTCAGAGTGCTTTTATTGCAGGGGAAAGGTCACTGAAAAAGGAATTGCAAGGAGTACTTGGCGTCCTTAGAGAAGGATGGCGGCGGTAAAGGTATTACTGCTACTTGTACCCTTGTTGTTCATGTTACGGATATTTTTCTCGCTAATTCATATATCAATTCCTGAGTATTTGATACCGGATCGATTGCTCATATTTGCAATACGATGCAGGGAATGATAAGAAGTAGAAGCGTGGAGAAGGGAGAGGTTGACTTCCGTGTGGGCAACAATGCAAGAGTTGCTGCGTTGAACGTCGGGATGATGCAACTTCATCTGCCATCAGGATTTATCATGGAATTGAATAATTGTTATTTTGTTCCTAGTTTAAGTCAAAACATTATATCACCTTTATGTTTGATGAAGGATGGTTATTCTTTTGCGAGTAAAGACAATGGTTGTGTGATCTCCAAGAATGACATGTTTGTGGCTTTTGTATCCATTGTGAATGGATTATTTATTTTAAATCTTGATGATGCACCTGTCTGTAATGTTACTGCTAAACAGCCTCGGCTTAATGAGTTAAGTCCTACCTATATGTGGTATTGTCGCTTGGGTCATATAAGTGAGAATCGCATGAAGAGGCTCCATGATGATGGTCTTCTAACTTCGTTTGATTTTGAATCATACGAGACATGTGAGGCTTGCCTACTAGGCAAGATGACCAAGGCGCCATTCAAAGGATTTTCTGAGAGGGCGTCTGACTTGTTGGAACTTGTACATATGATGTATGTGGACCAATGAGCACGACAGCTAGAGGAGGATTTCAATACTTCATAACTTTTACTGATGACTTTAGTAGATATGAATATGTCTACCTAATGAAGCATAAGTCTGAAACATTTGAAAAGTTCAAAGAATTTTAGAATGAAGTAGAGAATCAACGTGGCAAGAAGATCAAGGCCTTGCGATCTAATCGTGGAGGCGAATATCTAAGTCACGAGTTTAGCAATCATCTTAAGAGTTGTGGAATTGTTTCACAGCTTACGCCACCCGGAACGCCTCAGAGAAACGGCGTGTCTGAGCGACGTAATCGGACCTTGTTGGACATGGTTCGGTCTATGATGAGCCAGTCGGACCTACCTTTATCATTTTGGGGATACGCTCTAGAAACAGCCGCTTTCACATTGAATAGGGTACCATCTAAGTCCGTAGTTAAGACACCATATGAGATGTGGACTGGTAAGAGTCCCAGTTTATCTTTTCTGAAAATTTGGGGTTGTGAAGTTTATGTCAAACGACTTATATCAGATAAACTAACACCCAAATCAGACAAGTGCTTTTTCGTGGGATATCCAAAGGAAACTTTAGGGTATTATGTCTATAACCGGACAGAGGGCAAAGTGTTTGTTACTCGAAACGGTGTTATTATAGCAGAAAAAGAGGGCAAGGTGTTTTCTTAGAGAAAGAGTTTCTCAAAACAGAAAAGAATGGACAAAAGGTGTATCTTGAAGAAGTTCAAGATGAGCCAGTAGGGACTGACTCTACGAGTGATGTTATTATAGCAGAGCAAGTTGAGACACCCGTGGCAGTGGAGACACCGCCACAACCACGAAGATCAGCAAGACTTCGTGCATTGCGTGGGGATTTGTTATTGTTAGACGATGACGTACCCGCGGATTATGCGAAAGCTATGATGGATCCAGATTCCGAGAAATGGCAAAGTGCCATGAGATCCGAGATAGATTCCATGGGAGACAATCAAGTTAGGAACTTGGTTGACCCGCCTGATGGGGTTAGACCCACTGAGTGCAAA
>CM041639.1:35148665-35354834 GCA_023333625.1 Bothriochloa decipiens | reverse complement strand
TTCTGATCTTGTATGTGGATGACATACTATTGATTGGGAATGATATTTCTATGTTTCAATCTGTAAAGACTTCACTGAATAATAGTTTTTCTATAAAGGATTTAGGAGAAGCAGCATACATCTTGGGAATTAAGATCTATAGAAATAGGTCGAGAAGGCTAATAGGATTAAGCCAAGACACGTACATTGACAAAGTGTTGAAACGGTTCAACATAGAACAGTCCAAGAAAGGGTTCTTGCCTATGTCACATGGTATGCGCTTTAGTGACAAGCAGTGTCCTTCATCAGATGAAGAGCACAACCGCATGAGTAAGGTTCCATATGCTTCGGCCGTTGGTTCCATCATCTATGCCATGATATGTACTTGCCCAGATGTCTCATATGCTCTAAGTGTTGCGAGCAGGTACCAAGCTAATCCGGGTGAACCTCATTGGACGCTTGTTAAGAACATCCTAAAGTACTTACGAAGGACTAAGGATGTGTTCCTAATCTATGGAGGTGAGGAGGAGCTCGTTGTAAACGGTTACACCGATGCTAGCTTCCAAACTGACGAGGGTGACTCACTATCTCAATCAGGTTTTGTGTTCACAATAAATGGTGGTGCAGTTAGCTGGAAAAGTTCCAAGCAGGAGACGGTGTCTGATTCTACAACAGAAGCCAAGTACATTGCAGCTTCTGGCGCTGCAAAGGAAGGTGTTTGGTTGAGGAGGTTCCTCATTGAGCTTGGTGTGTTTCCGAATACGTCGGACCCATTGAATTTACATTGTGATAACAATGGGGCGATTGCACAGCCTAAGCAACCTAGGGATCATGAGAAGAACAAACACGTACTCCAGAAGTTTCATCTCATTCGAGAGTTTGTGAAAAAAGAAGAGATCAAATTGTGCAAAATACATATGGATTTAAATGTAGTAGATCCTTTGATAAAGGCTCTTCCACAGCCTAAGCATGAGGCGCACATGAGGTCTATGGGGACTAGACATCTAAGAGATTAACTCTAGTGCAAGTAGGAGACTGTTGGAAATATGCCCTAGAGCTAATCATGTAAATGATGATATTCTGATTGTTTCCATGATTAATAAAGTGTTTATTGAATATCCATTATAGACAACTTGTATTGATTGACGATTATATGAATTGTTTATGGAACTCAATTACTTGAATGGTTATTCTAAAGTTGTCCCTGGTCGGCGTTCTTATGAGAACACACTTGAATATTAGACCAGCACATGTATTAGTTGATGGCTATGTTTCACAAGTCATGGACATGGAGATGTCAAACTAATAATGTGGGCACAAGTGAGACATGTAGACTAGACTGATCCGACATGAGAAAGTCTCTATTCACGTCATGTACGTTATGTCCTTAGACCTAAGATTGTGGTATGTACTCAAGATGTGAAACGACCTACTTAGGGACTATCAAACGCTGCTCCGTAACTAGGTAATTATAAAGGTGGTCTTCAGGTGGTCGGGAAGTATGCTATGAGACATAGACAATCAAGATGGAATTTGCCCCTCTCTACGCGAGAGAGATATCACTAGATCACTCAAGTGATTGGATCAACAAATACGTGGCCATGCTTGGGTTAAGTGTTAACCCACGAGTTAAACCATATATCGAGTGGCAAAGAGAATAACTTGTATGTGGTCGTAGTGGTTCATCTGATATTATCTTCGTGTGCACATTGGAGTTGTCATGCCTTGCTAGAGGCTGCTGTCAACTATTGGGCGAGTAGAAGTACTCGGCCCATGTCAATGTGTGCGTGAACCTATAAGGTGGCACGCTTAAGGGGCTGGAAGCCTAATTCGGGTTGGACCCGAATTAGACAAGGCTTAGGGTTACTAATGGGCCTCCAACTTGTAAGCTCATTGGGAACGTCTATATAAGCAAGGGGTAGGGGCGCGGTCTAGGATACACACGCCTTTGGCAGCCGCCAGCGCCCTCCCCACGCACGCGCCTTCTGCTCCTCGTGGACCTAGCAGTCCAGAGGCGCATCGCTTCTTCCCTGCACATGTGGGATTCCTCGGAGGTGCTGCATCTGGAGCACTGGGACGAACCGCGCGAGGGGACTGAGGTGACGGACGACCACGCAACCGCACTGCCTGCTGCGACGTGTACGACTACATCAAGTTGTCTTCTGCTGCACCTGCGGATCTAGTGGTAATCTCGTAACCTGTAACTAGCAGTAGATCCTGGTTTAAGAGGTCAAGAAATTTTTGTTTTCTGGCTAGCGTAGCAACCTCATAACCCTTCACCCTCTCCACAGCATGATGCACCACAGGATGAAATCGACGTTGGGGACATTTTCATCAATGCCATCACGCTGCATCTGCAAGGAAAGCCTCCTGCAGGCACCCCCTCACCGGCTTGCTCGACGCAGGGATCCTGAGAACTCGATCCCACGACGTAGCGACAGGCTGGCGGCGAAGTCTGTGTTCCGGGACCCAAACCCTGAGAAGCAGGCCAAGCGCGTGCTCGTTACCAAATGGGAAGGACGACCGGACGACGCTGTCACGAACACTCTAGATGAAGGCATTGCGGTGAAGTTCCATATGTTGCCTTCGGGGATCTGGTGTCCTCACGTAAGCGCGAACACATGCATGAGCTCTTCTATGGGACGCGCCAGTATAAGACCGAGGAGTTCGAGTACTGAGTTGTGCCTGCTCGCTCGCTCCATCGAGAAATAGTTTATTTTTTAGTACATCATGGCTAATCCACTGATAAGACGGTGATTCGTGTTTAGTATCCAACTAGCATATGGCCTCTCGCTGTATCGCTCCTTGAAGCGTGTAATATTCCTACTTTCACTTAATGAAGAACATACATTGCACGCTTTCAAAAAAAAAAGAAGATGTGTTCATAGGTTTTATTGCAATGAATTTTGCTAAACTCGTCTAGGCCAGTTACCCCGGTTTGGGAAACCGACCTATAGAAAAAAAAACCTACCTTTGATGCAATTCAAACCTCAAGCGATCTGAATGATACTCATCTGATCAGAGCGTGCTAACTCTATATATTACGTAATTATGTATCACAATCAATGAGTTCAGCTAATTAGTATTTCTTACAAACCAATATGCAACCCAGCGCCTTTTGTAGGCGGTTTTACATTCTAAGTCAAGCAGTCATAATAACATTACAATATCTTGGGTGTGATCCGCTTGTTCCCATACAAACGTATCGAATAACAGCTTATTAACATGGAGCTCCGATACATAGTTTCAGCTCACACAGCAAAGAATGGAAGGCAATGCATGACGTCAAGGAGCTAAGGAGAAACAATTGTACATGAGTACATAAGTCTTCACGTACAAGTAAGCACTACCGGATCCACCGGCTTTGCCGAGTGCCCGACGCACTCGGCAAAGGTTGGAATCCAGTCGGTAAAACCTTTATCGATTGCATTCCACGTGGAAGTCGGCAAAGGCGAGTCGGCAAAGCCTGCCTCGACAAAAAAATCTTTGCCGACTATCACGCGGCGGGCAGTCGACAAAATCTTTGCCGACTGCCAAACTAGCACTCGGCAAAGGAAACGGCCCCCATCGTCTTGCAGCTTCTTTGCCAAGTGTCAGGACTGGCACTCGACAAAGAGATTTTATTTATATTTAAAAAAACAGTCTTTGCCGAGTGCCGGCTCTGGCACTCGGCAAAGCTGGTGCTGAATGCATGCAGTCGGTGCCCAGCTTTGCCGAGTGCCATGCCGAGTGCCATGGCACTCGGCAAAACTGAAATTTTTTTCTATTTTTTCTTTTTCCATATATATCTATAAATCACACACACATATGTATAACACAAATCCACATATATATCACATGCCATAACAAATTCGAGAGCCTGCATGCCATAACAAATTCATCCACATTCAAGTCCAACATACATAAAAAGTTCATCATGTCCAACATCCATCACAAAGTCCATCACAAGCTAAACGAGAGGTACCTATGACGATCCGGCTCCCCAATGACATGAGAGTGTGAAGAGCTCCCACCTTGCCACCCCGGTCACCCCTGCGGCGCCGAGGCATACGGCGGCGCCGAGGAGTACGTCTAGGCCCCGAGCTGCTGCTGAGGCTCAGGAGCGCCACCTGCCCACTCATCTTGCTGAGGCTGAGGAGTTGCGTCACCTGACCACGAAGACCACCCGTGCTGCGGAGCTGGAGGAGGAGCGCCAACCAGCCGCTCATGGCCTGGAGAAGGGCCAGCTGAAGGAGTCAGGTTTGAACCCGCTGACTATGCCTGCACAAAGGAGAAGCTATCTCATTAGTTCCTACGGGATGTCGCACAAGCCAAAACAATAGACAAACATATATACTCACCGGAGTCCCTAAAGGGCCAACAATAGGGGGTGGAGTGAACATTGAGCCAGGCGACGGAGGCAAGACAACAACAGGGATGTGAATTCTCTGAAAGAAGCTAGCAATCTCCTGCATTTGACGCTGCGAGTGCTGCTGGACAGCCTCCATTTGGCGTGCCATCTCCTGCTGATGGGCCTCCTATCGGGCCGCCAGCTCCTGCCAATGGGCCTCCTGCGTGGCCTCCTGCGCGGCACGCAACTCGGCTAGCTCAGACTGTAATATTACACCCGTGATGTTTAAACAATGCAAAAGGAAAGGTACATATGTAAAACCAATGAACGACGAATGAAACTATAGTTACTTGAACCGCCGCCAACATCTGCGTGGAGCTCGGCTACCAAGGTCATATGAGGACGTCAACGGAGGTCGTGCTGCCTGATCGACGAACCTGACGAAGGATGAGAACGGTGGCCGGGTCGATCGCGCTGTGGGTAATAAAGTACCGGTCGTGCTGCTTTCCTCCTCTCGTCCTCATCAGGATGTCTGTATCTAGGGGCCGGGTGGTAGGATCATAGGTGTCACCATGGCGCTTGCGAGCCGCCTCGGTGTACTGGACCATCTTCTCGTAAGCGTTCAGGTTGGTGTACGTGTCGGCCCCCTTCGCCGGGTTATAGACGTTGTCTGGATCTGTCGCTTTGCCCTTACGACGTAGCCCTGGAACTCGTTGATCACCTGCCCATCATGCGACTGGGACTGTGAGGAAAACACAAGGATGATTACACGTAATAAGAATGAATGAATAAATAAATAAATCAATAGAAGCGTACCCATGCGTCCATGTACCCTCTGAGGGGGCGGCTCCCTTGGTGGTGTGCCGGCCCTGCCCATGCCTTGGCATGGCCCTATTTTTTTCTGCACTGCTCATACGACTCCAGCTTTCTCCACACGTCCACAATGGCCTCCTAGCAGTACATGTGCATTTTGCACCAATCAGCAGGAAACTGCATGACAACGTGCATTTGACATGTCAGAAGATGAATCAAAATTAATGTTTTCTACTTATTTTTATAGAAGTAATCAGAATTAATGTTTCTTACTTACCTGGAGGTAGATCTCCTTGGGGAGGTCGATGTCAGGGTAGAGGATCATCTCCCTGGCTTGCGTCTTTGGCAGCAACTGACGAAGCACATCGACGTAGTAGGTGATGAGGACCTGGAGGTGTGCCTCATAGTATATGTCCTTGAGTCAACTATGATCACATGTGGAGATATCTGGGTTTTAGGTATTCGACATCGCAACTTACTCCAAACATACCCAAATTTTTATCATAGCCTCTACATGCGATAACATGACACCTAGACAAGTTTCATGATTTTCGGACTTCGTTTGGATTTTATATGATAAAAAATACTTCTACCGCACCTGGATAGTCATGTTTCATGAACAAGGCATTGAAACTTTTTCATGAGTTTATGGACTCGGCCTCAAAATACACTCTCTAATATGAATATTGTTTTTCGAATGGCTACGTTTCATTATTTCATGCACCTGCAGTTCAAATTTGGATTATGCGGAAAAATTTAAGTAAATGAAATAAATGAATAAAATATAGCAAAATATTATCAAAATGTCCCAAATTCAAACATGTGCTTTTAAACAATATTCTTGGGCTATAGAAAAAGTTTAAACTCAAAATTCAAAAAAATAATAAAAACTTTGCCGAGTGCCAAGGACGGCACTCGGCAAAGAGTCTCTTTGTCGACTGCCGTCGGCAAGGCAATCGGCGAAGATGCTATCTTTGCTGACTGCCCAGCTTGGCAGTCAGCAAAGAAGGCTAGCCCGTGCCCAGTGCAGGCCACATGTCGATTTGCCGAGTGCGCGGCGTGGCAGTCGGCAAAGAAACTATCTTTGCCGACTGCCAAACGTTAGGGCACTCAGCAAAGGGTACAGCGACGGACGCCGTTTGCGCCCGCCAAACTTGCTGAGTGCCTCTCTTTGCCGAGTTTAAAGCAGTCAGTAAAGTGAGTCTTCGCCGAGTGCTTGTCTTCGCCGATTGCTTTGTTTGGTAGTCGGCAAAGGTCTTCTTTGCCGACTGCCTCGTCTTTGGTAGTCGGCAAAGCCCTGGCAGTCGGCAAAGCCCCTGTTTCCTGTAGTGAAGACTTCTCGTCCTCTCGAAGACCAAATTATGAATAACAAATTAAATCTACTTCACATTTACAATAGGATTTGCTCCTCGCACCAAGACTTCATCCACAATTTACTTGAGTGATAATAACGAGGAAACTATTGTATTTTTGTCTGAAAAACATTGGACATTGGCACTGATGTCAGTTCTAAAAAAACCCATCGCAACTGGTTCTTAGCCTCCCTTCAGAATCAATTATGTGCTGGCAGTAAATAGAATTATGACACCCAGCAGTGTGAGTGAAAATCCTTATTACTCATGATTCTTGCCATGAACCGGCTATGAAATACGACCTTTACAAATGTTTGGTATTACCTTTGATCCCTATGGGTCCTACAACCCTACTCTAGGTTGCACACTATTTCCCAAACAACTAGGCTATTTTGGAAAACTAGATATAACTCTTTAAAAATAGAGAGGTATGCAGAAACATATGGGCCACTAATTTGCAATACCTCAACATAAAAACATTGAAACATAAGAAGTTCTACAGCGCCATAAGTCATCAGTTCAGCAGGGGTTGAGCTTGAGCATGCTCTCTATGCATATTTGACCCCCAGACACTAGACAATCCTTATATATGAACAATATAACTATACTAGAAATAGCTGGAATTTGTTACTTATGCAGTTGAAAGATGAGGTACACCTGCAGCATGCAGCAGTATAGAAACTGTAATAGAACCACCCAATTAATATAAACCCAAGGTACTAAGTAAACGGTCAAGGTAATTTAGTTAGCACCTTGTGCTCATATTAACCCGGTAGTCCGTGAAATCTCGAAAGATTTCAAACTTTTCCAATGACACACCAGAATCACACAGTTCAGCCGTTACCATTCACCTGTCCTTACATTTCAGAATATCAGAGTTGCAAATAATTAGCGGAAGTAGATATATTTTTAGAATATACTTACACCTATGATTTAAATACAGTGCCAGCTCAGGGTCGACATCCAACAACAGCAAGTAGACGAGATATAAGAGATGACCTTGCCCAAGGTCTAATCTTCCCGTAGTGGGATGCATATCCATCTTGTCGCCACAACAAAAGTCTTATGATCTGCAACAAGTGGGAATAAAACCCTGAGTACAAGGATGTACTCAGCTAGACTTACCCATCATAAACCAAAAATAAAGTGACTGCAAAGAGTATGCAAGGCTGTATAAGTAGGCTAGCTGACTTATTTCTTTGCATAAAAGCTTGAGTTTATTATGAACAATTATTATGACCTTCTAGCTTTGCATTTTAAAGTCATTAACCTGATCATGCTAGATTAGCACCTGGACTAAGCAAGCATGGTGTAATCATTAAGCAAGAATAGTAAACAATTTCGGTTGAGCATCTTTTAGCATCAACATTATAACCATCTTATCTCTTTGTTCAAGTTGTTACTATGATGCCGGTGCTCAAGTCAAGTACTCACTGTCCAGGAGTGATGGTGATTCGAATCGATTCCTAACCAGCTGGTGAAATACTCCCCACACAAACCCAGACATGCCTGGCCAAAGGCACCTTAGGTCACCGTTCGCACTGTTCGGGTAAAATATAGTCGCGGGATCAACAGGAACCATTGTACCCAGGGGCCGCCCGGCTGCATACTAGTCGGACGTCGACCTCAGGCTTACTCTCTGCACCCCTGTAATCACCGGTGCCATCTCCAATGCGATGCATTCAGCAGGTCGAAACCTGGCCCAAACATGCTACTAGGCTTCGTGGTTTCCATAATGCCAACTAAGTGTGGGGTTGCGTTCAACATGACAAGAGGGCCGAGACATCGGACGGGTCCTAGTTCGACACAGATGGGATAAAAACAACACAGAACCTCCAGTTCTGTCCACAGCACCAATCCCGCCCGGTCTCGATTTATTACTTCTCATGGTTATTCTAAGATAACAATGTAGCTCACCATTATGAATCACCACCTATCACTCGCGGATGACAGGAAATCACCCGACTTCTACCGATCTAGTTAGGCAGGGCTAAGCATATAAGCGAGCCTAGACTTAACAGGGTGTATGGATAATTTAGGTAGACAAGGTTAATCATAATGCATCAACGGTATCGATCAACGCCTATAAACTTAATGCATCATAAATAATAAAGGACGCAAATTAAGTTATTTGTAAAACTGTAGGGAGGAATGCTTCGGGGCTTGCCTTTCTCGAAGCAACTGGGCTGATGGTTAGGGCACTCTGGCAAGTTAGTGTCCGGTTCCTCGCCCTCGGCTGCCTCCAGTAGCTCTGCCCCCTGCGGTGCTTCCCCTCTAGCTCCTCTTAGGCTATTGGCATATGGTCCGTTAGTAAACCTGTATGATGCATTGATGCAAATGAATACCATGTATGCATTATATCGAGTATGATGTATCTCAGAAATGTATGCATGTCTATTGGCGGAGGATGAAATGTACTCGTTATATTAGTACTACGTAGAAAACCCCAAAATAGTTATCAGCAACCCACCAGCAATTATCTTAGATAAAACAAAAAGAACATCATGGTTGCATGACATGACATCACAAAACCCTAATCCGACACTGAATTAAACTAGGGTTGGACTGGAACATATATTTATACTACTCAAAAAAATCTACAAAAATTACAGAGGCTTAGGCATGTTAATCAAAGTCTACTGTAAAATTTTTAGGTCAAAACAGTAAGTACTTTATCCTACACAAAAATCACAAGGCAGTATAATAAATCGGACACAAAATACTTTGTACTATGAAACATGTCAAACAGTGGGTTTCATATCATAAATATCTTCTATTTAGCCAAAACATAGCCTATAAAAATTATCAAGCAATTATCTTGATTAATTTTTTAACTATGAATTTCTTAATCCCTTAGCAAAACTAGCACCCCTACAAAGCCAGAGCAATTTTTACACATGACATAGCCAAATATTATTTTTCATAGATCCAACATCACCTAACTAGAGCAATAAAACAAGAATCACATTTTTAGGATAAACCTAGAATTAGTTATGCATTTCTAAATATAAAAGCATTTATAAGGAATAAATAAATATATACAGAAAAGTATTTCAAAAAGCTGGACTTATATTTTTCATGCATAGTATTCCTCATAAGAAAAATATTGCAAGTTGAAACACCTCATTTGGACTTAAAATGAGCAAGTTATGATTTTCTAAAGGTTTGACACAATTTCTAAAAATTGATTTTCCAAAAACACCCAGACCAAAATGCTACGCGTACCCCGTGATGTACATAGTATTATTCCTATACTAAAGCCACCCGGCTCGTGCACCCAGGCGGGCACCCTGCTGACGTCAGCAGCTGACTTCAGCCCGGGCCCACCGGTCACCGAGACCGAAACAGGGGAGGGTCGTAGGCCGACAGCTCCTCGCTGGCGGCGAGCATCTCCGGTGAAGCGACCGGTACCTACGGGCTCAGCGCGATGAGGCGAGTCTATTGGTGTAGGAAGTGTAGGCTCTAGTGGCGGGGAGCAACGATGGCGGCGCACAGTGGCGAGCATGGCGGCGGGGCGGCCGGAGTCCGGTGAGACGGTACCAGAACCGGCGCCATTAACTCCCATTCGAGCATCTCCTAACCCTAGTGATACTGGGATGGGCAAGAATTAGGGCGGAGTGGGACGGAAGAGGCGCAGCCACGGCGAACCGCTTCAGCGGCCTTGGCGACCGTGGCGCGCGGGGAGATGGAAACGGTCGATTCGACCTTTACCTTGTGTAATCGGACACAAAATATGGTCAGGGAGGTGGAGAAGGCTGTGGCCAACACAATGATGCCCTTGGATTGGAAAATGGCCGATTGGGTGGGTGACTAGGCTGCGGCAAGCTCGACGGCGTTCATGGCGGGCTCAGCGGCCACAGTGCCTTGGCGAGGGAAAATGAGGGAAAAGGAGTGGGGGAGAGAGTGAGGCAGGTGGTGGGTAAATAAAGGTGCTCGGGCACCTTGGATTTGAGCATGGAGGGCACGGGGGTCGACCAAGCGGCGAGGGCAACGGGACGACACCCATAGCGCTCGGCGCAGCGGGGCAGCACTGCCGTGGGCAAGCAAGGCCGAGCGGCCAGGCGGCGTGGGTGCTCGAGTGCATACTCGAGTGCCTGTTGCCATGTCGTCTTGCAGTTGGTGCGGAGCGAAGGCGTGAAGCGCGGCGATGGCGTGCAGTGGCCAGGCAGTGTGGCAAGTGTGTGGCGTGGTTGTCCAGCGGGCCAAGCTGCGGTGACCGAACACAGGCGCGCGTGCGCACTCGAGTGCGACGCGCTCGAGCGCAGGCACTCGATGCAGCGAGCAGCAGGCGGGCAGCGAGGGCGCTGCTACCGCGGTGCAGTGCTGTAGCCCTGCGCGACTCAGCGAGAGGAGGAAGACAGCGGAGGGAGAAGAGAGGCAGACAAGTGGAGCCAGGTGGGTCCCACCACTTTGTCTTGAATTGACATGTTTGACCCACTGTAGTTTGCAAAAGAAGCCGAATCAAGAAAACTTTGAGTACAAAAAATGTTTTCCTTGTCGAGTAGAACATTTCATACATAGGAGGCAAGTTTGGCTTATTTTTGGAAATATGAATTTGGGTCAACAATCCATTTAAAAAAATAATTTACATATATGGGCAACTGTTTTTGGCATTTCTGAAGACCTTAAAGGCATTTTCATGAGATGTACATTAAACAACTTTTGTTCCTTATATTTTTATCTACTAGTCATATTAAGGGTCCAACTTGAGATAAGCAACATATCTAACATATTTTCAAAAGGTCTAGAATTCAAATCCATGGACATTTTGGTCAAAACTCAACCAAATCACTTTTGGGCTATATGACCAACACAACCATTGATCCTAGCAACATTATAAACATATTTCAAATCAATCCAAGCATTAATTACATAGCAACCACAACCTAGCATTCAAATATCCTATTTGAAATATAAACAAGCAAGCACCAAATATCATGGCCTAGTTTTGTGATCACCATGCAAATGAGATGCTCATGAGATGATTATGCAATGTAATGCAAGATTGGTTAAGCCTAATACTGGGGATGTTACAGCAACCTGTGTAGGGATGACAGTATTCATAGGAGCCAGTGCGATTGATGTTGTAAAGCTCCGCAAATTTCATTGAGTCAAGCCGGATCGCGAAGGCACCAGCAGTAGATGTGTATACATGAATTACATTGTGGAAAGGTCCAGCATTGTCTCAATGGACATGGCGAGCTGTGAGTAGTTCGGAGGCACCATGCAGAGTAGCTTGCTGACGCGGTCCTCATCCTCCACTGGCTTGCCATAGGTGGTGAGCTGGCTCACCAACTACTGAAGACGAAGCACGAAGTCCTCCACTGACTCCCCGGACTTGAACCGGATGTCGTTCAGTTCCCGGCACAGCTGCGGAACCTTGGCAAGCTTGGCTCGATCCAAGCCTACACGGAGCGACTCCTGCATCTCCCACGCATCCTTCGTCTCATGGAACTCACCCGGTGTGGAGGCCATGAGCGCCTCCATGACGCCCACATCCGCCTCCTCGACGGCATTGCTGACCTCCACGGCATCCCGCCACCTCCGGGCGCGGAACTTCCACTTCATCTGGACAGCCCACTCACCGTATGTGGTGCGGGTGAGCATCGGTCAGGAGTTGCTCCCGCCGTACTACCTCACCACTCGCACCTCAACTGGTTGCGGCTGCGCCACCGGCTGAAGCTGCCTCTCCACATCTGCGTCGCCGCCCTACAGCGCTTCGGTGGCATCCACCATCGCCGGCTGCTAAGCCTAACGATGTGTATGGCTCTAATACCACATGTTGGCGCTAGGACCTAGCACCGACCACTGCTGACCACCTGATGAAGGTGCCGACCAGTGGCACTGACCAGCAGCGTTGGCCGCCGACCAAGTTTGAGGCGAGCAGCACCTGCTTGACCTCCCCTCAACTCCTCCTGAGGCCCTCGAGTGGAGAAAAGCTAAGCTCTCTGAACCCACACGTACACAGCACACACTCTGTCTTCAGCGTTGGCTGAAGACTGCACTCTGAGATTGTGGCAAAGAAGCTGCCATTTCCATTGCATTACATAACATATATATACAAACCTCCACCCACTACCTGGTATAAGAGGCATGGCTATCTACAGCCCTCACCTACTCCTAGTACTATGCTTACATCAGCCCAAGACGTGGCTGATGGAGCCTCTACTGTTGCATGACCTATTGCCATGCTACTATAGGACCAAGACATGGTCAGCCATGATAGCTGACTTCCCTTGTCCTTGCCCATACTGGGAGAAAGTTGATGAGATTGTAGCAGATTATGTCTAACAATCTTCCCCTAATCCTGCTGCTAGCCCTTGACCTCGACCATGCCGATCATCTTCCTCAGATCCTGGAACCAAAGACGACCCAACGACTTGGTGAGGATGTCAGCAAGCTGCCGTCGGGTGTCGACGAACTCGATGACGATCTGTCCTCCATCGATGCAGTCACAAAGGAAGTGGAACTTCACATCGATGTGCTTGCTCCCATCATGGAGGACGGGGTTCTTTGCCAGCGCAATTGCTGGCTGGTTGTCCACCTTGAGCGCCGATGGCTGAGTTTATACTCCGATGAGCTCCGTCAATAGCCAACATAGCCAGACCACCTGGCACACCGCCGTGGCCACAGCCACATACTCTGCCTCACAGGTGAATAAGGCTACCATCTTCTGTTTCAGCGACTGCCAGGCGATCAATGCTCCGTCGAGAAAGACAAGCACGCCGGAGGTGTTCCACTGCCCGTCCACATCACCTGCCATGTCCGTGTCGCTGAATGTTGTGAGTCCCAGAGCACCCGCCTTGGCCTCGGGCGACACTTCACTGAACACCTTCAGCTGAAGCCCGCCGCGCTTGGGAAGATGATTCCCCACTCCATTGTGCCCGAGATGTAGCGCAACAAGCGCTTGACTGCCGTCCAGTGATCCTCCCATGGATCCTCCATGAATCAAAATGTCAATTGGGACCTGATCCCCATTTCCTCACGGGGAATTCCCCTATTAGGTGATGGTATGGGTCTAATTTTAGTCCCACGGGGGACTAAATGGGGTAAAATCATTCCCTGTCGGGTCTGGCGGGGGCGGGTCTGGTGTAACACCCCTGGTGTTATGGTAACTAAAATCTGCCATGTCATCATATGCACTACAAAGCATTCATGTTTAGGTCAACTTTGATGTGCATCAACTAAAATAAGTTTACATTTCATAGGTTGCTTTTGTTTTTGAAATGTTGTGTTACATGAAATCATAAAACCCTAATTTTGAATGTCATCTCAAATACTTAGTTTATACTCTATGTACTTGAGGTGTAAACTTTGTTTACACTAGTGTCAAGCATAGTGTATAACTCTAAGTCCAACCCTTAAAAAATGATTTCCATATTTGAAGTTGAATTTGGATTTCAAAGGTTATTCCCAAGCCTTACAATTCAAATCTAAATTCAAATTGGAAAGCTATAAAAATATTTTTAAAAAAGTCAACTTGGTCAACCAAGGGCGTCATTGGGTCATTGACCTAAAAATGTCCTTGGATGATGTTTGTGATCACTAATGACCAACCAATTAATTTAGAAACCAAATCGAGTCTGAATTCGGTTTCAAAAACCCTATATTTCAAAGCTGGTTTTACCCCCTTTTTGATAATTCAAAATCTATAATGAATTTGGAGATACTCTCAAAATATAGTTTGTAGGTCTTGACAAGAGCTACAGAGTTGGTATTCAAAGTGTTTCAAGTTTCCAAAAAGAATTTCAAATGAATTTAAAAATACAGTTTTCTCCCATTTGTCCCCTTTTTATTTTAAACTCATAATTCAAAAACTATGCACATTTTGGGAAAACTTTATATATAAAAAATGTTTGGTTTGAAAAATTGAGGATTCCATAGTTTTGGAGATTTTCAAGTTTTATTGAAAAATCAAAAGTAATTTCAAATATTTGTTTCTAGGGTTTTATTCCCTTTTTGAATTTGAATTCATATTTCAAAATCTATGCAGAATTTAAAAATGTTTGTTAAATGAAAAGTGTAGCTCTTGAAAAGTTATGCAAACTTTATTTTTGGAGATTTTCATATTTTTATATAAATTCTAGAGTAATTTATAAAATTTCAAAATGACATCACCTGCTACAGTATATGCTGACGTCATCATCATCGTTTCACCTCACCGCTCACCATCGCCGCCGTGTCCATGGCCGCCATATCGGCTTGCTGCAGCCGCTAGCTCTTGCCTCGTGCTTGAAGCATCCTCGCCGCATGTCGCCCTCCCTTTCCTCGAGCTCTGGCTACAAGTACAAGCGTCATGGCCGACTTTTTTCTTTCTTGCTCCGCCGCCGTCGTCGAGCTCGTCGTCGCCCGCCAAAATTCATCACCACAAATCGCTCCTCGCCTCCATCTTTGCTTCCACCAGCATCACCTTACTCATATGCTTCATTTGCACCAGCTCAAGCTCACTCAGGTCGCCCGTAGCGCCGTCTCGCCGTCGTCTTCCTCACGGCCGGTCGCTGGGCCGCCGCGAATTCGCCATCGTCGTTCACCGTCGTCCGTGCTCATTTTCCAAATTCCTTTGGCAGTTGTGTTCTCCATCATTCTCTGCTCATTGTACTCTCCTTGGTTTGCACATTGCTTCATAGGGTTCGTCGGAACGCCGTCCATGACACCGGAGGCCACCACCGACGTCCCTGCCGTCGTGGAACTCTCACCTCCGATCACTCTGAGTCCTCATCATCGTGCGCATCTGCACCATTGTGAGCTCCTGCACACGCCTGTGACATTGATTGGGCCCGGGCCTTGCTGTCGTGGCCGGCTGCCGTGTGCTGCCGCTGGCATGGTCTTGCCAGCCGCTGCGTGCGAGGCTGAGGCCGCTGGGGTCGCGCTTTGGGCAAATTGGCTCATGTTTTGCGTCCGCCTAGTCGCACTGGTCCTTCTGATCGCGTTAGTCATGCCAGAGAAACTCCGGTTAGCTCTGCAGCCGCACAGCCGCGCGGCTATGCCGCCATCGCCGCCGACGAACCTGCTCCACTAAGTCCGCCGCCTCATTAACTAGCCTAGGAGCATCGCCTTATTGCGCTGAGTCCGTAGAGCCCAAACTCATCGCCGGAGACCTCGCTGTCGACGAGATATCGCCGGTCAAAGTCGCCCTGCCGCCGGTCAACGTCGGGAGCCGATTTTCCTTTTTCTTTTATTTATTTCAGAAAATGATTTATTTGGTATTTTCTTTGGAAAATCATAGTAATTCTTGTATAGCTCCAATAATTCTAAAAATTTTTGTGTATGCTCTTTATGATGTGCCCTACCTAGAAAAAATATAATATGCCAATTTTGAGTAATTTATGCATAAGTCAAAATTAGCCCTTTTAATTAAAAAATGCATCTTCTATGATTTTTAATAAATAAAATAATTGGCTTTTATTTCTAAAAATTCTTTTGCCATCTAATTAGACCAAGATCTATCCAAAATAAAATTTTGAGCTCAATTAGAAAAATTAATTTTATGCCTTTATTTAAATGTTTTTAATTAATTAATTAACCCCTTTAATCATGATTAATCTTTATAGGGTTGTTTGACTTTGGGATTGATTGATGACCTTGGGTCATTAAGCTAAATGACCCTTGGCACTTTAATTAATTGTTTGCGCTTACCTGGATCATACCATTAGGGTTTAATCAACGTTATTTTATGTGTTTAATGAATTCTTTTATGAAATAGTTAACCCTAATGAACTTAGTAAGTTTGTTGGCTTGCAACTTTATCGTGAAAGAAAGTTGTACTCAAGTCCTTAATCTGGTCATGCATTCATCGAGCATCATGTTTACTATTTCATCATGTTGAAGCGTATCATTTTATCGTATAGTTTCCGTTAACGGAGAGTTTAACGTTGTCGCACCAGATCCCAAGGAAGAGCAGACTCAGGAGTTGGGTGTTGATCCAGAGCTCGAGACCGTCTCCCCCGAATACCAAGGCAAGCCCCGAATACATTCAAACCCTACCCTTATTTTATAAAAGTTTTATCGCTTAA
Source organism: Bothriochloa decipiens (assembly GCA_023333625.1). Classification (NCBI taxonomy): domain Eukaryota; kingdom Viridiplantae; phylum Streptophyta; class Magnoliopsida; order Poales; family Poaceae; genus Bothriochloa; species Bothriochloa decipiens. The sequence goes on along the minus strand of CM041639.1, from coordinate 35,338,347 downwards.
GTTATGCAATGTTGCATTAAGTAATAGGAGTTGAGTGAAAACCCTCCTATTGCATTACCTGTCTTATATCCGGATTACTTGTTACCTGTTATTTGAAAAATACATAGTAATGCTTAGTCCTGCTTAATTAGTTAGGTTTTTAAAAAGTAAAAGAATAAAAAAGATGAGTATGGCTTAATCTGCGAAATCATGATGATAGTTAATAAATTGAGTCCAGACGGGTAACTTGCATTGGGAATGGAGTCCCTCTGTAGTGTTTTCGTTTGTTGATGCCCTAGGACCCGTCCGATGGTGATCTGCGTGTATCGAGAAACTAGAAAATCCACATGCATGAAGTGATATACAGTGGGCCAGAGTCCCCACGTATGTCATGGAGTGATTTATAGTGGGCCAGAGTCCCCACATATGTCATAGTGTGGTATACTGTGGGTTTAAGTTCCCATGTATATCGGTACACTGGGTCTAAGTGCTTACGTGTATCATGTGGTGATATATGGCTGCGGTTGTTATCCCGGTATATCTGTGATCTGGTATGCATCGGAGTTAGAGTCTCCGGTATCCTAGTGATCTAGGTCCCAGCTGGGTATAAAAATGGATTCGAATCGCCATTGCTTCTTGGAGAAGAATACTCAATCTCTGTTCATCATCGTAGTAACAACTTTAATGATGTTTAAGGTTTAAGGATGAAGTTGGTTGGTAATCTTGAGCTAGAGCAAGACAACTTTTCTTTCTATCAAGCTTTTCTGCAAAAAAAATTCTTATCTCCTGCAAGCCTTACCTTGTCCCTCTAGCCTGCATTTCCTGAATCTTCACCCCTCTTTTTCTTTGGGTCAGTCTTGTTGAGTACCCTTGTACTCAGGGTTTGTTGAACCCTTGTTGCAGGTGAGTCCCATGGGCAGGAGTGCTTCGCATCCTGCTGCATGACAATCGTTGCGGAGAGTGACGACGAGTAGAATGTTTGGCTCTTGGGCAGAGCTTATCGCCTGGTATTGTAATAAAGTTATCTATCGCTACTCCACTATTATTATGGTCTGTACAAATTAAACTTATGGTTTGTAAGGTTTGAAACTAAAAGGTTTGTAAACTTATGTTATTGTAACCCTTCCGCTGTTTTACTCTGATGTATCTTATTTGTATAAAACTGTTGTAATACTGCAATGTCTCTTTGTAATGATTGATCCTGCTCCAAGAATCGTGGATGATTTGGGATTTACCCGATAGAACTTTTAAGTCTTATGGAACACATTCATGGTTATTAGGAGTCTGTTTAGACAATAATAATGCATGTGGGCCATATGATTTAGGAGGTTCTGCCACATCTGGGAGCCTGTCCCCCGTCCCCATTAATCTGCATCCCCACTTCCTCACTTGCTCACAGTCTGCAAATTCATTCTCTTGGCCCATCAGCTCAACAAAGCCCACGTAAAAACCCACATATATATAGAAAAAACCACCTCCTTGAGTCACCTATTCTGCCTCCCCGCCGCCGCTTTCTCGTTGTCTCGCATTCGGGCACTGCACGCCCACACCTCCTTCCGCTATTGGCCTGTGCATGACGCGAGTACCCTAGCCTCCTACATCTCCACTCTACTGCTCGCTCATGCTGCCTCAAGCAGCCAACAACCAACAGCCGTACTCCTACAGCCGCCATGTGCATCTCCTTTCAATACTTATCCGTGATTGGCTAGAGAATAGAAGAAGCAGTGGAGCTCCGTGGCCAAGAGTAGTGAAGCTCCATGGCCAAGAGTAGTGGAGCTCCATGGCCAAGAGTCTTGTTTAATTTTTCTTTTGTATTTTATTTGGACTTAGATTTTCTATGATGGAAACTGGATCTATTTCATGGCAAGCCAGACGTACAAGATTCTTCTCAACTGTGAACTTGCTAGGACTGTTTCTTTGGACTTTTGATCCACTTTTGTCCATAGTAACTACTTCTACAGACATTCGCTGGGATGGGGATGGGTTCCCCGTGGGGATAAAATCCCCGCACGGGGACAGGGATGGGGGAAGAACTGCCCTCGCAGGTATTCACAGGGATGGGGATGGGGGAGATTTTTGCCCCGTGGGGATGGGGATGGGAAGTCATCCCCTGACAGGGAATTCCCCGTTGACATCTTGATCCATGAACCTTCTCACATAGCCCACTGCAAAAGCGATGTCCGGCCACGTGTGAGTCAGCCAGCGCAACCCGTCGATGATGCTCCGGTAGAGCGTAGCATCCACCTTCACCACGGTGCTCCGCCTCGAGAGCTTAATGCGCTCCTCCATTGACGTGGCCACAGCCTTGTAGCCTGCATGCCCGCCCGCTTGAGCAGCTTCTACGCATAGGCGCACTGCCCTAGCCTGATGGCGTCCTCCCCCTGCTTCACCTCGATCTCAACGTAGTAGGACAGGGCACCCAGATCGCTCATCCAAAATCGCGTGGCCGTCTCTTCCTTTAAGTTGGCGATGTACCGAGCCTGCGTGCTGGTGATGATGAGGTCATCCATGTACACCTTGATGAACAGATGCTCCTTCCCCTATCGCCAGGTGTATAGTGCATGCTCTGTGGTGCATCTCCTGAACCCAAGCTCAGCCTTGGTGGCGTCGAGCTTGGCATTCCATGCCTGCGATGCCTGGCGCAAGCCATAGAGGGCCTTGCGCAGCCACAGCGCCTTCTTCTCCATGCCCTTAACAACAAACCCCAATGCCTGCTTGACGTAGATCATCTCAGCCAGATCCCCGTTGAGGAACACTGACTTGACATCGAGGTGGTGAACCTGCCACTACTTGGCAGCAGTGAGGGCGAGCAAGAGTCGCACCGACTCCATGCGCACAACGAGGGAAAAGACCTCCTCAAAGTCGATCCCTTCACACTGTACGAACCCTCGAGCGATAAGGCGTGCCTTATGCTTCACCATGTCCCTGCGCACGTCTCGCTTCACCTTGAAGACCCACTTGAGTCCAATCGGCCGGCAACCCGCTGGCATATTGACCAGTTCCCAGGTCTTGTTCTCCTCGATGGCCTTCATCTCCTCCAACATCGCCTTCCGCCACGCTGGATCGTGCTCTGTAACAGCGAACGTGGTCAGATCCTTTGCACTCATCAGAAGCAGGGTATGATCGTTATCGAGGGGCGTTACCGTATCTGCCATAATGTCTTCCAAGCGATGGAACCAAACCTCTTCCCCTTCGTGGTATGCATCCATGAACTCCGAGATGTTCGATGGCAGGGTCGCATCCTCGATGGACACCACCACCGACGTTCCTCGAGGTGGGGTCATTTGCAGCGATGAAGTTCCGCCACTCGAGGCCCCCAGATCAGCTATCGAGGCTTCGTTAGTAGCCGAGGCCTCCTGACCCGAGTCGACTCCCCTTGCCCCACGGTTGGAGCTTCTTCCGCGTTCGAGGCCCTCGGGCCCGCGGTCGAGGCTGCCCCTGCAGTGAAGTACTTCGGTCCAGTGGTCAGGACGACCTGATGCGAGATCGAGACCCCCTTCAGCGGAGATCGAGACCCCCTTCGGGCGGAGGCGAGGCCTCCTGCCCCATGGTCGGGAACCCTGCGACCCTTGATCGAGGCCTTGCAACCCCTGGTTTTGACTCTGAGAAACTTTGTCACGTCCTACGCCCTTTGAGGCTATCTAACGCATAGTCGTGGTCGCCTGATGCAAGGTCGAGGCCGTTCAACTCTCGGTCGAGGCCGCCCAACGTGTGGTCCTGGCTGCCCGACTCATGGTCGAGGCCCCTCAGTCGAGAATGAGAACCAGCGTGGTCGAGTGCAGGGGCCCCTACTCTGTGTGGTCTGGACGGCTCCTCCGCCTCAGCCACCGCAGGCTCCTCTGCCTCTCCCACCGTGGATTCCACCACTCCGGCTTCCCCGGTCCCTGGCGCCTCGCCTTGGCCATGGATGACCAGCTGCTCCACAACGAATGTATCGCAGAACCCGCCATCGTTTTACCCGAGGCCATCCATTTTTGGCCTATCCCAGGTCCACGACGCTGCCTCGTCGAAGACCACATCCCGAGATACCACGACCTTGCCGCCAACCAGGTCGTATAGCCAATATTCTTTTGACCCCTCCTCATAGCCAAGGAACACCATTTGGGTGCTCCTGTCCTCCAGCTTCCTGAGGCCTTGCTTGACGGTCTTCACATGACCGATGCAGTCGAACGTGCGCAGGTATGAGACATTGGGCTTACGCCCGTGCCACGCCTCATACGGCGTCTTCCCCTCGAGGGCTTTGGTCAGCTACCGATTGAGAATGTGCACGGCGATGGTGACCGCCTCTCCCCAGAACGCCACCGGCATCCCCTTGGCCTTCAGCATCAAGCGTGCCATGCTGATGATAGTTTGATTCCAGCGCTCCACGACACCGTTCTCTTGCGGCGGATAGGGCGCTGTGAGGTGTCGACCCACCCCCTCCTCGATGTAGAACTCAGTGAACTCCAGCGCCATGAATTCACCACCGCGGTCGGTCCAGAGCATCCGCAGCTTCTTGCCGCACTCTGCCTCCGCTCGCGCTTTGAAGCGCATGATGGCGTCCGCTGCGTCGCTCTTGCTCGTCAGGAGCTGCAGCCACATGAAGCGGCTACCATCATCTATGAGTAGGAGGAAGTACCTCCGTCCACCATGCGTCACTGGCGTGACTGGCCCGCAGAGGTCCCCATGGACAAGCTCGAGGGGATCCGCCATGCAATACCTCATCGTCTTTGGGAACGGCAGCCACCTCTGCTTCCCCACCAGACAACTGTCATAGAGCTCGCCGGCGTGCTTGATCTCTGGCAACCCAGTGACCATCTTCCCGAGCTGGCCAAGAGCGTCGAAGCTCAGATGGCCGAATCGGCCATGCCATAGCCACGGCTCCTGCGTGCACGCCGCCGCCAAGCACACAGGATGCTCCACCTTCAAATCAAGAAGATAGAGACGATTCTTGGAGCGCGTTACCTTGGCGAGAAGACACTGCTACTTGTCCCTGATCCGCAGCACGCCATCACGGATCAGCACCTCTGCCCCACGCTCGTCAAGCTGTCTCAGGCTGACGATGCTTGCGTGAAGTTGGGGAATGAAGTACACGTCCGTAAATGCGCGCTGCTCCCCGTTCCAGCACCGGAAGACGACGATGCCTTGGCCGTGGATGTCCACCCTCGATCTATCCCCGAACTTGACCATGCCGGTCTTGTTCATGTCGAGGTCGATGAAGGAGGCGCGACAGCCAATCATGTGGTTGCTCGCACCAGAGTCGAGGTACCACCACTGCTCTTTTTCATCGCTGACTGCGCCCAGATGTGCCTGCACCCGCGGCTCGTCAAGATCGACGGCCTGCAGTGCAATCCTCTACTCCACCGCTGTCTCCACTGCTTCGCCTTCCTACAGAGCACAGTACTCACCCATCAAGAGCATCTGCTCATCGTCACTGTCATCCTAAGCTAGGTGCACCTCCTTCTTCTTCTCCTTCCTCTCCAGGCACTCCCGTGCTCAGTGCCCCACCTTGCCGCACTTCGGCAAGCGTTGGGGGCGACGGTCTTCTTCTCGCTCTTCTTCTTGTCCGCCGAAGCCTTCCCTTGCTGCTTGCCGCTGTTGCCGCCACGGTTACCACCGCCGCGGCTGGAGCCTTCCCCGGACTGGCGCTTTTCTTTCATCTTCGCCGCCAACTCCTCCTCTGTCAGTAGCAGCTTGGGCTTCTCCTTCTCCGATGGCGCTGCACCGCGGCTCTCCACAACCCACAGTCGTCCTGCCACATCCTCCAGAGACAATGTGGAGAGGTCCAGCATCGTCTCAATGGACATGGCGAGCTGCGAGTACTTCGGGGCACCACGCAAAGCAGCTTACTGACGAGGTCCTTGTCCTCCACCGGCTTGCCATAGGTGGCGAGCTGGCTCGCCAACGACTAAAAACGAAGCACGAAGTCCTTCACTGACTCCCCGGACTTGAACCGGATGTCGTTGAGTTCCCGACGCAGCTGCTGAACCTTGGCCTGGTTGGCTCGATCTGAGCCTACACGAGCGACTCCTACATCTCCCACGCCTCCTTCGTCGCCTTCTTCTGGTAGAACGCCTCATGGAACTCACCCGGGGTGGAGGCCATGAGCGCCTCCATGACTCTCACCTCCGCCTCCTCGCTGGCATTGCCGACCTCCACGGCCTTCCACCACCTCCGGACGCGGAACTTCCACTTCATCTGGACAGCCCACTCGCCGTAGTTGGTGCGGGTGAGCATCGGCCAGGAGTTGCTCCCGCCGTACTCCCTCACCACTCGCACCTCAACCGGCTGCAGCTGCGCCACCGGCTGAAGCTGCCTCTCCGCATCTACGCAGCCACCCTGCAGCGCTCCGGTGGCATCCACCATCGCTGGCTGTTAAGCCTAACAATGTGTACGGCTTTGATACCACGTGTTGGCGCTAGGACCTAGCACCGACCACTGCCAACCACCTGAGGAAGGTGCCGACCAGTGGCACTGACCAGCAGCGTTGGCCGCCGACCAGGTTCGAGGCGAGCAGCACCTGCTCGACCTCCCCTCGACTCCTCCTGAGGCCCTCGAGTGGAGAAGAGCTGAGCTCTCTGAACCCACACATACACAACACACACTCTGTCTTCAGCGTTGGCTGAAGACTGCACTCTGAGATTGTGGCAAAGAAGCTGTCATTTCCATTGCATTGCATAACATATATATACAAACCTGCACCTACTACCGGGTACAAGAGACATGGCTGTCTACAGCCCTCACCTACTCCTAGTACTATACTTACGTCAACCTAAGACATAGCTGATAGAGCCTCTACTGTTGCACGACCTATTGCCATGCTGCTATAGGACCAAAACATGATCAGCCTTGATAGCAGACCTCACCTGTCCTTGTCCATACTAGAAGAAAATTGATGGGATTGCAACAGATTATGTCTGACAGCCAGACTCCAGACTCATCCCAGTGCGTTTTATCGACGAAGCAACTTGACTCAAAGTTAGAGTCTGGTCCATTTATATCAGCTATCAACTGTAGTGATGATACATTTGTCTTGAAGTTAGGGTCTGGTCCATTTATATCAGCGATCAACTGTAGTGATGATACATTTGTCTTGTTTGTTTTGTTCTCGACGCGTGGTACACTGTACACGCACTGAAGACTTTGAAAGTAGTAACATCAAGCTTGATGGCTGGATTTATTCAACGCGGATTGGAAGCAGAGATTATGATTCACTAGTCCCCCTCATCCAGGATGCGATCGAGCGAGCATACATGCATCTACATCACGCACTTACACCACCAGACCCGTGCACTCGATACTTGTCAGGATTTGACTTGATTCCAAACGGATCGGATGGATACGTGCATCCATCGAACTAGAAAACTTTCTAGATTTTTCTTTCTGGTGAATTAATCAAGCTAAACTGAAACCTCTCATATCTCAATGGTAAATTTTGAAAACGTAGTGTAACTATATTGAGATGGAATGGAATCAAATAAATATCTTTGGTACAGAACTAACATAGCTCACTTGCAATTAGCGGAGTGCCAGAGTTTACAAGTACTTTCAGATTAAAAAGCCAGTAATAAAGATAGTACATTTGACACTGAAACCAAGATCATCTATCCTGTCAATTTTGAACTAAGGATTTTCTTGAATGTCACGGTTTGTTGACACGAACAAGTACTGTCTAGGTCTTTCATAGATGTGTCTATTCGATGCAGAAGCAGAAACTTTAGCCGCTAGCTCTTTCTTTTTGGTAAGAGCGAGAGCGGTCCTCGGCTGCTTTTGATGATGAACTCAACGTGTGTATTGGTTGTGCGCGTCGTGTGTACTGTGTATTGGTTGTGCGCGTTGAATAGTCCAAGAGAGCAGTGGACTGATGTATTCGCGGTCGCGGCTGGCAACTGTTAGCATCATAATCTAGCTATGTTAGATAGCAATCTACTTTTTTCGAAATAAAGACTTTATTAAAGATTAAGTAATATCCTTATAGGAGAGTGATACAATCCACTCTGGAAAACAAGCAAAAAAACATTGACAATCCTTAAACATAATAGCAAATTGCGCCAATTCATACGCTAAATTATTTTGGTCTCTACTAATCTTTATTTTCTCTAGATTGCACAACTCTGACTACCTGCAGCACGCATCTCATCAATGAGTTGCCACAGAATGGAGGGATCAAGGCCAGCAGCATGGAGCTTGGACACCACCATTTGGCAGTCTGTCTCAAGTACCATCGAAATGTCTGGCCACCTGAGAGCCATATTAGCCCCCTCTAGGCACGCTCGAGCTTCAGCTTCTTCGGCATCCCTGCAGTGAGAAATCATACGCCAAGCCGTCAACTTAAGACTCCCTTCCCAATCTCTAATCACCACAACCACTGCAGCTTCCCCCGATAAAGGATTAAAGGCAGCATCAACATTGATCTTGAAGGTACCCTGCAACGGCGACCTCCATTGTTTCCTTTTATTTACCCATGTCTGCTTCTGAGTTTCACTCGCTATGCGCACCATACTACGTTTTCCTTTCATGTCCTGGCACACTCCCTGTTGTCGAATGATGAGCAGTGAATCCATATAACGGGTTAGGAAGGTAACCAAGCTAGCAACAAAAGGAGGAGTGCCTTCATGAATAACCTTGTTTCGGATGTTCCAAGCCAAAACCTCCACTGAATTGTTGTACACAAGCATTAGCAACCAATCCAGTTCAGCTTAGAACAGCTCCTGCTTTGACGGAAGTTTTCAGTGAGCTCTCATGGCTTGAGGGCCAAAGCGTGAGGGCAGACCACCATAGCATGAAAAGTATCTTCAGCTTGCTGGTCACACAGCTGACACACATCCTGCTCTTCAAGGTGACGGTATTTTTTATTTACTCTAGTTGGTAAGCCGTTGTTAGCAGTTTTTATAGTAAATACGCTAACTTTTGAAGGCACCTGAACCCGCCACGACTTTTTCCATGCTGCTCGTCCTTCCTCTGAATTAGAACTAGTACAGTATCTCTAGCCCCGTATTTTGGAAAACGACCAGCGAGTAGCTCCAAAAACATGAGAGTCGGGAGAGGTGACACCCGGGCGATTCGCCCGCCGGCCTGGCGGCGGCCCTGTGGGGGCCAAACAGCGCCGCCGGTGAGTCCAATCCCGGCGTCCCCCTGCCGGGTTCGGGGTTCCCCACCGCGGAGCGCGCGGGAAAAGGGATTTGACCGAGCCAAAGCTGACGGGGAGGGCCCCCATGGCGGACCACGCGGCGGGAGGAGATGCGGGCAGGTGTCGAAATCCATAGGCGAGCCTCCGCGCCTCAACGGACGAGATCCCACGGAGTTGGTAGGGGACGAAGGGGAGGTGGAGGATTTCTTCAGCCAGCTGTGGTTTTCCCCTCCACTCCCTCTTCCCCCCACCGCCACCCTAGGGTTTCGAGTCGCCATGGCCAAGGCGACACCCTAGTCTGGGTGCGCAAGGATCAGTGGGACACCAAGCAATTCAAGCCGAGTGATTGTCATCCAGTTGGGAGTGCAGATCGTTGGTCTGGTTCCCCAAAACATCTCAGTTTTGCGGCATATTTCTGGGGAGGAGGAAGTAAGGAGACATTTGTGGAGAAGATGAAGAAGAATATGGTGAATCGTCGTCGAGAAGGGAGAGGAGCGCGGCCGAGGAGCCCGGAGGAGGAGTGGGGATGGGGAGAGGGGGCATGGCACCCCTCCCCATTCTACCCACCTCCGATGGGACCGATGGGTCCTCCCATGGGGCCGCCGATGGGGCCTCCAATGGGACCACCGATAGGGTATCTGCCGCCTCATCCGGGGCACTTCGCTTCTTCCCCAACCAAGGACCCGCGCCACCGTTCTACAACCAAGGTAATCAATTTAATCAGAAGGGGCAAGGATTTCGTCCTGGTGGGAGAGGTGCTGGCCCGGTAAACAGAGGCAAAGCTCAACAGGGACAGTCGCAACAGCAGCAGGCTCCCCGCCAATCGCAGCAGCAGCAGCAAGGTAAAGCCCCAGTTCAGCTGTCTGTCAGTCAATCTGGTCCTGTTAGTGATGCACATTCTGCTGGTGCGATGAATGATGGGGAGGGAGCTAGTGGGAGTAAAGCTTCTCAGATTGTTTGCTATAATTGTGGGGATTCTGGTCACTGTGTCAACTTGCAGTAAACCTAAGATATGCTTTATCTGTTACAAACAAGATCACATAGCTGAAAAATGCCCAAGGTGGAAAGAGGATGAGAAGGTGGTGAAGTACTTAGGAACTGTCAGTAAGGGTCTGGGGTTTCTTCACATTGATCTGTCTGAGAATGAGAAAAGATTCAAGCTCTGGGCTGATTTTGATAATTATGGGGTATTCATTGTTGAAGAGGGAGTGATGAATCAGGAATCTTTGCTGAATTTGTTGAGATCACAATTTGATCCATCCTGGAACTGGCAGTTGAAGAATTTGGATGAATATACATACCTGGTCAAATTCCCCCTGACCTGAGGGTTGACAGGTTAGCAATTAACAAAATCTCATACTTCTATCTTTAGGAGGGTGCTGTTATGGTGTCTCTGAAAGAATGGAATGGTAACATTGAGCCTATTAGTAGTCTGATTGAGGAGTGGGTTCAGGTGACAGGCATTCCACCCAAATGGTGTGATTGGGATACTTTGAGGCAGGTTGCTTCTGCAGTAGGCAAGCTTACAGAGGTGGACTGGCATTCCCTGTTCTCAAGCTCTTTTGCTATGGTTGGAATCAAAGTTAAATGCAGAGAACCGACCAAGATCCCTAAGAAAAGGATTATGGAGTTTGATGATGCTCTTTATGGAATCAGCTTTAAGACTGAAACAGTTATACAAGTGGAGAATGTCCCTAGCAATGGAGATGGTGGGGATGGGGGTGATAGTGATTTGGATGGAGAATTGCCTCCAGATGGAGAAGATGATGCTGGTAAGAATGATGATGGTAATCCAAATGCTGACCAACCACCTGGAGATAGGTCTAATGATAATGGGAAGACCAACAGTGGGGATATGATGGGTACAGGTAGGAATGATAGCTCAAGTGGCAGTAGAACAATGAGAAACCTAAGCGACATGTTTGCTAGAGAGTTGTTGTCTGTAAATGATAGAAACAAAGAGGAAGAGGACTGTTGCGTCAATCTTCTCAAGGCCATGGAAATTGATGATAAAAGAAATGGAGTAGAGAAAGAGGTAGTGATAGTAGAAGACCTGGAAGGGGAAAGCATGATGCTACCCCAAGAGTGGCTGTATGTTGGGGTAGATCAAAGGAAGGATGGGCCTCAACACTACCCTAGGACAAAACAGGGGAGCATGCAAATCAGGACAAGGAGATGGGAATCCAAGATCAGCAGGTGATAACAATGGGTGAGAAACAGCAGAAGCTCAAATCAAGCAAGATGGTGTGGGGTCCTATCATCCCAGATAAAAGAGGGAAGAGGGTGCCACAAGATGGTGTCACCATGATGGAGCGTGCTCAAGCCATCAAGAGGAAAAACAACGTAGAGATTGAAAAAGGTAAAAACATCTATGCCTCTCACTGAAACTTCTTTACTTGATATTGCTTCTGATATAGGCTTAGAGGTTCCTTTAGTTGATCAAAGTAAATCTGGAGTTGTGTGTCAAATGCTGAAGTTGGAAGTAGATAGAAATAAGGCTTTTGAGGCTTCATGTTCCTTTGATAATTGCTCTGACAAAAGGTTAGATAAGGATATAGCTAGGATAGACAATGTGTCTTGCAATGTTACTGATGGAGCCAGTAGCAGTGCTGCTAGAGTTAGGGAAGGTGAGTCAAAGCTGGTTGGTAATAGTTTAGATGGTAAGCTAGATATGTTCAAAGTTTTGGAGCCAACAACTCCAAGTCATAGAGGTAGTGGTCTGGAGGACCTTAACATGTTAGAAGCTGAAATAGAGAAAGCTTGGACTAGAGTAGTGAATAGGAAGAAAAGCAAGAAAATAAAATGATAGGTCTATTTTGGAATATTAGAGGTTTGGGTAAAGAAGGGAGGCTGCCTGCCTTAAGAGGCAGAATTAGAAGTACTAAGGCTGATTTTGTTGGTATAATGGAGACAAAAAAGAGTCATTTACTGATGGTTATTTGAGGTCACTAACTGGTAATACTCATTTTGATTGGTTTTGTACTCCTGCTAATGGCTCAGCTGGAGGTATTTTGGTTGGTAGCAATAGTGATGTATTTAGTGCTACTTTAGTGTCTACTTTGGAGTTTACTATTAGTATCATGCTGCAGGATAAGAAATCAGGCTTTAACTGGAAACTGGTAGTGGTCTATGGATCCCCTTATGATGAAGGGAAGGAGTTGTTCATCAATGAATTGCATTCTGTTATGAACTCCTGGCAGGGTCCTGTGCTTTTAGGGGGTGATTTTAATTTAATAAGGTTTGCCAAAGATAAAAACAATAGTAATATTAATTACAAGTGGGTTGATCTTTTCAATGATTGAATACATAGATGGGCTCTGCTGGAGCTTGATCCATGTAACAGGAAGTATATTTGGACTAATAATCAAGGTCTAGTTATGTCAAAAATAGATAGGATTTTTGTCTCCACTGACTGGTTGCCTAAGTTTCCTTTAGCCTCTGTTAAATGCCTAGATAGGATGCCCAGTGACCATAACCCTCTGGTTTTGGATGCTGGGACTAACATGGATATGGGTAAGAAGAATTTTAGATTTGAAAAATGGTGGCTCCAACAAGAGGGTTTTGCTAGCATAGTAGAGAAGGCTTGGAAAACAACAGGTCAGTTTAGAGGGAGCCTAGATAGGTGGCAATTTAAAATTAGATCCTTGAGAAGGATGGTGAGAGGTTGGGCTCTGAATGAGGTAGCTAGGTTAAATAAGTATAAAACTGAGTTAGCCCTTGAGTATAATGATCTTGAAGCCACTCAAGATTTAGAAGGTTTAGCCTTAGCTAAACAAAATAGGATGGATTATGTGGCTAATGAATTAGAGAAAATCTGGGCTTTGGAGGAAATTAAAGCTAGACAGAGATCAAGAGAAAGAAACATTGTGGAAGGGGATAGGAATACTGCCTATTTCCATGCAGTGGCTACTCAGAGGAAAAGAAAGAAAAGAGTAGAGATTCTAGAGGGCCCCAATGGGATTGTTGAGGACCAAAAAGGAATGTTAAAAGTGGCTGTAGATTTCTATAAAAACCTTTTTAGTAGAGAGGAAAGATTCCCTGTCTCTTTGGGTCCTAATTTCTGGGACCAGGATGATATAGTCACTGATAGTGAAAATGAGTTACTAACTGCTCCTTTCTCTAAGGAAGAAATTAAACAGGCCTTGGAGAGTTGCTATGCTGATGGCGCTCCAGGACCTGATGGGATTTCATTCATGTTCTATCAAAGATTTTGGGATCTAGTTAAATCAGATATAGTTTCTATGTTTAATGATTTTTATAATGGCAACTTGGACCTAAAGAGGCTTAACTTTGCTATGATTACCCTGATTCCTAAAGTAGAAGATGCTAGGGCTATGAAGAATTTTAGACCGATTAGCTTGATTAACTGTAGCTTTAAGCTTTTCTCTAAAGTTTTAACTCTGAGACTAGGTAGGATTATGAATAGGCTAGTGGCACCTCAACAGAGTGCGTTCATTCAAGGAAGATACATTTTGGAGAGCGTTGTAGTTGCTCATGAGTTAGTACGTAGTCTACACAAATCAAACAAACCAGGTATTATGTTGAAGTCAGATTACGAAAAAGCTTACGATAGGGTCTCCTGGGATTTCTTGTTTGAAGTCCTTAAATCTAGAGGTTTCTGTAGCAAGTGGGTTGATTGGATTAAGCACCTGATTATAGGGGGTTCGGTTGGAGTAAACCTTAATGGGAAGATAGCAGCTTCTTTAAGACAGGAAAAGGGCTGAGACAAGGGGATCCTATCTCTCCTCTTATGTTTAACCTAGTTGGAGATGTCCTTACTAAAATGCTGCAGAAAGGTGCTGATAATGGTCTCATTAAGGGAGTAGCTGAAGATTTTAGAGAGGGTGGTATAATCTCGCTGCAATATGCAGATGATACCATACTCTTTTCTAGAATAGAAGATGGGTATACTAGAAATTTTAAAGGAATTCTAATGTGGTTTGAGCAGTTGTCCTATGAATGTAGATCCTGATATAGTACATAGACTAGCTCATTTATTTTCCTGCCCTGTGGGGAAGCTACCCATCAAATACTTGGGTGTTCCTTTTGTAACACCCCAAGTGTTTATCGTCAGCTAAGCAATGGATTTAGACTAATACAAGTGTATCGATTTACGATCATGGTACTTATATGCTAGTCACTGTTTTAGATGTTGTTAACCTGCTAATGGTGTTTTGTGGATATTAGCAAGTCTTTGGTATGTTGGTTAGTTATTCAAAACACTTGCACACTTTCTGTCCCTGTTTTTGGCAGAAATCAGTTTTTCAAATCTGTTCAAAAGTCCATCTTAGACTCTGATTCAGCAAATGTCATCTACATCAATGTTGTGGCAAATTTTATGAGATACAATTCTTGTTTGGAGTCATCTCATGGAAACCACTCTAGCATGCTCAATTTTCCAGTTTTCTAGCTGACTGGCTGCTACCTGTCAATTCCAGACCAGTTTGCACAATTCTACATGTAACTCAAAAACCATTTTGACTCAGGCTTTGAGCTCCACATAAGGTTGGTAAAGAATTTCATAAGCTACAAACTTTCTTCTTTGCCGAACTCATGAATCCTACTCTAACCTTCCCAAAACTGGAAATCTTTGCATCACTGAAAATCTTTTTTCTCCAGAAACAGGTTTTAGGTTTTTGCTTGTATCTCCTAAACCATTTGGATTTTTCTGCCATCTATCATCTCTTCATGCACCTTCTCACTTGCCACCTCTCTACCCCATGTGTCAAGTTTGGTTGAAGTGGAAAAATTTGGTTTTCCTTCTTCCTCTCCACTCTCTCCTTTTTCTCTCTGTCTCTCGTTCTGCCGGGCAAAGCAGCAGGTGCAGAGCAGGGGCAGAGCAGCAGACCGGCGCCCATCCCTCCTCTTTTCCTTGCCAGCGCCATTTCCTCCCTTGCTCCCTCAGAGCCACAACAGCAGCCGCCCTGTCTTCCTCCTCTCCTTTGCCGAACAGCAACATCAGCAAGCAGCTGGCCGGCCATGGCCAAGCAACCTATCGGCCGCGCGGGAGGCTGGTCCGCTGTCCTTCCCTGCCGCCGACGCTACCCGGGAGCACAGCAGCAGCGGTCGCCGAGGAGCAGAGCCGCCGGTTCAAGTGGCCGGACTACCACGGGCCGCCTCGGACCGAGCCACGACCACCATCGAGTTCGCCTCATCACCGTGGTGCTCCCCCACCACTCCATCACCACCGGAGAGCAACCCTCTCGCCGAAAATCGCGGTCCCGATGCCTCTTTTGTGCCCAAATCGCGACGGGGCCTCGCTCGGCAATTTGACAAAATTCAGGGTCTTATCTGCGAAGTCAAAGACTCAGGTGAATAGTGCCAATAGTGCTACTTTTCTTTTTCTTTTTCTTATTTCGGCTGAACATCGGAAATTCATAGCAATTCATAGAAAAATCGTAAAATAGCAAATTAGGACTTCTTGGAATCCTCATGATGAGTACTATGCAGTAGTGTAAAAATATGTGCTATCTTAGTTGATGTTTTATGAAGTTTGCTATTACTTTTGTTAGGTGCTTTATTTAATTGTGTGACTTTGGTAATTGCACATCTCACTGTGTAGTGATCCAATTGCTATGTAATTTTTGTGGGTTGCTAAGCATGATACAGAGATGCTCTAGTTTAATTTTTAGCTATGTTGGATGTCATACGCTCCAGTTATGGAATTTCATTTGTGTATGCTTTATAGCACTTATCTTTTTGTTTATTATGATATCTCTAAATATACTTGTCAAATGGAGCTGAGATTTTTATGGTAGTCCTCTAATACTATGTGCATGCTACTGAATTTTTATTAGCATTTTCTGGGCAAATTGTATATTTATTAATTTTTATGCCTATGATTTTAAATAAATAGAAAAGTCCTATTATATAAATGCTTATGGAAGTAACATGATGTGATCTCGTGATCTTTTAACATGTCCTAACTGTTGGTGAAGTTGGTTGTGCCATTTTGTGATGTTCTCCACATCACTTATTAGATAATTGCCATAATTATTGTTTGCAGACAGATTTTGATAGAATGCAAATTAAGCTATGTATGCTTGTTTTCATGTCATGTGTTCAATACAAGAGTTGTAGTAAACTTCTTGAAGTAGCTGTTGTTCAATATTGGTGGCAAATGGCCCAATGGTTTAGGATTTATGCATGTTTTAAGTTGACTTCAGTTGCACACTGCTCTCTGTCCACTCTGGACAGATTCTGGGAGAAGTTAAAAACATCACCCTATCACTCTATGTTTGTATACTTAGTTACGCTTATCATGAATTGTTAAGATGTGTGTTTAGCTTCTCTGGTGCTGCATCATATCATTCATATATTGCATATCATCTAGGAACGATGATCATTGATGGATCGGCGGAAGGAAGTTTAAGTCGAATCAAAAGATATTACCACGGTGATCTTTCCTAAAGACGATGGTTGATCATTTGCCGAAGATGGAATACTATGGTTGATCATTTGCCGAAGATGGAATACTAACTTAATACAATATTAATTTACCCAGGCAAGCCCCGGAGCATTCTAAGTCTCCTACCTCTCTTTTGAAATATATGCCTGAATATACTTTTATGTATTGTGCATTCGGTTATAGGAGTAATGTGAAATCGTTGTTGCATATCCTACCTTGCCAGATAAACTTAATCTCCTTCTTAACTAGAAATAGGTCGTCTTTTGCTTAGCCATGCTTAGACCGGTAGAAGTCGGATGATTTCTGTCATCCGCGAGATATAGGTGGATACTTTATCACGGTTGGCTATATTTGCTATCGTGGAAAAGAACCATGTGTTAATAATATGAAAAGAGACGGGCGGGATGACCATAGTGAAGCACCAAGGCATGGAGGTCTTGGGTGTGGATCTATCTCCGTCTATGTCGATTAAGGACCGTACCGTATCCTGGACATTGGTGAGATTGAAGGTACCAAACACATAACAGGGGCCTAAGTTATAGTTGACCGTGAAGCCGAGTCCTCATTTGGGGTAAGTTCTGGACCATTAGCAATTACTGGGAGGGGAGTATGAAGGGATGGGACTGATCCAAGACCCTGCTTGCTACGGGCTACGGGCTGAATGGGCATGTCTTGTGAGGATACAGGACCACGAGTTTTTGCGAACGGTCCAGTCTCACCGCCGAATAGAGTGAACGGTGATTCACACAAGTATATGCTACAGGCCATGACTCGTTGGGGCATATAAATGCTACAGGCCATGAATCGTTGAGGTATATCTTGTGTGGGTGTGTGTTTGGGATTATCTAGCTAGATTAAATCGATTCGAATCGCCGTCTCTCCCGAATAGTGAGAAACTCATACTTTGCTCTAGGGACGTACAATTTAATATGGAACTTAATGGTTATGTCAATGCTGCCAAATGTGATATGGTTACTACTGTAACGCCTATTAATCAAGTGATTACTCTAGAAAGATGCAAACTTAGCTCTAATTGGTTTCGCTTAACTTGTGCTAATTTATTTATTAAAAATATTGAAAGTAAGGACTGATTTAGTAAGCTCTTTCGCAAAGCTATGCTAGCCAACAAAATCCACCATACAAAGCCTTTCATTATCCTTGGAGTCTTTTTATTTTCTTCCTCCTGTCGGGTAAGTCTTGCTAAGTACAATTGAGTACTTAGGGTTTTATCCCACCCTGTCGCAGGTGGAAAATTTTGTTTGCTGAAGAACTAAGTGTCGGTGGGCTCGGCTATTCCGTATATACCTCTCATCTATGCTTGTTGGAGGATGTCATCTGAGCTAGCAATATGTTTTATACTTATGATTTGGTAATCCTTTTAAAGTTATATTTTAATATATTTAATTCAAAACTAAACTTGTATTCATTATTGTAGTTCTACTCTAATAATATTTCTGTTGCAAACTCTAAGTATGTGATATGTATTGGCTTAATCGAGTACGATCCGGGTTGTGAAGTTGATTTACCGAAGTCCTTCATGACACTCGGCGGACTACCGGTTTTTTAAGTGATAGTATGAGCGTGTCAACGTGTTAAACGGGGACTGTCATACTTGATCTTGTATAAATCAGGCGGTTCTGTCACACCTTTACATTATGAAAAGCTTTGGAGAGAGGATATCCAACCTTTGATTGATAAAATGTTAATCAGAATGGCTGGTTGGAGGGGTAAGTTACTGTCATATGCTGCAAAGTTAGTCCTAGTCAAAGCATGCTTAGCTAGCATTCCTATCTACCTGTTATCCTTTGTCAAGTTCTCCAAATGGGCTATTAGGATTCTTACTTCTCATATGGCAAATTGTTTGTGGAATGATGACCCAGAGTCTCATAAGTATCACCTAGCTAATTGGGAAAGTGTTAGCATGTTAAAGGAGTATGGTGGTTTAGGTGTTCCTAATCTTAGAGACTTAAATTTGTGTCTTTTAGCTTCTTGGATCAAGAGATATAATTTAGATGAGCATAAGCTATGGAAGCAGTTCCTGGATTTTAAGTATAGAACAGATAGACCTAATATATTCTATAGTTCCACTACTGGTGCTTCTCAATTTTTCAAAGGGATGATCTGGGCGGCTTCTGCTGCTAAGATGGGTTATAGATGGCAGTTAGGGAATGGTAGGAAATGCAAATTTTGGGAAGACAATTGGCTGGGGACCTCTAGCTTAGCTATTCAGTTCTGGGAGATCTACATATTAGTAAATGAGAAAGCAGCTACTGTCCAAGAGCTGTGGGATGGTGTTAACCTTAAATGTACCTTTAGAAGGTGTGTGGATGAGAGGCTTTATAACATGTGGCTAGAGGTAATTCAGTTAGCTTCTACTATTGAGTTTGTAGATAGAGAGGATGAACTAGTTTGGCAATTTAGCTCTAATGGCATATATTCCGCACAGTCTCTATACAAAGTTATCAATTTCAGAGGTGTGTACCCAGTATATACCTCAGCCTTATGGTCTCTGAAAGTTCCACCTAGAATTCATTTCTTTTTATGGCTTATTTCTAAGAACAAAGTGTTGACTAGAGATAACTTAGCTATTAGAAGACATGTGGAAGACACATCTTGCCTATTTTGTACAGAAAATGAGAGTGTTCAACATTTGTTTTTTGACTGTGTAGTAGCTAAACACCTCTGGAGTGTTATGTCTGAGGTACTAGATAAAGATGTAGGTGCTGATTTTGTTTCCATTGGCACTATGTGGCTCAGTGATAAGAAATACTCTGTGGCCAATTCCTTTTGTGCTGCTGCCCTGTGGGGGCTATGGAAACTGAGAAATAGTCTTTGTTTTCAGGATATGAGGTGGAAAAATGGCAATGTACTGCTACTGAAGGTACCAGCCATGCTAGAAAATTGGAGCCCTCTCTGCTCGGAGGAGAAGAAGATGGAGTTCCTGACAAGATTGCAGAAGTTGAAATTAGTTGCTACAAGTCCTCAAAGGCTGCCTGGCTGGACCAGGTAAATAACAAGGTTGATCGCTTGCTGTACATGAGCGCTGATGATGGAACCAAGAAGATCCAGAAGAAATTAGCGAGCTCTTGTCAGAAGACTGGGAGACGGCGACAAAGGAAGGCAAATGGGTTGATTTCTCAGCAATGAAGAGTGCTTGGAACATGTGAGAGCTGCAGTCTTGTGTTAGGTGCTAGAGAGAGATGATCCTATCTTAAACTGAGGTTGTTTTTAGGTGTGTCATGGTGGATGGTTTTATCTTCTGGTTTGTGAGCTTATGAGCTCTTGATGTATGAACTTAACTGTTTTGGTCTTGTTATAAAAGGCCAGGGGCCACCCTTGAACTCTTAAAAAAAATATCTCCAGCCCCATAGAAATTCCGGACAGCCAGCTTGTATGCGCTTCGGACCGAAAATATTCCGGTTTTCTCATAGCGCCAGGCCACAAAATCAGCTATACCATGTGAGGGTAATTTAATTTTGAATATCTCAGATGCATCACAAGGATAGAAGTGCCTGCGTACAACCGTTTCATCCCAGGAGCATGTATCGTCAATGAGGTGGTGCACCCAACGGAGCCGACAGGGACGACTTGGACCAATCGGTTTCAGTCCATAACCCCTAGGCAACCAGTTGTCACGCCAAATCTGAGTAGAACGACCATCCCCTATACGATGTATGACTCCTTGTTTCAGCAGCTCCAGACCATGTTCAACAGCTCGCCAAGTCTGTGATGATTCGCCTGCTGGCGCACGATCCAACAGTTTACTATTTGGGTAATATTTGGCTTTGAGAATTCTCGCACAGAGGCTGTCAGGAAAAGCGAGGAGTCTCCATGCCTGACGGGCTAGCATTGCTTGATTCATCAGACGCAAATCCTTGAAACCCATGCCACCAAATGCCTTCGGCAAGAACAACTTCTCCCATGGAATCCAATGCATTTTACGTCGACCATTTTCAGCACCCCACCAGAAAGCCTGAACCTGCTTCATAAGCTCATCACATAATGTCAAAGGTAGCTTAAAAATACTCATGATATAAATAGGGAGGGCCTGAGCAACCGATTTAATCAACACCTCTTTCCCGGCAGCTGAGAGATGTTTTTCCTTCCATGCTATCATTATCTTATGAAAACGTTCTTCAAGTGGCTGGAACAATCCACGACGGACACGGCCATTTGGAGTCGGAAGGCCTAAATATTTAGCCTCAAATTCCACCCTTTCAACTCCCAAAACACTCCTAACTTGGGCTGATATAGTCTGATCTAGATTCTCATTAACCAGCATGGAACATTTACTTGGGCTAAGCAACTGCCCAGAGCACCTCTCAAAAGTGGTGATGACGGATTTCACAACCTGGGCTTGCTCAGCATTAGCTTTGAAAAATAAGAGGCTATCGTCAGCACAAAGGAGATGTGAAACACTAGGAGCTCTCCTGCAGACTTTCACCCCTTCAAGGCTACCAAGACTTTCTTTGTGTTTCAGCAAAGTAGAGAGACCATCAGCAACTAGCAAGAACAAATATGGTAAAAGCGGATCACCTTGCCGTAGACCACGTGATGGGGAAAAGGAGTACGACGGCATCCCATTGAAGCGTACTGAGTAGCGCACAGTCGACACACATGACATGATCCACTGTACCCACTGACTCTGAAAGCCCAGCTTCTCCAACAACCTTTTTAAGAATCCCCAATCCTCCCGGTCATACGCCTTCGATAAGTCCAGCTTATATGCACAAAAGTTCTTGCCACTATCCCTTTGTATGGCATGAATGCATTCAAATGCAATTAGAGCATTATCAGTAATAAGCCTACCTGGAACAAAAGCACTTTGTTCCACTGAGATGATACTGTCTAGAATTGGTCTTAGCCGATTCACCAAACACTTCGAGATCACCTTGTAAATTACGTTACACAGGCTGATCGGCTTAAAGTCTTTGAGTTCCACTGGATCAGATCCTTTAGGGATAAGCATAATTGTAGTATCATTAACCCCAGGAGGGAAAAAAAGCCATCCCTAAAAAATCCCTGCACGGCAGCTACTACGTCATCCTTCACCACATCCCAATGCCTCTGAAAGAAACGTGCCGGGAAACCATCAGGCCCTGGAGCTTTGAGTGGCCCCATTTGAAATAAGGCATCTGATATCTCCTCTGGTGTAAAATCACGACAAAGGTCCTGGTTCATAGTTTTCGAGATTTTTGGTTCAACAAGCTGGATTAGATCATCAGGTTCCACACTCGGGTCAGCAGTATACAAGTTAGAGAAGAAACTGGTTGCCATGCACTGCACCACTCACCGTTGTCATCCTTCAGCTTCTTAATTTTATTTTTTCGTGCACGCCAAACAGCCTGCTTGTGGAAATAGCTTGTATTTTGATCACCCTCCTTCAACCAAGCTATCCGAGACCGTTGCAACCACATCATTTCTTCTCGATACAGTAGTTCATCCATCCGGTCAGAGATTTGACGCACCGCTGCCTTGCTGCACAGTGGATCAGCTCTCGCGCGCTTCTTCCAGCTTCACCCTCAGCTCCTCCAATTCTACCGTGACCCGACCAAAATTATTCTTACTACAAGAACGCAAAGCGGTCCAAACATGTTTAAGAGCTGTCACTACACCCCCTAACCCTTCTCTACTAGGATCAGTACACCAAGCCATCTTGATCTCATCCGCAAGAGACTCAAGGCGCTCCCATATAATCTCATATCTAAAAATCCTTGGTTTGTGACGCTCCCAGCTTTCTTTCCTTATCTCCAAAAATAATGGACAGTGGTCCGAGCGTGGTGACACTAGATGATGAAGAACTGTCTCACCAAACAAATCACGCCACTCCGAGCACGCCACCGCTCTATCCAACCTGACCTTCACATTGTCATCTCCTTCACGCCCATTGTCATAAGTGTAGGGGAGTCCCGAGAACCCCAAATCTGTGAGTCCACAATCTGCCAGTACATCACGAAAAGCCACCATCTGCCTCTCCGGTCTTGGACATGCTAAAAAATGTTCATAGCCCCACATGGCCTCATTAAAATCACCAATGGCCAGCCACGGCTCTGGAGATCAACCATGCAGTCGTCTCATTAACTCCCACATAACATGTCTCTGATCAGTGCGTGGCTCACCATATACAAAGGTGATACGCATCCTCCTTGCCAATGGATTCTCCCGAACATGAACATCAATATATCTCTGGTGCTTCTCAATTAACGATACATCTACCATTTTGTAACAACCCTAAAAATTACAAACACCGAAAAATACAACCAACAAATTTTTTTTTCAAAACAAACCCATGTTTGTTGCTTGTCATATAGGAAGCCCTACTTAGTCGCACAAATAGCACCCATGTCTAGTTGCTAAACATTGTATCATAACATAATCACATGTGTCTTAATATATTTCTTAAGCCACATGTGATTAGCATCTTAAATGACGCACATGTAACCTTATGACACCACCTTGCACAAGTAACACATCTTCTTACCTTGTAATCATTTTGTCACATAGTGTACATCCATATTGCACTGCCATTAATTATGTGCTTTGGTTTTTCCTTGGATTTATGTGATGAATAACAAATGACAATAATATTTATTTATATAATAAATAAATATATACTATAGGGAATAATACCCTAACATGGCCTATGACTTCATATATCTACCATGGAACTATTTGCAACATGCCACGTACCACTTATGGCTTAAATGTATATGTATGTACAAAATACAAATAGAAAAATCCTTTCTCCTATATCCATTTAGCTAGCCAGATGAGACACCTTTAGACTAATCGAGCAGCAGCACCTAGCATGACCATGCATGCTCCTGTGCACGTAACATGGCCATGTATCATGACCTTGCTAAGTTACGTGAGTTACTCGCTCTTTGATGACCCAAACGGCGCCGGCATATATTTGGCTAATTGCCTTGACCTTGCTTGACCCGCCCTAACCAAAGCAGCTCGGTGACACCTTACCGGCCCAGCTTGTCCACCGAGGCCCAGCCCCTGTTCTCCACCTCACGTGAGCAGCTCGTGCACGAAGAAGCAACTTCACCGCACGAGCAAACGCCGCCAGGCCTCCGTCCCTCCGGGTGCTCTTCACGCGAGAACTACCAGACCGACCCCACCGGCCAGCCACAGCGTTCCAACTCGCGTGAGCTCTACGCGAACGCCGTGACGCCATCTGCTGGCCCCAGCGGTCAGCTGCAGACGCTGCCTCTACGTTTCCTGCCGTCAACCGTGCCGTCATCATCTCTCTCTCCGTACGAAGCCCCGACGTAGCTTTCTGTCCAAAACGGCCGACGCCAGAAGACGGACACCTGCCCGCACCCCTGGATGCTCGCCACGTCCGCCGGCCATCACATCAAGCGGCCCGGACGCCGAGACCCCTCCCTGGAACCCTAGCGAGCTGCTATAAGAAGCCCAGGTCCCGGCCTCACCACGCCATCCCCACTGCCGCCGCCGCAGCCTCTTCTCCCTCCTTTGCCTCGCTCCCTGCTCCGCCCACGTCGCAAAGCCGCGATCGGCCTCGTCGCGCCACCTCGCCGCGGAGCACGTCGCGTGGAGCACCGCGAGACACCATGGGCGCGGCGCTCTACACGTCGTCGCGCCGAGTCGACTCCACCTCGCCCTCGCCTTGCCGCGGCACAACAGCAGCAGCCGCGACTCCTGCGAGTGCCGGCCTCCACCTCACGGTAGCGGCGCTCTGATCCACCGCGTCGAGCTCCCTCGCCGCCACCAGCCAGACTGCGACGTCCTCAACGCCGGAGCCGCCGGAGCAAGGACGCCGCCCGATCTGCTACCTCCGCACCACGAGGCACCGTAACAGCCGAGCCCTTCTCCAATCGACGGTGAGCCTCCCAAGCCAAAGCTTCCGCCCTTCCTTGCTCTGCAGTGGAATTCGCCCATGAGTCCGGACTTCGTGCCATGGTCTGTCGCTTATGCAGGGAAGCTACGCCACGCCGGAGCCCAGCCCGCATCTGCGTTCACGTCGTCGGCCTCACCGTCCCCATCCTCGAGCCCGGACGCCTGCAGCGTTGGCGACCTCAACGATCACCAGCACCTCGACGCACCCGCTGCTCCATCGGGCACCGACACCGTCGTGTTCCACCTCGTCCACAAGCCGAGGCCGGGAACCGCGAGCACGACCTGCGCGGCCTCACCTCCACCGCGAGCGCAGATACGACGCCGACGGGAGCTGCCTCGCCGTCGAGCCGAAGCCCTGGACCGCACCTTCGTCGAACCACAGCAAGCCGACCTCGACGCCCTGAATCGCGAGCTCCATCGCCAATCCACGGCCTCACCTCACCTCTTTCCCAGCCTCCACGTTTCCCTGGTGAGCACACAAGGCCTAGCCCACCATTCTTGGTCCTTGCTTTATGTCCATGTCTGCCCGACCTTCGAGTCGCTACTCCTGTTCCTACTACACGAGCACAGCACGGACACAGCACACATACATCACGCCGTGCCCGTGCACGCGTCTATGCCCGGAGCTTCCTCGCCTGAGCACGCCGGCATGGCCGTGCTCGCCGAGAGCACCGCCGTGTCGCGGCGTTCTCCGCCGCCGCCAGCCGCCCCGCCGACAAGCTGTACCGCACCTCCAAATCCTCTGCTGCGCCGATGAGTTTCCCGAGAGCCCCTCTTCCAAACCCCGCCTTGTTGTGGCCATGGCGCTCCACTGGGAGCGTGTAGGCCAAGGCCATCACCGGCCTCTTGGACACGATCACACACACCCACACAGACAGCCAAGGCCAAATGGAACCACGGCGCCAGGAGGACGCCGGCCCGCGACTGCCATGCCTGCCGCCGCGGCGAGGTTACTTTCCGGCACCACTGTGCCCCGAACGCCATCGTGGGCCTGAGATCCGGAACAGTGACGCCCGAGTGAGCGCGATGCGCATGCTAAGCCCAACGGAGATCCACTGGTGACCCTTGGACACGGCACCATGCCGTCGCCGGCGTTCCGCGGAGCGTCGCCGTGGGGTGGACGCCCTGCTCAACTCCGGCCGCTTCGCATCGCAAGGACTGGCCATTGAGCTCCGCCTCGACCCACTGCATCTATCCCTTGAGATGATGAAACCCAAGACCTCGTCGTTTGTCCTGCTACCGTGAGCACCGTGCATGCCGAGAACGCCGTCGCGTATTATGGTCGCCGCCGGTAAGCTGAATGGTTCCCCAGTGATGCGAATCGACGGATGGAGGCCTCAATCGGATGCTGGAAGACTTGCTACCCCGATGCCGCTATGCGCCGCCGCAGCCCCACCGCCGTCCGCCGTGGCCAGCCCCATCAAGAGCCCAACTGCCGCCTTTTTCACCATGGACGAGATCGCCGTGCCGCCACGAAGCATATGTGCAAGATGATGAAGCCGATGGACCATCGTGGTGCCGGAATTGGAGGATCTTGCCGCCGCCGGCGAGCTCCATCGTCGCGGTGAAGGAAGCAGAGAAAGGGAAGAGAAGATGGAATTGCCAAGTTGGACATGGACTTGGTCCTTATGGACCATGTGACTGACAGCAGACCCCGCACCCATGTGACCACCGTGAGCCGCACCCGTGGGCTAAACTGCCCTCCTGTGTCACTCCGTGCACCTGGTCTATGTGAACCCACTGCATGACTTGCGGGCCACATAGCGAAGT
Organism: Bothriochloa decipiens; assembly: GCA_023333625.1. Taxonomy (NCBI): domain Eukaryota; kingdom Viridiplantae; phylum Streptophyta; class Magnoliopsida; order Poales; family Poaceae; genus Bothriochloa; species Bothriochloa decipiens. The sequence continues at coordinate 35,312,215 of CM041639.1, read as the reverse complement.
CCACCATGGACCAGAGAAACGAGGACAGGGCCCAATCCATATCCAAGTGATGACGTGGACGAACCACAGCTTGACACGTGGCGGGCCGAGCCCGACCCAGACATGCCCGTTGAGCCCATGTACGGCCCTTCTTGGGCCTGCTTCGGCCCATTCTCGGCCCGTTTGACCGTTGACCGAGTCGACGCTGACGTCATCGATGACGTCAGCCTGGCCCACTAGTCAGCGATGACGTCAGCAGTATCGTCATATGGACCCCGCTTATCAGTGATGACATCAGCATGACGTCACCATCTACGGCAGCCTCTGCGCAGCTGTTGTTGGACCCACCAGTGACACTTGGCCCAATCAGAGCTTGACACGTGTCTGCCTCTAGAATTTCCAGCCTTTTATCTTGTTCAGAAAATGTTTTAAACTTCAAAAATTCATAACTAATTCATACGAGCTCCGAAAATTATGATCCAAGTATCCAAATTTTTTATAAATTGAGCTCTACGTCATGAGCTTATATTTGAGTGCATTTGGATCTTTTAAGTTTCATTTGATTCTTTATGCTATTCTATAGGAGTCACTAACATGACTACTACGTCCCGATTTTAGAGTCGAACAAGGAGCGATCCGAAGGAGGAGTCTACGAACACCAAGAGAAGGATCCGCTGAACAACTACGCTGACGGATGACGACTCATACCACTACTACCTCAACAGCGCAGGTGTCATGGCAGCACCTTCTTTTAGAAATCCTAATAGACATGGCTAATATTTAGAATTGCTAGTGCTTTACTTTTATGCAATGCTTACACCTGAGATAGGTTTGCATGTTAGAATTTTACTTGATAGCCCCTACCTTGCTGTAACCTTTCACCTACTTACCCGCTGTTACGTTAGCCACATGCTTGTGCTATATTATTTATATATATATATATTTCACTCGCTTACATTTTGATGCGACGTGATGAACCCTGAGAGGGCCTGGTAGGGATGCCAGGTTTAGGGTGTGTATTGATGGGTCAGATGGGTATGTGAGCTGATGGTGTTGTATCTGGGTTTGGGGTGGAACTTACGGCATGGAGTAGGGTGAGGGTTGAGTCGATCGAGCTGGGATTTACGATGAGCTTTTGGAGCAAGTCTTGCCGGGGAATGGATCTGGACATTCCCACGAGAGGAGCCTGTGGCGGGCTAACTTGGATGTGATGGAGAATCCTGGGTGGAAGCCTCTAAGGGGTGGAAACTAGGAAGAGTGTGTCTTGGTAGCACGTTAAAGGTAAACCCTGACGGAGATATCCTGGCTTGATCACACCTATGAACTGTTGCGCTGGTAACCGGATCATAGGAATCCTTTGCTTTCCACCCGCTCTCCAATAGGGGGGAGACGGCCGAACCGCTGGATAGATCGATGCCACTACTGCTAGGCGAGTAGTGTTAGGGAGGTATATGCAGGGATGAAGCTAACACCCTCCCAAGACGATCATGGCACCCCCTTCGGGAGCGGGTACATGACATGGCGTTCTCTTCGGGAGCGGACACATGATCTCTTCACAGTTTTAGCGATTCAGAGCTGGATGGTAGAGTGGCATCGTTCTATGGCAGTAGGCACCCGAAATCTGCCTAGATGGGGTGTACCATCGATGATGGCTATCTGCTGGATTAGTGAAACCTCTGTAGAGTGTTATGGTTGATCGATCGATACATATGCCGACTTATCGGCTATGGACCTTTCCTGTGTTCTGCTTGCACCGGACTAGTGAGTGGAGTGTTCTACCTTCCCCTAAGAGTTGCTTTCGGCCGTGAGCCAGGTTGAGGGCTGCGGACCGCGGAGACCGGCCGAGCGGGAGTTGGCCTGGTCGACTAGAGAGTGAGTCTTGATGGTGATGGTAGTGGTGATGTGGTGATGAATCTGGGATGAATGAGATGGTGGATGGATGTGTGTGTGGGATAGAAATGTGTTAAAACTTGACTTATTATTGTAAACTTAATTATTATTTGCATGCATAGGAAAACCACAGCCAAACTATAGGATTGCCAGATCCCTTTGTTTTTTTCCACTAAAGCTCATCGGTGCTGACCATGGCCTGCACACATCTGGCGATGTGCAGATTTACCTGCTTCACAATGATGTTGGAAATAGAAGGTTTAGAAGGTCTCGTGCCTACGCTCAAGATGGTTGATGAAGATCCTTTCGCGAATGTTTTCTTCTTTCGCAGCTGTTCTGGATGCTGGTACTCTGATGATATGCCATGAGGCGATGTAATAAATAATATAAGCCCTATTATGGAACCCTTTATCTAGTTTCAAAGTATAGATTTGATTATTAACTGTTGTATAATAATGTGATAGCTTATATTTTCACATTATTATCTGTTCTGTGAATTTTTCCTTCGTGAAAAATTTAAGGATGTTTCACATTTCATGCCAGAAGAGAGCCAGACCCCCTCCAGTACCCACACTATCCACAGTAATGCAATGTTTTAATCCTAGCCTCCACCTCAGATTTACGACTCGGTTTCCCTTCATGCGTGTCTCTGAAAGGAAAACCAAACCCGGGCTTTTAGCTCTAACCAGAGCCTCAAGCTCTTGAACTATCCAGGGGAGCCCCAACCCCCGACAGTTCCAGCTGAATATATTCATTGCACCTGACGGGTCTCTCCATGAGGACCCGTCAGGGGTTGAGAATGCTGAGACACCTCATTCCTGCTCCTCTTAGGACCACAAGAATTCACACTTTCCTCTGGCTCATTCAGTCTAATCTCCATCCAGCCCAAACTGCCAAAATTATCATGCACAATCATAGCATTGTGCTGCAGTTTCAACATGTCACCCCTGCAAACTGCAGCCAAACGTGCCGCTTGATCTGTGCCCACCATACCACCATACACGATCATACCCTTTTCTGCATTAAGGACACTCTCATCATCATCCACTTTGCCCATGCCCCCAGCGCCAACAGGAGGTGCCCCCGTCAGCGCTGGTGCGTTTGCCTTGTCGACGTCTTCGGCGGCCTCCGGGATTGCTTCCGATTGCACCAAGGACTTCGCCTTTTCCTAGATCTTCTCCTTCTGAATGAGACCCACCATGGTCTGCACTGATGTGCCCGCGATCGCCTTCTCCGCCATCGCACGCGTTCCCTGTCTCAGCAACCGTAAACCTTGGCTCGGATGGGAAACCTCCTCACCGGAGATCCCTTATCACCCCCACCTTGGTTTTCCGATTGTAGAGAGTAGGAACAAAAGTGGCGGCGGCGGAGAGAGGAGATTGCTTCCGATCTCTAAACTTGAAACCTGATATAGGACAAAACTTACGGATCACAAATCGAACCAGTCTGACGGTGTTAAAACACCTCAGATACTCCCGAGAAGCAGCACGTGGACGTAGGAGAAAACGTCGCTTCACTCCCAACCAACCGTCGCCGGAGGTTGTAGTGGTGAGTCGGACACCAACAGCGGTGAGCACCGTGATGAGGGAAGGATGAGAAACTCCCGTCAAGGCAGCAAGGCATCGGCGGCAGCCTAGACCAAGGCCATCGCTCCACGATCGCCACCAAACCGCCGGTCAGCGGGCTCCGTCATATGCGGATCGCCAACACAATGTCCAATAATCTGATGAGCGAATACCGTTGCAGATAGCAATATACTGAGTCAATGTCTTTATTTCTACGGCTAAGTTCATTGATATTTTTTTTACAATGGCTTGATAATTTCAAGCGAACAAGGCGAGTCAAAAAGTAAAACAATAGGACCCTATCATGTATTTTGTTCAGGGGCCTCCAAATTATAGGTACGGCCATGGTACCATGTATGTCAATATAGTAAAAATAAAGGCAAATAGAATCATTATAGGTGCTAGATGACAGAACAAAATTATTATCTAGCACCTATAGTGATTTCATTTGCCTTTGTTTTTACTGTATTAACATACACGGTACCAGGGTCGTACCTATGATTTAGAGGCCCCTGAACAAAATACATGATGGGGTTCTAAAACTTATGAAAATCAAAACATACTTTCACTAGTTATAAAATTTCAAAATTACATATGTTTTACATACTAAGAGCAAGCCAATTTTAATGGCAAAATAGTAAAAAGTAGTACTCAAGTAATAAACTAGCACCCTAACAGCTAGCATAGCTGCATATGTGGCACATGAAAGCAAAATGGTAAGAAGAAAAATGAATAGATCTGAGAAGCTATGTTGCCAAGTAGACAAGTGCCCACATGGCCTAACAAACTAGAAATCAGAACTTGCAAGATGTATCCGTCGCAAAAAAAAATTGCAAGATATATATATATATATATGTTATATTTTATTTTCTATTTAAAAGATTAGCTACTATTAATTAGTATTTATTGTAAAATTTGGACGCCCTAAATATGTGCCCATCTTGCACATGCTAATCGACGGCCCTAACGGTACTAGGAAGAAGATAGTATTAAAGAGGCGGCATGTACGCAAAGCACCCATATTCTGATAAAATGGAATTCAAAGTGAGTTGTAGTCAGTGGCGAAGTTAGAGCAAATTAGAGGGTGGTGCAATTAGCTCGTGGGTGCATAGACTTGTGCTACAGGTGGTGCATATATGGTGAAAATTTAGAAAAAATCCATTGTTTTCACAAATTTTGGGTGGTGCATTTGCACCCACTGGCTTCTAGCTAGCTTCGCCCCTTGTAGTTGAGCGAAAAATCCGCGGTGCAAAAACCTCGAGTCGGCAGTGGGCGCACCACTGAGCGAGCCTCCGGCCACGGGCTCGTTCATGGATATATCCAATTAGTAGTACTAGGATAGGATTGTAATAATATTGCAAAACAGCAATTAGTAAATCAATGAGTTCATAGAACACATGCAAGATACTCAAATGACATTCAAATGTTAATTTTAAGAGCAAACTTTTTATTAAAAGAACTCTCGATGATGCTCTTAGATCTTATGAACTATATCATATAAAAGATGAAGATGAAAATCGGTTCTACTCTATAAATCATTGGCATATGCTATTAGCATAGAGTAAAAGATATGTACGTTTGTATGTGAAAGCATATGTATATGTATTTTGTGTAAACACACAATGATCGATTCATTAACCAAATGTTACAACATTATATATGCCAACATCGTCCATATAATTTCAGCCAGTTTATATTGAAATAGACACCGAGATGATTAGGATGGATAGAGGAAACCATGCAAGCAAGACTTGTGGTAACCATATAAGCCTTTCTTCATGGAGGTGTTCTTGATCGTGGCATGAGATTTTTGGAAGGTCAGGAACAGGTTCATTTTCGATGATGTGCAAGCCAGCTTTGCGAGGTGGCTGAATAATTTCAAGGAGGAATCCTGTAGAATCAAGCAGATAGAACAGCTGTTTTGTCTTGTTATGATGTCTTGTAATTTTATTTCCTTTGCATGTATCTCTCGGGTGTATGTCTCTCCTACCCCCCCCCCCCTTCTCCCCCTGTACTCTTATATTCTTTTTATTCATAAAAGCTTTTTAAACCGTGGGACCTCCACCACGGTATTTCATGTCAAAAGACTTGTGGTAACCAAAACATGGCAGGAAACCATGCGTACGGGGTATATGCGTATCCCAAACATGGCAGCTAAGGCAGGCACGGAATGAGTGTCATGCACGTCTACCGGCATGATTTGTGAGTTGAGAATATTTTTTATCTATTTTCAAGGGAATTTTGTATAGCTAAATTTTTTTGAGGGGGATTTTGTATATCTAATGTTTTTTGAGAATTTTTTTTTGTATATGTCTAAAATGAACCACTAGAAAGGAGGCGGAGAAAAATTTTGGAGTTTCTCCTGGATCCAAATTGGGCTGAAGTTCCCAAAGCCCGGCGGAAAACCCTGTTCCGACCTTGGCCACCTCGTAGGCATCGCCCGCTCCGCTGCTCTGCTTCAACTTCAAAACAGCACGCGCTTCCGCCCCCCTCCCTCCTCCCTGCTCCCCTCCCCTTCCCCGGCGATGGAACCCGCGGCCATGTCGAGATCCCCGTGCTCTATCGTCTCGCCGGCCTCCCTATCGACGGCCTCGCTTCTCCCCGCACGCCTCGCCGTCCGGCCCCGCCGCCGCGCGCCTGCTTTGACCGCGACCTCCGGCAGCGGCAGGCCGCTCGTCGCGCGGCGCGCCGCCGCGGCGGGAGACAAGTCCGAGGCCGAGACGCCCATAGAGAAAAGTCGGTGACTATGCTTCCGCTTCTCCTTGCTATGCCTGTCGTTTGTGTGTTTGCTGTTGCTTTTAGGATATGTTTAATACTGATGAATTGATGATGCGTGTACTTACTCTTCAGGGTTCCCTCCCTTCCCAACTGTCATGGACATCAACCAGATCCGTGACATCCTGCCACATAGGTGAGTTAATTGTTGTGGGTGCTATTTGTTCATTGTTCTTAGATTTTAAATTTTGACTTAGCACGTGCCTAGATTTGCTTAGCAGATGTCTATAATATGTGAAATGTAGGTACGGAACTTCTTAATTAGAATTTTAGGGCTATGTCGGAAAAAATGCAACGTAGGTACGGAACTTCTTAATTAGAATTTTAGGGCTATGTCGGAAAAAATGCGTGACCTGTATGTTATAAATGGTCTGTTAGTTTTTGTAGCCTAAGAATTAAATTCTGATCATGTGATTTGCTTGTATATTGTAACAAACTTCCTACCTATGAAGCTGACTATTTGTCTGACTTCCCTCTTGGCTAACTTGTTCTGTACAGCAGTCATGTGGAATGTGAAAATGAAATAAATAAGTAACTCCGAAGCACTGTCATAAAAAAGATAATCATTAAAATTTCTTAAACAATAGTTATGTGGTTGATTGTGACCAAATGGCACCCTTTCTGGCTTCGGCTGTAGTGTGCTCTTGACCAATGCTCTAGAAAAACCATTCAGAGCTGTGTTTGTGCATATGGAAATGTTCAAGTTAGCCTAGCTACTGCACATTTCAAGCCTTCTAAGTTTTTTTTTCTGAACAGTGAATGCCATTACATTTTTAGGCTAACCATGTATATATTTAGTCATACAGAAGTGATGCAACTAGATTTTTTTTATTTCAAATTTTGTTCTTATGGTCATACAAGACAAGTTTCATTTTGGAAGACCATACCAAGCCAAGTTGTGCCATGTAAACTTGAATGTACTACGTGCTTTTTTGTGTATTTCCTAGCCTAATGATGATACTTCATAGGTGGGTGAGTAGTCAGGTGCTCATTGGTTGCCATCGTTTCCAAATAAATGGAGCCTAGTCATTATCTACTAAACTTGTTTACTGATTCCCTCTAATCTAGCCATAGAACTTAATCTTGTTACCATATCACACGAACAAAGGAAATCATGTAGGATCATTTTTGTCATATGCATGTGCATATAAAGATCAGTCAATGCCTCAATGGAAGATCCTGCTATCACCAGCCGCCACCGGCCACCACCACCACTTTTTGTTTTTGTAAGTACTGAAGAGACTCAACTTCTAGTTTTTTGTGTTTAAGTGCCTCTATTCTTTGTTGATATCCATGTAGGTTCCCATTCCTTCTGGTTGACAGAGTCATTGATTACAAACCAGGAGAATATGCTGTTGCAATCAAGAACGTAACAATAAATGATAACTTCTTCCCAGGGCATTTCCCTGAACGACCCATAATGCCTGGTGTTCTCATGGTTGAGGTATATAATATTCTCGTTATTTTTTCCCTTTTGTTTATCGAACACAATTTTTTTCCTTTTCTGATACCTATATTGCCCTACTGAGATGCAATTGCTTCATCATTATTGACATGTAGATTAAATTGATGCTGTATCACCATACAGTTTTCTAAAACTATAGTGGTTGAAATCTTAGAGTGAAACTCTTTTTTGTCTAATTTTTTTTTTTGAAGACATCACCGGAGGAGTGAGAGCCCCACCTGAATAGTTTTCCATTGATTCCGACAAGCCGTTGGATGGAGGGTGTATGACACCTACAGTTAACGGGGCAGGCCCCAGGGAAATACAATTGAGGGGGGGAAGAAGATAGATACAACAAACAACAGTGAAACAACAACAACATCAACGAAACAAACTCAAGGATAAGCCTGGACCCTTGCCGAAAGACGTCAGCCGAACGTTGATTTGCGCCTCCACCGAACAACATACTCGCCGTTTTCACCATGGGCATTGTGCCCTCCACCACTCCTCGTAGCTACGCCGATCCACTGCCGCCCTTCATCTGAGGACCACTCCATGCAGCAGGATGGGGACTAAGAGTGGCGATGAACACGCAAGCCCCGGATCATCGGACACGACGACCTCTCTTTGAACTGATGATGACATCCTCCGACACATCCGGGCCCACGTTTAGTTGAATTCACCATTCACATGTATACTATGAATTGATGAACCATTGGTGCTGGATTTTATCATTCAGTAGCTCTATTCCATCATTTTCGTACCTTTTAGAAGTGAAGCTATTGATGTCAATCAAACATATAGTTTCAGATTGTTGCATAGTGAATAAACTGACGTAAACAGTCAACTGCAAGTTATACTTGTAGGAGATCGGTATTACTCAGGTCTTTGTGTTTACATATAGCAAGGTACAAGTATGATATTCTGCTGTTTGATGCATTTTGGAATAACAATAGAATAGAAGGTCCAATCTTGATACACAAGTTTATGTATGTAGCAACTGTTCTGTTCTGTGTTTCTTCTGAAGACATTACAACTACTTATTGTCTCAAACAAACAGCTTTCTAATTAACTGGTATGAGACAATTGTTTACCATAATTTGCAGGCAATGGCCCAGGTTGGAGGGATAGTGATGTTGCAGCCTGAAGTAGGTGGATCTCGAGAGAATTTCTTTTTTGCGGGCATTGATAAAGTGAGGTTTCGGAAGCCTGTGATTGCTGGAGATACCTTGATCATGAGAATGACTCTGATCAAGCTGCAGAAGAGATTCGGAATTGCGAAGATGAAAGGGAAAGCTTATGTTGGTGCCGACCTAGTGTGTGAAGGGGAGTTCTTGATGGCTACTGGTTCAGAGTGAAGGCAGGAAACACATCGATACATAATAATATTTCAATCAAAATTTTTAATGTGGAGTCATCTTTCCAGCCTAAGTTTTGAACTGTGTCTGTAACAGCGATGTTAGATTGTTATGTCTTTGCCTTCTAGTCTTACTTTGTGTTGGTGTATACGGGTAACAGGGCTCTAAGGTTACAAGTTTACAACTAACGTCAATGGAACGCATCAAAACTCAGTTCCTTGCCGTTGCCGTTGCCGGAAAATAAATCTTTGGAAAGAAAACATTGCTGCCTTATTGGTTTCCCTTCGGTGTGACTCTGAGGTGCTGTTCTCTTCTCTTGCCCGTCAGTTTTGTGTACCAATCCCATCACACAATAAGCCTCTCTAAAATTGTTATCCATTTTTAGAGGATCAAATGGAAACTAGAGCATGTTTATAGTCACCTGTCGTCTACTTGAGCTACAACAAGGTCATGGCCATCTGAGGTGGTTCTTTTCTTTTTTTCATCAAAGCAGAACCTTTTCTTCTTTTTTTTTCATCAAAGCAGAACCATCGACACTGATGAAAGAAGCACATATAGACATTTGAGTACAGTTTTTTTTTTTTTTGATGTCAATACCGGGGGAGAATTGAGACGTCCCCACCTGAGGCCATTTTTGTCGGAAAAAAAAAGAAGAAAAGAAGAGGCTATTTGAGTACAGGTAAAAAAAAATCATCACATGACACATGGACCTATGATGGTTAAAAGGTCAATTACTGTAATCACTTGCAATGAAGCTCTTAAATGATGTATGGTTTTATCTTTTATGCAAAGCAATTTTCATACTGAACAATTCTGTATGCTCGGATGTTGTCAAGCTAGCTATACGCTTATCATCGACTTGAAGTCTTGAACAAATATAGTACTCCGTATATGCTATACGTCCGGATTCTAAAATTGATCTGTGCTCACGGTGGTTGCGACAATCGGACTTCTCACGGTGTACTTGCCCGCGTCGTCCACCCACGTCAACGCACCATGCAACACATTGCCGTTCTTGCTCGTCATCTTCCCCCGGATCACAAGCGTGTACTTCTGCTTCTCGTTCTTGCCGCTGAAGGCCAACTTGTTCGGACTCACGATCACCGTCAAGCCGCTCAAGCCCGTAACTTTGGCGCTGTAGCTCGCAGGCCCGTCGCCGACGTTGGTCACGGTCCTAGTGAACGTCCGCTCGACGACGCCGCCGTTGGGGTCGAAGAACGCTATGAACGACGGGTAGTTGAGGTCGAGAGACGCGCCGGTGCAGTCCACGGCGTACGACGGCAACTGCGCGACGGCCCTGATCTGCGCGGCCGTGAAGTTCATGGCGCACATGAGCTTGACGTAGTCCCCCGGCGCGGCGTCGTAGACCAGGCCCGGGTCCACGGCGCGGTTCGGGTCGATGTGGCCGGACCCCATCGCCAGCGGCGACGCGGGGTGGTTGCGGTTGCCCTCGTCCTTGATGGACGCGCCGGTGTTGTCCAGCGCGCTGGCCGTCGTCATCATCGCCGACCGGACCATGGCCGGGCTCCAGTCCGGGTGCACGGCCTTAAGCAGCGCGGCCACCCCGGACGCGTGTGGGCACGCCATGGACGTACCAGAGATGATGTTGAACTTGCTGTACAGCTGCGTTGACCCGACGGAGGCTACGCTGATGTTCTCCGCCCACGAGGCCAGTATCAGCGAGCCCGGCGCCATCAGGTCTGGCTTGAGGACCGTCGGGCAGCTAAACGACGGGCCGCGAGACGAGTACGCCGCCACCATCGGCGCGGGCTTCGTTCCCAGGACGGTCACCTCGAACTTTATCGCCGCCTTGGGCGCGCGGCTGCTTCGTATGTACTGGAGAAGCAGGGGCCCATTTTGCGGGCTCAGGATGACGCCCGGATACGTGAACGCCTCGTAGAGCACCCTGAACGAGTCGTTGGACAGGAACAAGCCCGCGCGCACTTGGGCCAGTTCCAATGTAGAGACGGCGTCGCCCAGGGAAGCGGTGGCGTCGCAGAGGACGACCTTGTCACGGTTCATCGAGAGCAGCGTGAAGTTGTCGCACGCGTCGAGGAAGACGAGCGTGGTGGCCGCGAGCGCGATCGGGGTGCCCGGGTACAGTGACTCGCCGATGACGGTGGTGCCGTCGCCGAGGGTCACGACGCCCGAGAACTCCCGGTCCACCGTACCCGACGCGACGGTGAGCGTCCACGGCGTGCCGTTGTGGAGGAATCCGAGGTCGGGGCCGTCGTTGCCCGCCGAGGTCGACACAAACACGCCCCGCTGCATCGCGGCGAACGCGCCGATGGCGACGGGGTCCTCGTACAGCGCTTGGCCGTTGATACCGAGAGAGAGGGAGAGGACGTCGACGCCGTCAGCGATGGCCTGGTCCATGGCGGCGAGTATGTCGGACTGGTACGCGCCCTCGTCCCAGAGGGCCTTGTACATGGCCACCCTAGCGCGCGGCGCCATGCCGCGCGCGGTGCCCGGCGCGTAGCCAAAGAAGGACGCGCCGGGCACGGGCGACCCCGCGGCCGTGGACGAGGTGTGCGTGCCGTGGCCGTCAGTGTCACGCGGGGAGTTAACAGCAATGGTCACGTTCGTGGCTGCGATGAGGCCGGCGTTGAACTTGCGCGCGCCGATGAGCTTCCGGTTGCACGCCTTGGCGCCGTCGAACGCGGTGCCGGACTCGCAGGAGCCCTTCCACCGCGCGGGCACCGGCCCGAGCCCGCCGTCGTCGCGGAAGCTGGCGCTCTCGGGCCACACACCGGTGTCCACGACGCCCACGATGACGCCGTCCCCGTACCCGGCCGTCTCCCACAGCCCGCCCGGGGCGGCGCTGACGCCGAGGAACTCGGGCGTGTGCGTCGTGTCGCGGCGCACCGCCCTGGCGTCGTCGGGGTAGCACGACACGAACCCGCGGGAGCGCCTGAGAACCTCCAGCTCCTCCGGAAGCAGCCGCGCGGCGAACCCGTGCGTCGCGTGGTCGTACACGTAGTACATGTCGGCGCCCGGCGCCGCCGCCGACAGCGTGGACTCGTACCACCGCTGGTGGCTCGCGAACGCCCTCGGCATGGCCGACTTGTCCATGTGCACAATGTACGCCGCCGCCGCAGTCTCAGCCGACGCGGCCGGCGCGCACAGCGTCGCCAAGGCAAAGGCGAAGCATGCCAACGACAGGAGCCACGGCCACGCCATTATGCAACAATGGAGCGTGACTAGGGTGGTCGCCATTCCGTCCGGCACACGTACGATTGTGGGACGCGCTGCGACGGCGTGCATCGGACCGGCGGGCTATTTAACGATGGGGACACACTGCACGCCACGTAAGACGTGGTGGGTTACATTGGTCATTGGGGCACAACGACCGATGCTCTCAATAGTTTGACGACGGCCGGACCGTACCCGATCCGGTGGTTGGCTTGTCCCTGTTGGCGAACAGACCGGCCGGCGCGGCGCGAGCTATGCTAGCGCACGGCGGGATGGGCACCGTGTCGCGCGCTTCGGCTTCGGGCGAAATCAAATTGCGGTTCGCGAGGCGAGGCACGCGGTGGAGCTGGACGATGTGTCGCGTACTGCTGTACGCCTGTAACCAGCAATTGCGTGCCGCAACTTTACATGTGCATATGGCTGCTATATGATAGCGTATGGTGCAGCTACCGTCGTGCATTGCCTTGCGATGTCTTTGGCGTGTTCCTATGATCAGAAAGCAACAAACCTTGATAATTTAGTGATGATTCTACTGGAGAGTTGCCAGTCTTGACAACACGAACGATGTTTTCATAGAGTGGTTGGCGGCGATGGAACATGAATGGAAGAAGCTCTCGTAACCGTGATCATCGAAACCGAACGTACAATGCCCGAGTGGACAACAGCTTGTACTACAGCAAGTCTGTCGCTGAGTGGACTGTGCTGTGCACTCCGATCCTCATGAACATCCTATATCCCATAAAAAGAAAGGGACACAGACTATCTAGTCCTACAGAAACTAGCTACACGAACAGTCGTCCCTCATAAGTCGCAACATCTATAAAAGACTCCGTTTTTCAGGATACGAGCACTGCATGCCTCATGGGCTGTCGGTGGTTCAGATATGTTGAGCTACATTTTATCGTAATCTCTCCTCAGAAATCAGAATCCCGACACCAGACAGCGATGGCCAACCGATGGAATTGGATGCATGGTGTTAGTCCTTGATGCTTCCACGACTGCCGATAGATCGATGATTGGCCGGCAGCCGGCACCGCCATGCCGCGCATGCGTGCCTAGCTAGTAGTTAGTCAGTAGCATTCCCTCGCCGTGGCATCACGCCATCGCCTGCATTCACTCGGTACCGCTGAAACGAAATGGACCACGAGAAGATCCAAGGGAGCAGCGCACGCAAGGCCATCGCGTCGCGTATGCGCACAAGGGTTGAATCGACGGCGGCGATGCATACTGATCGCCAAGAATTAGGCCGATCCCAACAAGCGAAAATCCGAAGGAGAGGGACGGGAGGGCAGAACAATTCAGCCCGTGCTGGCTCCGCACTGCGCTACTGGTGGCCTGAGTGCGTGGGGTGTAAATGTGTAATTTGGGGGACTGTGACGGTGTGTGGCCTGTGACGCTAACGAAACAGGGCGCCCGCAATCACCGGCCACGGCTGCGCGAGGGCGGGCGATTATTTCTTGATGGAAACCATGGGGATTTACACTTCCTTTCCCGTCGTTTGACCGGCGCTGAGACAGATCGAGGCGCTGCACAGTGGAGGCCGGGCCGGCGCTAGCTAGCGCTGTGCGATGGTGGCGTCGATCGGTGGTGGGTGGTGGGCGCGGGCGGTGGGCATCATCGCGGCGGCGCAACCACGATTGCTGGTGCGCCCCGGCGTCCCGTCACGGTACCGGTGCGGCCACTGCGCGACGTTGCTGCAGCACTGCACAGTTGCCGCGCCCGCACGGGCACGGCATATGTCGTCCGTCGTGCGGCCGAGACATCTTTGGCTGCAGTGCCATGGGTGTGGGTCCGAGTTTGGCCACGGGAGGCCATAAGCCGGCCGTACGTGCTTGGTCGTGAAATTCTACCTGAATTGGCAGCGGACCGGCGGGGGACGCAGGAGATTTTTGCACAAGCCACCGACAAGTTGTTTTATAAAGGACACTGAACCATAAAGTGATAAAGCCAAAGATAGACAAAATACGACTATTTCCACAAACGATCTAACATCACACAAGATGAAGTAAAAAAAATCAAATTTAACACGTCATGGATGGATCCTTTAGGAGATGAGAAAAGTAGAACTAGCGAGCAAATTGCACAACTATCAAATGTTGTTTTAAACTTGGTACATAACTTAAACGTACACTCCATTCATCCCATTTTAACGGTTGTTCTCACCTGCTATACTAAACTTTAGGATCAAATAAATAGAAGAAAATGTTAATATTTTCGCACATAATTAGTACTTTAGATAGACTGTTGAATCTGTTTTAAAAAATAACATTATTTGAAGATACAGATATTACTAGTATTTCCTACGAGGGGATACTCTTCACACATGTTTCACTTCAACGTAATATTGTTCAATTTATGAATTCATCAATAATGTTTTTATCAAAGCAGGTGTTTCTCCTTGAGTGGTTTGCGAGCTGTGCCTCCTCCATTCTGTAGACGTCACAAACCTGATATTTGTCGCAGCGGTATCGTTTTGCTGTACCATTGAATTTCATTTGTCATGTTACTGATTAATGGCTTATTGGCATTTCTATCATTTCTAAATGTTATTATTAAATATTTGAATTACTTTTTTTCCCAACTAATTATATGGCCTCCAGCTATAGCTCAAGCCTAATATGATAATGAAAGACTTGTTTCCTTCCGTTTGATTGTGGTTTCATTATTGATGTCGACATTAATACATTAAGATTATGCTTGGTTGTTATTGTATTCATCTTAATCCACATATGTTGGGACGGTTTGAGTTTGAATTTAGTTTAAGTCCACTCCAGCAGATGTGAAATGAAGGGAATCTGACTACGTCTATAGTTTTTTGTTTCGTTGCTTCGGTGTTGGTATAACCTAATGTCAGTACCACTTGACACCACCATGTTACTTAGCATCTACTCCCTCCCTCCATCTAATAATAAATTAAGTCTCTAAGGTTTAAATTTTTTCCAAAAAATCAAGCATTATATAAGAATAATATGGGACATGTCTCCTAATGCGGAAACTAATCAGGGTGCATGCAAATGATAGTTGCCAAATCAAAGAATATCCTCTGGGAAGGGAAAGGAGATATCGTTGGGCCAATTGCCAACAAGAGGGAGCACCTGTGCAGTGCAGCCCATCACAAACTTGGACTGGGCAGCTACAAGCATTTGGGCCCAAGTTTGTATAGTCTGGCCCAGTAACGAGTATGTACACATATCTTCCTTGGAAAAAAAATGTAATTATCTCTCAAAAAAGGAAAAATGGCAATTCTTGCCCTTACGGTTAAAAAAATGTAATTCTAGTTTTGAGGAATAAAATATAATTAAATTCAATGCAATCAATAAAAAATACTAAAATTTATGGTACAAAATAAGTATTACTAGATTAATTATAGATCAATTTTTTAGATAAATCATTTTAATGCATAAATGTTATACCGTTTTCTATAAACCTGAATAACTTAAACCTAGGTTTAAATAATGTTAGTATTTTTTATTGACTTGATTGCACTTGCACTAAAACATAATATGTTTACGATGGAGGCGGTATGTATATGCACCTTAACTACCAAACGACAAACGTGTACTAACTAGATCCCAATTAGATGTAGGAAGTAAATCTAGATAATCTAAAATTTTGTATCCATCCTCGTGTCATCTAATAAAGTTCTAAATCTAGATCGATAATCTCATGCAAAGTTTTCCGGGAGACAAAGAGATGAAAGACGGTTTCCAAAGTTTGAGAAGTACCTACAGGATACAAATGTTGTATATACTACCTCCGTCCTAAAAAGAATGCAATTCTAGCATAATATTATGTTTTTCTGTTTTAAGTTTGATCAATTATAGATTTAAAAGTATAAATGTTTATGATATCAAATTAGTATCATAAGATTATTTACAAAATATATTTTCATAATAAATTAATTTGGAGTCATAAATGTGATAATCATTTAGTAAAAATTTAGTCAAATTTAAACTATTTTAACTGGCACGCAACACGTAGTTGCATTCTTTTTACGACGCAGGGAGTAACTACAAATGCTCAATTTTTCTCCCTAGAAACCAAGGAGTATTGGAACTACATACTCCTATGAACCATTTACTCCATGAACATGTAACATGGGGTGGGTTCAGGCATGCTCTGTTTGGATTTTTATGTTTAAACTTTTAGTTGACTAAAGTTGATTTAGACTACTTTAGCTCACGTGTGTGAGAAGTTTTGTGACATAGTCTAGACTTTAAACAACATTTTTGATGTTTGGGGTCTAGAGCCGGTAAACAGCAGGTAGAAGATTTGCCTTATAAAGACATCAACGGATTTGATTTTAACCGTCTGCAGCTTGTCCTGCAAAATCCGTTCGTGCGTTCTTGCAAAACATGACCCGAAAAGTACCGGGGCCGGCATCTTTTCCAAGCACTGCTAGCAGTTACCGCCGCGCCAGCACACAACCTACTTAGGCCCTGTTTGTTTGAGCCAGAAGCTTCTAGTTCTAATCTATTTTAGGAGTTTTGTAACCAAACATTTTTATTGGGACTAAAAGCCCATCTGCACACTAGAAGCCCAAATCCTCCTAAAAGCGACTAAAAGCCTACCTAGACGCGCATGCCCCCAACAACGGTCGCCCAGTCTTTCCCCACGCCACCGCTACTTCCACTCGCGTGGAGTCTGAGCCCGTCGCCATCGCCACCTCCACCCGCGCTCCCTCTCCGACGACGCCGCCACCTCCACTGCTCTCGACCCGCCTCCCTTCCTTCCCCACTCCTCTGTTGTCCGGATCCACCATGGACGACCACGGTTCCGCTCTCCACTTTGATCCGGCCCCATTCACCGTCTCTCGGCACTCGCCTCCGCCAACCATCGCCACCGGGCACCGCTTCCATAGCCGTCGTCGAGTAGAGTAACGCGGCCTCCCGGCCGGGCTCTAGTGCGGCCTCCGCCGCTACCACGGGCGGTGGCAGCGGATCTCGCGCTGCTCGAGCGGGGGCTGATCAAGGTCACTGGAGAGCCTGCGCGGCGCAAGCTCACGGTGCTCGGCGAAGCAGCCGTTTGGTTAGGTCCTAGGTGGAGGTCCACCGTACCCGTCATGGTCGGCCCCATTCTTCTTTCACTTCATGTTCTTTCTTTTTTTTCGCTGGGGAAGTTCATCTGTGGTTGAGGATAAAGGCGTTTTGGTCATCTTAAATCTGATGGTGTAAGATTTAGTCCCATTTAGCCTACCTAATCAAACGGTGTGAACTAAATTTTAGGAGGTGCTTTTAGCTAACTAGTTTTTAGGAGCTGAGAACCAAACAGGGCCTTAGCAAACGCAATGCAACTGAGTAAACGGCAGGATTAGGAAACGCACGCAGCAAATGGCCGGCAAACGGTCCAGGTGACCACAAAACCGCTGCCCTACTATACTCATTATGATGTGGGGCGTGTGGGGGCTTGAGACTCGAGAGCCTGGGCTCGCTCCAAACCTCCAATGGCTCTGATTGCCAATCTCTCAAGCGCACCAGCTAGGTTACCTCTTTTGGAGGTCAGAGCTCATAGCAGGGGCTGCCGCTGCTGCGTACAGACTGGATCACAGGTGCGGGGCTGGACCTTGCCGGCCGAGTGCGACGAAAGGTAGAAATGTGCTTCTTGTCCCCCTCGATCCGTCCGCCGCCAAGACCCGTCAGAAAGGCTGGAGAAACTTTACGGCTCAGAACGGATGCCCGGCTGATCAATGCGATGGCGTTCGCCGTCGCCGG
Organism: Bothriochloa decipiens; assembly: GCA_023333625.1. Taxonomy (NCBI): domain Eukaryota; kingdom Viridiplantae; phylum Streptophyta; class Magnoliopsida; order Poales; family Poaceae; genus Bothriochloa; species Bothriochloa decipiens. The sequence continues at coordinate 35,294,301 of CM041639.1, read as the reverse complement.
GGAACCGCGCGCCCGGATTGTTATGGCTCGGGATCAACATCGGCTTCCCTGCGACGAGTAGAGGGCAGCGCCAGCGCGATTTTGGTCCAATCTCGAACTCATGGGCTTTGGGCTGGACGAGCAACTGGGTTGCCTGCGTCGAAGGCTACAAAGCCCAGCATGGCATTTTGCTCGTGGCTAAATTCAATTCAAAATCCCAAGCCAAAATCCGACCCGACCGGCACGATAATGAGTCTCTTGCGAAATGCAGCGTCTTTCAAGCAAACATCATGCACCATTGAAACTTCTGCCAAATAAAAAAAGAATTATTGCTTAAAATTTCTTGGCAAACGGCTGGGGCCTTGTTTAAATGTCTCAGAAAGGTTAAAAATTTCACTCTCTCCATCACATTAAATATTATGTCATATACATGAAACATTAAATATTATTAAAATAAATAATTAATTACATAGATTAGTTGTAAATTATGAAATGAATCTTTTGATCTTAATTAGATCATAATTAAATAATATTTATCAAATACAAACAAAATGCTATATTATATTTCAGCTAAAAATTTCGCGATCTGAAGAAGGCCTAGGGCCTTGTTTAGATCGTGAAAAAAAATAAACCCGATGAATAGTATCATTTTTGTCTTATTTAATAAATATTGTCCGATCGTGGACCAACTAGGCTCAAAAGATTCATCTCGTGATTTTCAACTAAACTGTATAATTAATTATTTTTTTACCTATATTTAATGCTCCATGTAAACAACTAAATATTAATATGATGGAGAAAGAGCGAAAAAATTATAAGTTTTAGAGGGATCTAAACATGGCCTACCTATACTGAAGTTGTTACCGGAGACATGATTTGACCCGTGAAGGTGAAGCTGCGAGGACAGACAAGATGCACCGAGTTGGGCACACTTTTTTTTACAAAAAGGACACAACGAATCAACGAACAGTCAAACTTACGGCCTGACATAAAGAGCAGTTCGCTATACAAACAGTTCAGCATCCGGCAAAATCTACGTCAAATCAGATCACGGGCTCACGGCACGGTAGCGTTCAAAACCTAGGAAGCCAAACCACTCCTTCACGAGAGGTTATGCGTCGACAAGGCAGAGGGAGAAGCAGATCAAAACGACACCGAGTCACCGACGACGAAGCAGAGTTGCAGCACCCCCGCGTTGCTCGCAGGGGCAGAGCTCAGAAAGCCCCGCAGATGCGCGTGTGGTGGCGCTGGCTACATTACATGTCCTGCACTAATCTGGACGGCGTGCTGGCGGTGGTCGTGTTGCCCCCGTAGCAGCTGCTGTCGCAAGACGGATTCCCCGGTGTCCTCGCCTTCTCCAGGGGGCTGCCGTTGCCTGGCCGAAGAGATCGACGATCCTGCAGGAAGATACAAACAGTAAGTAAAGAATCTCTAGTGGAGGCAGAGCTATGAACACTAGAGAGGACATGGCAGTAGTAGATAGAGTATACAAACAGTAAGTAAAGAATCTCTGAATCTGACCAACAATAGTTTAGGGGCCTATGGGTGGCAGTAAAACATGGCCCGATGGTGATATTGTTTTCTTTGGGATAGTTATTCTCGATGACAGATTAGTTAACATCCCAACGGGCAGTTCAGGCACTGTCCAGACAAGTATTTTACACCTGGTCAGTGGTCAGAGACAGAGAGCTAAGTAATCAGAGCAACATTGTGCTATTTTAATCCTGATGATGCGCCTGCTGTCCATGTTTCTTAAAACCCGGATGCAGAAGGTATCATCACCATTTTAATATTGACAGGCATGAATGAGGCATTCATGTAGGACAGGGTAAATGGGTGATCGGCACATTCTTTTGACCGGCAATTGCGCGGGTTTCACCATACGTAACTCGGGATCGAGTTCAGCATGCATAGAGTATGTTCTTGAGAGCCAATGAGTAGCATGATTGACTAAACTTCATATACATAGAAAACAGAATTACAGATAGAGATGTAATTAAGAAGCAACGAGGAACAGGGGCTCACCTCTCGACACGGGAAGTCGTCGACTTCAAGCATATGGATGACATGCCCCATCTTGGGCCGTTTCTGCGAATCAGGATCCACGCACCTCAGTGCGACCAAGAGAGCCTTCTTCAGCGCTTTGGAGGAAGGCTTCTCCGGCAGCTTTGGGTCAAGGATCGCCTCGTAGTCCCTGTTGGTCACCTTGTTCTTGAGCCATTCTACAAGGTTTACCTGTCACAGTACAGAAAAATGAGGAATTCAGGCAAAATTCAGAAGCACATTTCACTTTGCAGACTTGCAGAGCATAGCATGATCTCGTTGCTTCATTGAATCATAAACGCCACACTGACCTCTCCGGCAGGCCTGGCATAGTCGACGGGGCTTCGACCGGAGATTATCTCCATTATCAGAATCCCGAAGCTGTACACGTCGCTCCTCTCGTTCAGCATGCCGGTGCTAGCATACTCTGGCGCCACATAACTTCCAAAACAACAGAAGCATTTTGAGAATTAACATCACACATTTCACCGGAAAAAAGAAGATCAAACATGATTGATCATCAGGGAACTAAAACTGCGCCGGCTCACCCAAATGTTCCCATCACTCTGGTGGTGACATAGTTGCTATCTGAGCCCAGGAGCTTGGCGAGGCCGAAATCCGAGACCTTCGGGTTCCACCTCCTGTCCAGAAGGATGTTGCTCGACTTGATGTCCCTGTGCACCACCTTCGGCTCCAGCCCCTCGTGCAGGTACGTGATCCTGATGAAACATCCCAATGCAAATTAATCTCTCATCAGAGACCCATTACATACACCACCGGTTAAATTCAGCGGTAGTACATGAGGGAGCCCAACGAAAAGCAGTGGAAGAAAGTTCAGGCACCCTTTGGCCATGCCGAGCACGATGTTCATCCGGATGTCCCAGGTGAGTGGGCTCACGGCCCCGACGTCGCCGTGCAGCCACTGCTCGAGGTTGCCATTGTCGACGTACTCGTACACCAGGATCCTGAGATCACAAGCAATGCAACCGCCGTAGGTGCGACGTGCAGCACGAACAGATTACCACAAGAAGCAATGCAGTTATGATGCAGCCGTCATCAATGCAATGCGCAGCGCAGTCAGAGAGAGGGTTCTGTTTTGATCTGTACCGCTGGGCGCCCTCGGCGCAGTAGCCCAGTAGCCGGACCAGATTCTTGTGGCGGACGCGGCCGATGGCCTCCACCTCCACCTTGAACTCCCGCTCGGCTTGTCCCCTGTTGTTGAGGAGGTTCTTGACGGCGACTTGGTAGCCGTCGGCGAGGACGCCGCGGTAGACGATGCCGTACCCGCCTTCCCCGACGACGTGCTCGGGGGCGAACGCGGCGGTAGCCTCCTCCAGCTCCCGCAGCGTGTACCAGTGGCCCCAGCCGAGGTGCGACACCTCGGGGCCCACGCCGACGGCCGCCGCCGCCACCGACACGTCGGATGCCACGGAGCCGACCTCCCCGCCGTCGGCGGCGTACGCGACCATGCGGTGGCCCTTGCCGGCCTCGATGTGCACGCGCTGCGACCCGTGCGCCACGGACTCGCCGTCGCCGTCGTGGTGCTGCGCCTGCGCGCCGCCGACGCCGACGCCGACGCCGACGCCGTCCTTGAGGAACGCGTGGCCCATCTCGAGGTAGTGGCGGAGCGAGCCGACGTGGACGGCCACCTCCTGGATCTCCTTGGACACGGGCGGGATGGTGGATGGCGACAGCGGCGCCGCTTGCACCCCCGCCGGCACCCCCGCCGGCGCGTGCGCGACGCCCTTCCTGGGCCGCCTCCGGCGCGCCGCGGCGAGGTGGAGGGAGATGAGTACGAGCAGCAGCACGAAGGCGGCCCCGACGGCGATGCCCACGAGCACCCACAGGCGCAGGCCCAGCACCGCCGTCTTGCGCGACAGCTCGTTCCGCAGCAGCGGCGGCGGCGGAGGCGACATTGCCGGAGGAGGCCGGCGGTGCCGATGCTCCCTCCTGCTCGCCGCAGTCGCAGCCTGCTCGGATGCACACTTGGCTTGGCGCGCTACTCCCAGTACCACCAGGCTCGGAGGCTCCTCGCTTGCTACAGCCTACAGCTGCATGGTACAGTCACTAGCTAGCTCACTGGTGCGGCCACTAGTGAGTCACTCGATGCCGCCTATGGCTAGGGAGGAGTGACGAGCGACTGCGAGATGGATGATACAGGAGGACAGGAAGTTTAGCCGAGGACCGAGGGGCTGGTTACTGGTTTGCTGTGGGCCCGGGAGAGTTGAGCTGGGCAGCGGAAGGTTGTCCTTTTCTGTGCGTGTGGGCCCGTCTGACAGGCGGATCTTGGGTTAAACTAGCCTGGAGTAATTAAGCCATGCTCAGAAGTCAGAACCGAGGATCTGAGATGATTAAAGCTCGGATTAACTGGCTGCAACTGTAGTAGGGACGTGCAGGTACAGTAGACGAAGGTTGGTGGTATTGTCCGTATCGGTTTCTCCAACTTGATATGCACCGTCCATTATCAGATCGGACGAGTGTAAGGCCTCTGCAGCTCCGGGCATCGACGACCAGGGAATCGCTGGATGCTCTGCACTGCCTACTGTTCTGACTTTTGGCTTCAGCTGGGCAAATGCATGGTGGATTTGCCAAAAAGTTTCACTGCGCGACGCCGACGGCTCGGCACGAGTACACTTCTGACACTTTGCATGGAGTATACATGGTAGAATGCGATTACTTGCAGCTTTGCATATAAGCGGGTGTAGAATGTGATTACTGCAAGGGGACCGATGACACCGAGCGTATGGCGTTATGTTGGATGGCATATTTATACGCGTCCCGGTACGGCCCATGGACAAGATAGATAACTAATCAACGAGACAACGAGTGGCCAATTCATCAGAAGCATTTGGTTTGGTCTTATACCTTTTGTGCGTTGCTAATAATAATAATAATGCACAAGCCTGCGATGCGGGCAATTTACATGCATATGCATGCGGTGCCGACGAACACGATGTACTGTACTGTACTACTATGGCCAGTACTGCCACTGCCACAACGCAAATGGAGAACAGGCTGTTTATTGTCGATGATTTATGCTTTTTGTGGTAAATAAATAAACAGAAAAAAAAGACCATTTGCACAACTGCCTCAATTGACTCCGACACTGGTCCTAGGGTTCCAGGCGGCGCGTCGGGGGCGTCGGCGGCCGGGCGCGGACGCGGCGCGGTGGTCGGGCGCCGACGCGGCGGTCGGGAGGGCGCGGCCAAGCAGGCAGGAGGGCCACGCGCGGCCGGTGGGGCTCGCGGCCGGATGGGCGAGCGCGGCCTCCGGTAGGTACGCGGCCGGGCGGGCGAGGACGGGAGCGCGCGACTAGTTGGGCTCGCGACAGGCATGACGCGCGCGGCCTCGGGAAGGGTCCGTGGCACCGGGAGCAACAGCCGCAGTGCTGCTGCTGCTGGCCAGTGCGGAGAGAGTGGTGGACGGAATGGCGGGTTTGAGGAACACGAACATCCTTGCTGATGCTCCTGTTCTTGCAGGTGTCATCAAGGAGGAAGCTTTTGCACGGAGCATCGTCTACCTCCACCTACGCTAGTTTGCTGGCACCTGGCGCCGCCGCGGTCGTTCGGCCACCGTGACCGGCCAGCCAGCCCATGATGACTGCCGATATATACTACGGATCGAGTACTATGTATTTGAGAAACTTGATGCTCTGGCAAATTAAAATTGAGACTAAAATCATTTCAACTGCAACATGGAAAACTCTGAATCCTCAAAACACACACGCACAATAATCACAGGACTCAACCACGGTCAGATCGATTCTTGGTATTTTGGTCTTTTTAGTTTAAACTTAATACCGTTAACTTTACTTTACGGGACAGGAGCAACTAAAGGCTTTGGTTTAAAAAAAAACATAGACAAACGAGCAAAGGCCTTGTTTAGATTGCAAAAAAAATTTAACCTGATGAATAGTAACTTTTTTGTCATATTTGACAAATATGGTCCAATCATGGACGAACTAGGCTTAAAAGATTCATCTCGTGATTTCAAACTAAACTGTGTAATTAGTTATTTTTTTATCTACATTTAATGCTCCATGCATGAGTCCAAAAATTGATGTGACGGAGAGAGAGTGAAAAAACTTAGAATTTGAAGGCAATCTAAACAAGGCCAAAGTTTAATAAATAAGGACAAAAAAGCAATTGGATCTTAGAATAGGGACAACTGTACAGTTGGCTTAAAAAATAAGACCAAAGGAACGCGAGGAGTCGGCTCCCCCCAGTTTGCCGACAATTTTGGTGCAGGGCAGTGATGCGAAATGACGCCGAATGAGTAGCGATGTTCCAGCACGCAGTACCCTGATCTCTAGCGTGCATCATGCATGCCTAAGTGTACTACCACACAGGCTCAGCGAGGCGACAGGAGAAAATGTAGGAGCGAGGCGACAGGAGAAAATGTAGGTCGCGTCGGTGCCAAGATTCCCACGATTCAGCAGTACTACTTAGTGTTAGCAATGAGTGTGGGAGCACAAGTGGGTAATTACTGATTAGTTTTCCCCCACTACAGCCTACTTAGCTCTCTACTGCGATCATAGGAAATTAATTAACTAATTAATTAATTCGTTGAAGGAGCAAATTAACCATGCATGCATTTCTGCCCACTGGAAAACACCTGCTTGGCTTCTCTATCGCCAATTCGGAAGGGAATGTGTGGCGTGCTCGGTGGTAGTACTCCGTATATATCTACAGCTGGTACGTACTGGTAGCTCGTACCAGCCTTGTAGCGAAAGCCGAAAGGTAGCCCGGCATCGCCATTATCAGCCGGCAAAGACGTACCTACCGTCCTTTCGACCGCGAGAGATATGGCCCCCGGCCGTTTACGATCTGTTGTCCTATACGTAACCGGATACGGTGTCTCTCGGAGGGGGCTCCATCTCAATCAAAAGAATATCAGAATCACGGATAGATCCCCACGGTATACTAGATCTAAGCAGACAGTGCACTAAAGATAAACAGTAACTGTGATGGATGCATGGATCAGAGGACTAATCTCATCCGCCATCGTTGTCAACCTCCGCTTTAGCTTCAGACGCCCGGCCTTCAGCGCGAGGGATGGGGCTCAGTTGGACGGAGGAGCCACGCCAAGGACCGGCGAGCTGGCGTGATAGGATGCCTAGCTAGGAGGAAGTGTACGTCTCGCTCTCGGAGCTACTGCTAAGCGATGAGGCTATGAACATGCACGCTCGTCTTCGTCTGCCGTGGTATCAATCGAGGACAGCCACGCCGGAACCGGAATTGGGCGTTACTGTACGTCGCGAGGTCTCAGTCTCTTTCTCACTCCATCTGCTGCGTGCAGACTGCAGACCGGTGAACGGCAGCGGCACCTGCTCTGCTCTGGCTTTGCTCCCTACTGTAGCTTGTACTGTAGTAGTAAATCCACGGCAGAGGGGAGCAAGTACCAGCACGACAGGGATTGCTTTGTAGCAACGGCTATTCAATCCTGCCAGCAGCCAAGTGCACTCTGATCGGGCTGGGCTTTTACTACTTGCGCGTGCAGTTGTGCTGATGGATTGCCTCGCTGAGATGTTCAAATTTTTTCAACTCTGATATCGGAGTATTTTTGTTTGTATTTGATAATTATTATCTAATTATAGACTAACTAGGTTTAAAAGATTTATCTCACGATTTCAACCAATCTGTATAATTAGTTAAATTTTTTACCTATATTCAACGTTTCATGCAAAAGCTAAAGATTTATGTGACGAAGAGAGAGCGAAAAACTTAGCCTAAACAATCTCATGTAAGTACCGTAACTAATTCCTGCAGCCATTGCTGGTGCATCTTAACGGCGGGAAGAGCGGCGGAGCCCCCACGGCCCCACCACAAGAGAAGCTTCTTCGCTGCTTGTCGACTTGCGCCGGCTCGTCGTGGCCGGTAGCCCCCCGTGGGCCGTGGGCCTCCCCCGCCTCCCGGGTAGGTATAGCTGTGCTATGCTGCTGCCCCTGCTGGTCAGCTGATGCGCGAGCGCGACGCCGTGGAGGTGTGCCGCGCCTCATGCTTCGCCGCGCGCCCGACGCCCCGACGGACACCAGTTTGGTCTCTTGCGAGCGAATAGAGTGCAGACGACGCGCGCTCCGCGGAAGAGCCGGCGGTTCAGTTACGGGTCGCTGTCGCGCCGGGCTGGTGTTCTGTTCTTTCCTTTCCTGCCCTGCTGCTTCGGTGTACAGTTCAGCGAGCACACGCGGTGCTCTTGGGTGCACGTCCTGGTACTCGACACAAACACACCATTTCTACACAGCTGGATAACGCCGGCCAGTTCAATTGCGACTTGGGACATCAGCGCATGGACTACAGCCTAAAATCCCGGGCGGAGGAGAGGACCGGACCCGCGCCGGAGTTAACCCGCCGGCGAAATATAGGCGGCCGGCGGTCACGGTCAGGGTGCGACCACCAACACCGATGACGATGGGGCAGGCCGGCAGGCAGTAGCAGTATTGACCACGGACGTCGTACGCGGCCGTGTTCCGCGGCCTGGCCAGTGGCCACCATCACCCATGCATCGCCAGTCCGTCGTCGCCATAATTTCGATCCATCACCACCGTCGTCCCCGTGATTTGAGCCATCATCATAGCCAGACCATAGGCGGGGGCAGGGCCGGGGTCGCCGCGGTGCGAGATCGCGGAAGGGAAGGGAACAGGCAGCCGCACGAGGCTGGTCTAGTGGTCTCTGTTGTACCGTGCTGGTGCTACAGCTGAGCGCTGCACTTTCTCGCCACTGGCCAGAGGCCCAGAGCGCCACCGGGGTCAAACAGGAACGATGTGGACTGTGTAGAGCGCTGTGCTGACGGGACCAGGCTGCCGGGTGTGTTTGGTTTAAGCCTTATTTCGCAGGGTTTTAACCATTTCGGTCTCTACTTATTTACACGGTGCAAAGATGAGGTGAAGCCGGTAAAGATGCACCAGGCCCACAAGATCGAGAGGGAGCCAGACAAAGCATTTTTTTTTCAGCCCCTCCTCTCTTTCCTCGCTCCTCTCAGCCTGAATTGTGGAGCTTCTTCAGTGAAGCGGAGCGGAGTGGACTGAAGCATTTGGCCAGCATTCACACAGAGCTGATTTGTGGAGCGCTATAGAGCGCCCCTATAGGGATGGAGGAAGACAATTTGTTACAGTTGCTCTAAGGTAGCCAAAATACATTTTTGTCTTTTGATGAATTTTGGCCTATCATTTGGTTGATGCCAAAATTTGGCTTTAGCATACTCCTTGTTTGTCAATTTTAGAGTATCTCTAAATTTTATTTCTCTTTCTCTAATAGTTTTCAATAATTAGTTTCTTCAAACTTCAAAACGAAGTGGGTAGAGCAAAAAACCAGGCGACAACCTTTTTTTTTAAAACTTATTCAAAATTATCATTTGGACACAATTTAAATAATTCTTTCTATGTATCTTTTTATTCTTCAACAATTTTTTAATATCTTATGCACATTTTAAAGAGATATTTTCTTCTCTTTATTTTAGTTAGCAAGAAATTCAAAAGAAGATAATAACACGTAGAGATCTAATTATAGAAGAAGTTGGAGAATATTTTTATTTTACCAAAAGTTCTACTTCTAGAGTAAAAAGAGACTTTCTTAGTATGCAATTGAGCTCTTAGAGCATATCCCAGAAATTTTCCAAAACTTACTCGCTAAATTGTCATTTAGAGAGTTGTTTGCATTAAAATAGGCATCTATATCTTTTCGTTATCTAACTATTTTTCTATATCTTGTGTACAACTATCTTTGCGTAGCAAGAAATTTGAAATAGAAGATCCTAGTCTGCTTTAAATTATAGTTCATTTTACTTTTTTATCCTAAGTTTGATCACTCGTCTTATTCAAAAATTTATTTAAAATATTATTTATTTTGTTGTGACTTGCTTTATTAACAAACGATCTTCAAGAATAACTTAAATTTAACTACGTTTGTTCAAATTTTTTAATAAAAAGAGTGATCAAATTTAGGGTAAAAAAGTTTATTAAACCAACTATAATTTGAAAAAGTGAGTAGTAAATTTGGATATAATTAAAATGAAGAGGTTGTTGGAGAGTTTTTTTTTTCAACAAAGTCTCTATGGACTATGGAAATTAGAAACAGACTTAATCCTACATTCCTACAAACACCGCTGACAGTAACAACGTTTAGATTTTTCATAATTTGAATTGTTATCCTTCGGTAGCCGTTCATCTTCATCACTTCTTGACCCTAGGGCAGTGTTCAGGCGGGGCAGGAGCAGCGGTGCGGCAGGCTACCGGCAGATCTGGCAATCGCCGGGGCGCGACGCTACCCGCGGGTTCCGCAGAGTGCTAATCCGGCGGGCGGCTCTTGGTCGCCGCGCCGCCGCATCGTGCTGCGCGGGTCGCCAGCCGTCGATTGACCGGCGGAGGACGGAGCCCGGGGCGGGGGTGCAGCATCATGAGGGCGGGGCGGTCCGCCGCTGCGGTAAGCCGAGCGATTCCCCCTGTTTTTCCCCTCTCAATCTCGTCCTGCTCTCCGTATCTATTTACATGTTTTCATATCAGATTCCCCTCACCTTTTGGAATGCTTCAAATTTTTGGGGCGTAGTACATTTTGGCATCGTCGTGTTATTTTAGCTTCTATAGTATAGTTGTGATGTCCAGTTTCTCACTAGGATTTCGAAACTACAGTGCTCAGAAAAATCAGTGGATCATAAGGATAACGAGTGATTTTAACCGTCTGATTTACTACTACTCATCAATTTTTCGATGGCGTTGTTTTTCTATGTTAACATTGTTATTGCTATTGCCTATTGCCCCTCATTCCTAAGTTATTTCTGGATCCACTACTATCAACCAGGAAGTCTCCACCCTGGCTGCTGGCGGGACACCATGGAAGGGACGGCTGCGCTCTCACCTCACGGCCCCTCAAAGTTTTCCCGTTCAGAGGCTCCCTTCGCAGAGCAATAACCTAGGGGAGGAAGAGGATCTCCAAACATTGAAGAAACAGGCTGCCTCCAAGGAGACAGTGAGAGGTTGTGATGCTAGAGCTGTACGGCAATCGCTGCGGCTTGATGGAAAAAATTCTGAGCATCCAATCGTGGTACACAATGAAGTAAACAAGGTAGGAGCTGCTCTTGCTTGACTTCTTCCTATCAATTCCATGTGTTTCATTCCTGAATGTTATCATGTTTGTTACTTAGAAAGCTTGATTCAGTTCACACTTGATTTATAGCTTATGAGAAATAGCGTTATAATTTGCACTCCCTTGTAGGAATATAAGGTCAGCACTGATCAATCAGCAATTATGGTTCTCTGTAGATCGCCACGGTTTCATGTGGAAGATAAGAGTTTGGGCAAGCCACTGTTAACACCAAATCGCCTGAAGACCCCTTCTACCAGAAAGAGTAAAAGTGCTCATCTGAAAGACAAAAATCAAGAGAGTCTGAAAAGTGATAGGAGAGATGCTGGATTGGAGCCTTTGGCAAGGATGAAAAGGCAGAATGAGCCCCAGTTACTTTGTCAAGATCCCCGAGGCGCCACCCCCAGGAAAAATATTGCAGATGTGTCTAACAAAAAGAGTGAGAAGAAAGAGTTAATGTCCACTAATTGTAAAGTGTTGACAGGAAAGAGGAAGAGAGGCACAAAAAGGAGGTTTTCATCGAAGAAGCAAAGTTGCCAAGGGACAAAATCATTGCCTACAATTTGCCAAGAAATTGCATGTTGTGATGAACCCAGAAAATCTATCTACAGAAGGAATGAAAAGGAACCTTCTATTGTGGTGAAGCCTAAAAGTGGTGATCGGGAATTGACAAACATTGATGAAAATATCAGCAAACCAAGTGGGACTGGAAGGCAAGGAGTGGGAAAATTTTGTAGTTCTGATGATTGGACAAAGGAGCAGGACACGGCACTGCGCAGAGCTTACTTCACTGCCCGACCATCCCCACATTTCTGGAAGAGTGTTTCAAAAATGGTATTCAGTCTTTACAATTTGCTTTAGTGGTTCTTTCGTTTCTTGTAAGTTGCAAGAGTAGACCAAAGAAATATTTATTATATATTACATGAAAAAGGATGAGAATACTGAAGTATTGTGGCCAAAAATGTTTCTGCACTTTTCAGAAACGGATCCAAATGCACATGGTTGTTCACATGTTATTTGTTTGATCAATCCTTTTTTACTATCAAAGTTTTATAATTATATCTATGATATGGGTGTTATATGAAGATTCATAGCTGAAGGTAATAAATTCATTAATTATCGACTGGCCTTGTTTGTTACTGACCTTGAGGATTTGAGAAGATAATTTCCCTCAGGGAAGATTGCAATACACATGAGTCTTGGTTCCTTTCTTCTGGCATATACAAAGATTCTAATGCATTATTTTATGATGGATAAGTCTCTGTGTGTTTGGGCTGCAGTACGCAACACATGGTCCTTGCGTCCTTGTGTCCTTTGTAAAAGCATTCTTGATTCCTTTTAGGAAAGCAGTTAGCATCTTAGGACAAGCATCTTAGGAGCATCTTAGGACAGCATCTTGACTAGCATCTAGGACACCATCTTAGCATATGCTTGGCTAGTTAGCAGCCTATAAATATGTATCCCTAACCCCTCAGGTTGGCATCGCATTGTGTGAGAAATAAACCCAGAAAATTGCCCCAACTCTGAATTCTCCAAGTTTGATCCTCTTGATGAGAGTAAGGATCCTCCTCACACCTAGAGCAAGGATCCAGCGACTGACAAGTGGCATCAGAGCCGTACTATCCTGTAGCCTGAGCATCTCTTGCTCAATTCCCCAAAGTTCTCAGCCAGCAGCTCCTGTCCAACCCCTTCCCCTTGCGGAGACGAGCCGTAGCAGTTCATCGGAGGCCCTCTCCTCCCCACGCAGCAGCCCGAAGATTCCTCATGTCCGCAGGTGCGTCTCAGCACTCGCTCGGCTCGAGCGTGCGGCGCCGGCAGCATGCCGAGCTCGCTGCGGCAGAGGAGCGCGAGCGAATAGCAGCAGAGCTCGCTGCGGCAGCGGCCCGGAGGGCAAGGCTAGCGACGGCGGAGCTGGCAGCAGCAAGGGCGGAGGAGGAGGTAGCGGTAGCGGCAAACGCTGCAGCTGCGGCCGCAGCGGAGCTCAAGTCCCTGCGCGCCGATAGCTCCAGCGGCGCTGCCTCTGACGCAGGCATCGTCGACGTGGAGGCCGACGCAGCCAGGATGGCGGCGGATGAGCGGACGGCACGGTGGGCAGCCGCACAGCGCCGTGGGCGCAGCGGCAGCCCCGTCGGGAGGTGGCGCGACGGCGACGACCCGGAGGAGCACAGGTGCGGCGGCGGCAGCCCAAACGGGCTTGGCTGCGCCGGCGATGCTCCCGGTGGACGTGCGTGTGACGGCTGCGTTCCGGGCGAACGCGGCAACCGCGATCTGCGTGGCGAGGACCTCGCACTAGAGGCCCGGCGGCTGCGGGAGCGGGCTGCCCAGCTTGAGGCGGAGGTGGAGTACGAGCACCGGCGCTGCGGACTGGTCGAGGAGGAGCACGGCCGTCACAGGTAGCGTGGCTTTCTCTCCCCGGACCGGTACCGTGGTCACCACGGGTACCAAGCTGTTGCCAGGGACGTTGCCCCTGGTGGTGGGTGGCCTACCCTCACCAAGACCAACTATGTTGAGTGGGCTGCGATGATGAAGGTGAGACTTCAGGTGCTGCACATGTGGGAGGCAGCTGTGGCAGAACCTCCTAAATCATATGGCCCACACGCATGATTATTGTCTAAACAGACTCCAAATAACCATGACTGTGTTCCATACGACTTAAAAAAGTCTGTCGGGTAACTCCCGAATCATCCACGATTCTCCGAGCAGGATCAATCATTGTAGAGAGACATTGCAGTATTACAACAGTTTGATATAAATAAATTACCATGGAGTAAAACAGCGGAAGACTTACAATAACCTAAGTTTACAAACCTCTGAGTGTCAAATATTTACAACCATAGTTTTAAATTGTACAAATCATACTAGTAGTGGAGTAGCAGTAGATTACAATACTAAACAAAAGCTCTGCCCACGAGCTAAACATCTTACTCGTCGTCGCTTTCCTCGACGACTGTCATACAGCAGGATGCAAAACATTCCTGCCCATGAGGCTCACCTGCAACAAGGGTTAAACAAACCCTGAGTACAAGAGTACTCAACAAGACTGACCCGACGAAAAAGAAGGGTAGAGACTCAAGAGATGTAGGCTAGAGGGACAAGGTAAGGTCTGTAGGAGAGAAGAAATTTTATGGAAAAGCTTTACAGAGAGAGAAGTTGCTTGGGCTAACTCCCATTATCAACCAACTTTATTATTGATCCTTAATTTTTGTTCAAGTTATTACTACGATGATGAACAACGATCGAGTCTTCTTCTCCGAGAAGCAACGGCGATTCGAATCCATTTTCATACCCAGCTGGGACCTAGGTCACTGGGAATACCGGAGACTTTAACTCCGATGCACCCCAGGTAACCGATATACCGGAATAACAACCGCAGCCGTATATCACCACATGGCACCCGTGAGCTCTGAGGCCCAGCGTACCGAGATGCATGGGAACTTAAACCCCACAATAAAACACACTATGACACAGATGGGATCTCTGGCCCCACGCTAGGTCACTCCATGATATACACGGCTCCAACCATCCGTATACCACTTCATGCATGTGGGTTTCTAAATTCTTGATATCATCCAGTTCACTAGCGAACGGGACCTAGGGCATCAACAGACGAGAACACTACAGAGGGACTCCATTCCCAGTGCAAGTTCGCCGTCCGAACTCGATTTATTACTAATATCAAGATTCCAACAGGAAAACCAATCTCATCTTTTTCATTCTTTTAACTTTGAACATTTAAACAAATAAGCAGGGCTAAGCATTACTACTTATCTTCCAGAGCAGGTAACAAGGAATAAGGAAATAAGATAGGTAATGCAATTTGTGGGTTTTCACTCAACTCATGTTACTTAATGCAACATATCAAAGCTGAAGCAGTAAAACTTTTGTAAATAGAATAGGGTTTGAATGCATCCGGGGCTTGCCTTGATGTTCGGGGTAGACGGTCTCAAACTCTAGATCAACTCCCGATTCTTGAATCTGCTCGTCCTTCGGATCTAGGCGATAACGTTAACCCTCCGTTAACGGAAACTATTCGATGATTAATATGCTTTAACATGATGGAATAGTAAACATGATGCTCGATGGATGCATGATCAGATTAAGGGTTTGAGTACAACTTTTCTTTACGATAAAGTTGCAAGCTAACAAAACTTTGCTTATATAATTCATTAGGGTTAACTACGCCATTTAAAGGGTTAATTAAATACATAAAATAACATTAATTAAGCTCTAATGACATGATTAAGGTAAACGTAAACAATTAATTAAAGTGCCAAAGGTCATTAGGGTTAATGACCTAAGGTCATCAATCAATCCCAAAGTCAATCAAATCCTATAATGATTAAGCTTAACTACAGGGATTAATTAATTATTTTAGAAAGCTCTTAGCCTAATTAGATGGCAAAACAAATTTTAGAATTAAAAGCCGATTATTTTATTTATTAAAAATCATTGAAGGTCCATTTTTCAATTAAAAGGGCTAATTTTAACATATGCAAAAAGTTCTTAAATTTGGCATTTCATATTTTTCCTAGGTAGATGACATCACAAGGAACACTGACAAAAATTTTCAGAATTTTTGGAGCTATATATGAATTACTATGATTTTTCAAAGAAAATAGCATTTAAATCATTTTCTGAAAATAGAAAAAGAAAATCGGCACAGTACCCCTGCGCTGACCGACGGCGGCGCGGCAGTTGACCGTCGATTCCTCGCCGACGGCGAGGTCTCCGGCGACACGGTTTGCTCCTACTGGCTCATCTCGACACGGCGCGTCGATTGAGGTAGCTAACGGTGCTGGGGAGCGGCGGCGGCACCCACGCCGGCGGCCATGGCGGCGCGGCGGAGCTCGGGCGCGATTTCCGGCGACTGCGACCACACGGACTCACGCAGGGTACTCAAACGGACTGGTTTGACAACTAGATGATGGCACTTCATGGTCCCTGGCCAAGGCAGCAACGCGCGCGGCGGAGCGGCATGGCCGTGCCGGCGGCAAGCCACGGTGGCCGGCGGCTACGATGTGAGAGGAGTGAAATTGATGGCACAGATAGATGCAGGAGCTCACCACGGCGCTGATGTGCACGTTAATGGAGGCTCGGAGCGACTGGGCTGAGCTACGGTCGGCGGCGCTGATGGCGGCGGTGGCGCTCCGATGGCAAGACGGCGTCACGGCGGTCTCCGGCAATGCGCTGCTCAAACCAAGGTGTGCATCAGGTGCAAGATGACACGGAGAATACGGTAGCAGGGTCAAAGGTAAAATATATTCACCTCCGGCGGCAGCAAACGGCGGCGATGGCACGGCGGCGCGACTGACCGGCCGCGGAGAAGAAAGCGGTGTGCGGGTGGCTCAAGCGAGGAGAGCAAGCACCAACTGGCCCAAGATGACCGTGAGAATGTGGCGGAGCTGTTGGCAAGCGCAATCGGACAGAGATGAAGCGTCGGCGGTGAATTTCAGCGGCGGAGCGAGGTCGTCGGCGACGGCGGCGGGAGGAAGAAAGAAGAAAAACGGCGTCGGACGACTGGTATTTATAGCACGGAGTCGATACTCGAGCAAGCGACACGACGACGGTGAACCTTCGCGCGTCCGGGAGCGCGCGGGCGGCCGAGAAGGTGCGGCGGTGGACGGCGGCGCGCGATGAGAAGCCGGCCATGGCGGGCGCCGATAGGGTTAGGTACTGTTCGAGATAATTACAGAATTGCCACCCGTTTTAAAATACAAATTACTCCAGAATTTATATAAGAACTTGAAAATCTCCAAAAATATCATTTGCATAACTTTTCAAGAGCTACACTTTTTCTTTAACTGGCATCCTCAAATTCTGTCTAGATTTTGAAATTTGAATTTAGATTTGAAAAGGGGATAAAACTCTAGAAACAAATATTTGAAATTACTTTTGATTTTTCAATAAAACTTGGAAATCTTCAAAACTATGAAATGTTGAGCTTTTCAAACCAAACATTTTTCATATACAAAGTTTTCTCAGATTATGCATAAATTTTGAATTATAGTTTTAAAATCAAAAGAGGATAAATGCTAGAAACTGTATTTTCAAATTAATTTGAAATTCCTTTTGGAAATTTGAAAAACTTTATATACCAACTTTGTAGCTCTTGTCAAGATCTACAAACTGTCTTTTTAGAGTATCCCCAAATTCTTTATAGATTTTGAATTAGAGAAAAGGGGATGAAACTAGGGTTTGAAATAAAGGGTTTTTGAAATAGAATTTAAACTCAATTTGGTTTCTAACTTAATTGGTTGGTTATTAGTGATCACAAACATCATCCAAAGACATTTTTAGGTCATGGACCCAATGACACCCTTGGTTGACCAAGTTGACTTTTGAAAAACCTTCTATAGCATTTCCAATTGGAATTTAAATTTGAATTGCCAGACTCAGGAATAAGCTTTGGAATCCAAATTTAATTTCAAATATGGAAATCATTTTTAGGGTTGGACTTAGACTTATACACTATGCTTGACACTAGTGTAAACACAGTTTACACCTCAAGTACATAGAGTATAAACTAAGCATTTGCGATGACATTCGAAAATAGGGTTTTATCATTTCGTGTGACAAAACATTTCAGAAGCTCAATCAACCTATGAAATGTAAACTTGTTTTAGTTGATGCACATTAAGGTTGACTCAAACATGAATGCTTTGCGATGCATATGATGACATGGCATGTTTTAGTTAATATAACACCAGAGGTGTTACAGCAGTCTGGTACGGCGACGTCGACTACGACCAGGATCGACGGGCACTAAATGCCCTCATCGCTGCAGTCCCGTCTGAGATGCAGTTCTCGCTTACCAGCAAGCGGACTGCCAAGGAGGCTTGGGACGCCATTGCTGCAGCACGCATCGGCAGCGACCGCGCCCGCAAGTCCACATTGCAAGCACTTCGCAAGGAGTGGGAGAACCTGGCCTTCAAGCCTGAGGACGTCGATGATTTTGCTCTCCGTCTCAACACTCTGTTGCAGAAGTTGGTGCAGTTTGGCGACGACACCTACAGCGAGGAGAGAGCTGTCGAGAAGCTCTTCCGCTGCATTCCTGAGAAGTACAGGCAGATGGCTCGCTCAATCGAGTCCCTGCTGGACCTCTCCACGATGTCGATCGAAGAGGCGATAGGTCGCCTCAAGGTCATCGACGGTGATGAGCCACAACCCTTCTCGGGGCCTGCCACCGTTGGTGGGAAGCTCCTTCTCACCCGGGAGCAGTGGGCTGCCGGCCAAGGTGACAAGAAGAAGGGGGAGCCTTCTTCCGCAACAGCCGGCCGCAAGCGTGGCAAGCGCGGCAAGCCATGCAAAGGCGTCCAGGCCGGGGCGCAAGGGCGTGCCGAGGGCGGCGCTCGCGGAGGTGCCCAGGGCGGCACCGCCGAGAAGCCCAAGCCGGCACAAGATGACGCCTGCCACAACTGTGGTCGTGCTGGCCATTGGGCCAGGGACTGCAGACAGCCACGACGCGCCCAGGCCCACGTCGCGCAGGCAGAGGAGGAGCAACAAGCTCTGTTCATGGCACATGCGAGCTCCGAGCTACCTCCGGCAGCACCAGCTACAGCGGCTCTTCTCCACCTCGACGAGCCCAAGGAACATGCCCTCCTCAGCAGTGGGTCCGGCAGCGGCAGCAAGATCGATGGGTGGTGCCTCGACACCGGCGCCACCCACCACATGACAGGCCGGCGGGAGTTCTTCTCCGAGCCCGACTTCGACGTTCGAGGTTCTGTCAAGTTCGGGGACGCCTCTGCCAAGGAGATCAAGGGCGCCGGCTCCGTCTTCTTCGTCGCCAAGAACGGCGAGCACCGGCTGCTCACCGGCGTATACTACATCCCTGCGCTGAGGAACTCCATCATCAGCTTAGGACAGCTGGATGAGAACGGCTCGTGCGTGGAGATCCAGGACGGCGTGCTTCGCATTTGGGATCCCCGTCATCGACTTCTCGCCAAGGTGAACAGGGGGAGCAACCGCCTCTATGTTCTTCACGTACAGGTGACGCAACCCTTTTGTCTTGCAGCTCGGCGGGACGATGAGGCCTGGCAGTGGCACGAGCGCTTTGGGCACCTCAATTTTGAGGCCCTGAAGCAGCTCGGCAACAAGGAGATGGTGCAGGGCATGCCGTGCGTCGACCACGTGGAGTAGTTCTACGACACCTGCATCCTCACCAAGCAGCGACGGCTGTCCTTTCCCTGCCAAGCAAGCTTCCGCGCCAAGGAGAAGCTGGAGCTCGTGCACGGCGACCTTTGTGGCCCTGTGACGCCGGCTACACCTGGAGGACGATGCTACTTCCTCCTTCTCGTCGACGACATGTCCCGCTACATGTGGGCTGTCCTCCTCGACACCAAGGGGGCAGCGGCGGACGCCATCAAACACCACCAAGCTGTTGCGGAGAAGGAGTGCGACCGCAAGCTTCGGGTGCTGTGCACGGATAACGGCGATGAGTTCACGGCGGTTGAGTTCGCGACGTACTGCGCCGATGAGGGGATCAAGCGCCACTTCACCGCGTCGTACACCCCGCAGCAGAATGGCGTCGTCGAGCGCCGCAACCAGACGTTGGTCGCCACCGCCCGCGCCCTCCTCAAGCAGAGAGGGATGCCGGCGATCTACTGGGGGGAGGCGGTGATGACTGCCGTCCATCTCCTCAACCGCTCGCCCACCAAGGCGCTTGATGGCAAGACGCCGTACGAGGCCTGGCACGGGCGCAAGCCGGTGGTGAGCCACCTCCGCGTCTTCGGTTGTCTGGCGTTCGCCAAGGAGCTCACTCACGTCGGCAAGCTCGACGATCGGAGCACTCCAGGAGTGTTCATCGGCTACGCGGAGGGCGCCAAGGCCTACCGCATCCTCGACCCTGCGACACAGCGCGTCCGCATCTCCCGGGACATCGTGTTCGATGAAGGGCGAGGCTGGACCTGGGACAAGGCGGTGGATGACGGCTCGGCTTCGACCCTCAGGGACTTCGTCGTCGACTACGTCAACCTGGAGTGAGCCGGGGGAGCTAGCAGCTCATCTTCACCGAGCTCGTCCTCCTCGGCAACCGGCTCGCCATCAGCTTCGGCGAGCCCTCCACCGCCTCCGCCACCAGCGAGTCCACCACCACCACCGGCTACACCACGCACTCCTGCACCGGCTCCCCACTCTTCAGCACCGGCGCCGGCATCTCCAAGATCGGCACCAGCAGCTTTGGCCCGTCAGCGTTCGGTGGAGTTCGCCACTCTGCTGTCCGACGATGAGGACCGCGTCGACGCCTACCACGATGACGAGCCACTACGCTACCGCACCATGGACAACATCCTCGGCAACCAGCCTGTCCCTAGGTTGGCGGTACATGACTTCGAGGCGGAGCTGCACCTGGCACATGAGGACGGTGAGCCTCGCTCCTTCGCTGAGGCGGAGGGAGACGTGGCATGGCGCGCCGCGATGCAGCAGGAGATGGACGCGGTCGAGTAGAACCGCACTTGGGAGTTCGCTGACCTCCCTCGTGATCACCGCGCGATCACCCTTAAGTGGGTGTTCAAGCTGAAGAGGGATGAAGCCGGTGCCATCGTCAAGCACAAGGTTCGTTTGGTGGCACGAGGCTTCGTGCAGCAGGAGGGGGTCGACTTCGACAACGCCTTCGCCCCCGTGGTATGGATGGAGTCCGTGCGACTCCTTGCGCTAGCTGCCCAGGAGGGCTGGCGTGTCCATCACATGGATGTCAAGTCGGCGTTCCTTAACGGCGACTTGAAGGAGGAGGTCTATGTACATCAGCCGCCGGGATTCGCAGTTCCCGGCAAGGAGGGCAAGGTGCTTCGCCTGCGCAAGGCCCTCTACGGCTTGCGGCAAGCACTGAGGGCGTGGAATGCCAAGCTGGATTCCACGCTGAAGGGGATGGGCTTCGAGCAAAGCCCGCACGAGGCGGCCATCTACCGGCGGGGCAGTGGAGGAAAGGCCCTGCTGGTAGGTGTCTACGTCGACGATCTTGTGATCACCGGTACCAAGGAGGTGGAGATCGAGGCGTTCAAGGAGAAGTGAGGGCGACTTTCCAGATGAGCGACTTGGGCCCTCTCTTCTTCTACCTGGGGATTGAGGTCCACCAGGACAGCTCCGGCACCTCTCTTCGCCAGACTGCCTACGCCAAGCGCATTGTGGAGCTTGGCGGTCTCACCGGCTGCAACCCAGCCCACACTCCTATGGAGGAGAGGCTGAGGCTGAGCCGGGAGAGTATGGAGGAGGAGGTGGACGCGACGCAGTACCGGCGCATTGTGGGCAGCCTTCGCTACCTTGTCCACACGCGACCGGACTTGGCGTTCGCCGTCGGCTACATCAGCCGGTTCATGCAGCGACCGCCGACGGAGCACCAGCAGGCCGTGAAAAGGATCCTCTGCTACGTCGCGGGCACCTCCGACTACGGCTTGCACTACCCGAGGTGCCCCGGCGCGGCACATTTCATCGGGTACAGCGACAGCGACCACGCCGGCGACATCGACACGAGCAAGAGCACCAACGGGACGCTGTTCTTCCTCGGCAAGTGTTCGATCAGCTGGCAATCGGCCAAGCAGCAGGTGGTGGCTCTGTCCAGCTGTGAGGCAGAGTACATCGCAGCCACTACCGCTGCTACTCAGGCTTTGTGGCTGGCTCGGCTGCTTGGCGATCTCCTTGGCAGAGACGCAGAGGCAGTGGAGCTCAGGGTGGACAGCAAGTCCGCCTTGGCCTTGGCAAAGAATCCAGTTTTCCATGAGCGCAGCAAGCACATCCGGGTGAGGTACCACTTCATCAGGAGCTGCCTGGAGGAAGGGAGTGTCCGGGCCAACTACATCAACACCCAAGACCAGCTCGTCGACTTCCTGACCAAGTCCCTTGGGCGAGTCAAGTTCCAGGAACTTCGCGCCAGGATCGGGATGGCTCAGATACCTCACAAGGAGTCACACAAGACTTAGGGGGAGAGTGATGGATAAGTCTATGTGTGTTTGGGCTGCAGTACGCAGCACATGGTCCTTGTGTCCTTGTGACCCTTTGTAAAAGCATCCTTGACTGCTTTTAGGACAGCAGTTAGCAGATTAGGACAAGCATCTTAGGAGCATCTTAGGACAGCATCTTGACTAGCATCTTAGCATATGCTTGGTTGGTTAGCAGCCTATAAATATGTATCCCCAACCCTTTAGGTTGGCATCACATTGTGTGAGAAATAAACCCAGAAAATTGCCCCAACTCTGAGTTCTCCAAGTGTGATCCTCTCGATGAGAGTAAGGATCCTGCTCACACCTAGAGCAAGGATCCAGCGACTGACATTTTATACATCATTAAGTTTCAATAAGAGTTCATTATTTTGTTTTAGTAGTCCACAGATTTACTAGTTCTGTTGACAAAAGGTTATGGGGTGTGATTAGACAGATTCAAATAATAAAACATCTAAAAAGGATGAATAGCTTGGGGCTTAAATCAACAAAATTGCCATTGACTTTTAAAGATTTGACTGCAAAAATCTAAAAACTTGGGTACTAATGGGCTTGATCACACAATCAAAATAAACTGAAGTTTCATAGTGTTAGTTGACTTTTCTTTTTTGTATTTCACTGGAATATTTTAATGGTAGGTCATGTTTCCTGTTTGGCATATTTCTTTTTCCATGTGTGGAATTCTACCTTTGTCATTTATTAGCTCAGTGATTTTTGACACAACTCTTTTCAGGTGCCAGGGAAATCTTCTGAAGACTGCTTCAACAGAATTTATGTTGACCTCACGACACCAACTCCAGTAGGCCCCTGTCACAGAACAAGTAAAGCAACATTTTCTCCTATAGGAAATTTCAAATTGTCTGATTCAAAACTTCCAAATCTCTTGGAACCTAGAGTTGCAAGGCAAAGGACCGCTAAACAGAAGGGTCTAGCAGCACAGAAGACAGTGAGGCATTTGTTGCAGAAGCATTGTGTCATTGACCAAGCTCAAGAGGCTGATCACTTCTCAATATTTGAAAGCTCACCAAGTGCATTACAATTGAACTTATCTTTTGAAGATTCTCATGGTACTCCTGACAGTTATACGAATTCAGGTTCTCTAGGCAAACGCAGTGGAAGCTCTTCAGCACGAAAGAAACCATTTTCAAGGTTAAGAACTAAGCCATCTGAACTGAGCCCAGAAGTTCTAAAGCCTATAAAGAATGTTATCTTACATGAGAAGTACATTGATCAATTGTCACGTAGAGAATACACAAAAAGGCCTCGCAAAAGGACTCTAGGCTCCAAAGCTACTGATTCTAAGAAGGCTCTTTCTGAGCAGAAAGTTGGTAGTCTGAAGGTCGCTAAAAATGCCCTCATCTCAGAAGCAAGTGACTTCATAAGCAGTTTTAAGAAGATGCAAGCCTATTCCCTTGCGCATGTTGTGGAGAATATTGAAGATGATGAGATTGAATGTGATGTCAGTGATGATTATAGCCATAATGATGAATAAGGAGGTGTTTACAGTGTTAATTCCCAGCAGCCCTTAGCAATAATTGCCTTTTAGTTAATGCAATAAGGCTAGGCAGTTACCAGTATGGGTTGTATGTAGGTATATTCTGCCTAATATGTGTCTTGCTCCTAGTGCCCTCTGAGCTGTAAGTGAATTGAGAAAGTGTTGCCTTCATCATGCCTTATGATGATTGAAACCAATCGAAATTGCATTGGTCAAACCTGTTTTTCTTGTGTTTGCATAAATCAGAATGCTTCATTAAGTATATTTTTTCATTTCTTTTTCTAGAACACAAAAGAGAGTTGTGTATCAGATGTATTTTAAAAATATTCACCATGTAAGATCCACGTTATTTTAGATATTAGGCCCTTCATCAGCTTCTGGCCTTCATTCAATATTAGGCCCACTCATGCTCCTGTGTACTCCCGTTGCCGCCCAGAATCGACCTCAATACTGGCGTCAATGCTTCCATGGATAATGCCCTCGACAGGTTCGATGAAATGGGCATAAGGTATGATTTCCCCCCTTTTTTCCGTTTCAGTGTTTGGTTGCTGATTTTGTACTGTCCCCATCTCTACCAGTGCATATTGAGGTTCAGAGTTCAGTCAGAGATTGACATGAGTCCAGTGATTTTGCACCGGCTCTCCTGTGAGCCGCTAGCAGCCATGCAAAGCCACCTAATGGACTGGAGCCATCCTTGAACTGTGTGGGATCTGCAGAATGTTTCTTCTACAAGAATGGGTTAGGAAATCCTCCTTGAATTTACCATCGCCTTCTCTGAGTAGCCTGTGTATCACTATCAATGTTTTCAGTGCAACCTGTGACCAAGAAATGGGTTGGCATGTGCTCCTGTCTTCCTCATCCTTAGTGAGGCTCTCTTCTGTAACTTTAAGCAGCCTGTAGCATTTCTTAATGGTTTAATCTACATTTTCTTTAACCGATAAGTAAAGAACTTAGCTATTTAGTTAGATTTGAGAACTAAATGCCCCTCCAACAGTCCAGTATGAAAATTTGTTCGTTCTATACTATACAAAGTAGTTATTTGCATCTATGGTTTGCCTTCTGCCCTGCTCTGCTTTATCTCATATATTCTTCCAGCCATAATGGCAGGTGCAATACAAAATAGCTGCTTCACATGTATATTTTGTAAAACTTATTTTGGTTGCACTTCAATCAATAATAGACTTCATTATCGTTTTCCTTTTTTGTTTTTAATCTTCATACTGGGTTCTTCACATTCTAGAACCAGGCCCAATATTGATGCTACTGTTTTCTAGCCATGGTCGTTTGAGTTGTATATCTAAGCCCCAACAATTTGACTGTTTAGTGGTCTGAACTTGTGTGATCTCATAGAGGTTGAGAAACCTGCAAACACCATTGCATACACGAGAGATTAGCTCCAAGAATGTGTTACATGTATTATCCAGAGCTAAACAAACCATGTGCGTACGTAAAATGCAATGATTGAAACAATTATACTCCATTAATTCTATCCAAGTTTACCATTTACTTTCTCTTACATGTATTTTTGTATGTAATAGGACTTGTAGGTGCCTCCAAGAAATCTATGAAGGCGCTAAAGACACTAGCAGTCTGGAATCTTCTTTTTTCTTTCTAATTTCTCATTCAGATTTCTAATGCCTAACTCGGATTGACCACTGACCAAGCAATAGTTTAAACTGTTTATTACCTGCTCATTCCAGTGCAAACTGCAAACTATTATATATTACTGCTAGGTAATTCATACACACTCCCTTCTTTTAGTATTACTTTCAGCTATAATTCAATTGCTTCCTATCTCAGCATTTGTTAAATTATTGAAAAGAAGAGCATCAATATGGCAATTCCACCACTTTATAAAGGTTGTTATTTTTTGGGATGTGCATTCTTATTGCTTCCTCATTCCTAGAAAACATGGAATTACTTTGAGAAATCTGATCATTCATCTTAAGTGAAGTACGTTAATTCTGTACCAAAGCTTTGCATTATGTGTCACATGAATACTAATAGAAACATTCTATCTAATTATAGGAAAATGTACTGTTGCATTGCTTTTTTAACTGATTGTTCTGCAAAAAACTAATTCTTGATTTGACACACCCTAAATCTTTCAAAATACCTTATTTCTATATTTGTTGTATCTCACATCAGTTGTTTAATGTATGCCTAATCTCACAATTAGTTGTGCTGTACTCAGACCTCATATGGTGTGCATCGAATCATCACTTCTACCCAAATTTACCATTGACACTATTAGTACTTAGTGGTACACTTTTGGTGTGAGAATGTCATTACTTCTTGGATCATCTTGTACCTCAACCTTTTGCAGTAAGTACTAGCCCTAGTAACTGATTATCTCGTTTTTTTGATAAGTAATGTATGATCCCATAGCTCAACCTTGTGCAGTAAGTACTGACCCCATGGTACTAATCTATAGGAACATTTTGATACAAATATTAGTAAAGTCAACTCAAAAACTGCTAACCTAGCGAAATCCACCAAGGGCGTGGCTACATTAATTCAGGAAGCACTTATAGGAGAAGGTGAAATAACACTGCTTTTTTGTATTGGTATATAGTATTCTGGTGAGTTGAAGTATTTATTATTTAGCTGCTTAGTCTCTTAAAATAGTGTTCCACACTTGTGACTTGTGACTTGTAATGTATCTGGCAGATGCTCTACTCTACCCTGTTCAATTTTGTTTTTATCTGTTTACGATCCATTGAATCCAACTGAGGCTTTCACTTTAGATGAAGCACTTGTGACTTGAATCCATTGAATCAGCATTGTTTTGTGGTTCTTATCTTACAGATTGTGGTATGAGCTCATAAGAATGAATCCAACTGAGGCTTTCACTTTAGATGATTGGAAGTGGCATGATCTATTGACCAAGGTAGGCAGTAGCAGTTTCAAGTGCAGTCTGTTGTGCATGTGCGTAGAAGCACTTTTACATCATACCCTCAATGCTCAAATATTACTTTCTAAAAGTGGCCTCAGTATTTAATGTTTCACACCAAATGATTCTTCAGTATTATTTGGTCTGAAGTGTGAAACTTCCATCGGTTTTCTTTGCAAATTTGTGAGCATAAAATTGGCGGGAGCACTTGTTTTGTGCAATTAAGTATGGTTACATCTTATGAGATATTTATACTCTGAAGAACATAAACTTCTAACCTAACGGAGAGAAACTTACCAGGTAGTGGTATAAAAAAACTATATAGTTAAGGTGCAACATGGTTTTGTGTTGTGAAAGGAATCAGTATACCCTTCCCTTGAATCAGATTAATCTGGTGTAAGCAGGCTTCATTACTACTTTATTTACTGCTGTACTGTAGATAATGTTGCACAATTGATGCATTGTTTCCTTGAATCAGATAATCTTTGGTCTATTTTATGTAGTTAGCTTCTGATAGAAGTTTTAACAGTGCATCCTTTGGGATCTTGTGCTGCCGATAAAAATGAGGTATGGGAAAATAGGGCTCGAAAAATATAGGATCACTAGTGTTTAATAGTTTTATTTGCAAGATGATGGTCATGTGGTGGGTATCAGGTGGCATTCAGCTGGGACAAGATTGTTTTTCTGGAATGAAGTAGATGTCAGAATGGGTGGAAAAATGTAAATATAGCTTCTATGGCGATCTTCAGAAGTCAAGAATACAGTCAGTTGGCCATAAGCCTACGAACTTTCACTGTAATGTTAGTGAAGAGCCTGCTTTATAACTGACATTTCTGGAATTCTTCTTTTCAGGATGCTTGAAGACTAGAGCAAAATGATTTCTCTGGATGTTCCGCTGTTCTGTATTTTTATTTCAGCAGGTAAAAGAACGAATTATTCCTGCATCTTGTTACTCGAATTACTATTTCTGTCACTAAAAGAGTTAGTTCAGGGTCGTGCGATTCACTTGATGGTGGTCGGAGGTGGTTGTGGTGGTGTTGTCCCTTTTCTTTGCCCGTCTGATCTGTTTGTCTCGAGTGTGTGTTGTGTATTTGGGAGGGTCTTTCTTACCCTCTTTTCTCCCGTTTGCAGTTTGTATATTTCATTTTTTATGAAATGACATGCGGCTCTCATATGTTGTTTTTTAAAGAAAAGGGGAGACCCCCAGCTTTTGTATTACCAAAACCAAAAGCAAAACGTTCAAGTTCACAGCGTATCAGGCTCTCATATATTGTTCGAAAATCAAAAAGAAAAAAAATAATTCGGGGAAGGACCATGTAGTACTAGTTTACTAGTCTTTTTCCCCGTGGAATTTGAAGATTGGCAAATTGCTAAGTCTGACACGAAATATATTGCCTTTTCAGTTTTCACTTGCACTCGAACATCATGTACTGGCATTGTACTACACATTTTTATGTGAATATGTCACAAAGAGCTACTGTAGTCATTTTTGTGGAGCCCAGAACATACCTTGAAAGCTGGGTGATTGACATTGACTGTTAACTGTAGGTGTCATAGCATGTTCCCCTTTTCATATGCTTTTGCTTGCACGGTTAAAAAAAAACTCATGTGTTCTATGTGCTCTTACATTTTGATATAACTACAAAGTAGAGATCGGTGCAGTGCCAGTCAACAAGAATAATTGGTTCAGGGTGGCTCTGAACTTCGTTTCCTAAGAATAAGGAGCTATGTTTGAGTGTTTTTGCTTGTAGCTTAGTCCCTCCTTCCCAAAAAAATGCAATTGTAGCTATAGTTCTTAGTCAATTGATCTTCGGCTTGTGCAATTTTTTTATATAAAAAAGTACTAATATTTGTGATATCAAATTAGTATCATTATATTCATCATGCAATAGATTTTGATAGTATATCTATTTTGGTTCATAATTGTTTACTATTTCTATAAACTTAGTAAAATATTGACTTATACTAGGTCTAGAATCGCATTTTTTTTGGGATGGAGGGAGTAAAAGTTAAGTGTTTCATAGCCTATTCTGTGAAGTATAATTGCCCGTTTATGTTTCATATTTTAAAAACTGTAACTCTTTGGTTTGGGGTCCCCTGATTATTTCTGATATGTACTCTGCACCTTCAGTTATCTTGCAATGGTTCATAAGAACATAATGTGTTTTCTCTCAGTGCTATACATGTCATAAACTCATAATACTGCTGATGCCAAAGAAGCAGGTATGGTCTTGGATTTCAGACTTCTATGCTTAGATATCCAGTGCTGTTCACTTGAGCTTTCAGCCTCGTTGCTGTAACTTTAGAGATTGAACTGGTACAGTGGGTACCACCTTTAAGATGATGGTTTTCTTCTTCAATATGCAGCATTGTTAATCTGAAAGATTGTTCTGCAGGAAAAAAGATACACAATGGACTTAGTTTTTTGAAAGCAAACACAAAGGACTTGGTTTCAAGCATTATGCTCGATAGACTAATATGGTTGAGAAGCGAAAAGAGATATGGAGGATTTATCCAAAAAAAAAGGCTTTGTTCCAAGCATATGCTTGATAAGTTCATATGTTGTATTTGGTCTAAAGGATGGAAATGAGAAGGAAAAAGAGACGGAGCATTGTTACAGCCTTACAGGTATGACGTTCCTACTTTCTAACCTTTAGTTTTTCTAGTAATGCACAAAGGGTGTTTGGCCTAATCATGAGCATCCCTATCTCTCCAATCCTTCCTTTTTCTCCTTTCAGGAGAGGCATCTCAATTCTCAAGTTCTCAGCATCTTGACTTGTCGCCTTGTCGGTAGTCTTGGACTCCGGGCCAAGGAAGTGAGCAGCTGGTGCAGCTCGGGCACTTGATGCTACCCAACCCGTATTCCAGCTCACTGTGATGCCACAGTGTGGTTGAGCAGCACAGAAAGGTCGGTACTCACTTGCTCCGTACTTCCAAGTAGCCAAGTCCCAACCGCTTTACCTTTATTCCTATCACTATTATATCTTTTATTTTATCGGCTTGCTTGTTCTTTTAGTCTTGAGAGAGATTGTCAGAATGTTTATATAGCGGGCCACATTCCCACCAACTGCTGAAAATGTGCTGTCCACGATCGGATTCTGGATTTGTTTTTATTATCTGATTTCATGGACCACACCTGCTATTAGTTCAGAAAAAAAGGCTAGAATGAGAACAATATAGGTAGTGGGAAAAAAACACCGGAAAGTGCCGGCTAACATGCCTTGAAAAATGGTTGAATGGTTAGCCTTAGCCAAAAAGAAGGAATGCAACAATACAGTATGGTTTATTTGGGGTTTATGCAACAGAAGATTGAAATGCTCCCTTGTCGGGAAAGACTTAAAAAAGGGTGGATGGGTTGGAGACGATTCTGTTTGGTTAGTGGGGCAAGTGTTTGCTTAATTGCTTTTTGCTTAGAATGTGTTTGGTTCCTCTATTTTGTAGATGCAATCGTTCAATCTTTATCCTCATAGTGATCTTTTGAAGAGCATCTTCAGCGGTCTTTCTAAAATTTGCTCACTAAATCATTATTTGAAGTCATTTAAGTAAAAATTGTTTTATACTATATCTTTATACATCTTTTAACAACTTTTCTATATCTCGTGCTCTATTTAGAGAGCCATCTTCACTTCATCTTTGACTAGTGAAAAATTCGGAATAGTACAAGATATCTATATTTGGAGATCAATTTAAGGAGGTTGTTGCATTTCTTTTAGGACGGTGGGCATGTCTATGTTAGAGTTGTAGTTTGTCGACTAGATTAAAGCAATTTAAATAGTATCGATCTAACATAAACAAAATGAGTCATATAATACACTTTGCGTGTTGAAGATCCATGATTTTTTAAGAGCTAGAGCTCCTCCAAACAATTTAAATTAACTTCTAGAGCAGTTACAAATCAAATTATGTTAAAGCCACTTATACATAATGAAATGTACTCAGAGTTTCATAGACGCTGTATATTTCTGTAAAATTATTCGTCCTTAAGTAGTTTTATTACTTGGGTTGATTTAAGGATTTATTTAAAGAACGGAAGTACGTACACATATATTAAATTATTCCTGATCCTGACATCCTCTGTCTTTGGGTCAGTGGATTAGTGAAGCCACACGTGCATTTTTTTTAATCAACTACTACTCTATCTAGTTTTAACGATCCAACTCTTGATCAAATCATGTGCGTCCTTCGAGATTAGGCTGATCTGACGAAGAAACACTAGCCTTGTAGCCTTGTAGGGCACTGCTTTCGCCGTAGGCCTCTTCTGGCGCCTGTCCTATGGGCCCACCGGGGGTCCCCTCCGAGCTTCGATGTCCCCAGCAATTTTCGCTGGCTGGGCCCGGTGCACCGTGCATTTCCAACATTACCTGGCTGTTGTTGACCACCCGTGGGCACTGGCGACGCCCGTTGTAGACGCGCTCGCGCCGGTGTATGTGTATCTGCAGCCTTTTGGAGGAGATGGACTGCTGGGCTGGCGTGTTTTGCATGTAGCCCCTTACAGGAGTTTGGATTTCAGCACTACGGAATCTTTGCAGTAGCGGTAGCCGTTCCATGAATCCCCGGTGAGTTTTCTCAAAAAAAAAAAAAAAAAAAATCCCCGGTGAGTTGGTGACATTAGCTCGTTCTTACTATTGGATAATTAACTGTTGTTTCCTTTTCAAAACGACATCATGCCGTGGACATGTGATCGACAGGTTAAGTGCATATCTTAGTTTTCTTTAACCTCTCGTATTTAATCGCCCAAAGTTTCTTACTACTGGAAAATTAACTGTTGTCCGTTTTTCGAAACCCATCATGTCGTGGACATGTGATCAACAAGTTAAGTGCATATATTGCAATTTTACATCTCTTATTACACCTTTTGCTATTGTCCAAATTTGCATACAGTAACTTAATCCTCGTGTCGTAGTTGGTGTCTCTTTCTCCGGTATCTCTTCTTTTTTTCTTTTTGAAAACTACTTATTTGTTAGGCCTTGTTTAGATGTCTTCCAAATTTTAAGGTTTTACACTGTTTCTTCGTCACATCAATTTTTGGATATATGCATGGAGCAGTAAACATCGATAAAAAATAAACTAATTGCACAGTTCGATTATAAATAATGAGACGAATCTTTTAAGCTTAATTAGTCCATGATTGAATAATATTTACCAAATACAAATGAAAATGCTATAGTGCTGTGAATTTTTTTCACGGTGCATCTAAACAAGGCCTTAGTAAAAACCTCTTTTTGTTATCAATGGAATTGATTAATCATCACTCATGATTTGAAAGGTATTAACGTGGATCCTATACGGGAGGAAATGGGTGCCAAATGCACTCATACCAACAATTAATCATTTTACACTTTCACATTTCTACATGTTTTTCCTATGCAATTGAATTTATTCTGCTATGCAAATGCTATAAAATTCCTCTTATAAATTGTTTCTTACAAAGGTTTAACTCTCCTAGTTATAGTGATGAGTAGTGCATAGGCATCTTCTATAATGGTTGATAGGAGCGTTTTCTTTACTAAGGCCTTGTTTAGATGCCTTTAAAGTTCTAATTTTTTTCACTCTATCTCCATCACATCAATCTTTAGCCGCTTGTATAGAGCATTAAATATAAATAAATAATTATATAATTTGGTTTTAAATCATAAGATGAATCTTTTAAACCTAGTTAGTCTATAATTAAAAAATAATTGTCATAGACAAACAAAAATGCTACGGTGACACTGATTGCAAAAACTTGCCATCTAAGCAAAGCCTAAAAAGGGTTTTCCTTACACATGGGCATCTATTGATTTCTCTAAAAGACAAGGTGTCATGTGCAATAAGGCCTGAGGCCCGCCCCCTCTTGTCCGGCCGCCGTTGCCAGCTTGTATCTCGTAATATCTTACTCATTTTTCCGTTCAAAAAAGAAAAGCTTTTCATTTTACACCTCACCGCCCCGTTCCCCACACGCACGCAGCAGCGTTTGCTTTCCTCTCCCTGCTCCTGGCTCTGCTCGGCCTCGCCGCTTGCCTCAACGATTCCTCCGCCTTTCCTTTTCCAAAATCGCCCTTTTCTCGTGCGCGTGTCGACTCCTTCCTGGCTTCCTGCTCGCCGGCGGGTCTGGGCTGGGGGTGGCGCTGCCTCGGATGAAGAGGCCGCGGCGCTGACCGGAGCCGGACCACCCGGCGCCCACCCATGGCGCGTCTGCAGCGAGTGTACGAGGCTTGGAAAGGGAACAATGTAAAAGATCCTGCCTTCTCTTTCCTCTGCTCCTCTCGCTTCATCTTGTTAGTTCTTGAGCCGGGAATCTGGGCTGCACTGTTTGCTTCTTTCGTGGGGAAGTCCGCTTCTTGCTGTATTATGGGATCGTTCTGGTAGAGTTGTTTCGCGTCTGTACTTATCCCCGTGTGTGCGTTTTAGTACTTTACTGTTCTTGGCGATTTCAGGCACGAACAGGACCAGTAGATTGCCTGTGGGATGCATGATTCATATTTATCTGCCGTGTGCTGTGAGCCCGTGTGTGGAACCGTCAATGTGCAGCTGTACTGCATTCTGACGTAGTCCGTTCGTTCTCTGCAGAAATTCTTCTTTGGTGGGAGGCTGATATTCGGACCTGACGCCAAGTCGCTGATCCTGTCTGTTTCTCTCATTGTGGTCCCGGTACTGGTCTTCTGCGGATTCGTTGCTCGGCATCTTCGCCACCATTTCCCGGATTACAATGCGGGATACGCCATTCCTGTGGTGGCTGTGGTGTTTATGATTTACGTGAGTTCTGCGTGCTGATTCCTGCTGGTATTGGTCAGTCAGCATTTGCGATGTGCGCTTGGCTGAGCACGGATCGTTATTTCTCTTCTGTGTAGGTGCTAGTCCTGCTCTTGGTTACATCAGCGCAGGATCCTGGGATCGTTCCCCGCGCCGCCCACCCGCCGGAGGAAGAGTTCTCTTATGGGAACGCGCTGTCTGGGGGCACACCTGGGAGGCTGCAATTCCCCCGTGTAAAGGAAGTGATGGTTAATGGGATGCCTGTGAAAATAAAGTATTGTGACACCTGCATGATTTATCGGCCTCCTCGATGCTCACACTGTTCGATATGCAACAATTGTGTAGAGCGCTTTGACCATCATTGCCCCTGGGTTGGACAATGCATTGGACAGGTAAATACTATTGTTTCTCTACTGTAATCTAGCGTGATTTTTTTATGATTTATTGCTGTAGCAAACATGAGACCCTGAACATGTTGATTTCATATGTCTGATAAAAAAGCCTGTACCTTTCATATGCATATGTCTTGATTCCTGGAATGTATATGCACCATCAGAAGAGTTACACAATATTCGTTGTTCCTCTGGTTACTGTTTATGAACACATTGATCTAGAATTTCAAGCTTCTTAACCAGTGTTTTCCTATACTGTAAACGGTACACAGTCAGCAAGGTCTCATGTAGCATGTAGACCATGTACATGGTGTGTACATGGTTTTACACGGATTACACGTTTTTGTACTATATTTGTGAAATTGACTATAATGACATGTATATAATCATAGATTGTTATAAGCTGAAGGCATCCTGAAAAACAGTGTAGCACAAACTACTAGCATAGCATTGGGCACAAGAACATTCATGAAGTAGAGAACAAAGCCATTGCCATAGAACAAGGTCATTGCAAGTTTGCAAGCAGGAAACCACATAACAAAACCATTTTTAAATTTGGTAAATAACAATCGGAAATTATGTCAAACCTCAATACCAAATTAAATATGCAGTTGCAACCACAGACTTGTACATGCTGGCAATCTACACTAGCAGAGAAAAATAGGCATCATCTGGCAATCTACACTAGCAGAGAAAGCAATTCGAAATATCTATCTTTGTTCTCTACAAGAGCACACATTCTTTATTTCTGGAGAACAAAGCACACGTTGATTTCTAGTGGAGAGGATAATGGAGCACTTGCACATGCTGGATCATATATCAGTAATTTCGGTAGAAGAGAATGTAGCATTACTGCATTAGTACTAGTCCGCACATGCTGGAGTTATATATCAATTGATTTTTACAGAGGAGAATGGAGCGCTAGTACTAGTATGCAATGCACACACGCTGGAGCATATCTCAGAGAGAGTACCTGGAGCATTTAACTTGTTTGTGCCGGAGATGTAGATGATCTCAACCTGGAACAGACAGTAGAGGCGGAGTTGGACAGGTGGCTGGAGAAGACCACGACTTCATGGCAGGGTGTCTGACCAAGAAACCGCGGTGACCAAAGACTGGAGAGTGAAGGGGTGGTAGCGATAGGTGCAGAGGGATGGAGGAAGACTTGGAATGCAGCGACGGTGATGGCGGCGGCAGTGGCGGCGGACAGTGCATGTTCAGTATGATTTGAGAATTGGGGCAGTGGAGAATCGCTTTGGAGGTAGGAAAGGACAGGTTTGCTTTTCAATTACCATGGTCCGATGCACGCAATACAAGGCCCAAAATTTTCATTCTCCCTGCCATCGCCTGAACTTTTCTGGCTGCCATTGCCTAAACGTCCTGCTACTTCTTTAAATCGCCAGCACAAAACTGAGTTACTACCGAACCATGTCGACCATGTACGACTGTTTACACGGGCTCACCATGTAACTTACCGTTTATGGCCTAAACTGAACATTGGGTTGCCGAGTAACATTTACACGCCAAGTATTTGGTCTACATGGCCATGTAGGCGAACACTGTTCTTAACTAAGGTGCTCTTTTTTTTTTTGAATCTTATATGTGTTCCTTTTAAATTTATGGTCAGTTCTAAACATATGGTCTAATGCTTCCAGTGTATTTATGTCTTCTATGTTTGGATTTGGATAATTGTGATGAAATTGTGTGATGTGGTGCTCTCTGATGTCTCCTTTTGAACTCAGCTGTAGCAAGAAAATAAGATGGGTGTAGAAAAAACAGTCATTTCATAGCAACATTTTTTATTTTCTAATGTACTTGGCAGTTGGTGCCATAACATGGTCAACATGTTCTTGGTGTTACCTACTTAGTATACAAAACACATAACTGTTGTATTTCCTTGACATAAATGCGACACACTTAATCATTTAACATGCTTCTTAACTTATTGCTGTATGCTAGGTGGACATGTAATATGTTTCTGTACTTATTATTGTACTTATTGTACTCTCAACAAGGTGCATGATTATGTTTCTATTAGGAGTGTGACCTTATTCCAGTCTGACCAGTTTCTCAAGTATGCATAACTGGCAGTAAATCCTTGGAACCATGCATCGTACTAGTGCTCCATGATAGTTTGTATAAGTTATGCACTTGCAAAAGAACTGTTAAATTCTGTAATCCTACTAAAATCCCTCCATGACACAAGATCAGCTACGATGCTGGTTCTAAGTCATGTTGAAAGAATGATTTCTTACAATCTCTAGGAAATTTTGCTTCAGTTTCTCTTTTGTTGCCTTCTTTTAACCTGATCTTTATTGGCTCACTTTACATTGTGCAGCGCAATTACCGGTACTTTTTCATGTTTGTTTCTTCCTCGACTCTTCTCTGCATTTATGTGTTTGCAATGTCAGCCTTGTACATCAAGTTTCTCATGGACGAGGGTTATCCAACAGTATGGAAGGCTTTCAAACACTCTCCCACTTCTTTGGGCCTTCTGATATATTGTTTCATTGCTCTCTGGTTTGTTGGTGGACTCACTGGATTTCATTTATACCTCATTGGCACCAACCAGGTTAGTTTCTTTGATGTATGATTGATTAGTTATTTTTTTCTTGACCAAGAATTTGTTTTCATTCATGGATGCTAGTTCTTTTAAAATATGTACATGAAAATCAAATGCATCCAGAAGTGTCGGTACATGCTCTTGGCAATTGATGTCCACTTGCTTAACTGCATCTGTTATTTTTTTAGTTGGTTCCGTGTAAAATATAGAAGATATTTATAGTTTTATGAATTTATGTAACGTGATTGTAGGGATATTTGGCGTTATTTTGGTTTGACCGTTTGATGTTTATCAACTTAAAGAGTATAAAGTATGCTTTAAAAATCAAAAGGGCGTGTCTTATATATTTTGTCGTGCAATTTGGATTTTAGGTTACTAGTCTATATCTATATCTATATCTATAGTGTACTTTGTTATGTGTCCTAGAAGGGCGGCCCTGGTGCAAGCGGTAGAGTTTTACCGCCTGTGACCAAGAGGTCCAGGGTTCAAGCCCCAGCCTCTGCACATTTGTGCAGGAATGACTGCTGGCTATTTTCCCTTTCCCAGACCCCGCAGTGCGGGAGCCTACGGCACTGGGTACGTCCTTTACTTTGTTATGTGTCCTGTGTCCAACCTTGATGCTAGCTTTTGAGCTTTATATGAATGAAGCAATTCTGCAGTTTCCGTTCTGATGGTTTGATTTTGCAGACCACATATGAGAATTTTCGATACAGATCAGACAACAGGCCTAATATCTATAGTCAGGGATGTCTGAATAACTTTTTAGAAGTCTTCTGTAGCAAGACAAAACCTTCTAAACACAAGTTCCGGGCCTATGCACAGCAGGAAGTGCGACCTCCAACAGTTAGCTTTGGTAGGGAGGTTGAAGAGGAACCAGTTGGTGGTCCTCGGTCGAAAGTTGAAGATGATCTTGAAATTGGTAGCGATCTTTTGAAGATCTCTCAGCAGCGCAATTATGAGGATGTTGATGTAGAAGTGGGAGGTCCTCACAGGCACAGCAGTGAGATGGAAGGCATAGCCAATGCCAAACTTGTGGCATGTTCAGAATCCCAGATTCCTGCAGTTGGGAGTGACGTAAGGGTACGACACTCAAGCTGGGATCGACGAAGTGGGAACTGGGACATGTCATCAGATGTACTTACAAGAAGCGCATCAGATGTAATTGATCGTAGCGTGTTTGCCACGGAGGCTGCACATCCATCTCTAGCAGAGACTCACTAGTGAATTGTTTGTGCATTCAGAACAATGTGTGTGCAGTTTGGATTACAAGGCCATTTAACTCATGGTGGCTCACCCAGACAGCAAGGAAGAAAACGCCTGTCATGCATTTTGACTTTGACTGCCTTGATTGGGTTTTCTTTCCGACCCTTTTCATGTATGAACAGTTAGTTAGTTAATCAATTAGCCCCATTGTGCCATATTCTTGTGTTTGGGCCATAGTCTCATCTGGCGTTGTATTGCGTATGGTCCTGTCTGTAAATTGCAAATGCAGCATTCTCATCCAACTGTAATTCTTCTTCAGCTATTTGTTTGAGAATGCGAATGTGACAGGCTTCTATGGAGCATGGATGCTGCCAGATTTATGTTCGGTTAGGTCTCCTAAAGACCTAAACCACGTGATCTGATGTCCACTGAGTTGAATTCCGGAACCATCAGCATCATTCAAGCAGTTTAAAGCACCCAACAAGCTGCCCATCACCATTCATCACTTTGTTTGCAAGCATGAAGAACCCTTTGTTTGCTTCTAGAATTGACTCTTAGAACGTTGATGTGTACTTTGTTTCTAGTGGGAACACATCCTGATTCCCCGAGAGTATCTTCTGCTGGTCTTCTGGATTCTGACTGCTGCCAAGGACTGGAGCATAATTTGAAGCCCACTGTGGGCTGTGCTGATGGTGACAAACGAGAAGACGACCTCGCCAGTCCATGCCTCCGACCAGGGCATTACATTAAGAATCATTGGCTCTTGCAGTGGCTGTTTTCATTGAATTCATGTGTGGCTGGGAGCTTGAATTCTGGAAAGCTTGTCCTTTTAATCATTTTTGCACGCAAGTTGCAGGAAGTTCTGAGAGTGACTAGCACTTGCTGACTTCGCAATTGGCCTTGAATCACGTCGGCGAAGTCCACTGGGCAGTAAGCAGCCGAGCGGCAAGTTTGTTGCTTTGCTCTTTGTTTGTTTGTTGACTGCACAGCTGATCAGGGCGCCGCATTTCTGAATTTGGCGATTGTTTATGCTGCATTAGTAAGTCAATTAGAATGGAATTGTGGTGTCACATTCTTGTTTGGACCTGGCTGAAACGCGTGTGGGTTCTTAAAGAAAACATCTTATTGCCAATAGGACTCAGAAGATGTGAAAAAAAAAAACTCATGCTTGGAACTGGGCCTTCGTCTCATTTTGGTTGCTGACAGACCCTCATGCCTCGTTAACCATTACTTTAACCATTCAATCAGTAAACTAAATGGTTCAAATCACTTGGAGCGGATAACCAAATAAAAAATCACTGACATGAAGCATTCCATTTCATGGGACCGTATTACATTGAAGTTTGAAAACAAAGCCGTACGGCAATACTTGTCACAAAGCTGTACGAAAGCAGTTTATGTGTGATCGAAGCATTCTGCTTGTCTTCCATTAGAAAACTACACGCAGGTTCTACTAATTGCAGTACTAAGCAAACACTGGGTTCCCAACTGTGAGGAATCTACTTTTGCTGTGGTTCTATGACTAGTTCCAAGTTACCGTCATAATCTTGCGGCGGCCACACTCCTTTTCACCATTCCTGACGCGTTTTCGATTCATGCTGCTGATCCATGACTGAAGACTCATCTTTGGTAGTGATCATTCCATGACAGCAACCTTTGCTCAGTGACCTAGACCTCAATAATGTAACTACCACTACCACTCACTTCGTTGTCCAATTCTCTAGCATAAATTCCGTGCGATTGCCACATCGGAGCATGCAATGCAATGCAGCGCCATTACTGAGAGAGAGAGAGAGAGAGGGACTGAAAGCATACAATGCAGGCCCCAGAAAACACCAGCAGCAAAGGAGGAAACAGGCGACTCTGAGACGTTTTTGACCGGACAGCTCTTTTGTTTGTTGCGTTTCGCATCGTGCATCGAACGTGTCGATGCCGTTATGATCCATCTGAGACCTGACATTCTAGCTGATGTGGTTTGAACGATGAGCTGGCTGCCGTTGAACCTTGAACGTGATGGACCTGTCGCTCTACGAAGTCCTGTACCAAAGGCGGCGGCGCTGCAGTGTGGGTTGACGACAACTCTATCGCAGACTTGCCATGGACCGTGTTGCCATCACAATCCACACATCAAGCTGGAATTGGACCATAAACCTCCCCCATCTTGGCATCATCTACACGTGTCGGTATATTAGCCTCTGTCTTCACATCCTGGTCTCTGAAGCAGTGAAGCCAAGGGTACCGATTAATCAAATACAGTAGCTACTTCCTCTGGAAAAAGGATTTCTAGCAAGTTAGAACATAGTAGCAAACAAAAGAAAAGACACTAATAATTCATATTAAGTTTTTGAACTTTAACTGCACTTGTCACTTAACAATAAATGGTTTCAAAATATATTAAATGTTTGTTGTGAGGGCCTAGAAGTTAATTTATTCTGGGATAAACTTTTAACCTATAGAAATATATACTTTAAGGGAGGTA
Source organism: Bothriochloa decipiens (assembly GCA_023333625.1). NCBI lineage: Eukaryota > Viridiplantae > Streptophyta > Magnoliopsida > Poales > Poaceae > Bothriochloa > Bothriochloa decipiens. The sequence continues at coordinate 35,254,520 of CM041639.1, read as the reverse complement.
GAAATAAATAGCTAAATATGCCTAGGAAAAAAAATGTCGCGTCACCGGCGATGCTATAGATTTGAGATTGAGAAATTCTATACAGGGGTGTCGCTATGGACCGATATGTCCCACACCACCGGAAAATAGCCGTGTTAGCTAGGCAGGCCGGATGTCAAATCTAAATAGCAGTTCCTCCATTCTAAAATATTGGGGACTAGGTTCAAAAAAAAATTACAGGGGACTATAAACTTTTTAAAAACTGAAGTTTTAACTATTGTTATAGACTAGAACATAATATTTGCACTATCAGATTAGCATCCTTATATACTTTAAAAATTCACTTCTTCGATGTTGTAGATATTAAATATTTTTCCCTACAATTATAGCTAAACTTGAAAAAATTGAGTTAGGACAAATTTAGGATCCTTATATTTTAGGATGGAGAGAGACTGTGATATAACAAACTCCATCTCAGATTTTGAGATATACTTTTTTTTCGTAACAAAAGAAATATCACGGTTTGTTCTTGGCTAGAACCAAGAATGAATTACCCACCTATCACTGTCGGTTAAAAGTGGGCGGAGCATTACAATCGCTTGTCCATGTTTCAAGAGTAGATAGTGATAACTAATTTGAAACCAACAGTGATTGCAGTCGGAAATGTCCATTTTAATGTTGAAATGTTATCTTGGTACAGTGGAATATTTTTTGGGAGTTACATAGTATAGGTGGAGATGCACACCACTTAAATGCACAAACATAAACCCTATCCATATAAGCATATATAAAACAATAGGATGGTAAATCTCGAGATTGGTAAGTCATCAAACTTCTTGTGAATTAGGTCTTGTTTGGTAGGGCTTCTTTTAGCTCTAGCTCCTCCGAAGGAGCCAGAATTCACTAGCTCCTAATTCATATGGGAGAGAAAAAATTGCCCTCTTGCTTTATGTTTTCTAGAAGCTAAAGCCGTTTTGTGAGAAGAATCCCTCCCAAATAAGATCTTACACAGTATAGACATAAACACTCGCAACACCACATGTACACTTGTCCCTATGATCACACGCGCATGCAAACCTGGCCCATATGAGTGCTTATAAAAAATCGAGATGCCAAATCATGATACGACAAAGTCACCTATGCGCCTTGCTAATTACACTGTACAGATGTAGATGGCCACAACATGCAATGACATTCACCCCCCCCCCCCCAACCCCATATGAACATAAGTACAAAAACCGTACTATGTTATCACACTGAGTCAGTAGATTTCAGGACTAATGAGTCACCATAGCATATTGCTATCCATAGATACGTCACATAATATAAAAGTAACGTTGTTGTATCCTAAAATGGTTCTAGAAAAATAAAAAAAAACTCATGCTACATTGATTAGATGTGGTATGAACTTGATTCAACAGTGGCAATGTAGGGTGTATGGAACTGTAAACGTGAAATAATCATAGCGTCAACCGCGCGCGTCGTCCATTGTCTATTCCAAGTTCCCATCGATAGGACCGTCACATTGCAGGCCGTTTGACTTCAGACACCCCCCTTAGGCGTCTGTGCAAGTGAGCAAAGTCTTCAACTCTTCATGACACGCAAATTCATGAATCGAAGCATTGTCAGAGATGAATGCACGCTCACTCACTCAAGCATGGACTAGCGTCGTCAAAAAAGGCATGTAAACGGACCTTTTTCATATTGTTTTATTTGTCGGTGCTGAAAACCTGCCAATTTGGACGTTTGAACTGTTGCATGCCACAAAGCAACGGAAATAAACAATGGCCAGCCCTCTGCTTTTGTCCCCTTTCTCATCATCATTCTCTGTGACGAAAAAGTACTAACTTTGCAACCAAGTGTGTTCGGCAACGATTTACCTTTATTTGCCTTGTTCACGGAAGACAAGCATTGGACATCTCTTCATTTTTTTTAATGGTAAAGGTAAAATGTTCAGCCTTTTTTTTAAAAGTGAAATGTTCTGCTTAGCCATTGCACGGCAAACATCAACGGATCAACCTGAATTAGTAACCAAAAAAAAACTGAAATTAAAAAGCTGACTTATGTATGTACTGTATGTATGAAACCAACTCTTGTGTTTTTCGTTCTAGCTAATCATGGTCTGAGATGAAATGTCCGATCCGTGGGCGTGGCCAAACCCTGCATGGCCTTTCTGGAGACAAAATCCTTGGTTTTTCTCCATCCTCAAGTTTTCAAGTAGCTCCGTACAAACTGGACGATTGGATAAACCACGAAGTTCAAACCGTTTGACGAAACGCGGCTGCTGGCAGAGCTACTTTGCAGTTGCAGTGCATGCAAGCCTCCTCGAGCTAACAAACTTGACCGGCCGGATCCTCAAACCTTTTCCAATCCCCGTGCACTCTTGCATTTGCATGCATGGTCAGTCTTCTAGACGATCGAGCTTCAGGTTACGTGGCGTTGTCATGTTGTGCTATATCTTAGAAGTATCAGACAAATTATGTCATTTTATAAAATACTCTGGAAATACATTATTGTTGGGAACGCGAAAGCTTTTCGTATTATGATATTTTTTTCGGTGAGATTAAATCAATTTCTTTGATTTTGTTGGTAAATTCTCACGTTCTAACAAACGGAGCCTAAGCATTGTTTTGCAACTGCTGTTTCGTAACGTGCCCTTGATGTGAACAGCATGTCTAAAGAATGCTAAGCATTGAACTGCTTTTTTTTTTTTCTTCTTCTCAGATGTCGTCGACAGCATCTCCGTGGGGTTGGTTTATTCTGAACGTCGACAGAGCACTGAGCACCCACGCCAGTTTTGTTATTTATACTATAATAATAGAAATTAGTACATAGGCACTGCTTTTATGGATCGTGATCTCACCTGTTGAGTGTGTTGACTACTGTAGTACAATCAACACCCAACACCGACCTTGCACCCGCTGTACAAACATAAGCATTGTCCCTCCATCCTTCAATAATTATTGTTCTCGCTTTCTTATAAATGACTTTAGCTAATTTTATATAAATATATTAATATCTATGATACATAATTAATATTATTAAATAAATCGTTAAATTTTTTATTATAATATTTTTATTTAGAGATACAAATGTGGCACACATTTGTTCAAATCTAGTTAAACATGGCACGGAAACCAAAAATGATAGTTATTTAGGAATGGGGAGTATTGTTTTAGAAAACACGCACATACAAAGAAGAAATTTAGAGTGTTTCAGAAAATAGCACTCTAAAAAGAATAATGTGTATTTGCACCCACTCACCTCTATGATCATACACATACATAAATACCTTTTTTAGAAATAAAATATATTAATATACTAGTTTATGCATTGACCAATGCATATTGTTGTTCCTTATTACAAACATGAATACTACGGTCCAAGAAATCTCAAAAACAAAGTTTTTAGCCATGGTGAATAAAAATAACATTTCTAAATTCTACAACAAAGAAGCAATTCTTCTTTTACTAAATCAAACACCTCCATCATGATTGTCTCAATATTCTTGCATCTTATCTTCATCATCTGGCTCCTGCTCCTTCTGTATTAGGGACCAGGACATTGTCTAGGTTTCCCTGAAGTTAGCCTGCAAATAAAATGGTGTTATGATCTTATCAAACACTATATTATTCTGAGTAAGTACAATATCAACATCTAGGACGACTAATAATAATATCAAAATTGACAATGCCACCTCGTTGCCTATTTGTCCCTGTCTCTATAATGTTTTTTTTAGAAAAAATAGCACTTCATATGGTCACACATTTTTGACTCGGTCGTTCAAAAATTCTAAATTTTAAATATAAGAAGTTAGAGAAAAAATTTAATATTTTTTATAAAATAGCAAAAAATACATGTCGTTGAAACGGAACATATAGTTGGTTGCATGTTGCTGCCGATGATAATGGCATATAGTAGCTATTTTTGTTGGATACATTTGGTTGATTTTAACCCAACTTTAGATCAAACAAATTCCACGCCACATAACAAATGCTAGTACAATAATGGATTAATTAGTCTCGTATGAGAAATTGATAGGAGATTGATCCAATTGGATTAGTCCTTATAATAAGATTAAAAAAGCGAAAGCCATACCACACGCGCACACCATGCCTAATAACACAGAGGAGACTCGGGTCAACCCCTGGTCAAAACGTGTAAAAGTGAAACAAAGGGTGAGTGACATGAGTGTGGTGTTGTGGCACACGTAGCCGCCGATTAAATATTTTGTACTTTCATTCAAAGTGAAAAGTGATAAGGGTAAGTGACAACGACTAGTGGACGAAAGATGGAAGATGAGAGACAGACGCATGGTGGCGGGGAAAATTAAGAGACCTGTAATTTTGATTGATGATCAAAATCAGAGGAGTTTTTGCATAAAAAAATATCAGAGGAGTTTATATATCATGCGCGCCTGCAACCGACGCGTCTGGCACATATAGCCGCGTCTGCGGACCTGGAACTGGAAGGCTTGGAACGAAGACTCAGCAGAGCTAGCAGAAGGGAATAAACTCGCTCATGCACGTGCGCATGTCGCATGCAAATGCAATGCAACCACCAGGCCGTGTTACGAGCGAGCCAACTACGACCGCGCACACGTTGGTCGGCATACGTGTGACGACGCTTAACGTTTAAGTTTTAAAGAGGAGAATTTTATTGGCGACCAGCGCGCGCCCAGGTGCAGTTCCGGCCATTCATGTGCATCTCATCGCCGTCGCGTCGTCGCCACCGGCCCCGCCGGAGTTGTACTATTCCAAATCCAAAAGGGACAAGGCCGGGCATGCACGCTTTCGTTCGCCGACCGGACCAGGGGCCATGTTTAGATCCCTCTAAAAGTTATAATTTTTTTATTTTTTTTTTATCATATCAATATTTAGCTGTTTGTATGGAGCATTAAATGTAGGTAAAAAAACTAATTACACAGTTTAGTTGAAAATCACGAGATGAATCTTTTGAGCCTAGTTGGTTCATGATCGGACAATATTTGTCGGATAAGACAAAAGTAATACTATTTATCGGATTCATTTTTTCTCACAATCTAAATAAGGCCTAGGTAAAGAATTAATTAATAGCCTCATTTTGGATAGCGCAATTTCACCAGGGTTGACCCACTGTCTGCACACTCGTCAGCTTGGCATGCAGATCCATGCAACGGAGAGTCCGAGACTGCCACCACGCTTTGACCGCTCCCAATAATAAATGAAAGATAATTGGGGTAAGACTATTCGCACTCATGATCCTCTATTTTCTTCCTTTATACATTCTAGTTAGCAAGATTTTTTCCTCTATAACCAATTCTTTCGCACCCATGCATTTTTTAAAACTATTATCTATCCACTGTAGGACACACGTGTCAAGATTTTTTCTTTTTTTTCTTTTTTTCTTTTCCCTCTTTTTCCCCTTCTCCTTTTATCCATTCCCTGCTCCATCGGTGGCCGCCGCGCAGGCCAAGGCGCCGCCCGCCCCTGCTCCTTCCCGGCGGTGGCCCGGCGATGCCCCTGCTCCTTCCCGGTGTGGCGCGGCGACGCCCTTCTCCTTCCCCGCCCCGGTGCTCGTGAGCGGCCGGACGGGCGTCGAGCGGAGGCTCGGCTGCTCCTTCTCCCTCAGCGGCCGGAGCAGCCCGCAGCTGTTCCTTCTCCCGCGGCGGCCGGACCAGCCATGGGGTCGCGGCGGAGCTCGCGCATGCCGGTGGTGGCCAGCGGACAAGAAGCTCCGCCCCGGCCTCGGCGTGCGGTGAGCGGGGGCGGCGGACAGCGTCTGCATCCAGCGTCCTCGCCTGACCGGCGGACGACCAAGACCCCGGCCGTGGTGGAGGGGCGAGCTCGCGGCCTCCCTCCCTCTCCGGCGCGGTGGCTGGAGCCGGGGACGGAGCAGGCCGGTGCCTCCCCTGCTCCCTCCGCCGGCGGCCCTCCCCGTCCCCGACCCGCTCCTCCGCGGAGCTCGGCGCGACGGCGGCCCGCGAGCTCGGCGAGGCGGGCGGGACCTCCCTGCTCCTGCGAGGCTCGGCGGACGAAGGTGGCGCGACAGTCAAAGGATGAGCTCGGCGCGGAGGTTGCGAGGTCGGGCGCATGCTCTCTCTCTCCTCTGTCCCTTGCTTGGTGGGCTCTCAAACATCCGGTAAAGGACGGCCGGTACCACTGCAAATACCCAGGACGCGCGCGCCTTTCAGAGGGTGCCGGCCCCGCTGCACCACTTTTTTCGGGTACGTGTTCCTGCAGGAACAGTACCATACCCCGCTGCGGTTCGTCTAAACAGCCCAATTGCACGACGACTGGCAACTCTCAACACGCGACTTGATCATAATTCCGACCGCCTACTTTACCTAATTCATACGGATCAGTAATAATAAGATTAATTAAGTCAATAATCAAGGCATGCAGTTTTTTGGTACAGTGGTCTAGAGTCTAGAGGGAATTCATTCGATTCGATCGTTCGGTTGACCAACAGAACAGGAACAGGCCAAGTGCGTGCTCTCGTGCATGCATGCATGCTTTTCTCAGCGACGGCGAGCGGCTAGCAGGGGTACCACACGGTCAGCGGGCGACCCGGTCCAAATCTGAACCGCGCATTATTTCTCCGGCGGCGAGAGACGACGACACGGGCGGGCCGGCGCCGGCGGTAAGGACGAAATAACTAGTGTATGACGACCCCGGCCAACACATGTTGTCGACCCCGGCCTCTCTCTCAAATTCGTCTTTCCGTCTTTCGCCGCATCTATGCCCCATCTCATTCTCATCAGTAGCCACCTGTGTTCGTACAGTAGGGTCCATCTATACAGTAGTATTTTAACACACATACTGTATATACTTATTCCGTTGTAAATTATAGTTTATTTTAACTTTTGATTCATATATTTTATTATGTATCTAGATAAATAATATATTTAGTTAGATAATAAAATATATAAAAAACCAAAGCAATTTAAAACGCATGGAGTACATCCGTCGTCTCGTCCGTCTTCTATCTCGCTCATCTCTCTATATATATAGCCGGCGGCACGGCAGGTTAGTCCGCCTCGTGGTGAGAACGGATCGACGTGTGCTTTGAAACACCATCATCGATCTGTCCTTTCCTTTCCTGGCGATCAAACAGTCGAGATCCACCAGTTGCATTTGCATTTCCATCTCCGTAACTGAGTCCCCGTCTGCTCAAATCAGTCGTCTCGGCGCGTCATCGTCGTCGTGCTAGCTAGGCTGCTATTAGTAGCTACGTGGTACCACGCCAGCTGACCAGCGCAGTACTGCTACATATATATATATATAGACACACACACACTAGTCATCGAGCCTGTGCATGCGAGCGGCGGCGGCGGCGGCGGCATTGCAGCCCCGGGGCGGCCGTGACGACGACGACCGTAGTAGCGCGTGGTGGTGGGAGATGACGGACGGACGCCGGCAAGCAGCAGCAGGCTGGCCCCTGGCGGAGGAGCACGCCGACGACGGCGTTGATGCGGTGGCGACGACCGGCGTCTTGTCCGGCGAGTACCAGGCTCTCGAGACGTCCACCTTGGTGTCGGCGCTGGCCCACGTCGTCGCGGTCGGCGGCGACGGCGACGGGTACCCGCCGTGGGGCAATAATAATCCTGCGGCAATGGCAGCGCCGGCCGGCACCGCCCACGGCCACGGCTACGGCGCCCACGGCCACGTCCTAAACTCGGCTGGTGGCGCCGCACCGACACCGGCTCACTTCTTCGAAGCATCAGGTTAGCATCCAAGCACCGCCATGCAATAATATTCTATTCTATTTAATTTTTAGCAGAGAGAGAGAGACCGCTTGCAGCTGCGAACAAAATAGTAAGAATCCTAGGCCATGTTTAGATCCCTCTAAAAGTTATAATTTTTTTACTCTCTTCATCATATTAATATTTAGCTGTTTGTATGGATCATTAAATATAGGTAAAAAATAACTAATTACACAGTTTAGTTGAAAATTACGAGATGAATCTTTTAAGCCTAGTTAATCCACGGTCAGACAATATTTATTAAATAAGACGAAAGTAATACTATTCATCGAGTTTATTTTTTCCACGATCTAAACAAGGCCCTACGTAGAAATACATAGAAAGACAAGTTCGTTAAAACGCAAAGAACAGCTCCGCGTGACGTATGTGTTTGTGCGCCTTTATTTACTTCGCCTTTTTTTTAGTTGGGGTTTCTTTTCATAACGGTTCCCGTTCCTGTTCAATTAGCATGTGTTAGTCATGCGGCCGTCGAGTAGGTGTTAGTGCAGTGTATATATATTGTTGTTCCATGAATATGCTTTGCTTGCGCCAAGATGAATGCTGCGTCAGAGCGAACTGACTGCCGTCCATGAATGGCATACAAAATTACATTTGCTTTCTCAGATTTTGAAAAGTATTTCTTTTTTCTTGGAACATTATTTTTTTAAAAAAACACTCTTGGATTATTCGAGCGGTAGAACGTCGAGTCAGATCGGGATGGGATTAAAGCTAAGCGTTACTTTTGACGTCACTATTGTTTTTTTTTGGCAAACACGTACTATTGTTGTTGATTAGTAGTAGACCGGCCGTTTGGCCGGAGCACCAGTTGCGAACATTTTCTTCAGATTTTGGAAACTCTTATTGACCTGAGGATTCGCATGCATATGCATTGTTTTTGCATCAAAATTGAATACACAAAACGCCGAAAAATGCCGATTTGACCGACAAGAAGCGATTGCAGGTGTGCAAAACATGATGCGTGCAAATGAGCCTCTGCGCCTGCTTGCATGTGCACCGTCTTCGCTTGTCACCGATCAAGATTAGGCAGGTCGGTCGATCGACACCTCCTCCCCTCCAACTCCCACCAAACAAATCCGCTAGATCACGTAAACGTCCATATATAGTGATATATATCTCATATACTATTCAGGAATCAGGAATACTGTACTCGTGCAACACAACATAAATACGAGATATCGTCACGTATTGCTCGTGTCACATCTCTAGCTACGCCTACGAGATATCGCTACAGTGATTAGGTACAATACAATGGAGGAGAGGCGACGCATATGCACAGGACGAAGGCAGAGCCCCACCAGAGGAAGCTACGTACACGTATCGTGCCAGCAACTGCCCACTGCCCGCATCAATACGGATAGACGCGCATTTAATACCACCAGTACCAAAAATATGACCCGTATGTACATGCATGGTGCGCGACGCCGACACCCGATCGACGCCGATGTCGCGCGCGCTATATATCCGTCACATTTGCTCACCCTACGCTACGCCGTGTGCGCGCCCACGAGTAGTAGTGCTGTGTACTCATCTCTATCTATCCACGCACGCAGGAGGAGAGCAGGCGGTCCACGACGTGCAGGGCGCCGCGGCGGCCATGGAGGGCGGCCACTACTCGCCCACGGCCGCCGAAGCGAGCGGCGGCGGTGGCGGTGGCGGCGAGCGGCGGTTCCGCGGCGTGCGGCAGCGGCCGTGGGGCAAGTGGGCGGCGGAGATCCGGGACCCGCACAAGGCGGCCCGCGTGTGGCTCGGCACGTTCGAGACAGCCGAGGCCGCGGCGCGCGCCTACGACGAGGCCGCGCTCCGCTTCCGCGGCAGCCGCGCCAAGCTCAACTTCCCCGAGGACGCGCGCCTCACCACGCCGTCGTCCACCGAGGCCGCTCCGGCGCAGGCGGGAGCGGGGTCCACGGCGACGATGATTGCTGCCGCCATGGCGGCGGCCTCGACGGGCGGGTACTACCCGGCCACGGCCAGCGGCGCCGTCTCTGCTGCTGACTACCTGCAGTACCAGATGCTTCTGCAGGGAGCCGCCGCCAGCAGCAGCCACAGCGGCAGCAGCAGTAGTGACGGCGGCGGGTACCCTCTGTACTACGACTATGGCGGGGCTGGCCGCGGCGGTGGTGCCATGAGCAGTTCTTCGGGCTCATACTCTTTCCCCGCCTCCACGGTTACCGTGGCTTCCGTGCCGCCCTCTGCCTCCTCTGCTCCGAGCTACGGCGAGGCGGCGGCGCAGTGGACAAGCAGCTGGCCGGAGAGCACGTGGAGCTATCCGGCGACCACGGGTTCTTCTTGGTCTGGTTCAAGCCAGTATCCACCGTCAACTCGTCCTTCTCAATAGTCCATGCTCCATGTTTCTTTTTTTCTTTATTTTTTTTAAGAAAGTTCCATGCATGTTTCATTTCATAAGACGTACACACGACCTTCCTTTTTTCTCTCCACAAAGAAGAAAGCTTGTGTAGTTCAGACGATCTAGATAGATGGTTTTATTCAAGAAGATGCACGCATCATATCCTTGCAAGATCAAAAAAGAAGGTTGCAATATTGCGTTTCTTCTTCGCTTGGTGGTGTTGAATCTGTGTTAGTCATGTGATTAATGGTTTTTTGGTTGCAGCTTAAACGAAAACGCACGTGATAAATAATAGTATTTCATTATACTATGGGAAGCTAGCATGTGCAGCTGAGGTCTCATATATCATTTGATCTGGAGCTGTCTGTACGAAGCAGGCATGGATCAGTGGACGTGAACCTCTGAAAAAAAAATATAACTAGTTTCTACCACGATTCCTATTTTTCCGCCAATTTCTCCTCCTATCACACATTATATCTCGTTTCGTCAGAAGTGGATGAAGAAAACTGAACCTGCTCCATGAGTGTTTGCAAACTTTGTTCTCAAATCTCAATTGATCTTTTTTAAAGACCTCTTGGTGTGTTTCAATACCCGCCACCCCCACCACGCCCCAAACAACATCTTTATTGTTTTTTCCAAGTACGCAAAAATTATGCGCTGGGCAAGGAGTGGTCGAGGAAAGCTTGTTTCTCTCAATGGAGTTTGGGAACTATTTGAGATGTTGTAAGTTAGGGTTGTGAGTTTTATTCAGGCGAATAGTTTATAGGATCGAGTTAGATGATCTTACAGGAAAGCGACACAACAATCTTGCTAATATATGGGAATGGACATAAAACCAACAAGGCGTCACGGTGTGCTGTCAGGCTGATGACACGTTGGGATAGTAATGGGCTAGGTTAGCATGTGGTAACAAAGGACCAACGATGGAGATGAGAGGATGGAGACGGTAATTAGGGACAAATATAAGTTTTTTTTAACATGGGACAAATATAAGTTGATATAGGCATCCCATGTCATTAAACATGCTAGAGCATCGTGCTTGGACGAGTGAAAGCAAGATACATGTGTTGACAACGTGTTAGAGATATGGCGAGCTCGAGTGACGACTAACCGAATATTAACAATGAAAATAGTCAAGTGGCGGATCTAGGAATTTAAATGAGGCCAGACAAAGTCTAAGGCAACTTTCTATTTCCATTTCTAACGCATGAAAGATCACTTGCAGTTAGGTAGTATTGTTATCTCTAATCAGCTCGTGTTCCTTTAGGGCAACACGGTGAGCTTGCCCCTGCGTGTGTAGACCCAAAATAAGTGCTAGATCTATAGCCTCAGCAGGAGCCTAGGGTTTCCAGGCCCTAGGTCCACCCGTGAAAACATCGGCAGTGGTGGATTCATGCCACAAGAGATGACGATGTAGCTTATCTAGGAGGCGTCTTTTTTGTTGACCGTGTTTTCAGTTGTTAAACAAGGGATAACATGCCAAGTTTCATGAACAAGCTCTATGACTATGACATTTATTTGACAATACTCATAAACACAACATAATGTTGTATCCCGTAGGCATTAAGTAGCATGTTTCATATTTGAAGTGACCTCTGTGCTTCTCTCATGGTACAATCCTCTTCCTGCTGAGCCCCCTTTCTCCTCGGTCCACAGAGAAAAAATGTAGGACACATCCTTGTTTTCTCAAGACACGGCTGACCCATTTTCCGTGAGCCGGAAGTACGTGGCGCCCTCGAACGAGCTGAGGTCCGGTATCCGTTTCGCGGCCGGGAAGCGCGACCATCATTCCGGTGCTCGAAACCGTTTTTTTCATGGCCGGATGTGCCGCGACGTTCTCGGTCGCCAAGATGAACACGCACGACGTCGTCGTCGTCTAACCCGCATCCCTGCTGGTCGTAGCATAGCATGCCAGGGTCTACCACGGTCCACGGACGAACCCAACACGACAGCGACCGTGCGCCGGTTTCGAAACCGAGCCGGACCCGCCGCTCGCGGTCCGCAACCACCGCCGCCTGGCTGCAAGGCCCGCAACGCAGTCACGTCAACGCGCGGACCCACGTGCCCCACCCCAACCCCACATCCCAGTGACACGCGGGGCCAGATCACGCATGGGCCCCACGCGAAGGGCACTTCGGTCACTTCCGGCGGCGTGTACCTTTCGAACTCCGCCACCACCACGCCAACTGCTTCCGTTCCGCAAGTGCTGTTTGGTTTAGCTGCCCTCCCTCTGCTGCCTCTGCTGCTGGCAGCCAGCGGAAGCCAGCCAACCACCTTCTCGTCCCCGTCGAACCTCGAGGTCGCGAGCCCGCGACTCCTCACAGCGCCGCCGGCGAGGAGCTTCGGCGAGCAGCATCCGTCCCGCCGATCGCAATGCCGGAGGACAAGGAGTACGCGCCCGTGCCGCTGGGCCAGGCGGCGGCCGAGGCGGCGGCGGCGTCGTCTGACCCCGAGGACCCCGTCAAGTCGCCGCCGCGACCCAGCTCGCCCGGCACGTCCACTCGCAAGGTCCGGATCCGTCTCGCCCTAATAGACCCTTCCCCCACCCTGCAGCTTCTGTCATACCTAGTCGCTTCGCTTGGATCTGGTCGCCCCTGTGATGTGCGGTCGCGCTGTACAAGTTCAACCTGCCTTTTGGCCCTTTTGGTCTTCCGCTTCCTTTCTCGGGAGGGAAAGCATGAGTTCGCCATGTGCGGGACGTGACCTCAAGACTCAAGTTGACCACGCCTGACGCCTTGTGTGGTCAAATTAACGCTTTGTCCCCCACCTAATATTTTTTCGTATCGGCTCTCTTAGTGCTGGTATGTGCACTTTTCATTGTTAATCGTGAAACGCTGAAATCCACTGGTTGTGGCAAATGGCAATGTGAAGGGCATTAGAATATATCCTGTTGGAAATGAAGGTTTTAAGGTTTTTGACTTTAGGAGATATAACATGATTTCTCCTGTGACACCAAATACATGCCACGCTCGCCCTTGATGTGTCAATGCTTGTGTTATGTGAAATAGGCACTGATTTAAACGAGAGACCCTTTTAGTTACCATCCAAGAATATTTTGGCCGAATGCTGTATTTGATTATACTGAACATTAATTAGACTTGAAGCAAATTTTGGCATTATACGGATGCCAAGATGGCCTAAAATAACTAGCATGATGTTTTGGCTTCAAATGTTTCTTGAATTTGAACATGCAGGGTTTTGCTGAGGGAGTTCATAGGACCGAAGTCATACAGTTTTATTAGAGAATTTGCACCGAACAATTGAAATATAATCAATTACTTTTGGTTGACTTAGTGTTAACCTCAACTATATACTAGTGAACAAATAGCAGTCCACATATTTAGGCATTCTACCATTTTTCCTTCTTCAAGGTTTATTTATTAGACCAGCAACATTTGCACCATTTAGATACCGTGTTAATGAATTTATTCCGACAAAGAAGACTAAATGTGCACCCCGATTTTATTGTGTTAATTTTTTTGTTTCTTTTGATGCATCCAATTGATTTATTTTGTTTTCAGACTGTTCTTGTACTTAATATCTTGTTCATTTCATAATAGGCATGCTTTGCTGTTCTTCAAAGCTGGGTGTCAAGAAAATTTATGACTGGATGGTATGCTTCGCAAGGACTAATTCAGACACTTTGCACCGGCTACAATGTATCCATTGCTAATATCCTCTTTTTTCTCCCTTCCTTTTCTTTGCAGTGTAGTTCTTTTCCCAATTGCTATCACATTCTTCGTCACTTGGTGGTTTATTCAATTTTTTGATGGTTTCTTCAGCCCACTCTATGCAAAACTAGGGTTTGACATATTCGGTAATTGTTTATGCTTTATTGGTTGTATTTCTTTTTTGCCATGATATATTACTAAAATTGTAGAATTGCCGATGTCTTAATTTTCTTTTTGTATGCATATTTTTGTTATGACAAGTATTCTACAAGTTTTCACACATGAGCTCTTCTTTGTATTCGATCTAGATTTAATCTTCAGAAGGTGTAATTGGTCCTGAACTCTACCTAATTACTAATAACCAGATTCATGAAGTGTCTTGAGTACATGGTGAATTATTATGATTTGTACAGTGCAGAAAACCTCTTTCTTGAATTCGTAGTATTTTTCATGAAAAATGCTTATGACAATGTTTCAGGCCTTGGGTTCTTGACCTCCCTGGTGTTTATACTTCTTGTTGGAATCTTTGTGTCTTCTTGGGTGGGTTCAACTGTCTTCTGGGTTGGAGAATGGTTTATAAAGAAAATGCCATTTGTAAGGCACATATACTCTGCATCAAAGCAAGTTAGCACTGCGGTTTCACCAGGTAATGTAATTCATACACAGCTCCAATTCTACGTGCACCAGAATGTTGGCCATCCATAATATTTCTTCAAAAATGATTTTAGCTTTCCTGTAGAGGATTATATTGCCAGCACGAAAAAAACTGATAAATTTTAGATCAGGTAAACTTTATGCTTCATAAACAGCATAAAATGGGTCGAGGGTCAGGATTCTGTTTTGAAAGCGACAAGAAGTTTTTAGTGCAATCCATTTTTTTGTTTTCTTATGATGATATTTTGGGCCTTTTTGTGCTCATGCCCCTACTTCTAGGGCTAATGGTGATTGTGCGCCTATTTTTTCAACATGCTGATTTTGCCCTCAAATTCTGAAACTGAAGATTGAGTTTGCCCCTAATCCATGCATCAAGCCAGCAGATTCACATGTGAAACATCAGTGGCTTGAATAAAAACATGATGGCACTGAATTCCTCAAGCATCTACTGGGTGTCACCGCATGAAGATGCAGATTGCTTGCTGGTCAGGCTTGGCCAGGCAACCATGAGCCATCCAGTTGTAGGCAAACATGATGGGACCCCCGTGCGTGCCTCCTACAGCTGTCCACCAGCGCTCACGCCTCCTGCTGCCGGTCACTGCCGCTATTCAGCTATTCACGTCAGAGCAGTCTGCGAAGTTGAGAACAAGGTGTGGCAGTGCTATATTGAGGACCAGCATCTTTGCCACTGGATGGCTTCACAGAGATACTGATGCTTGATGGCTGTTTCATCGTCACCCACGTGCTGTCCATGACAAGCTTACCTTACCATGTGCGCTTGCCACTGTCATCACCTGTGTGTTGCATGTGCCTAGTTTGCTGCGCAGCAGTGAACCCACGAGTGCCTCCTTCTGGCCTTCTAGCAGCCATGGGCGCTGGACTATTGTCGTGCCTCATGCAGCAGCCACTGCCTAGGATCCCCTGCTTGCTCTTCCTGCCACCAGCTAGCCCCCTTCTTTGTTTTTACTACCATGAGTGCATGGCTCAGCAGCATATTTGTACACGCTGCATGTTGGGTTTACATAGATATCAGCTGTTTGTATTTGTTTCCAACTTTCTTGTAGTTTCTTTTGTCAGGCAGAAATGTCCTTGGGATATTTTTTTTTTCCTTTGGATAGATCAAAATACAATGGCATTCAAAGAAGTAGCAATTATTAGTCATCCCTGTGTTGGTGAATATGCATTTGGATTCATAACATCAACCCTTCTTAGGATATATTTTTTTTCTTTGGACAGATCAAAATACAACGGCATTCAAAGAAGTAGCAATTATTAGTCATCCCCGTGTTGGTGAATATGCATTTGGATTCATAACATCAACCATGGTTCTTCAGGTAATTTTTTATGCACACTGCAGCTGTGCATAGCTTTGACCAGCAGATGTGACCTTTTGATGATGGATATTTTCCTAGTTAATATGCTGTCTGTAGACTTTGTATACGTTATTTTTGGTGATTCAGCCGTATGTGTCTGAAGATTCATTCCATTACATTGTGCTATCTTTTATCTTATGTTAAAGTTACCCTAAATAATTAATTTTAAGTTTTGCATAGCCTGGTAGTAGTAAGGTAGACCTCTCCATAAGTCTTAACAGCCTTTTTACTTGGCTAATCATATAAGGCCTGGAAGCTTTATCCCTTTAAGCTAGCCTGGAGCTACACCCACTTGGGGTAAAGGGATATATAACAGTGACCCCTACCCCAAACTAAACTGGGTCATCTATTGTTTCATTCAGACTGATGTTTGACTTATAGGGCAATGAACTATGCAGTTACTGCACGTACAATGAGTCAAAGACATGCATCCATGATTGATTTAACACTTGATCTTCCACTGAACTTGACCATCTTTTGTTAAATTGCAGACAGACAAAGGTGATGAAGAATTGTGTAGTGTTTATGTGCCAACCAATCATTTATATATTGGTGACATCTTTTTGGTAAACTCGGCCGAAATTATAAGGCCCAATTTGTCCATTCGTGAAGGCATAGGTTGGTCCCTTCTCTCTTTTTACCTTTGCCTCTATTACTACTGTTCTGAGAAAAGAAAGTATAAAGCTTCGTATGTTAATCCCTTTGAATGGTTTGGTTTGAGATGACAAGTTCTTCATGCACTTATCCCTATGAACACCTCTGATTACTGGGCCAGAGATTTTGATATTGACAAAGTTAAAGTACAAAATTATGTAGACGCCTCATTAGTGCCAGTTGCATAGACGCCTCGCTAGTTACTGCCTCGGTGGATATTACCCACGGGTAGGATTGCCATCCCATGTTCCACAACAAGAAGCTTAGACAACTGAAATATGCTTAATTTTTGTTCCATCAGACTCATCATGACACTTCATATATTCGCTGGTTATTCGAATCTGATGATTTTCTGTTGTGCGTGCTACAGAAATAATTGTTTCAGGAGGAATGACTATGCCCCAGGTGATCACGTCAATGGAACCCACACCTCGCAAGAGCCAGAACGTCCGTTTAGACAGAGTGAGGACTGTATGAGTCATGCATGAAAGCGATGGGTGTTTCAGGTATATTCTTCTGCTGGAAGCAGGGTTCGAAAGATATTTTGTGAGGGCTTTTCATTTCTACTAGTATCGGCTATTTGTAGTCAAAAGCCGTTTATATTTGTTAGAAAGGAAGGAGCAATTGCCATTTTTTAAGGAAATTCTGATCCATAACTTCGAAATCTAAGTTCTTCCTAATTGAGTAGACTGATTAAGGATCATTGTCGCTATGCTGGACTGCAGGATTGATTGTTGTTTGCTTATGGATTCAAAGCAGGGCATGAAGCATGAGGCAAATCAGTTTGTAGATTGCATTAAGAACCCAGCTGCGCATTGGCAGATACATGACAACCTGCACATTGCGTTGCAATCAGTTGGTGACACCAAAATTGCAGCTTGTCCAGCAGTGTGCTAGATCGTGTTTACCTGTAATGTTGAACCTGATTCGATGCAGCATCGACTAGTGTTACTTGTGTACGTAATGTGCATATTTTGTTGCAGTATCAACCAGTGTTACTTGTGTACATAAATTTCTTATAAAACCAGTCCACCAAGATCACCGGTTCTTACACAAATGCAATCACGACTGATCATTACTCGTCTATATATATATATATATATTTTTTTTTTTGCGAATACATTACTTGTCATAAATTTCTTATATACCAGTATACCAAGATCACCGATTCTTTCACAGATAGTCAGTACTGAACGTCACTGATGAGAAGGTAGCTCCTCACCGTAGTATGATGCTTGACTGCTTGTGCAGCGGCTGATTTGTCGACCCAGCTGCACAGGTGGTAAGTCTAGCAGCGTCCATGCCGAGCAAAAAAAAGGAAAATCTGCAGATCTTCATGCAATATACCGTCCCATTAGGCAGAAAAAAGAAAATCAAACATGCCGACCAGCGTAAATCGCCTCCAGGCAAAAGGATATTACGATTCACACTGGCAAAAGTAATACGATTCACACAACTAACAGGCCTTGCAACTCAGAATATCACGACATGAAGACGAAGGGGTAAATATGCTAACAGACAGGATTTGGAAGGAAACACAGAAACCTTTTGGTGATAGGCCAGTGTTGCGTGAAAAGAAAAATCAAAGGTCAGGGGGAGATACAGCTCAGACAGCATCAGTCTAGGAGAATGGCGCACAGGATTCACATCTTAGTCTGAAATGCTTCCTAAATAAAGCTCGAAGGGGGCCTAAGTGAGGGCGACATGAGCTTTCCCTTGAGGTGGCTTATATACTCTGCATCTGGGAGAAAGAGATCCGGATCGTATTACCCTCGAGTGTGCTGGCATGCTTCGACACGAGGGCTTCGGTCGCCTCCTCTTCGGTCTCAAACAAAACGAGAGCCTGCCTCTTGCCATTCACCTCGAATAGCTTCGTGTTGAGAACAGTGCCATGCTCAGACACATGGTTCAGGATTGCTTCCTCAGAGATGTCTTGGGGGAGGGCAGAAATGTGGATCATCTTCGTTGGAGAGCAGCAATGTCGGTAGTTCTTGACCACGTTGCTGTTGAACCGGTTTAGGCTTGAGTTTAAGTAGTCGCGCGCGTCTGGGGCGGGCGTGATGTTAGGGTACTTTGAGTAGTTGACTTCCAGTTTCTTCCCAAATAGTATAGACCCCTGCAAAGAGATAAGCATTGTCAACTGCAAAGGGATCAGAATGCAACTGAGAACGCATATATCACTGGATATGAATGTACCTTCAAATAATGCACAGCTAGCTCAGCCTGCAATCCATCAGCCATCTCAACAAGGGCATGATCTGGTTTGTTCCGCAGTATCTTGATTCTTACTATGTTTCCATACAAGGAAAACAGATTGAAAAGCTTATCCTCATCGATTTTCTGCACAGAACATGGAATGATTTACAGGTAGTAAGTTAGCTTATCCTCATTTTTTTTTTCAATAAGAGGCAATCACCCCATTTCCATTTACTATCCTCATTTGACTATTAAAGAAATAAAAAGCTTGATAACAAATACTATTCGAAATAGTAACGAATTTTAACACAAACAAGTAGGAAAAAATCCTCAAAAATATTCAAAACAGCACGAGACTTACATCAGTATTCAGATTACTGACTATGAGTGTGCACCGTTCATTGGTACCAGTCACTCCATGAGGTAAACTTCCACCAAATGCAGCTGCAATCATTGCAGCCCTCCCCATCTGGCATTGCAAAAGCTTTGTATGAGTACTCACATCCATTAGACAAGACACAACAAATGTGAACATATTCAGTTCAACGAATTTCTGCTAAAAATTACGGCATTGGATAATCCATGCAGACACCAACCTGTGCAAATGAAGCTGCAAAAAGAAAAAAGGAAAGGTAAATCAGATTTTATGCAAATATCAGGATGTATAATAATTATTGTAGTAAAGGAAGTCTCAGTGTCCTACCTCCAGCTTGTTGGAAGGTATAGAGATTAGGATCAGGATAACCTTGCTGCTTCAGTAAGTTTGAAAAAAATTAAGTCACAAAAAAGTTTTTAAAAAAATAGAAAACAACACAGTTATCTTTACAGAATCAAAATGGTCCAGGCAAAAAGTGCAAGCACAAGTATCAACTACCAACCTGAGAGGGCCTAGGACGTTGTTCTGTAGGCAATGATGGATTTGTAAAATCTCTGAGGAAGGAAAAAGGAAATAAGAAAATAAATTCATCACAGAAGAAAGATCTAACCGCTAAATGAAGTCACATGTGAACTTTGCAAGATGGAACAATTATCTAAAGGTAACTAGCATTAAGACACATTGCTACATCTGGCAGGAATGAAAAGGCCAATATTACCTAGATCGGTCGTTGTTGTAGTGGACTTGCAGTTCACTGAGACTGGATATTCGATAAAAGGAAACAAGAAATTAAGTTATAGAAAGTGAGACCAAATTTAAAATGTGATAGGTTACAGCTCATACTTTGAATATTGAATGTCTAGCTGGCAGCAGCCATCATATATATTCCTTCCCTGGGATATTTTTGTTTGTGTAAGAATGAAGTGATGCAGGATATACATGCACAGAATGAAGTGATGCAGGATATACATGCACAGTAAGGACATTAGCTGAACAATATAAATATTATTACATGCAAAGAACCAAACGCTTCCACAGCTTCTTGGCGCGAGTGAAACTGAATAAGAGCTTGAAAACCTGCATCAGTTAAGAAAAGAATAAAGAACCTTAAACATCACACAAATTGGGGTAGATGGTTAAGTTTGTGAACACTTTAGTCTCAAAGATCATTTGAATTTGTAACTGAAACAGAAAGTTTTGGATGTACGAGCTGTACCAGTGATTTGCAAGCACATCTAAAACTTATAATTAATAGCTATCTTACAGCACATAATGTTCGTAGCGGTTCAAGCTGTTGTTTACGGCTTACTTTTTGAAACAGAGTACAGCCTAGTGAACCCACATTTGATACATATAAAGCTCATATCAATTTCTAAATCCACCTTACCATTCAAATGCAATCTGCAAGGGAATCAGAAAATGTATACCAGGTGCATGTGTGCGTGGTGAAAGAGAGAGAAAGCAGGGAAATCTAACCAGCTGACTTTTGAAATGTGACAATCTTCTCCACAAATCCATAAGCTTTGAATACTTGATGTAGAACCTCCACTGTTATAGGATAGATCATGTGGTGGATAGTAACCAGGAGGATTCGGTTGGGTTCAGACTCCTGATGCCAAGCAGCAACAGCACCGAGACAGAAAAGAGGAGATAGAAAGAAAAGAATAAATAGGGAGGAATGTGTATAACTAGTTGGAAAATAAGAGACAGCAGATATGCGAGACAATCTAACTCTATCTACAAGCGGAGATAGAAACATATAAAATACGCTAAACATACTTTCAATCAATACACGTTTCTAAAAATTAGTTGCACATGCCGATAATTTTCATAGGGATCTAGTTTTAGCACTGCTAAATCATATGCCAACTTTAAGAACCTTCTCCCATCGTAGCCATCACCACAAAATTAGTAACCTAGCACAATTTATTTGAAATGGAATGCTGATAATGGAGGGAACTACAAAGGCTGCTTCAATTGGAAACAAACCAAGCCAACCTAGCCCCGCACCCCCCCCCCCCCCCAAACCAACACACACACTCGGAAAGTGTAAATGGGTGCTTGCACAAACATATTTGAAAAAGTCAACACTACATAAACCAAACATAAATAGTGAACCTAACAAGATATTTGATTTTTTTTTCTCGTGTTAAGCCAATGCACTATTATTTTCATGCCTACATGTCTGATGTGGTTAATTGATCATCATACAACTTAATGGTAACAAAGGTCAATAAGAAAATAAAACAAAACATGATGCACTAACATACATCATACAACTTAATGCCAACAAAGGTCAATAAAAACAAAACAAAACATGATGCACTAACATACAATTACATACATGCCTATAGCACAATATCTAACATGCATAGTATTGGCTCAAGTTTAGACTATATTCAGAAACATAATAATAAACTAATAATACAAGTACATAAGTGTGGCATACCTGATCAGAATTCCTTCCATGAGAGCTCTGGTCGGTGGTAAGTTCTTGGTGAGACGAGAACTGCATGTATACATTCCTTCCCCTAAAATGTAAAACATGATGCACAAAAATGATAAATCACATATAGGACGGGATGTTAAACTCAATTGTTAAAAAGAGGCTACACTTAAGTTCAACACTTGTCGCAACAGAAAGCCCATCGCAACAGAAAGCCCAAAAAAATATATCATCAGCATCCACAAATTTACACACATTATCTACCAGGCATATGCCCATGCTACTTGGCAGCTTACATTGTAATACATGCATGAATATCTCTTTTGGAGCCCTTGGCATCCATAAAGCATTGCAGCAAATATCTCTTTATGAGCCCTTTTGGGATCCATAAAGCATTGCAGCCAATACGCATAGACTACATTACCTTATGCTAGGTTGAACAGAAGTGTAGTATTGCAGCGCACTGACAGAAGCATGTATGTCTTCCATCTGCAGAAGAGCCTTCGCCACGAAACAACCACAGGTAAGCAATACCTATAGTCAATCTACTCAGTCAAGTGCGAGAATGAAGAAATAAATAACCCACTTGGTTCTTGGCGCGCAACATGACGATCTTGGAGACCACGCCGAACGGCTGCAGCAGCTGAAGGAGATCAGACTGCAAACACAACAGCAGGGTGGGGGAATTATAGCCAATTAAAAAACAAATCTTTCGCATAAACCAAACAATCCATTCAAATTTGATCCCAGAAAGAACAAAACCCAAAGGATTCAAGATTCCCCCTTCACTGATCCCCTACGTACCTCGGCAATCTCGTGCCCGACGTTGCGGATGTGGATTACCTTGGACGGCTCCGACATCCTCCCGCACTGTAACACGGGCAGCAGCCAATAATCACTACGAAATTGGTCGGACGAAAACAGGGAGAAGGGAGATCCAGAGCCAAAGCTCCAACCTTGGGGGCAGAAACGTTACCTCGTCGAGGGTTTTAGAGGGAGGGGATCTAGGGTTTTGCCGTCGACTGCCTCTGCGGGAGAAGAGAGAAGAGGGGGCGGGGGAGGAAAGAGTGGGGGCGGGGGCAGGGGCAGGTACCGGTAGTAGTAGCTGCGTATATAGGGTTTCTGCTTGTCTTTTGGATTCGACCGGAAAAGGACAGACTTTTACCGAAAAATACGCCCGACCTATGTGATATCGAAAAGTTTGATTCGTGCTCAACTCCATCTTTATTTTGCCCTTCATGCCATTCCGTCCACTTTGATCTCTAGCATATTAAATTGTCGTAGAAAAAGTCTAAAATACCCTTGGACTTGAATAACAATGACATGTGAGCCCCATGTTCATCTCCTTCCATGTTTCCTTATTCGTCGCCGTTCATTCCCCTCTGGCGCCGCCGTGGCCTTGCACGGTGCGCACCCCGCCCAGCGCTCAGGAATTTGGACGCCGTGCGCGCTTGCCATGGCCACCCGCTCCTCATTCCTCGCAGACCCTCGGACAGCCGTGCTCGTGTGCGCTGCTCCACCCCGTGCGGGCCTTCCTCGTGGCTGGCCGCGCATGCTATGGCCGCCGCAGCGATGGTCATCCTGGTCGACAGGACGCCTTCGTCGCTGAGCAGTCAACAGCGAGGACGAGGAGGCCCTGCCGCCGGTCGCTCGGTCTTCTGGCCTCAAGCCGCTCCTCTTCTGTCGCGCGTCGCCGTCGCTGTCCAAGAACCGTCTTCGTCCGCTCGGTCAAGCTTGTAGTCGTGGTGGCGCCGCTCGGGCCGTGGTGGGGAGGGGCGCCGGGTCGGACTCGGACCGCCGGTCCTTGCGGGCGCGGCATCGCCGGCGACCACGGTAGCGTCCTCTGGCGCGCCTGGGTCGAGGGCTTGTCCTGGCCACGCACGAGACCAGGACGCAGCGATGGTGAAAGCGGGTGTTGTGGTGGAGGCCCCGGCGTCGGCATCGGGCGCGAAGGCCCACGCCATGCCAGGCGTCGCCGAGGAGAACCGCCCGTGCGCGGTGGCCGCGTCGACGCTGGCGAAGCGCGTGGTGGAGGGCGGCAGCGTCGACGGCCGTGGAGCGCCTCTGCAGCGAGGGCGGGCGAGGCGCGGCGGAGCGGCTCCCGCGCGCCGGCAAGGCCAGAGCGCGGTGAGACCACGACACAGCAGGGCCCGGAGATGAGGGTGTGGCGAGCGGCCGGCGAAGGTGGGCGTGTGACGCGCGGTCGTGGGCGAGGCGAGGAAGATGACAATGTCCATATCCCTTATAGACTGGTCCCACTGTGCAGGGACAGAAGGGAGATGACAGGGATTCAAGAAAAGGGGTATTTTAGACATTAGAATTGGTGGGACCCACATGTCAGGGTGGTCAAACTGTGGAAAACTAACAGAAGGTGGACGAAATGGCATGGAGGGCAAAACAAAGATGGAGTTGGGTACACTGGTCGGATCGAACTTTTGGGTGGCATAGAGGTCGGGTGTATCTTTCGTAATGGCATACAGGTAAAAGCCTCAAAAGGATAGTGACGCCTTCTATCCTGACTTGAGCCAGGGAGTGCTTGATTTGCGCACAACATCTTCATGGCTATCAGGACACATAAATGTCTTTTCTGAGAGAAAATTCTCTATTTAATACTAGAAGAAACTGTGTTTTTTCTACTAAAATTTGAAACTTCCCTGTTTAACGTCAGTTTTAAGAGCATATTTTGATGCCTTATTAAACACTTTCGTTAATTTGAGCATGTCTTAGAAAGAGTGTCATTGTAGCCTTAATGTCCTTTTCTCATCCTCATCTCCTTATTTTCTCTCTCTTGTCTCTCTTTTACCCCACCAGAGCTACCCAACACTTCTCTGCCGCGCCGCCCACCGCTTTCTCCTTTGACGAAGATACAAGCGATCGAGATCTAGCTGGCACACCCTCCTGTTCTCCTCTACTAGCCCCTCTTTTCCCCTTTTGTCGGCGTGGAGGCCAAGATCCAGCCTTGAGATTCTCTACTCCTCCACCGGCGCCACTTCTTCTCCTCCTCCATTGGCAGTACCTCCCCTTTCTCCTCCTTTCATTGGCGTGGAGACGCCGCATGGCTTTCTCATCGAGATCCACCCTGGCCCCATTCATGCCACCGAGATCCGGATCGACCCATCCATAGCCCTCTCTTAATTGGAGTGGAGTGCTACCTCATTTGCACCTCCCATCGCGACCTCACCATCGCCCGCGTCGATGGAGAGGTGGAGTGGACTCTCTTGTGACGTGCACCTGATGCAGAGTGGACAGACGGTGGACTACACCTTCTATCGCGTCGATGGAGAGATCAGGATGGGGCAGGCTCGCCTGCGTAGCCAGCGATGGAGATATGGCGCACTGGCCAGAGTGGCTTGTGGCGGAAAGGAGGCTGACGACGAGAGCTGGCATGACCCCCACGCCAACAGGTCAAGTCTCCACGTTGGATCTGGATGGGAGGAGAGAAGATAGGGAATGGACATGAAATAAATGACACGAGAGAGAATGTAGGGTATAGGCTTTCTTGGTCATAGTATCCAACTCTAGAATGACTCTTTTAGCGGGATGGAGGGAGTACTATTTTGACTCGGTTCTTTTCTTGTACTCAATTTCTTATGTTGTAAAACTTACGGAACTCTATTTAAAAGAAGAGAAAAAAATCATAATCTTAGTCATTTTGTTATGGGCTCTTACTAAACACTGAGTTCTTCGCATATGCCATAATCATAGATATTTAGAATAATAGAGAATAGTTCCCCTATCTCTTGTGTCTATGTACCTTCTGGCATCGTGTTTGACGACATCGTCGTTGCATCCACCGCCGATCTTTGACGACAACATTCATTGAATCCTCCCAGACTGGATCTGGTGGTGTAGCGGCCAAATTTTACCGCACGTGCTCCCCCAGCGGTGCATCTGAACTGGAGGCGCAAATTAGGTACGATGATGGCACAAATGGATCTAGTGGCGAAGGCGTGGCATGGGGCTCGGTCTTTCTCCAGTAGTGGTGGGTGCGGCAGCATTGGCAGCCACACCTAGATGAGCTCGACGGACCCATGATGGACTCAGTGTGCTTGTCTATGAGTTTTCTCTATTTTGTCATTTTTTATTTCTTTACTAAGACGAGCATATCAACCACCCAAAGAAAAGGTTGATTTACCAAGAACTTTCAAACCTTTCATGGGATCCCTTGGCCGACTTGGAAATTAAAATGTTAAGACATCAAGGTATCCCTTATGTATCGATGGGTCTTATAAGCGGTATCTTTTATCTTTGGTGAGGTTAATGTGTACCCTCTCTGCATAGTTTCAAATTTTATGATATGCATTGTATGCTCAAGATACCGACTAGAAATGAGAAACGACTAGTGGAGAAGATCAAGCTCCAATTACTTTGCTTCAATTTAATTATACATGCTTTGCCAGCTTAGTTGTTAAGATCACAATTTCATTTATGCCCAAAATGTTTTATGCAAAATCAAATGCTATCCTTACTAACAATCAAATTCGTAATACTTGTATATCTATAATGGGTAAGTCCTATTGATTACAATCAGCCCTGTAATTATTTGAGCCTTGTAGTTTCCCTCGCTCCTGCGTATGCTTTCTTCTACACACCTAAAGTCCTAATGAGTACAATCAACCCTGTAATTATTTGAGCCACGTAGGTACCTCCCCCCGACTCTGACGTACGTTTTCTTCTAAGCATAGTCCTATGAGGACTAGGAGTGGAAGAGAATGTCTGTTTGTGTAAAATGCATGGAGAGTGGCACATACATGTGATCTATGAAAAGTTTGTGCTGTTTTTGTTAAAAGACTTTCACTCATTGTTGGGATGATAAAATCACACAAGTGAATGAGTGTTAAAAATAATATGCTGGTCGCAATTGTATTTCATTCTGTCCAAAAACTTACACCCCAAGAGGTATTTATAGACCCTCCTGACTTCGCCATTCAAGGAATCTTACAAAATTAGTTATGACACCTCCTATACATTTAGCTAGAAAGCAAATTGGCGAAGTGGTGAAACACACTTCGCCACTTCCCTTTTGTTTTCTTAAGCAACTTTGGACTTGATCTTGATTTCTTGGCTTGGCGGATAACCTTGTTGTTCCTTCGTGCGAAGCTGTTACGTCAGCTTCGCTGGTCATCAGAAGTTTAGCGAAGTCATCTTCGCCAGGTAACCTGAAACATGTGAAATCATATGTGCAAAGTTTGAAGTGGTCACAGCGAAGTGTCCACGTCATCTTCGCCGAATATTGTGTTATCTCAAATATTTATAACGAAAAGTTTATTCTTGACTCTAAAGTTTGAGATGGAAGTTTGTATGTCAAAGTTGTTCCCCAATAGCAGCCCCTCGCGGGCGAAGGCCTACTCCAAAGGTCTGAATCCCACGAAGTTTATGTAAACTTTGCCTGACAAAAGCCGTTCGAACTTTGGAGTTGGCCCATTAACCTTTGAATTTTGAAGCCAACAGCTAGTTTTGACTATTTGACTGGAGTTGTCTATAAATAGCGATGCCCCCCTGGGGTTGTCGTTTTCAGAAGAAGGGAAACTCTGCCAAAATTTTTCTTGAACCCTAAAGTTTGAGATAGCTTTTCTTGACGTTTTGCAGTTGTGTTCACCTAGTCTTGGATCTTTGATCGAAGTTTGTGTAACACCTTCGTCAACTTTTATTCTTTTAACTTTTATATTTTTGTGATTTTGTCGAATAGTGTTTCTGATTTTGATTTTTTGTAGTGTCTTCATGAGATTTGCAAGATCAACTTTAGTCTCAGGAGAGTTTCAAAGCCGAAGAAGATAGGTCTCAGTTGGTCTCTGACGAAGAGGGTCTTGACAACGTTGATGCATCAGTTAAGGATTTGATTAAAGATGATGAAGGTTTCACTTTGACTTTCGGGAGGACTTTGTTTGAAAAGAGTCATCTTGATGAGATGGTTCGATTGAAGTTTGTTGAGCGCAGTCAAGTGAGGGTGCCTGATCCTGCGGAGACTAATCCAAAAGCCGTATCCGGATGAATGCATTGTTTATAAGGATTTGTTTATTGCTGGTCTTCGCTTCCCCTGTCAAGATTTCCTTGAAGATGTGCTCAAGGCCTTCAATATTCAGATGCATCATTTGACGCCTAACGGAGTTGTTAGGTTGGCTCAGTTTGTTTGGGCTGTGAAGTCCCAAGAAGCTAATGCTGATATTGCCGCTTTTTATGAGTTGTTTAAGATGCATACTCAATTCAAAAAGTTTGTACTTGATGGTCGAGTGGTTACCAAGTACTTTGCTTGTTCTAGCTTTAAAATGGCTCGTAATGCCGTTCAAGTTTCCCCGGCGATGAAGAATAAGTGGGGTGTTGGAGATTGGTCGAGATATTGGTTCTATCATAATGTGCCTATGGTTGAAGAAAGGGACCCGGGAACGAAGAAAATGGTGAAAAAATATCCGTTGGCTGCTAGGATGGAGATTGAGGAGTTTAAATTATCTCCATCTTTTCCTACTTCCTTGATCTCGAAGACTGCTGTGAAAGCATACAAGTGCAAAGCTTCGCTACAATGTGCTAGAGATCTTGTTGAAGAGTATGCAGCTGCCAGAATTTGGCCGTTGAGGAAGGGGTGGTCTATCCAGCGGTTTCATGCTAAAAAAGTTCGAGGGGTGAACTACAAGTACCCAGATAATGACTTTCATCGTCCAAAGTCTTTTGCTTGCGATGAAGATTTTGTGAAATCTGTTGAAAGTCGGGCTGAGGATTTGCTTGGTAAATATGTCTTGAGCGAGAAGAATAACATTGACAAAATACTTGGAGAGAACTATAAATGCTTGAACAGAGTTTTCGAGGTTGCTAATTGTCGGTGTTTCGACCCCGGGGGTCAACACCAATGAGTAAATTCGTAATTACGTGCTCCCTTAATCCGGTGGGTGACGCAAGAAGGACACGGCGATTTATCCTGGTCCGGGCAAAGAAGGCCCTACGTCCAGTGGGGGGGAATAGTTCGTGTTATCTTGCACTGAAGCGCTAGTACAGGGGTGAATACAAGTGGGCGTGAGAAGCGTGAGCTAGAGCTTGAGCGTCTCGGGCGCTTAGCTCTCTACTTCACATTGTCTCATGGCGTAGTTCTATGATCTAAAGCCTTAGCGTATGAAGCTCTCGGATCTCAGCCCCCCTGTCTCAAGCCCTGGCGCCTCCTTTTATAGGCGAAGGAGAGGCACAGGAGTATATTTTTTAGTGCTAACGTGGTCGGTGACGTATGACGCCGATGCCGATCATGTCGGTGTCGCTGTAGAGGTGTACGTCGGTATGGGAGGTCCTGCAACCGTCGCGTCGGGAGTCGTTGAAGTGTTGACCGGAGTTTGTTGAAGCCCCACTCAAGGGTCGGCGTGACAGAGCCGAGGGGCAACGGTGGAGGCCTCAGGTCGAGTCGAGGGGGTCGTGGCCCTTCGGATAAGGCCGAATCCCGGGAGATGCGGGGAATGTGTTGACTTTCGAGCCTCGAGGAGGTGCCGGATGGGACACGGTGCTTGGTATGGCGTAACAGTGAGGTACGATCCATGGGATTCTGGGGTATGGGCGGTAAGAGCAGGATTCGACTGCCATACTCACAACTATTGCTGTAACTATGACCATACGGTTAGGCGGGAGCAGGTAAAATGCATTGAATGCACCTGGATCTGTACGGGGGGTAGGTAGTCGAGGGGTATACTGTGCTCGAGGACTGCCCATTCGCACAGGAGAAGTTCCATTCTTGAGGGCGGGCTCATTCGCTCGAGCGAAGTTACGTCCTCAAGGGGTTCCCGGATTGTACCCTCGAGCGTGCAATCTCGGTCCGCGTGGTAGCCCATCGAGCAGGCTGTGGCTTTGGGCTGTCGATGCCTGTTTGTGGGGCGGCCCAATATGCCTTAGCCTGTGGGCTTTCGAGCGATAGTGAGAGATGTCGTTAGAGGGTTTACGTTGCTGACTTCGGGGATTAGTCTGATTAATCGAGGGTTTGGGGTACCCCTTTTCCAGGTGCCTAACAGTAGCTCCTGGGACCTTGCGCGGGTGCTGGCACTCGGGCAGGGGGTCAGAAGTTGGGAGTGAGGTGTGGTTTGGATCTTTCCGTGGGAGGCGCGCGAGCGTCCCCCGCGGGGGTAGCCCTCGAGGCCTCGGAGGAGCTGGGAGACTTCTTTGAGGGCTTTATTTGTCTTTGATCGAGGGGTGCTCGTCCAGTCGGGTATGGACCTGAACTGGAGTCATGGCGCTTTACCGAGGGGTATGTCGGAACATCGAGCCCCCAGGGGATTTTTGACCCCCTTTCGTTGAGGGGTGCCGGACATGGTCGGGCTCCTGAGCCTCGCGCGGCAGGGGCGCTGCCGGCCTTGGCGTTCATCTCACGAGTCCTTTCGATCGGATGTGAGGCAAGAAGCGTCGGACTACCCTCGATAGGTCGAGCCTCGAAGTTCTCAGTGAGCTGGTAACGGGAGAATCCAAGTGAGAGCCCGATCCTCATTCGATAGAGGTCAGTAGGAGGCCTGGAGGCGGTCTCATTAAAGCAAAACACAATGGACCTACGGATATCGATTCCATTTGATAGGTCTCGGTGGCTTGATGCCTCCCTTCGGGGGAATTCCATAAAAGTCCATAGTATTTCGCCTTGGATATGTC
The DNA here is from genome assembly GCA_023333625.1 of Bothriochloa decipiens. NCBI lineage: Eukaryota > Viridiplantae > Streptophyta > Magnoliopsida > Poales > Poaceae > Bothriochloa > Bothriochloa decipiens. The sequence continues at coordinate 35,224,479 of CM041639.1, read as the reverse complement.
CAAAGGGGTCTCAAGAGTTCATTCTTGAGCGGGGCCTCGTGTTGGCTCCCCCTTGGTCACCCCTGACTCGGGTGCTCGAGGGTGGCTGTCGAACCCTGGTCGAGGGCCAGCCTTCGCTCCCTCGAGGCTTGTTGTGGGGCCAGAGCCTCTTTACCTTCTCCTAGAGGAATCCGCCGATAAGTAACATTTGTTTTCTTACCATCGGACGCGTCTTTTGAGGAGGAAGGTTAAACGGTGCGGTGGTGGAGATCGTGGTGGGCCCAGGCAATGGCTAATTGCCTGAGGCGTGACACATGTATCCGGTCGAGAATTGAGTGGGAATGGTTAGGTAAATGCATTAACTATAGGGAGTTACCTTTTTCTTCCGCCGGATTCTGCCCGTTGCTCTTCCTGGGTATAAGACCAGAGGGGGCAAGCACTGTTTGCCCTACCTTTGCCACCTTGCCTTCACCACCGCTAGTGCTCTCGAGTCCCTGCTTTCCTACGCGTGAGGGTAGGAACTTAGAGCAAGAAATCGCGATTGGGAACCTTCCCGGTCGCTCGTCCGCCGAGGAGATCCGTGTCATCGCCGCCGCCACTGCACCCATCGAACAGATCCGTGCCGCTACTACCGCCATGGCCCCCATCTTCCAGCCTGCCAAACTCTGGCGCCCGTCGACCATGATGCGATAGAGGCTGAACGAGTTGGTGAGGGAAGGACTTCTCCGCCCCATCACCGATTCGACTCGGTCGGAGTGGATCGTGCCGCCGAAGGGCCACCCCGAGCCAAACCTGCTGGAGGGCTACGTGGTGAGCTTCCTCAAGTACCACCGGCACAGGCTCGGAGCGCCCCTGAGCGAGTTCATGCGGGGGCTGACAAACTTTTACGGCGTCGAGTTCTAACACTTCTCCCCCAACGCCATCTCTAATGCCGCCATCTTCACGGCCGTCTGTGAGGGCTACTTGGGGATGGTGCCCCATTGGGAGCTGTGGCTCCATCTCTACAAGGATGAGTGGTTCACCTCTCCGGTGGGGTCAGGCGTGAGGCGGATTGTCAGAGCGGGCTGCCTCAACTTTGTGTTGAAGACGGGCAAGTCAGAGGTGCCACGCGAGTACATCTCCACCGAGTTGATGTCCAACCATTCCCGATGGGACGAGCAATGGTTCTACCTTCGCAATGACGGAGGCTACCTCCCGCCGTACACCGGGCGGCTCATCACTGAGTGACCATTCAACTGGCTGCACGGTGTGACGGGGGATCTTCAATGTCGACTTCGTCCCCTCGTCGCCGTGATGAGGACCCTTCGAGAGGCGGGCCTGATGGTGGGCATGGTGGTCTCGGCCTTCCACAGTCGACGGGTGCTCCCCCCTGATGGAGCGCCCGCTGTGGTTGGACGAGATGCTCCCCGAGGTAGCGCCCGAGGTGCTCGAGAAGTGCCAGATGTCCAGTGAGGGGATATCCACCGTGGAGATCGTTGCACGGGTGAAGGGGATGGTCACGGGTTTGTTCAGGGTAGAGGACGTCAACCGCCTCCCCATATGGCTGGAGGAAGGGTGCCTCGACCTGGTGAGTGCCTCGACCCATGCCTTTCACGTTTATGTTTCGTCCCCTTTTTTTCCTTACTCTTATCCTCACGACCGAATGTTTTCGTGCAGGGGAGATCGACTATCGGAGATCGAGGCCCCCGTTAAGGGAGGATGCTCCCGATCGTCAGGTGAGACGCTTCAACGCCCAACAGGAAAAGAGGGGCAAGGATGAGGAGAAGAAGAAAAAGGACAAGAAGCTCTAGGAGCGCGAAAAGCGTGAGAAGCGCCGTGCGCAATAGAGGTGCGACGGGCTCGCGGAGGAGGTGTCTCCCTTCGAGGATGAAGGAGATGAGGATGATGATGACGACGATGATGATGTTGAAGGGGTGGTGGGACATCTCGAGCCCCTTCTGTCTGGTCCCTCACGTACTGACCGTCTTTCGATGCAGGAAGGTGCGTCGGAGCAGTGCGCCCCTCTGCCGACGATTACGACCTTGGAGCGCCAGCGAGGGGAAAGGTCGACCACCCCCTCGACTCAGGGGGGTTTGTCCTCCTCACGTCATGTTCGTGGAGGGACTCCGCCCACTTTGACCCGGGAGACCCGGTCCCGGTCATCGGCACGGGCGGAGCAGGGTCGTGCCCAGGAGGCCTCGTCGGAGCAGGGAGGCACGGCGACCTCACCGACAGCCCCTAGTAGCCCTAGCCCTGGGAAGAGCTCGGCCTCGGGTGAGGCCTCGAGGTTTGCTGGCGGCTTGAGGAGGACCCAAAAGGCCTCTATCCCCTTTGGGTAAGTGTTGTCGATTTAAGTCTCTTCTCATTGCTTCCCCATTCTACGGCTCATTAAGTTCTCTACTATCCTGCTTTCCGTCCAGGCCAAAGCGCCGCATCGAGGAGGCGACCCTTGTGCCGCCCAAGAGGCTCAGGGTGGATGCGGCCATGAGGATGGGGGCCTCAGTCATAGGTGCGGCGTCGAGGCCCTTGGTACCATGGGAGGCGAGATGGCTATCCTTAGCCCTCGGGGCTATGGCTCGTGGTAGGCTGACGGGTTTTGCTCTTGCTGCAGGGTCGAGTGACTCGGGGGCTGTGAAGGGTGACGACTCCGAGTTGAGGAAGACACAAGAGGGGGGAGCGCCTCCCTCATGTCAACGTTCGTGGTCCCCGAGCTCGGCTCGACGCCAGAGAGCAGAGCCCCGGCGTCAGGAGCCCCTGACCTGGGCCAGCCCGAGGTCTCTGCTTCCATGCCCGAGGCGGGAGCCCACATCGACCTCGAGGGTGAGGAGGCCATCACCCCTCCCCTTTCGACGGGGGAGCTGAAGCCGTGGCGGATAGGGCTACGCGAGTTAGAGGCTCAGTGGAAGCAGGAGCTTCCGCGGACGCAGCTAGAGGAGAAGGAGCCGCAGGAGTAGCAGGAGGAGGAGGTGACCGGGGAACGGCCCCAGCACAATCAGGAGCAGCAGGCACCGCCGAGGGACGTGACGCTGCTAGACCTATCGGTGCAGCAGCCGCCCAAGCCGTCGGAGGGGGAGGAGACCTCAGAACTCCCAAAATAGTGGGTGTCCGTGATCACCCTCGATGAGCTACTACAAGAAGTGGCGCTAAAACCCTCGACGTAGCTCAAGGAGGGGACCTTGGCATCGAGCCCGCCGGCAGACGTGTTGATGGTGGACCTGTCGGCGCCACAGGACGTGGCGTTGGAGGAAACGATGGCCTTGTCCCCTCTGCCACCTCAGGAGGCGCCTGAGCCAGCATCGAGCCAGCCACCATAGCCGTCAGCCGCGGCGTCAGAGGAGCCAGCGATTTCTGGTCCGTAGGCAAAGCAGTCAGAGGAGACGGCGGCCACCATCGCATTGGGGGCTCCTGGCCCATTGAGGAGGAGGTCGACGTCTGACCCCGGGCTGGGAGGCACCAGTGCCGCCTCGGTGTTCCCCACCTCAGCCGTGTTAGCAGAGCACTACGGCGCCCCACGCGACGTGGCGGAGGAGATCGAGTCCTTGGTGCAAACCAAGGTCAAGACGCTTTCTCTCATTGGGGCAAGGAGCGTGTCTTGCTCCAAGAGCTCGATGACTCTAGTGCTCCCAGGATCGAGATGGATGACCCAGCGGAGGTCGAGCACTGGGAGGGCGTGGAGCAGTCCCGGGTGTGGCTACAGCACTTCCTCAAGCTGGGTGTCGAGCTCGTTGGGGATCTCGACCAGAGTCTCGTGGTAAGTCCCCGTTTGGATCACATACGATTTTTGGCTTTTCCTGTATGGATCGCCTTAACCCTCGATTTCCTGTTTCCAGGACTTGCGGAGGCATTCCCACTCCAAGTCATACTTCCTCCATGAAACGCGTAACAGCCGGGAGGAAGTGCTTCGCCAATTCGAGGCCGGTCGTTCTGCGCAGAGAAGGGTGGCCGAGGTCGAGGAGGAGGTGAAGCGGGCCAGAGAGGAGGCCGCCAGGGCCAAGGAGGAGGCCGCCCAGGTGAAGTAGGATGCCGAGGCAGCTCGAGGCAAAGCCACCCAAGTCAAGGAGGAGCTCCGGTGGGTCAAGGAGGAGGTCGACGCGGCCAGGGGCGAAGCGGAGGAGGCCAAGAGCGATGGCACTCACGCTCAAGAGCACGTCAAGCTACTCGCGGAGGAGGCCCGAGGCTCCGTGGAGTGTATCCGCTCGCTCGAGGCCAGTCTGGCTCAGGTCTCCACGGCGCACGACACACCCTCCGCCTTGGTCAAGGAGCAAAAGGGTCGAGCCGACAGCCTAGACACCAAGCTCGAGGCGATGAAGGCTACCCTTCGAGAGAAGGAGCAAGCCATCATCTTGGCTGGTGGCGCCCTCGAGACCCTCCGGTGCGAGAAGATTGACTTGACTTGGGCTTTCAAGGAGGCCCAGCGGGAGCGAGACGAGGCTCGGGAGGAGCGCGACGCCATGCTAGAGGACTGCAGCGCCCTCCAGACCCGCTGTGCCAGTGAGTTCCTTGGTGGGCTTTGACCTTTTTCTTTCCGTGTGACTTGTTTAACTCTTATTTTGTCTTTCAGGCCTTGAGCCCAAGCTGCTCTCCACTCAGACCATCGCCAAGGCGCTACAGGAGGGCCTCATGGTGGTGGGGGCGCTTCTCGGCAGGTTTCAGGTTGCCATCAATAGGCTCTGTACGTCCTGGGAGGTCGAGCCCGTCGAGGTGGCTGAAGAAGATGTCTCGGGGGCCGCGCTCATCGACCGGCTCTACCACCTCGACGCCAACCTTTGGGAACGCGTGCGGGAGGCGCTCCACACCGGCGTGAAGTGCGTGCTGGCGGTGGTTTCCTCCGGCTTCGTCTTTGATATGGACATCGTTGCCCAAGGCTTCGTCCCTGACATCTTGAAGACCGATGCCGAGAACGAGGAGCGGTGCCGGGGGCTGATCTAGGATGCTGAGAGGCCGGGGGAAGCGCTGGCGAAGCTGTTCGAGGATGAAGTCCTCCCCCCGAAGATGAAGGGTACACCGTCGAGGAGGGCGGCGACGGAGACGGTGGAGTGGGCCTGTAGGGCAAAACTGGGTGAAGGTGCCCGTGTAAATAAGTTAGTTTTTGTAACTTATATTCAGTATGGCCTCGGGGGCCTTTAAAACATCTATGCATCTATCGTAATGCATTTGGATATTTCAAGTTTGAGTCTTCTTTGTTTTCTTTCACCTAGATTTTGCTTTTTTGACTAAGTGTTCGACGCGTGCTCGTAGCCCTTAAGGGGGGAGCGAGTGGAGGTTCCGTAGCCCAGAGGCGTAGAAGAGCTGCCGGCTCGACAGCCCTCGACCCTTAGGGAATTCGAGGCGTTTTGTTCTTAGTCACGAAGCGCATCGAAGCGAAGGAAAGAAGAGACGCTCGAGCTTCAATCATCTGACCTTTGCTTTTCGACTAAGTGTTTGATGCATGCTCGTATCCCTCGAGGGGGGAGTGAGTGGAGGTGCTCCTGGCTCGACAGCCCTCATCGACCTCGAGGGAGTTCGAGGCGTTTTCTACTTAGTTACGAAGCAAAAGGAGATGCTCGATTTTTTGAAAAATCGTTCGTATTTTTAGGAACTTAGGGGGTTCCTCCCCGTTAGCCCCCGGGGAAGGCTCGACTCTGGCGAGACAGGGTCGAGGCTACCTCTTGCATGTATAATAATAAGTTTAAACTTATAATCGAAAGTACTTCTTATATTTGCCATGTGAAAATGTATGAAACATGCGAGAATGTACAAGGGCATCGGTGCCCTAGGGGTAGAAATGACATAGCTGTTCGATGTTCCATGCGTTGGTGAAGGTTTCGCCCTTGTTGTTTGCCAGCTTGTACGTTCTAAGAACTTCTTGCTAGTGAACTGTGTGGCATTGTCAGTGATGATAACGTTTGGGATCCCGAAGCGATGGATGATGTCGGTGAAGAACTCGACCGCCCGCTCGGAGCGGATGTTGCCGATAGGCCGGGCCTCGATCCACTTGGTAAACTTGTCGATAGCAATGAGTATGTGCATGTACCCCTTGGTTGTCCTCTTAAGAGGGCCCACGATGTCGAGCCCCCAGACTGTGAACGGCCAGGTGACGAGGATCATCTGTAGGGCGTGAGCTGGGAGGTGCGTCTGCTTGGCATAGAATTGACACCCCTTGCACGAGCGGACAATGTTGATGGCATCGAAAATGGTGGTTGGCCAATAGAAACCCTATCGGAAGGCGTTGCTGACGAGGGTCCTCGGTGCTGCGTGGTGGCTGCAAGCCCCCGAGTGTATGTCCTCGAGGAGCCTCCTGCCTTCTTTGATAGTGATGCAGCACTGAAGGATACTCGATGGGCTTTGCCTGTAGAGTTCCTTGCCAACACAGTAGATGACATAGGACTTGGCCCATCGCGCGATCCGGTGAGCCTCTGTCTGGTCTTCCAGGAGTTCCCCTCGAATGAGGCAGTCGAGGAAAGGGACTTGCCAATTCGGAGGTGGGGCTTGACGGAGGAGGTGTCCCCTCGATCTCCATGACCTCGGCCCCGGTCGAGGGGGCCTCGATCGAGGCAAGGGGTTTGAGTGTCGAGGGTGCGGTGCCATCCCTCGAGCACAAGTCGACGGAGGGCTCGAAGAGGTCTCTTGAGAATACGTCCAGAGGGACAGTACCTCGAGTTGATGCGATCTTTGCGAGCTTGTCCGCAGCTTCATTGTAGCGTCGAGCAATATGATTGAGCTCGAGGCCGTGGAACTTGTCTTCTAGTTTGCGCACTTCTTTGCAGTAGGCTTCCATCTTGGCGTCGTGGTAGCTCGAGGCCTTCATCACTTGGTCGATGATGAGTTGCGAGTCACCTCGAACGTCTAGGCGTCGGACCCCGAGTTCGAGGGCAATACGCAACCCGTTGACAAGAGCCTCGTACTCCGCGACATTATTGGAAGTGACAAAGTGGATGCGAATGGCGTAGCGCATGTGGACTCCGAGGGGTGAGATGAAGAGCAAGCCTGCGCCTACTCCTGTCTTCATGAGCGACCCATCGAAGTACATCATCCACAGCTCGGCTTGGATTTGAACTGGCGGCAACTGGGTGTCGGTCCACTCAGTGATGAAATCTACCAGCGCCTGAGATTTTATGGCCTTCCGTGGTGCGCAAGTGATGGTCTCACCCATAAGCTCGATCGACCACTTAGCAATTCTTCCAGCAGTCTCCCCAAGGGGAAAGAAGACACCACGGTAACCGGGTGGCTGAGGAAGTAATGCTGGAGCTTGCAACGTGTAAGGACGATGGCATAGAGCAGCTTTTGCACCTGTGGGTAGCAGATCTTGGTTTCTGAAAGCACTTCACTGACAAAGTAGACCGGCCGCTGGACGGGCAAGGCGTGCCCTTCCTCTTGCCTCTCGACCACTATGGCCGCGCTTACCACCTGAGTGGTCGTGGCGACGTAGAGGAGGAGGGGCTCGGGCGGTTCAGTCGACGTCGCTGATCGAGGAGCGGGGCAGAAGTCAGCATGCTCTTGAGTTTGTCGAGGGCCTCCTTGGCCTCCGCGGTCCATATGAAGTGTTTGGATTTTTTCAAGAGGCGATACAGGGGCAGGGCCTTTCCCCCAATCGTGAGATGAAACGGCTGAGAGCCGCAAGGTAGCCCGTGACCTTCTGTACGCCCTTGAGATCTCGAATCGGACCCATTCGCATGGTGGCTGCGACCTTCTCGGGGTTGGCCTCGATCCCGCGCTGGGAGCCGACGTATCCGAGGAGCATGCCCCGAGGCACTCCAAAGACACATTTCTCAGGGTTGAGTTTTATATTCTTGGCTCGAAGGCATCCGAATGCAATTTCAAGGTCATGGATGAGGTTGTCGACTTTCTTGGATTTGACCACGATGTCATCCACATAGGCCTCGACCGCGTTGCCTATGTGTTCACCGAAGACATGGAGCATGCATCACTGATACGTCGCCCCGGCGTTTCGAAGGTCGAAGGGCATGGTGACGTAGCAGTACATGCCAAAAGGTGTGATGAAGGAAGTCGCGAGCTGGTCAGACTCTTTCATCTGGATTTGGTGGTAGCCAGAACAAGCATCAAGGAATAAGAGGGTTTCACATCTCATGGTAGAGTCAACAATTTGATCAATGCGTGGTAAAGGAAATGGAACTTTGGGACATGCTTTGTTTAAACTAGTATAGTCAACACACATTCGCATTTTTCCATTCTTTTTCTTAACTAACATGGGATTAGCTAACCATTCGGGGTGATGAACCTCCTTGATGAATCCAGCCGCCAAAAGCCTGTGTACCTCCTCGCCGATGATCCTGTGTTTCTCCTCATCAAAGCGGCGCAGGCGTTGCTCACCGTTCTAGACCCAGCTCGGATCTCCAAGGCGTGCTCAGCAACTTCCCTCGATATGCCCTGCATATCCGGAGGACTCCATGTAAACATATCAACATTCGCGCGGAGAAAGTCAATGAGCACTGCTTCCTATTTGCTCCCGAGGTTGGCACCGATCGTCAGCACCTTCTCGCCGGAGCAGCTCGGGTCGAGGGGGATTTTCCTGGTGTCTTACGCTGGCTCGAAGCTGCCGGCGTGACGCTTAGGTTTGGGCAGCTCGTTGGCGAAGCGCTCAAGGGTCGAAGCCATCATCGTGCTTTGCTCGACCGCCTCTTCGTACTCGACGCATTCGACATCGCAGTCGTACGCGTGCTCGTAGGAGGAGCCGATGGTGATGACGCCTCTGGGTCCTGGCATCTTGAGCTTGAGGTAGGTGTAGTTTGGGACCACCATGAATTGCGTGTAGCCTGGTCGGCCGATGATGGCGTGATAAGTCCCATGAAACCCGACCACCTCGAAGGTGAGGGTCTCTTTCCTGAAGTTGGCAGAGGTGCCAAAACAGACGGGAAGGTCAATGCGGCCGATGGAAAGAACCTTCTTCCCTGGTACGACGCCATCGAAGCCCCCGGCGCTGGGTTGGAGTTGGCACCTCTGGACCCCCATGAGGTCGAGGGTCTCAAGGTAGATGATGTTCAGGCTGCTGCTACCATCCATGAGGACCTTCGAGAGGCAGGTGTTGAAGATGATTGGGTCGACAACGAGCGGATAGGCCATGGGGTTGGGGACGCGATCCGGATGGTCGTCGTGGTCGAATGTGATGGGTGCATTAGACTAATCGAGGTAGTGGGGCATTGCGACTCGGACGAAGAAGACTTCTCGACGCTCCCTCTTACGCTGTCGAGGCGTGAGCTAGGTCAAGGGGCCTCCGTAGATCATGTAGCAGTCGTAGACTTTGGGGAATTTTCCGTCTTCCCCGTTGTCTCCCTCATTGCCGCCCTGGTCTTTCTTGTCGTCGCCCTTCTTGACGCCTAGTTGCTCGAAGTGCTTTTGAAGCATGCGGTAGTCTTTGAGTTTGTGTTTCGCCCCATCCTTGTGATAAGGGCAGGGCTCCTCGAGCATCCTGTCGAAGATGGCCCCCTTTGAGGGACCTCGAGGTTTTTTGCATTCGGCTGCTGCGACAAGATCGTCGTCTGCAACCTCACGCTTGCCTTGCTAATTCTTCTTCTTCTTCTTGTTGTTCTTCTTTGAACCCTTTGTTTGAGCCCCCAGCATCGACTGCCGGTGCCTTTCTCTTGTCTTTTTTGTCATCGAAGAAGGCTCCGACCACCTCCTCGCCAGCCGCGTAGTTGGCGACCACATCCATGAGCTCGTCAACGGTGTTGGGGCGGTTGCGCCCCAACTCGCGAACTAGGTCCTTGCAGGTCGTACCCGCAACAAACGCTAGAATTACGTCGAGATCAGAGATGTGGGGGAGTTCGGTTCAGAGCTTGGAGAAACACCAAGCAAAGTCAGGTAGAGACTCCCCTGGTTTCTGCTTGCAGTTGTGCAGTTCCTAGGAGTTTCTAGGACGCACGTAGTTGCCCTTGAAGTTCCCCTTGAAGTTCTAGACCAGGTCGACCCAGTCGTGAATCTGGTCAGGGGGAAGCTCCTCAAGCCACCTACGTGCGGTGTCTGATAGGAACAGGGGAAGGTGACGTATGATCACGCGGTCATCACGTGCCCCACCTGCCTGACAAGCTAGTCAAAAATTGGCTAGCCAGAGCTCGGGTTTGTACTTGACGAAGCTCATGTGGGGTCGAAACTTGTCGGGCAGCTGGGCGTTGTGGATCGTCCTACTGAAAACTTGGGGACCCGGTGCCTCCGGGGCCCATCGGTCTTCATCGCTGTCGTAACATCCCCCACAATGGGCATTGTACCCTTGATCCTCGGCGTCCCCATGTTTGCGCTTGCGATTCTCGATGATATCGAGGCGCGCGTCACGCGGGGCGTGGTTGTCGATGATACGATCTCGGGCTGGTGTGTCCTTAGCTCGAGGGCCGCCTCTTGATCGACCAAGCCCTCCCTTTCGAGTCAGGAGGGCTCGTCCTGTGGTTTAGGAGCTGCCCCTCGATGCCTCAAGGCTGAGCTCTCAGCTTGCTGAACAGCAACAACTTGGAGGAGACCCTCGATCTCGCGTTGTACCCGTCGAGCTTGCGAGTTGGATGGCGCGGGCATATTGTGAAGAAGCATAGCCGCCGCAACAACGTTCTGGCTTGCTCGAGGGTAATGGTTGACGGGATGTTCAGGTGCCTCGCCCTCGTTAATCTGCCAGTTGACCTCTCGGGCCCAAGCTTGGGCTCTTCTGCCGGGTGGTGGTCGCTCCTGCTCGAGGGTTCGCTTGAGCTAGCGTAGTCATTCCTGGTCATCAGTGAGTTTAGCCTGCAACTCCTGAATTTGTGCTAGCTGTGCATCCTACTCGTCCGAACAGGGGCACGCCTCTCGGGGTGCAACTGGTTGTCGAGCCTCTGCTCTGGGGGGAGCCCCTCCTGCTGCAGCGGCAGCCGCATCGGTCATCGGATCGATAGTGTCCTCACTGGAGGCAACGTCACCGCCGATGTGGAGACACTCATGGGTAGGGTCCCAATGGTCAGAGCCAGAGTCGGGGTCACCGCAGTAGAAGACGGGGAATTGTCCCCGCGCCTCCTCCTGCAGCTGCTGTCGGAGTGCGCCGACGGTGTACCTCCGAGGGCCGGGTGCTCTCACGAAGCCCAAGTCCACGGAGGCTGGCATGACTGTCCCCACGTCTGTCATTGCTCGAAGGAGGGTGCCTGGGCGGTCCCCTATCGTGCTCATGTTGGCATGGGCCAAGGTCAAGAACGCCTTTGCGGCATTGTTGCGGCCGAATGGGAACCGTCGACGACGCTCGAACAGCTCGTGCGGAAGTAGGCTCAATGTAGTGGGGTTGCACGCATCGGGGGAGCTCTGCCAGACTCCCTCAATGAGTGCATTGCAAAGGTGAAGTTGAGGTTGTCATGGAGCCCTGCCGGTCCGTTCTCTACTCCCGAACTCAGGTCAGATAATCCCCCAACAAGGGGCTCCTCATCACCGGTCAGGAGCGAGGGGAATGCAGCGGGCACCAATGTCGACTCAGGTTGATGGCGATGATGGCGCCGATCGTGCCTCCTTCTGGTTGTGGCATCATGGTGGCGAGACCGACGAGTGGCCCCTCCTGAGCGTGGGGGCACACTGCGACCTCCGCTTGGGTTACTGATCGAGAGCAGGGTCATGTCATAGCCCTGTTCGAGGGACATGAACTCCAGGCTCCCGAACCCTATCACCGTAGCGCGAGGAAGTGGTGAAACTAAGTTTCCCATCCGGAAAGAATGGCGGGAAATCATTGGTAACACGCAGGATCCCCTACCTGGCGCGCCAACTGTTGGTGTTTCGACCCCGGGGGTCAACACCAACGAGTAAATTCGTAATTGCGTGCTCCCTTAATCCGGTGGGTGATGCAAGATGGACACGGCGATTTATCCTGGTTCGGGCAAAGAAGGCCCTACGTCCAGCGGCCGGGGGGGAATAGTTCGTGTTATCTTGCACCGAAGCGCTAGTACAGGGGTGAATACAAGCGGGCATGAGAAGCGTGAGCTAGAGCTTGAGCGTCTCTGGCGCTTAGCTCTCTACTTCACACTGTCTCACGACGTAGTTCTGTGATCTAAAGCCTTAGCGTATGAAGCTCTCGGATCTCGGGCCCCCTGTCCTAAGCCCTGGCGCCTCCTTTTATAGGCGAAGGAGAGGCACAGGAGTACATTTTTTAGTGCTAATGTGGTCGGTGACATATGACGCCGATGCCGATCATGTCGGTGTTGCTATAGAGGTGTACGTCGGTATGGGAGGTCCTGCAATCGTCGCGTCGGGAGTCGTTGAAGTGTTGACCAAAGTTTGTTGAAGCCCCGCTCCATGGTCGGCGTGACAGAGCCGAGGGGCGACGGTGGAGGCCTCAGGTCGAGTCGAGGGGGTCATGGCCCTTCGAATAAGGCCGAATCCCGGGAGATGCGGGGAATGTGTTGACTTTCGAGCCTCGAGGAGGTGCCAGATGGGACACAGTGCTTGGTATGGCGTAACAGTGAGGTACGATCCGCGGGATTCTGGGGTATGGGCGGTAAGAGCAGGATTCGAATACCATACTTGCAACTGTTGCTGTAACTGTGACCATACGGTTAGGCGGGAGCAGGTAAAATGCATTGAATGCACCTGGATCCGTACGGGGGGTAGGTAGTCGAGGGGTATACTATGCTCAAGGGCTGCCCATTCGCACGGGCGAAGTTCCATCCTCGAGGGTGGGCTCGTTCGCTCGAGCGAAGTTACGTCCTCAAGAGGTTCTCGGATTGTACCCTCGAGCGTGCAGTCTCGGTTCACGTGGTAGCCCATCAAGCAGGCTATGGCTTTAGGCTGTCGATGCCTGTTCGTGGGGCCTCCCAATATGCCTTGGCCTATGGGCTTTCGAGCGATTCTGACGGATGTCGTTAGAGGGTTTACGTTCCTGACTTCGGGGATTAGTCTGATTAATCGAGGGTTTGGGGTACCCCTTTTCCAGGTACCCGACACTAATGTTGAGTATGGTGAAAGACCTCCTGCCTATGCTCGTGACAAGAAACAGGGTAAAAAGAAGGAGAAGGAGACAGTTGTTAAGGCCGGTAAGTGCAAGGCTGGTGGTGGTGTTGGCAAAGTTGTCACAAAGAAATTGAAGAAGGATCAAAGTCCTTCTTGTTTGCTGGATGTGGATGATATCGAGGCTGTCCTTGAACAAAGTTTGGATGTCGAAGGAAATGTGATTGCTGGTTTGGGTGGTTCTGGAAAAGGTGGTGGTGAGACTGCGAAGGCTGTTGATGACGCGGGTGTTTCACTGACTCAGCATGCTGAAGATGAGGTGAGAGAAATTGCTGTGATGTTTTCTTGTGGTGTAACTTTGCCTTTACTGAGTCTGTTAAATGATGCATTGCAGAATTTGCAAGACCAAGGTTTTCCTACTGAGGATCCAGCTGGAGTTGAGCAGCTAATTTCTGAGAAAGAAACTACTGCCAAAGATTCCCAAGGGGCTGAAAGGCCTGCTTCACCGATGCCTGGTTCTGGAGTTCTAGTTATTGGGTCTCATGATCAAAATTCTGATGTAAGGAAGACGGCTTCGGCTGAAATTCCTGCCATAGTTAACGTTGGTGAAGTTGAGGTGGATAAAGTTTCAAAAGAAGTTTGTGGTTCAAGGGTTTATACTCTTGATTTTGAAGATAGTGATGATGAGGTTTTTGATGAAGAAACTAAGGAGGAACGGCTGACGCGCTTGTCGAATTCTACTGTTCATGTAGAAACTGGTCAAATGGTTGATTATACTTTGGGGGACCGTGTTTCCACTGGTAAATAATCTTTCTGCGCATTTCCTTTTGTCTTGCTTTGTTTTCTTTTTCTAATTCTTTGGTTTTCATTTTTGCTGAAACAATTTTTTCTCATGCACCGTCTTCTCCCCAAAAGAATGTTGACTTGCTAGATGAAGAATGTTCAGCAGGACCCTGCAACTCCTGTTGCTCCTGCTGTTGGTGAAGGGGAAGTTTCTGAAGCGCTGAGGTGGGGTTTAGAGTTTTGTCAAGAGAAAGGTTTGGGTCTTGACTGCTACAAGTTTATAGGTATTGGGGCTGATAAACTTCGGATGATGCCTCGCACTTCTGAGGTTTAGCTATCCAAGTGCATAGATGAGGCTTTCACTGTGCCTGATGCAGAGCTTGAAATATCGAAGAAGCCTTTGCTCAAAGTTGCTGACGTTGGTTTATCTATGATGTACAAAGGTTCTCTCTTGATGAGAAGTTTGCGAGTGGGGTTAAACTAAAAAGAGAAAAATTTTGCCCTTCGCGAGCGCGATTATCAGGTCGAGATCCAGAATCTGAAAAAGCAACTTGCGGGAAAGGAGAAAGAGAGAGCTGATGTCGTCGAAGCTCATAACAATTTGGAGACCAGGTTAATTAGTGCTCTTGCTGTTGTTGAGAAGAAGGAGGAAGAGATGAAGAAGATTATCGTAGAGGATGAAAAGTTGAAAGAAGGTATGCGATGTATTGAGAGAAAATTGGCAGAGCAGGACAAATCTTTCTTCGATAACTGCAATTGTATTTGGGAACTCTGTTTTGAAAGCTATGATAAGTTTGGGGCCAGGCCTGGTGAAAAATGTTGGGATCTAGGTGACCATGACAATTTCTTCAGTTGGCTTTGCCATCAGTATGAAGACTTGTCTCGTGTTATGGAGACCAAAGTTGACATTGGGGTTTACTATTCTTCTCGTGCATTGTTTCACTTGATGAAACAAAGCCAAGATCCTTTGTATGCGCAGCTTTGTGATAACAATTACAAGTTTCCCCCTATAAGTGATTTGGTTAATGTTGCGAAGTCTACACAAATGTTGTGCAACAAATATCTTGAGCTATATTGGAGATCTGGTGGCCGAATTCATTGTTTTGATAAAGCTAAGGAGAAGTTACAGAAGGTATGTTTTGTGTTTTTTTTATTTTTTGCTATTGCTATTGTTTTTATTTGACTCTTCTTTTTATTTAGCAAATTGCAAAAGAGGCAGAAGCTGCTCAGAAGGAGGCTGAGGAGATTGTGAAGAGGGAAGCCAGAGCTAAGGGTCAAAGTGGTGCTGGATCGAGAAATGTTAGTGGCGGCCATCCTTAGGCTCTAGTTTTCCTTTCTTTTGTGAGATGAGGGAGTTTTAAGATACATTTGTTTTTAAGTTATCATCTTTTGTAAAGCACATGCTTGGAGGTTGTTTGACTATTTTGTCCATCCTGTGCAGGTTCCTCATGCTGAGCTTGTGCAGGATGTCGAAGATATTACCCCGTTGTTAATGTCTAAGGATAACTTCATTTTCGAGCCTAGTGAATTTCATGACTTTCGAGCAAAGTATGATGGTTGTGATGTTGATGATTTTCTTGCCCGTAAGTTTTTGCTTTCGTTATTTTAGACTTTAACTTTTTTTTGGTGATTTTATCTTACAAAATTTTTATAGATGTGAATAAACGATACCGCAGTATCAGGCCTCCCAATTGTCGAGTTTTTGATTTTACGAACTTTGTACAGGTAAAAATTTGACACGTAACGTTAACTTTCTTGTGGTTGGACTTTGTTTTCTAACTTCTTCTTCTTATAGTCATATGAGTCGAGTACTTCGCCAGCAAATGTTTGTGAAGATCATTTGCACCGTGAAGCGGACGAAATTATTAACGAAGTTGTGAGCGACATACTTGGTGATGCTGCCGACGTAGTTAGTTCTCAAGATGACTAATTTTGTAAACACATATTTTTGAATAAGTTGTATTGTAGACATCTTGTTGTATTATGGAGTTTGTGAATTTACCTTCACTTTTGTGAATGAGTATTGTATAATTGATTTGAATTTTATCGTCTTTTCTTTTTTGAAGATCCTACTTTTGTTTGAGGTGATTGTTTGTGCTTCGCTTAAGGACTAGTAATGTTTTTACTCTGACGAGACCGATTTGAAGAATTTAATAAATTGAAATACCGTTCCTTCTTTTCGTTCGAAGTAGACGCGTATACTTCGCTTGGAGACTGAAAATGCTTTCTTCTTAGTGGAATAAGTTCAAAAAATTTGCCTTAGTGAAGTGGATGTGTGTGCATTGCTTAGAGGCTCGAAACACTTTCACCATAATGAAAAAGGGGTCGAAAAAATTTGCCTTAACAAATCTTGAAACACCGTCCCTTCTTTTTCGTGGGAAGTGGACGTGTATGCTTCCTTAGAAGCCGAAAACATTTCACCTTAGTGAAATAAAGTCGTGTCGATACCTAGGAAATGGGTACCCCAAACCCTTGGTTTACCGAACTAAACCGCACAAAATCGGCAACTCGACCCCTCCGGTAACTTCCCGTGCTAACGTACGAAGGCCCGCAGGCTGTGACGTATCGGGCTGACCCATGAACGAACAACAACGGCCCAAAGTCGGAGCCTGCCCGAGAGGTTACCGAACGGACTAGTACTGTACACCCGAGAGGTTACCGAACGGACTAGTACTGTACACCCGAGAGGTTACCGAACGGACTAGTACTGTACACCCGAGAGGCTTCCGAACGGACCGGTACTGTGCACTCGAGGGTACAATCCGGGCGACCCCTCGAAGATGGAACTTCGCCCGGCGAACGAGCCCACCCTCGAGGACATAACTTCGCCCACCGAACGAGCCTGCCCCCGAATACGAACTTCGTTCGGGGGCATGGGTGGTCCTCGAGGACAGTGCACCCCTCGGCCACCGACTCTCCCGTACGGATCCGAGCACATTTAATGCGATCTATCTACCCCCGCCTAAACCGCATGGCCACAGTTACGGTAACAGTTGCAGGCGTGGTGGTCAAATCTGCTTTTACCGCCCATACCCTGGAATCCCGCAAGTCATACTACGCTGTTGTGCCATACCGAGCACTGTGCCGCGGCCAGCACCGCCTCGAGACGTATAAACTAACATGTTTTCCACGTTTTCCGGGCCTTATCCAGCGAGGCTCGACCTCCTCGGCATGACCCCCCGACTCCGGCCAAGACCCTCGACCGTCGCCCCTCGACATCAACAAGCAAACCCTCGAGCAGGACTCAACAACTCCTGACGTGATGGGAGCAGCACCTCCCATACCGACGGACATCGCTACAGCGACACCGACGTGATCGGCCTCAACGTCATACATCATTAGCTATGTGGACTCGAAATACATGTACCCCTGTGCCCCTCCTTCATCTATAAAAGGAGGCGCCAGGACCTACGAAAGAAAAAGAGGGATCGAGAGATAGAAACGCTAAGTATTTAGATCACAGAACGACACCGTGAGCTTGTGTAGGGTCGAGAGCTAGGCGCCCGACCGCCGAAGCTCCACCTCACACTCCTCACATCTGCTTGTATTTTCCCCTGTACTAGCACTTCGGTGCAAGATAACATGACTATCCTCCCCCCAGCTGGACGTAGGGCCTTCTTTGCCCGAACCAGGATAAATCATTGTGTCCTTCTTGCATCACCCACCGGATTAGGGAGCACGCGATTACAATATTACTCGTTGGTGTTACCCCTCGAGGGTCAAAACACCGACAGTTGGCGTGCCAGGTAGGGGACCCACGTGTCACTAATGATTTCCCACCATTTTTTCGGATGGGCGACTTTGTTTCACCACTTCCGCACGCTACGGTGATCTGGTTTGGGAGCCTGGAGTTCATGACCCTCGACCAGGGCTACGACATGACCCTGCTCTCAATCAGTGACCCGAGCGGAGGTCGTGGTACGCCCCCACGCTCATGGGCGGCCGCTCACCAGTCCCACGACCATGCTTCCCCATCCAGAAGGAGGCACGATCGGCACCGTCATCGCCACCGCAACCCTGACTTCACTTTCGCCGTACGATCATTGAGGTGCCGCAACGAAGCCCCCGCTCGATCGAGCCCGCTCCCGCACGAGCTGTTCGAGCGTCGTCGGTGGCCTTCGTTCGACTTCAACAATTCCACGATGACGATCACCACAGCGACCCACTCCAACACGAGCACATTGGAGGACCGCCCAAGTACCCTTCTCCGAGGAATGACACGCGTGGGGACTGTCACACCCGCCTCCGAGGGCTTGGCCTTCACGAGAGCGCCCGACCCCCGGAGGTACACCGTCGGCACCCTCCGACGGCAGCTGTAGGAGGAGGCGCGGGGACAATTCCTCGTCTTCTACTGCGGTGACCCCAACTCTGACTCTGATCATTGGGATCCTACCCGCGAGTGCCTCCACATCGATGGTGGTGTCGACTCTGATCAGGAAACCGTCGATCCAGCGGCCATGGCAGCTACCGCCGTTGTGGGGGGTGCTCCCCCCAGAGCAGAGGATCAACGACCAGACGCACCCCGAGAAGCGTGCCCCTATCCTGGCGAGCAGGATGCACAGTTGACACAGATTCGGGAGTTGCAGGCGAAGCTCATCGATGAGCAGGAACGCTTGCGCCTACTCGAGCTGACCCTCGAGCAAGAGCGGCGACCGCCCGGCGGTAGAGCCCGAGCCAGGGCCCGAGAAGTCAACCGACAGATCATCGAGGCAGGAGCACCCGAGCAACCCGCCAACCGTTATCCCCGAGCGAGCAAGAACATTGTTGCGGCGGCTATGCTTCTTCGCAATATGCTCGTGCCATCCAACTCGCAAGCTCGGCAGATACAGCGCGAGGTCGAGGATCTCCTCCAAGTTGCTGCTGTCCAGCAAGCCGAGAGCTCAGCCTCGAGGCGTCGAGGGGCTGCCTCTGAACCTCAGGTCGAGCCCTCCCGACCCGAAAGGGAGGGCTCGGTCGATCAGGGGGCGGCCCCCCGACAGAACAAGAAGCCGACCCGAGAACGTATCAACGACGACCGCGCTCCCCGTGACGCGCGCCTCGACATTGTCGAGAACCGCCGACGCAAGCACGGGGATGCCGAGGCTCGAGGGTACAACGCCCATCGTGGAGGGCGTTACGACAGCGACGAGGACCGACAGGCCCCGGAGCCACCAGGTCCCCGAGTCTTCAGCAGGGCGATCCGCTGTGCCCAGCTGCCCGACAAGTTTTGACCCCCCACGAGCATCGTCAAATACAATGGCGAAACCAATCCCGAACTTTGGCTAGCCGACTTTCGGCTGGCCTGTCAAGCGGGGGGGCGTGTGACGGTCACGCCATCATACGTCACCTACCCCTGTTCCTGTCTGACACCACGCGAAGGTGGCTCGAGGAGCTTCCCCCTGACCAGATTCGCCGCTGGGTCGACCTTGTCTGGATCTTCGAGGGGAACTTCAAAGGTACCTACGTGCGTCTCGGGAACTCCTGGGAACTGCGCAACTGCAAGCAGAAACCAGGGGAGTCTCTCCATGACTTTGCTCGACGATTCTCCAAGCTCCGCACCGAACTACCCCACATCTCTGATCTCGACGTCGTTCTAGCGTTTGTTGCGGGTACAACCTGCAAGGACCTAGTTCGCGAGTTAGGGCGTAACCGCCCCGACACCGTCGACGAGCTCATGGATGTGGTCACCAACTACGCTGCTGGCGAAGAGGCCGTCGGCGCCTTCTTCAGCGACGGGAAGGACAAGGGAAAAGCGCCGGTAGCCGACAACGCCGGAGGCTCGAGCAATGGGCCGAAGAGAAATAACAAGAAGAAGAAACATCAGCAAGGCAAGCGTGAGGCTGCAGAAGATGATCTCGTCGCAGCAACCGAACGCAAAAGACCTCGAGGCCCCCCTGAGGGCGCCATCTTTGACAAGATGCTCGAGGAGCCCTGCCCTTATCACAAGGACGGGGCGAAGCACAAGCTTAAGGACTGCCGCATGCTTCGAAGGCACTTCGAGCAAGTGGGCGTGAAGAAAGGAGATGACAAAAAAGACCAAGACGGCGGTGAGGGAGACAACGGGGAAGACAAAAAATTCCCTGAAGTCTATGACTGCTACATGATCTACGGGGGCCCCTTGACCCAGCTCACGCCCCGACAACGTAAGCGGGAGCCTCGAGAGGTCTTCTCCGTTCGCGTCACGACGCCTCACTACCTCGACTGGTCTGATGCGCCTATCACGTTCGACTACGATGACCATCCGGATCGAGTCCCCAATCCCGGGGCCTATCCGCTCGTCATCGACCCAGTCATCATCAACACCCGCCTCTCGAAGGTCCTCATGGACGGCGGCAGCAGCCTGAATGTCATCTACCTCGAGACCCTTGACCTCCTGGGAGTCAGGAGGTACCAACTCCGACCCAGCGCCGGGGGGTTCCATGGCGTCGTGCCAGGGAAGAAGGCTTTCCCCGTCGGCCGTATCGACCTTCCTGTCTGTTTTGGCACCCCTGCCAACTTCAGGAAAGAGACCCTCACCTTCGAGGTGGTCGGGTTTCACGGAACGTATCACGCCATCATCGGCCGACCGGGCTACGCGCAGTTCATGGCGATCCCGAACTACACCTACCTCAAGCTCAAGATGCCAGGACCCAAAGGTGTCATCACTGTCGCCTCCTCCTACGAGCACGCGTACGACTGCGATGTCGAATGCGTCGAGTATGGAGAGGCCGTCGAGCAAAATGCCATGATAGCCGCGACCCTCGAGCACCTCGCCGACGAGGTGCCAGACCCCAATCGACACGCTGGCAACTTCGAGCCAGCACAAGACACCAAGAAAGTCCCCCTCGACCCGAGATGCCCCTGTGAGAAGGTGCTAACGATTAGCGCCGACCTCGAGGACAAATAGGAAGCTGTGCTCGTCGACTTTCTCTGCGCGAACGCCGATATGTTTGCGTGGAGTCCTTCGGATATGCCGGGCATACTGAGGGAAGTCGCCGAGCACGCCTTGGAAATCCGGGCCGGGTCCAGACCGGTGAAACAACGCCTGCGCCGCTTCGATGAGGAGAAGCGCAGGATCATCGGCGAGGAGGTACACAAGCTTTTGGCGGCTGGATTCATCAAGGAGGTCCATCACCCCGAATGGTTAGCTAATCCCGTGTTAGTTAAGAAAAAGAATGGAAAAATGCGGATGTGTATTGACTATACTAGTTTAAACAAAGCATGTCCTAAAGTTTCGTTTCCTTTACCACGCATTGATCAAATTGTTGACTCTACCGCGGGATGTGAAACCCTCTCGTTCCTCGATGCTTATTCTGGCTACCACCAAATCAAGATGAAAGAGTCCGACCAGCTCGCGACTTCCTTCATCACACCTTTTGGCATGTACTGCTACATCACCATGCCCTTCGGCCTTCGAAACACCGGGGCGACGTATCAGCGGTGCATGCTCCACGTCTTCGGTGAACATATAGGCGACACGATCGAGGCCTACGTCGATGACATCATGGTCAAGTCCAAAAGAGCGGACAACCTCATCCGAGACCTCGAAATCACGTTCGGGTGCCTTCGAGCCAAAAACATAAAACTCAACCCCGAGAAATGTGTCTTCGGAGTGCCTCGGGGCATACTCCTCGGATACATCGTCTCCCAGCGTGGGATCGAGGCCAACCCCGAGAAGGTGGCGGCCATCACCCGAATGGGGCCGATTCGGGATCTCAAGGGCATACAGAGGGTCACGGGCTGCCTCGAGGCCCTCAGCCGCTTTATCTCACGCTTAGGGGAGAAGGCCATGCCACTGTACCGCCTCTTGAAAAAATGCGAGCGATTCACATGGACCGCGGAGGCCAAGGAGGCCCTCGACGAACTCAAAGCCAAGCTAACATCCACTCCGATTCTCGTCCCTCCTTGACCAGCGACGTTGACTCAACCACCCGAGCCCCTCCTCCTCTATGTCGCCGCAACCACCCAGGTGGTCAGTGCGGCCCTAGTGGTGGAGAGGCAAGAGGAAGGGCGCGCTTTGCCCATCCAGCGGCCGGTTTACTTCGTCAGCGAGGTGCTTTCAGAAACGAAAATCCGCTACCCGCATGTGCAGAAGCTGCTCTACGCCATCGTCCTTACGCGTCGCAAGCTCCAGCACTACTTCCTCAGCCACCCGGTCACTGTGGTATCTTGGTTCCCTTTGGGGGAGATCATCCATAACTGGGAGGCCGCTGGAAGGATCGCTAAATGGTCAGTCGAGCTCATGGGTGAGACCATCACCTACGCACCGCGAAAGGCCATCAAGTCTCAAGTGCTGGCGGATTTCTTTGCCGAGTGGACCGACACTCAGTTGCCACCAGTCCAAATCCAAGCTGAGCTATGGACGATGTACTTCGATGGGTCGCTCATGACGACAGGAGCAGGCGCGGGCTTGCTCTTCATTTCACCCCTCGGAGTCCACATGCGCTACGTGATTCGCATCCACTTTGCCGCTTCTAACAATGTCGTGGAGTACGAAGCACTTGTCGCTGGATTACGAATTGCCCTTGAACTCGGGGTCCGACGCCTTGACGTTCGAGGCGACTCACAGCTAATCATCGACCAAGTGATGAAGGCCTCGAGCTGCCACGACGCCAAGATGGAAGCATACTGCAATGAAGTGCGCAAGTTGGAAGACAAGTTCCACGGCATCGAGCTTAGCCATATCGCTCGACGATACAACAAAGCCGCGGATGAGCTCGCAAGAATCGCATCAACTCGAGGTACAGTCCCTCCGGACGTGTTCTTGAGGGACCTCTTCGAGCCCTCCATCGATTTGGGCTCAGGGGCTTGCGCTACGCCCTCGAAGCTCCACCCCGCGACCTCGACCGGGGCCCCCTCGACCGGGGCCCAGGTTATGGAGATCCAGGAGACCCATCCTCCGTCGAACCCACCACTGGATTGGCGAGCCCCTTTACTCGACTGCCTCATTCGGGGGGAGCTTCCGGAGGACCAGACCAAAGCTCGACGGATCGCGCGACGGGCCAAGTCCTACATCATATACGGTGACGGCAAAGAACTCTACAGGCGAAGCCCCTCAGGCATCCTTCAGCGCTGGATTACCATCGAGGAAGGCAGGAGGCTCCTCGAGGACATACACTCGGGGGCCTGCGGGGATCACGCAGCACCAAGGACCCTCGTAGGCAATGCCTTTCGACAGGATTTCTACTGGCCGACCGCCGTTTTCGATGCCACAAACATTATCCGTTCGTGCAAAGGGTGTCAATTTTACGCCAAGCAGACGCACCTCCCAGCTCACGCCCTACAAATGATCCCCATCACCTGGCCATTCGTGGTCTGGGGGCTCGATCTTGTGGGGCCTCTCAAGAGGACAACCAAAGGGTACACGCACCTGCTCATTGCTATCGACAAGTTTACCAAGTGGATCGAGGCCTGGCCCATTAGTAACATCCGCTCCGAACGGGCAGTTGAGTTCTTCACCGACATCATCCATCGCTTCGGGGTCCCAAACGTCATCATCACTGACAATGGCACACAGTTCACCGGCAAGAAGTTCTTGGACTTCTGCGATCGCCATCACATCCGTGTGAATTGGTCCGCGGTTGCACACCCTTGAACTAACGGCCAGGTCGAGCGCGCCAATGGCATGATTTTGCAGGGCCTCAAGTCAAGGATCCTCAACCGCCTCAGCAAGCATAGAAAAAATGGGCCGCGGAGCTGCCCTTGGTCCTTTGGAGCTTAAGGACAACGCCTAGTCGAGCCACGGGCTTCACTCCATTCTTCTTGGTCTATGGGTCCGAGGCCGTCCTCCCCACTGACCTCGAATATGGATCCCCTCGACTAAAGGCGTACAACAAGCAAAGCAACGAAGAAGCCCTCGCAAACGCCATCGACCAGCTGGAGGAGGCTCGAGACATGGCGCTAATTCACTCCGCAAGGTATCAGCAAAAACTTCGACGCTACCACGACAAGCACGTGCGCCCGAGGGACTTCCAGGTTGGAGACCTCGTCCTACGTCGACGACAGAACAACAAGGGACGTCACAAGCTGACCCTGCCATGGGAAGGCCCATACACTGTAGCTGAGGTGCTAAAGCCCGGGACGTACAAGCTCACTAACGACAAAGGCAAAATCCTCACCAACGCATGGAACATCGAACAGCTACGTCGTTTCTACCCTTAGGGCACCAGTGCCCTTGTACATTCTTGCATGTTTTGTACATTTCCGCATGACAAATATAAGGAGTACTTTCAATTATAAGTTCAAACTTGTTATTGTACATGCAAGAGGTAGCCTCGACCCTGTCTTGCCAGAGTCGAGCCTCCCTCGGGGGCTAACGGGGGGACCCCCTAAGTTCCTAAAAATACGAACGACTTTTTTTCGCACGCCTCCCTCTCGCTTCCCGACTAAGTTGAAAAACGCCTCAAACTCCCTAGGGGTCGAGGGCTGTCGAGCCGGAGCTCTCCTACACCTCCGGGCTACGGTACCTCCACTCGCTCCCCCCTCGAGGGATACGAGCTTGCGTTGAACGCTCAATCGAAAAGCAAGAGTCAGGCGATCGAACTCGAGCGCTTCTTCTTTCTCACACCTCGATACACTTCGCGACTAAGTAGAAAATGCCTCGAACTCCCTAGAGGGTCGAGGGCTATTGAGCTGGGAGCTCTCCTACGCCTCCGGGCTATGGTACCTCCACTCGCTCCCCCCTCGAAGGATACGAGCATGCGTCAAAAACTTAGTCAAAAAAGCAAAGTCTAGGTGAAATGAAAACAGAAAAGGCTCGAAAGTAAAACGACAAATGGCATTACGATAGATGCATTAATGTTCAAAAAGGGCTTTCGAAGCCACATTGAATATAAGTTACAAAAAACTAATTCATTACA
The DNA here is from genome assembly GCA_023333625.1 of Bothriochloa decipiens. Classification (NCBI taxonomy): domain Eukaryota; kingdom Viridiplantae; phylum Streptophyta; class Magnoliopsida; order Poales; family Poaceae; genus Bothriochloa; species Bothriochloa decipiens. Next base: position 35,200,045 of record CM041639.1, on the reverse strand, counting down.
TGGGCATCCTTGCCCAGCCTTGCCCTACAGGCCCGCTCCGTCGCCGCCCTCTTCGACGTGGTACCCTCCATCCGTAGGGGGAGGACTTCGTCCTCGAACAGCTTCGCCAGCGCTCCACCCGGCCTCTCGGCGTCATTGATGAGCCCTCGGCATCACTCCTCATTCTCAACGTCGGTCTTCGAGATATCCGGAATGAAGCCTTGGGCCACGACATTCATGTCAAAGACGAAGTCGGAAGAGATCACTGCAAGGGCCCGCTTCACGCCAGTGTGAAGCGCCTCCCGCACACGATCTCGAAGGGTGGCGTCGAGGTAGTAGATCTGGTCGACGAGCCCGGCTCCCGAGATGTCTTCTTCAGTACCCTCGACAGGCCCGACCTCCCAGGAGGCGCAGAGCCCGTCGAGGGCAACCCGGAGCCGGCCGAGAAGCGCCCCCTCCACCGCGAGGCTCTCCTGCAGCGCCTTGGCGGCGGTCTGGGTCGCAAGCAGCTCGGACTCGAGGCCTGAAACACAAAGCAAGAATTAGACAAACCATACGGAAAGAACAAAGATCAAAAACCCTTTAAGGAACTCACCAGCACAGCAAGTCTTGAGGGCGTTGTGATCCCTCAGCACGGCGTCGCGCTCACCCCGAGCCTCGTCTCGCTCCCGTTGGGCCTCCTTGAAGGCCCGGGTTACCTCTGTTTTCTCGAAGCGGAGGGTCTCGAGGGCACCACCAGCCAGAATGATGGCCTGCTCCTTCTCCTGGAGGGTAGCCTTCATTGCCCCGAGCTGGGTTTCCAGGCCAGCAGCTCGGTTCTTCTCCTCCTGGACCAAGGCGGAGAGGGCGTTGCGCACCGCGGAGACTTCAGCAAAATTGGCCTCGAGCGAGCGGATCCACTCCACGGAGCTCTGAGCCTTCGCCACGAGTAACTCGACGCGCTCCTGGGCTCGGACGCTCTCGCCCCTGGCCTTCTCCGATTCGGCCTTTGCCGCGTCAGCCTCCTCCCTCGCACGCTTGAGCTCCTCCTTGAGGTAGACGGCTTCCCCTCGAGCAGCGTCGGAGTCCTCCTTCGCCCGGGCGGCCTCCTCTTTGGCTTTGGCGGCCTCCTCCCTGGTCCGCTTCAGCTCCTCCTCGATCTCGGCCACCCTGCCTTGTGCAGAGCGGCCGGCCTCGAGTTGGCGAAGCACTTCCTCCCAGCTGTTGTGCGTTTCATGGAGGAAGTCGGACTTGGAGTAAGAATGCCTTCGTGCCTCCTGGGGACAGGAAATCGAGAGTTAAGGCATCCCATACGGAAGAACTTAAAAAACTACATATGGCCTAACATAGTGACTCACCGCGAGGTTCCGGTCGAGGCCTTCCGTGAGCTCGACGCCCAACTTCAACAAGTGCCACAGCCACGCCCGGGACCGCTCGGCCTCCTCCCAGCACTTGACCTCCGCCAGATCGTTCATCTCGATCCCCGGAGCGCTGGAGTCGCCAAGTTTCTGGAGTATGATGCGCTCCTTGCCCCAACATGGAAGGACCGTCTTGACCTTGGTTCGCGCCAAGGACTCGATCTCGTCCACCATGTCGTGTGGGGCACCGTAACACACGGCCAACTCCGTCGGGCCGCTGAACTTCGACACGGCGTCGGCACTCCTTAGCCCGGGGTCGGAAGACGACCTCCTCAGCTGTACAGAAGCCGCCGTCTTCTCCGGCCGCTCCGTCGACGGTTGTAGCGGCTGGCTCGACGCTACTTCTGGCGCCTCCAGGCCCAGCGGAAGGGTCGAGGCCGTCGCCTCCCCCAACACCACGACTTGTGGCGCCGGCAGGACCACCATCAACGCGTCCGCCGCCGGGCTCGGTGCCGTGGCCTCCTCTGGTTGCGCCCACGGGACCATCGACGCCTTCGACGCCGTTTCTCCTTTGGCCAGTAGCTCGTCCAGGGTAATCATGGACACCCATTGCTTGGGCAGTCCGGAAGTCTCCTCCGCCTCCGACGTCTCGGGTGGTTGCTGTGCCGGCGGGTCCAGCGGCGCCGTGTCCCCCGGTGGCGTCTGCTGCGCCTGCGGATGCTGGGGCTGACCCCCAGTTTCTTCCTCCTCCCGCTACTCCGATGGCTCCTTCTTCTCCTCCTGCTGTGGCCGTGGCAGCTCCGCTTCTTGCAGGGCCCCCTGCTCCTGCTCCCTCCGGGCCTCGAGCTCGCGTAGCCCCGCCGGCCAGGGCCTCTGCTCTCCCGTCGAGGGGGGAGGGCCGTGGTCTCCTCACCCTCGAGGTCCACGACAACTACCTGCTCCCCGGCTCATGGCCCTCGGGGGCTCCCGCCTTGGGTGCGGGGATCGAGGCCTCCGGCCCGCCAGGAGTGGAAGCTCCCGGCGTCGGGCCACCACCCCCTGGTGCCGGGCCGAGCTTGAGGGCCGCAGGCAACGACGTCAAGGAGGCGCTCCCTCCCTCATGCGTCCTCCTTGGCTCGGAGTCGCCGCCCGTCGCGACCCCCGAGACGCTCGACCCTGCAACAAGAGTGGAACCCGTTAGCCTACCGCGCGCCATAGCACCGAGGGCAGAGGACAACCACTTGGCTTCCCACGAAGCCAAGGGCCTCGACGTCGCACCTGTGACCGGGGCCTCCATCTTTGCGGCTGCATCCATCTTGAGCTGCTTAGCCGGTGCAAGAGAGGCCTCCTCGATTCGGCGTTTGGGCCTGTATAGGAAGCAGAACGACAAAAAGTCTATTAAACGGCACAAACAAGATGTAATGAAAAGAAAGTGAAACAACGACATTTACCCGAAGGGGATGGAAGCCTTTTGGGTCCCCCTCGAACCGCCAGCAGGTTTCGAGGCGCCTCCCGAAGTCGAGCTCTTCCCGGGGCTGAGGCTGCTTGGGGCCGTCGGTGGGGTCGCCGCGCCTCCCTGCCTCGATGGGGCCTCCTGGGCACGGCTCTGCTCCGCCCGCGCCAACGACCGGGATCAGGTTTCCCGGATCGAAGTGGGCGGGGTCCCGCCTCGAGTACGACGCGAGGAGGGTGAACCCCCTCAAGGCGAGACCTCGGCCCCCCTTTTTTCGCGTCGACGCTCTGAAGCCGACGCCACCGGCTGGGGGGCGCGCTGCTCCGCCACCTCCTCCTGCACGAAGGGGCGTTCAGCATGGGACGAACCCGGCAACATGCGCTCGAGGCGCCCCTCCACCCCCTCGACGTCATCACTGTCATCATCATCTTCATCTCCCTCGGACGAGGGAGACTCCTCCTCTGGAAGCCCGTCGCGCCTCTGCTCAGCGCGGCGCTTCGCAAGTCTCTTGCGCTCCCGGAGCTTTTTGGCTTTCTTCTTCGCCTCCTCGTCCTTACTCCACTTCTCTTGTTGGGCGGTGAAGCGTCTTACCTGACGGTCGGGAGCGTCCTCCCTCAGCGGGGGCCTCGATCTCCGGTAGTCGATTCTCCCCTACACAAAGACGTTTAGTCACAGGGACAAGAGAAAAAGGGGGGAAGAGGGGGGAAACGAAGGAAGGCACGAGTCGAGGCACTCACCAGGTCGAGGCAACCCTCCTCCGGCCGCATGGGGAGGCGGTTGACGTCCTCCACCCTGAACGAGCCAGAGACCATGCTCTTTACCCGCACGACGACTTTCGAGGCGGACGGCCTCTCGTCGGACATCCGGCACCTCTTGAGAACCTCGGGTGCAGCCGAGGGGAGCATCTCGTCCAACCGCAATGGGCGCTCCATCAGAGGGAGCACCCGTCGACTGTGGAAGGCCGAGACCACCACACCCGCCATCAGGCCCGCCTCTCGAAGGGTCCTCATCGTGACGACGAGGGGATGAAGTCAACGCTGAAGATCTCCCGTGACACCGTGCGGCCAGTTGAATGGACGCTCGGCGATGAGCCGCCCAGTGTACGGCGGGAGATAGCCGCCGTTGTTGCGAAGGTAGAACCACTGCTCGTCCCACCGGGAGTGGTTGGACGTCAACCCGGTGGGGATGTACTCGCATGGCTCCTCTGACCTCCCGGTCTTCAACGCAAAGTTGAGGCACCCCGCTCTGATGATTCGCCTTACTCCATGCGACACCGGGGAGGCGAACCACTCCCCCTTGTAAAGGTGGAGCCATAGCTCCCAATGTGGCGCCATCTTGAGGTAGCCCTCGCAGACGGCCGCGAAGATGGCGGCGTTGGAGATGGCGTTGGGGAAGAAATGGTGGAGCTCGACGCTGTAGAAGTTCGTCAACCCCCGCATAAACTCGCTCGAGGGCACACCGAACCCATGCCGATGGTACTTGAGGAAGCTCACCACGTAGCCCTCCGGTGGGTTTGGCTCATGGTGGTCTCTGGGCGGCGCAATCCACTCCGGCCGATTCGAATCGATGACGGGGCGGAGAAGTCCCTCCCTCATCAACTCCATTAGCCTTTGCCGCGTCACGGTCAACGGGCGCCAGGGCTCAGCGGGCTGGAGGACGGGGGCCATGGTGGCAGCGGCAGCACAGATCTGCTCGATGGGCGCGGCGGCGGCGACAACAGCACGAATCTCCTCGATGGACGGTCGACCAGGAAGGCTCCCAATCGTGACTTCTCGCTCTAAGTTTTTATCCTCACGCACGTCAAAAAGCAGGAGCTCGGCAGAATGGCGAAAGTAGGGGCGAACAGCGCCTCTCCCCCTCCGTTTTTATACTCGGGAAGAGCAACGGCCGGAGTCCGGCGGCAGGGAAAAGGTAACTCCCCGCAATTAATGCGTTTACCTGATCGTTCCCCCTCGATCCTCGACCGGATGCACGCGTCACACCTCTGGCAAAGAGCCGTTGCTCGGGCCCACCACGATCGCACCGCTAAGCCCTTCTCCTCAAAAGGCGTGCCCAACGGTAAGAAAAAACAACCGTCGCTCGCTAACGGAGTTTTCTACAAAAAGGTAAAATGGGCTCTGGCCCCACCTCAAAGTCTCGAGGGAGTGAAGGCCGGTCCTCGAGTGAGGGCTTAACGGCCGCCCTTGAGCACCAAAAAAGAACGGGCTCCGACCCCACCTCGAAGTCTCGAGGGAGCGAAGGCCAGTCCTCAAGTGAGGGCTTAACGGCCGCCCTTGAACACCGAAAAAGGACAGGCTCTGGCCCCACCTCGAAGTCTCGAGGGAGCGAAGGCCGGTCCTCGAGTGAGGGCTCAACGGCCGCCCTTGAGCACTAAAGAAGAACGGTTACTCACCGACGAAGATTTCCACGAGAGGAGAAAACGGGCTCTGACCCTACCTCAAAGTCTCAAGGGAGTGAAGGTCGGTCCTCGAGTGAGGGCTCAACGGCCGCCCTCGAGCACCAAAAAATCAGGCTCCGGCCCTAAGCCTCGAAGGAGCGAAGGCTGACCCCACGAATAGGGTTCGACAGCCGCCCTCGAGCACTCGAGCGAGGGGTGACCAGGGGGAGCCAACACGAGGCCCTGCTCGAGAATGAACTCTCGAGACCCCTTTGGACGCATCCAAGGCAAAACGCTATGGACTTTCTGGAATCCCCCCGAAGGGAGGCATCGAGCCGCCAAGACCTATCGAATGGAATCGGTATCCGTAGGCCATTGTGTTTTGCTTTAATGAGACCACCTCCGGGCCTCCTGCCGACCTCTATCGAACGAGGAACGGGCTCTCGCTTGGATTTTCCCATTTCCAGCTCATTGAGAACTTCGCGGCTCACCCTATCGAGGGTAGTCCGATGCTTCTCGCCTCACGTCCGATCGAAAGGACTCGTGAGAAGAATGCCGAGGCCAGCAACGCCCCAGCCGCACGAGGCTCGGGGGCTCGCCTGTGCCCGGCGCCCCTCGATGAAAGAGGGTCGAAAATCCCCCGAGGGCTCCCCTCGGTAAAACGCTACGACTCCAGTTCAGGCCTGTACCCTACTGGATTAGCACCCTTTAACTAAAAATAAAATAAAGCCCTCACAGGAGTCTTTCGACTCCTACGAGGCCTCGGGGGCTACCCCCGTGGGGGTCGCTCGCGCGCCCCCCACGAAAGATCCGAATCACCATTTCTAATTCCTGACCCCCTGCCCGAGTATCATCACTCGCACAGGGGCTCGGGGGCTACTGTCGATACCCAGGAAATGGGTACCCCGAACCCTTGGTTTACCGAACTAAACCCCGCAAAATCGGCAACTCGACCCCTCCGGTAACTTCCCGTGCTAACGTACGAAGGCCCGCAGGCTGTGACGTATCGGGCTGACCCACGAACGAACAACAACGGCCCAAAGTCGAAGCCTGCCCGAGAGGTTACCGAACGGACTAGACTGTACACCCGAGAGGTTACCGAACGGACTAGTACTGTACACCCAAGAGGTTACCGAACAGACTACTACTGTACACCCGAGAGGCTATCGAACAGACCGGTACTGTGCACTCGAGGGTATAATCCGGGCGACCCCTCGAAGACGGAACTTCGCCCGGCGAACTAGCCTACCCTCGAGGATGTAACTTCGCCCACCGAACGAGCCTGCCCCCGAATACGAACTTCATTCTGGGGCATGGGTGGTCCTCGAGGACAGTGCACCCCTCGGCCACCGACTCTCCCGTACGGATCTGAGCGCATTTAATGCGATCTATCTACCCCCGCCTAAACCGCATGGCCACAGTTACGTTAACAGTTGCAGGCGTGGCGGTCAAATCTGCTATTACCGCCCATACCCCGGAATCCTGCAAGTCATACTACGTTGTTGTGCCATACCGAGCACTGTGCCGCGGCCAGCACCGCCTCGAGACGTATAAACTAACATGTTTTCCACGTTTTCCGGGATTCGGCCTTATCCAGCGAGGCTCGACCTCCTCGGCATGACCCCCCAGACTCCGGCCAAGACCCTCGACCGTCGCCCCTCGACATCAACAAGCAAACCCTCGAGCAGGACTCAACAACTCCCGACACGACGGGAGCAGCACCTCCCATACCGACGGACATCGCTACAGCGGCACCGACGTGATCGGCCTCAACGTCGTACATCATTAGCTGTGCGGACTCGAAATACGTGTACCCCTGTGCCCCTCCTTCATCTATAAAAGGAGGCGCCAGGACCTATGAAAGAAAAAGAGGGATCGAGAGATAGAAACGCTAAGTCTTTAGATCACAGAACGACACCGTGAGCTTGTGTAGGGTCGAGAGCTAGGCGCCCGACCGCCGAAGCTCCACCTCACACTCCTCACATCTGCTTGTATTTTCCCCTGTACTAGCACTTCGGTGCAAGATAACACGACTATCCTCTCCCCCGCTGGACGTAGGGCCTTCTTTGCCCGAACCAGGATAAATCATTGTGTCCTTCTTGCATCACCCACCGGATTAGGGAGCACGCGATTACAATATTACTCGTTGGTGTTAACCCCTCGAGGGTCAAAACACCGACAAGTCAAAAAATTTGTCTTAGCAAATTTTGAAACGCCGTCCCTTCTTTTTCGTGCGAAGTGGAAGCGTACGCTTTCTTAGAAGCTAAAAACATTTCACCTTAGTGAAATAAAGTCAAAAAATTTGCCTTAGCAAATTCTGAAATGCCGTCCCTTCTTTTTCATGCGAAGTAGACACGTACGCTTCCTTAAAAGCTGAAAACATTTCACCTTGGTGAAATAAAGTCAAAAAATTTGCCTTAGCAAATTTTGAAACGCCGCCCCTTCTTTTTCATGCGAAGTGGACGCGTACGCTTCCTTAGAAGCTGAAAACGTTATACCTTAGTGAAATAAAGTCAAAAATTTGCCTTAGCAAATTTTGACACGCCGTCCCTTCTTTTTCTTGCGAAGTGGACACGTAGGCTTCCTTAGAAGCTGAAAACATTTCACCTTAGTGAAATAAAGTTGAAAAATTTGCTTTAACAAATTTTAAAATACCGTCCCTTCTTTTTCGTGTGAAGTGGACGCGTACACTTCCTGAGAAATTGAAAACATTTCACCTTAGTGAAATAAAGTCGAAAATTTGCCTTAGAAAATTTTGAAACGCCGTCCCATCTTTTTCGTGCGAAGTGGACATGTACGCTTCCTTAAAAGCTAAAAATATTTCACCTTAGTGAAATAAAGTCAAAAAATTTTCCTTAGCAAATTTTGAAACGCCTTCCCTTCTTTTTCGTGCGAAGTGGACGCGTACGCTTACTTAGAAGCTAAAAACATTTCACCTTAGTGAAATAAAGTCAAAAAATTTGCTTTAGATAATTTTGAAACGCCGTCCCTTCTTTTTCGTGCGAAGTGGACGCGTACGCTTCCTTAGAAGCTGAAAACATTTCATCTTAGTGAAATAGAGTCAAAAAATTTGCCTTAGCAAATTTTGAAACGCCGTCTCTTCTTTTTCGTGCGAAGTTAACGCGTACGCTTCCTTAGAAGCTGAAAATATTTTACCTTAGTGAAATAAAGTCAAAAAATTTGCCTTAGCAAATTTTGAAACGCCGTCCCTTCTTTTTCGTACGAAGTGGACGCTACGCTTACTTAGAAGCTGAAAACATTTCACCTTAGTGAAATAAAGTCAAAAAATTTTCCTTAGCAAATGTTGAAAAGTCGTCCCTTCTTTTTTGTGCGAAGTGAACGCGTACACTTCCTTAGAAGCTGAAAATATTTCACCTTAGTGAAATAAAGTCAAAAAATTTGCCTTAGCAAATTTTGAAACGCCGTCCCTTCTTTTTCGTGCGAAGTGGACGCGTACGCTTTCTTAGAAGCTGAAAATATTTTACTTTAGTGAAATAAAATCAAAAAATTTGCCTTAGCAAATTTTGAAACGCCGTCCCTTCTTTTTCGTGCGAAGTGGACGCGTACGCTTTCTTAGAAGCTGAAAACATTTTACCTTAGTGAAATAAAGTTAAAAATTTGCCTTAGCAAATTTTAAAATGCCGTCCCTTCTTTTTCGTGTGAAATGGACGCGTACGCTTTCTTAAAAACTGAAGACATTTCACCTTAGTGAAATAAAATCAAAAAATTTGCCTTAACAAATTTTGAAATGCCGTCCCTTCTTTTTCATGCGAAGTGGACGCGTACGCTTCCTTAGAAGCTGAAAACATTTTACCTTAGTAAAATAAAGTCGAAAAATTTGCCTTAATAAATTTTAAAACGTCGTCCCTTCTTTTCGTGCGAAGTGAACGCGTACGCTTCATTAGTAGCTGAAAACATTTCACCTTAGTGAAATAAAGTCAAAAAATTTGTCTTAGCAAATTTTGAAACGCCGTCCCTTCTTTTTATGCGAAGTGGACGCGTACGCTTTCTTTGAAGCTGAAAATATTTTATCTTAGTAAAATAAAGTCAAAAATTTGCCTTAGCAAATTTTGAAACGCCGTCTCTTCTTTTTCGTGCGAAGTGGACGCGTACGCTTTCTTAGAAGCTGAAAACATTTCACCTTGGTGAAATAAAGTCGAAAAATTTGCCTTAGCAAATTTTGAAACACTGTCCCTTCTTTTTCATGCGAAGCGGATGCGTACGCTTCCTTGGAAGCTAAAAATATTTCACCTTAGTGAAATAAAGTCGAAAAATTTGCCTTAGCAAATTTTGAAACGCCGTCCCTTTTTTGTGTGTGAAGTGGATACGTACGCTTTCTTAGAAGGTGAAAACATTTCATCTTAGTGAAATAAAGTCAAAAAATTTTCCTTAGACTTATTTGAGTTGAACAACTTAGTATTTTTTAGATTTAATAAAATATTGATGCTAACTTAGTTTTACTAAATTTGTGCCGATATTGCAATATATGTTAGATATACTTTTTGGCATTTTGTATTTCAATGTAGAGACATATCTTTGGGGAAACTACTTTCTTATTTATATTCCATGAGATTTACTGAGAGACTGCCTCGTTAAAAAACCACTCACCCTGCGAAGGGTTTTCCCCGAGTGGAAAAAGAGTGCAGCTCGATTACATTTTGGATTGTAAAGTTGCTTAGAATGAAACTTCTACTTCTACTTTGTAGAAAGTAAAACTAATCTTCTAGTTTGGCTACGGGTAATATTTACGAAGTGCTTCTATATTCCAAGTGTGACTGAGTTCTTCACCTATCAGATTTGCTAGGTGATAGGCACCTTGTTTGTTTGTTCTTTTGATGATGAAAGGCCCTTCTCACTTTTATTGGAATTATCCCACTGTGTCTTCATCTCTTTTTCTTTTGAGGATAAAATCTTCTGGTGCTAACTCTCTTGGCCTGACTTTCTTATTGTACCACTTCTTTGTTCAAGTTGGTACTTCTTGATATTTTCAAGTGCTTTGTTTCTTTCTTCTTTGAGCAAATCTTTGCTTATTACTTGGTCTTCTTCTGTGATCATTTGAATATTTGTTCTTGGATCTTCGTATTTTATTTCTTTGGGAGTCATTGCTTCATCTCTGTAACTTGAATGGAGAAAATTCTGTTGGCCTTGGCTTCGAAGTGTTGTGAGACCATTTAACTCTTGGTAATTCATCGACCCATTTTCCTTTTTTCAGGTCTGTTAAGCATTTTGAAATTCTAGCCGATCTGAAGCAAAGTTTGATTCCCATGACTGACAATATTCCTTGAATTCTTCGCTGTCGAATTGTGTTCCATTATCTACTATGATGTGTCTTGGGACTCCAAATCTGCATATGATGTTTTGCCATAGGAATTTTTTTCATTTTGCGAGTAGACATGTTGGTGATTGGCTTCACCTCAATCTACTTGGTGAAATATTTAACTGCAACTATTGCATATTGGTAATTGCCTTGAGCCGGAGGTAACTTTACAATTATGTCAATTCCCCATCTTGCAAGTGGCCAAGTTGCTTCAATTGGTTGTAGGTTTGTTCCTGGTGCATTGACTTTACTTCCTGCCATTTGACAATTGTGACAAGTTCGAATGATTTCTTTGCTATCACTTTGGGCAGTTGGCCAAAAAAACCCTTGTCTGAAAGCTTTCTCAACTATTGATCTAGCCCCAGCATGACATCCACACATTCCCTCATGTATTTCTTTCAATAAGTTTTTCCCGTCTTCTCATGAGATGCACTTTAGTAGTGGTTGGCAAACTCTTTCCTTGTATAGTTCTTCGTTGATGATCTTGTAACTTCTGGTCTTTTGCTTCATTCTTATTTTGTCAACTTCGTTTTCTGGCTCGTAAAATCCTTGAGGAAAGCCATAATTGGAGCTCTCCAGTCTTCGCTTTCATGATGTGTACTTCTTTCGGTTGTTCAACTTTTGTTTTTGTTGAGGCCTCGGTGATAGTTTGGAAAAATACTTCTGGTGGTAGCTCTAACTTCTGGGCGACGGCTTTTGCAATTTCATCTGCATCTGTGTTATCATTTCTTGAGATACTTTTCACTGTGAATCCAGCGAAGTATTTTTCTTGATCCCTCAATAGTTGGAGATATTTTGCTAGCTTTGGATCTCTTGCTTTGTAAATTTTCTCTATGTGGCTAGCCACAACTTGAGAATCTGTCTTGATTATTAGCTTTTGAATTCCCATTGCTCTTGCTTTGTGAAGTCCCAATAATACTGTCTCATATTCTGCAATATTGTTGGTGCATTGAAAGTCTAGTCTTGCTGCGTATTTGAGTTTGATTCCAGAAGGTGAGGTTATGATTGCTGCTGCTCCTGCGCCGGCGAAGCCCCAAGCGCCGTCACAATACATTATCCATTCTGGCTACTCCATTCTTTCTTGATTGTACTTTGAAGGTGTCCAATCTATTATGAAGTCAGCCAACACTTGAGATTTGATTGCTGTTCTTTTCTCAAATTTGATGAAATATTAAGACAATTCTGCAGCCCATTTTCCCAATCTCCCTGAAGACTTACAGCCTTGCAACACTTCTTTAAGGGGTTGATTTGTTGGCACTCTTATTTTGTGTGCTTGGAAGTAGTGTTTCAACTTTCTGGATGCCATAAGTACTGCATATGCGATTTTCTCGATTTCTGAATAGAAAATTTTTGATCTAGACAAAGCTTCGGATGCAAAGTATACTGGAACTTGTCTTATTGAGTGCTCATTTTCTTCTTCTTGTATCAGTACTGCACTAACTATACTTTTATTTGCTGATACATACAGTAAAAAAATCTGCCATTGGGTCAGGTGTTGCCAAAGTTGTAGGGTTGGATAGATGATTTTTTATTTCTTTGAAAGTTTCTTACTGTGCTGGACCCCAGCTAAATTTTTCCTTTTTCCCTTTTAGTGCTTGAAATATTGGGAGGCTTTGCTCAGCTGATTTGGATATAAATCTGTTCAGCGAGGCTAATCTTCCTATCAGCTTTTGGATGTCCTTGATGTTTCTTGGCACTTGCATATTCAGTATTGCCTTCACCTTCTCTGGATTCGGGTCAATTCCTTTTGCGGATACGATACACCCTAAAATTTTGCCTGTTTGAACTCCAAATGTGTATTTTTCTGGGTTCAACTTTAGATTTGCTTTTCTGAGGTTTGAGAAGGTTTCTTGTAAGTCTTCGACATGGTCTTCTCTTTTCTTGCTTTTGACTACCAAGTCATCGACATACGTGAGTAAGTTTCTTGGTATTTGATCTTTGAGGACTGTGGATGTCATTCTGATGAAAGTTTTTCCTGCATTGCGAAGCCCCTCAGCCATTCTTTGGAAGCAGTAAGTTCTAAATGGTGTAATGAAACTTGTGTACTCTTCATCTTCTTTTTTTCATCCAAATCTGATGGTAGCCTGAATAGCAGTCGAGAAAACTGAGCATTTCACTTCCTGCTGCCTGATCTACCAAAGTGTCTATTCTTGGTAATGGAATGTTGTCTTTTGGGCATGCTTTGTTGAGATCTGTAAAGTCTATACACATTCTTCACTTTTTGTTTTTCTTCTGCACCATGACTATGTTTGCAAGCCAAGTTGTGAATTGATTCTCTTATGACTTTTGCATCTAACAATCTTTGGACTTTAGCTTTCACAGCTTGTGTTCTATCTTCGGACAACTTTTTGAGTTTTTGCTTTTTCGGCCTGAAGTTTGGGTTGATGTTTAACTTGTGTTCTATGACATCCCTGCTTACTCCTCCTAAGTCTTGTGTAGACCAGGTGAAGATATCTTTGTTGCTTCGCAAGACTTGTATTATCTTTTCTTCATCTTATTTTGATAGATTTGTGCCGATGATAACTTGTCTTTCTGGCACCATTGGGTCGAATGGTACTTTCTTTGTGTCTTCACGAGGCTGCGCTTTTTCTTGTTCTTGTGTCTTCGCATTGTCAAGCTCATCATCATTTTCTTCTTCTTGTATCACATGGATATTTTTAAAAGTCGGGCTTGCATCTCTTTCTATGTTTCTTGCCTCTGTTTGATCGTCGAAGACGGTTATGATGCCATTGACTGCTGGCATCTTCATGCATAAGTATGGGTAGCTTACTATGGCTTCGAAAGCATTTAAACTTCCCCTTCCAAAGATTGCGTTGTATTGGCTGTGCATTTCAACAACATCAAATGCTATTTGCTCTGTTCTCGCATTGTTCACTGTTCCAAATGAGACTGGCAAGACAATTCTGTCGATGGAGTTTATTTTCTTTTCACCGAAGCCAACCAATGGGTGCTTGGCCCTTCCCAAGATTTTTCTATCAATTTGCATTGATCTAGAGTTCTTGTGAATATGATATCTGCTGAGCTGCCACCATCTATTAGAATTTTTGATACTGCCCAACCTTCGATGTTTGCTTCTATGACCATTGCGTCCATATGAGGGTAATCTTTGAGCTTGAGATCTTGTTCTGAGAATATGATTGGCATGTGGGACCATCTTATTTTCTTGAATGGACCTTCGACTACTATGGAGTTTACTCTTCTGAAATAATTTCTTCTTTCGTTTCTTGTATCAAGCTCCATGCTGTTTTCTCCAAAGATTTTCATAATTCTGCCTTTGCTTGGGATGATTGCATTTCCATTGCTTGTTGACGCTTCGGGCATGTTGTTGTTGTGTTGAGTTTGGTGGTTACTATTTCCGCTAAACTTTCCGGGTGGAAACTTTGCTGCTGACTTGGGCCCCATTGATTTTGCGGGCATACTGCTAGTGGCTGGCAATTGTAGGTTGGCGGAGGTGGTGGCAACATGTTTGAGGATAAGTTATTGACATGTAATTAGTCCCTTGGGGGGCTAGGTGATTGACAACTTTCAACTGTAAAGTTTCTCTATTCTCTTCTTGCATTTCTTCAATACTTTTCTTTACTCTTGGGCACATCTTTGATGTGTGACCAACCCCTTTGCCATGTATGATACAGTACATTTCTTCGGGCCTTAAAATTTTTCTTTCAAAGTTTTTGCTTTGATTGTTATAATTTGGCCTTTGTTAGAAATTTTCCTTGTAATTTCTATTGCTTTGGAAATTTCTTTGATTGCTTGAGCTTGAACCTTGGTTGTTAACTTCGCTTGTGTTGTTGATATGGTTTATTCTCTGAAATGGTCTTCGCTCTGAGTTTCCTATTCTTGAATATTGGAAGTTGTTGTTTGGTCTTGACATGTTTCTTTCTCCTTTTTCTTCTTCTATTCTTTTTCTGTAGTCTTCGTCAGACTCGTAGTACTTTCTCATTTCTTCGTATAGTTTTTCAACTGTGGTTGGTCTTTCCCTTTTGAAGTGTGATGAGAGTTGACCTGCTCGTAGTCCTTTGATAGCTGTTATAATGACGACTTTGTCTGGTATGTTTGGTATTTGAGCTTTTACTTGTATAAATCTTTTGTAATATTGGCTCAACGGTTCTTTTGGTTGCTGCTTGATGTTGAAAAGATCATCGCTGGTGAGTTCAACTCTTTGTAAGCCTTAAAAATCTAGGAGTAGAGTTGTGTGAAGTTGATCCCAAGATTTGATTGACCTTGGTTTTAGCAAAGAGTACCAATGCTGTGTTGGTCCTCTTACTACCATAATGAGCGACTTCGCTAAGGTGTTCGCATCTCCCTCGCTTGATGCTACTGCTGCTTCGAAGCTCATAAGGAATTGTCTTGGGTTAGACATGCCATTGTAGGTTGGGATGACGTTGAATTTAAAACCTGCTGGCCACTTCGCTATTTGAATGTCGATTGACAAGGACGACTCTGTATCAATTGTTGCTATTTGACTTTGGTTCTCTTTGCTGTTGGTGTTCTTGCTTACTGAGTTTGGATCTTGAATCATGACTTCGCTCTCATTTTCTATTTCTTCGTTGAGCTTTCTTATTTCTGCTTCTGCTTCCGTAATTTTTTGCTTTAGGGACTTTTCCCTTGTCTTCGCTCTTGCTTCTTCTAGCTGTTTTCTCTTGACGATAAGTTGATCTTTGATTTCTTTGAGTCTTCTTTCTTCGTTCTGAGTTTGTTCATCTTCTTGTAAGCGTCTGTTTTCTGTTTCTGTCTTATCTTCCGAAAGTGGGTCTTTGTCTTGGTTTGAATTGTCTCCAGCCGAAGCTGCCTTTTAGCTGGGTCTTGCCATTTTTCGTGGTCGTGAGTGTCTTCGATCACACAAACGGATGGCGTCAGATGTTGGGATGATAAAATCACACAAGTGAATGAGTGTTAAAAACAATATGCTGGTCATAATTGTATTTCATTTTGTCCAAAAACTTACACCCCAAGAGGTATTTATAGACCCTCTGGCTTCGCCATTCAAGGAATCTTATAAAATTAGTTATGACACCTCCTATACATTTAGCTAGAAAGCAAATTGGTGAAGTGGTGAAACACACTTCGCCCCTTCCCTTTTTTTTTCCTTAAGCAACTTTGGACTTGATCATGATTTCTTGGCTTGGCGGACAACCTTGTTGTTCCTTCATGCGAAGCTGTTACGTCAGCTTCACTGGTCATCAGGAGTTTAACGAAGTCATCTTCGTCAGGTAACCTGAAACATGAAAATCATATGTGCGAAGTTTGAAGTGGTCACAGCGAAGTGTCCACGTCATCTTCGCCAAATATTGCGTTGTCTCAAATATTTATAACGAAAAGTTTGTTCTCGACTCCAAAGTTTGAGATGGAAGTTTGTATGTCAAAGTTGTTCCCCAACACTCATACATTGTGATATTGGTGTAATGAACTAAGTGTATTAAACAAAAAGTGCCCATAGACATCAACCAAGCCAATACAAAAGGTCTCATTTAAGGCTTGTAAAAAGCAATTAGGAGCATCCATGAAGATTAGGTTCAAAGTTCTATTGCACTAGATTCTCGTATACGGAAGAATCATAGGATCCTAGAGGGTCAAGTAGGGTGTGTGAGGGAGTGATAATCATGTACTCATTTTAGAGTTGTGTTTATAGCTAGAATTTGCGGTCAACTTTTTGCTAAAATCCTAATATTTTGTCATGGTGGTTTTAACGTCATAATCTAGGATTTTGTACGTGATTCGACTACTTTGTTCTTATACAGTGTACACCTTATGTCGCACTTGCAATATCTTTGCAAGTCCAAAGGGACGCTACGCATAAATATGGGCGGCGGCGTCCTAGCAAAATGGGAGGCCCTATACGAAAACATAAGTAGAGGCCTAATCTATACTACCAAAGCATGAAAATAATGATGTTGTATATCATGTATTGCTTATATATCGCAAAGTACAGTTATATAGAACAATTGTACATTTTTATTTTTGGTTGCATATATGCTCTGACCCTGTGGCTACATGGTAAAATATGGAGAGTGCTCTAGAGTCACAACTCACTAGTCATGTGCTCATGGCCTCCATCTCTATATCTTAGATCCAGGATTGGGACTAGGTCTTCAGCCACGACAAACAGCGACGTTGATGGCAAATAAAACGAATAGGAAGGCAGTACTACATGAAAAGGAATATGAACTATTGCGCCCGCTTTGTCTCCCAAACAAAATAGCACATCATGGTGGAGTCGTGAATTATATGTTGTAGAAGACCATATTTATGGACTAAAAAACACAGTTGTGTGATTTTTTAATTCAAAAGAAAGTACATAATTACTATTCATACTTTGGGTACCTGGTAAATTATGAGGCCCTAAGATTTTCGAGGCTCTCTTCAGTCGCTCAAGGACGTATCATCATATTGTACAAGAATCAAACACCAAGCCATTGTTTACACATACATTGATAATCTAATGCTACTGCTATGTAAAATCTAATGCAAGATGAGACTAATACAAGCAACCGATTAATCTAAATAACTATCTATATAAATAACATGTATTTCGGTTACTGGTTAATGAAAATGGGGGAAGGGCCCTCGTATCGGAAAAAATCTATATAATTAACGCAGGGTTAATACCGTTCGACATTTGGAGCTTCACGCATGCAAGCACATCAAGTGCCATCTATCTACTCTATGATCTATGCCTCTATGCAAATCTTAATTAATTTGCAAATCGATCCTTCACTTTTACATACGCCTATGAGCTAATTGTACCGATCGTACGTCTCGCCTTGCTCGCTTCTGAATCGACGACGCGGCGATCAACTCGCTTCTGAATCGACGACGCGGCGATCAACTCGTCAGCCGCGCTCTTTTTTCTCCTTCGTCGCGCCCTCCGGTGGTGGATCACGATCCGCGTGGCCCTCGCCGCCACCGGCCGTATGCCATCTCGGTTCCGTCTCCCTGTAAATATCCGCCAGTAACCGGAACCTCGGCCTCTTCCTCTTCTCCCCGTGGACGATGCCGCCGTCGCGACGATCCTTCCCCGCGGGAAACCGTTCAGCAGCGGTCCTCCGACGACAACTCTCCACCACCACAACCTTCTCCTTCTCCGCCACGTCGGCGCCCGCCGTGGCGCTGCAGCACGCAAAGCTGTCCACGCCCTTGGTATCCGACTCGCCGCCGCCGTTGCCATGCTTCACAGCCGCGGCAGGAATCCTCCCGGCGCTCTTGATATCCGACTCGCAGCCGCCGTTGCCATCCTTCACAGCCGCGGCAAGAATCCTCCCGGCGCTCCTCCTGCGGCGGCTCTCCACCGCCGCCTCCTTCTTCTCCTTTTCCTTGCTGCGGCACTTGACGCTGTCCGTGCTCCTGCTCTCCGACCTGGCGTCGACGGCGCCGTCGCCCCCGCTCAGCTGGATGAGCTGCTCCGCGGCTTCCAGGTCGAGCTCGTCCGTGCCCGCCGGCGCCACCGAACAAGACCCGGCCATAGGCATAGGCTGGACCACCGCTTCGGGGAACATATATAGCCGCCCGCCGATGACCGGAGGCGAACAAGAATACCAGATGATGGATCGTGGACGGAGATCGATCGAGGATTCGAGAGGCGCAGCTAGCGGTCGTAAAATAGCGTAAGGCCGGTGCGGCTTTGGACGGTGTGCGTGCTAATATAGGAGGCGACGGCGTGTTGGGAGAGAGGGGTGCCGAGGAA
This sequence comes from Bothriochloa decipiens, assembly GCA_023333625.1. NCBI lineage: Eukaryota > Viridiplantae > Streptophyta > Magnoliopsida > Poales > Poaceae > Bothriochloa > Bothriochloa decipiens. The sequence goes on along the minus strand of CM041639.1, from coordinate 35,181,922 downwards.
AGACTCGGAAGGTAGCACGAAGCAGACGCGGCCTTCCCGGGTTTTGAGGCTTTGCTTTGCTTCCAATCCTTGCATTGGAGCCTCCTTGGACTCGTGCGTATGGCCCGGCTAATTTTTATTTTTACAACTGCAACTATTATATTATATTAAGCAGCCATTTTACAGCAAGGTCTTCGAAAGAAGACCAAATTATAACTAGGTCCAATGACCGGATAAGGAGAGCAACTGCATCGGCGGCGTTGACGACGCGGGTTCGTCGGCGAGGGGCCGTAGAGGTGTCAATGGCGCATACACCCGGGTGGAAGGACCGTGCTAGGCGTCGGTTGTAAGTGGGGCGACGGAGCCGTTGAGGAGGAGCATTCTAGGCGACCGAAGAATCAAAGTTTTGCCGTCGCCGGAGATATGAGATGAAGCTCGATGTCGAATCCCCGGTGGAAACGAGCTCGTCGAGCCAACACCGATTGAAGAGCTCCATGACTGGACACTGGATCTGCAGTTTTGCTGGCTGCTTGGTCGAGGTGGAGGCGGAGGCGGAGGCGAGTTGAAGTGAGGCGGAGGCGGAGGCGGAGTGGAGTTGAAGTGGTTGCTTGGCGGAGCAGCGCGGATTTGGTGGAGCGGATGCGGAGGAAGGGGAAGTCGGGCTGCAATGGAGAGGAGCGGGTGGAGGAGTAGGTGATTTTATTTTATTCATACTAACCCGGGTAGCAACGGCTCCAGCGGCGAAGAAGCCGGTGAAGACGGCGACGACGACGGCGGCGGCGGCGTTCTCCAGGTAAAGCTTCATAGCAGTACATGAGGGATCTTACAAGGGGGAAAAGAGGGGAAAACGGAGGAGGAGGAGGGGGGCCGGCCCGCCTGCCCTACCGCCGGCGAGGGCGCCGGGGAGGCAGGGGGCCCGGCGGCGGTGGACGAGGGGCGGGCGGTGGTGGGCGGCGGTCGCACGAAGGAGTAGAAGTTGGTCATGGCAAGCTGCCCGGTGCTATCAGAGTGAACCCCGCCCCGGCTAAATTTGGAAGCCTTCGCTGCTCCACCTTTGAGAGTTTGAGGTCGACTTGCCCCCGTGTGGACGTGTTTTGGTGACAGTAGGTGACTACTAATCCCTGTAGACAGTAATAATTATCTCTTTTTTGAACAAAAACATTATATATATAGATAATATATTAGCTAATTGTTACTACTATTAGTTGAATTGGATCTTTAGATAGCAACTATTCCACCATGTAGACCAAATTAAATCTCTGAATCCAGGCCAAAGCACCTGGTAGCCCTTTGAGGCAGTCGATGAACCGTGTATATAAACTTTTTTCTTTTTAATGCAATGATATATAATGCTCTTGCATATTAGGGAAAAAGACAAAATCAAACAATGAAGTTTTAGCCAGCTAACTACTATTAGATAGTGAATTCAAGCCTTTCTAAAAAGATAGTGAATTCAAATAGACCCTAACAATGCCGAGTATGTTAATATCGAATCCCTTTGGGAGTACTATGGCACGGTTCTGGGTGGATTTTGTGTGGAAAAAAATAAACTTTTTACCTACGCAGTTTTTTTTTTGACAAATTACCTACGCAGTTACTCTTGTATGCCACATGCCAGTGTTGAAGAGTTGTTCTTTTTAACGAGGCTGCGTCGAAACCAAGCCTTAGATAATATTTCAATTCTGTATCCGTTTTCCACGGCGATCAAGAGAACGCAGCTGTCCAAGCTCACGGAGCGAGTAGACCACGAGTACTCTCTGACCTCCGATGGTGACGCATCCGCTCCTCTCCTCCGAGCAGCACGCGCACTGGCTCGTCTTGACGGGCCGTGTCGTAGTGGCTGCGGCGGCATGCATTGACCTGGACCCCGGAGGAGCGAGTACACGCGCACCCAGGTCGTAGCACGTCATGGTGGTCTAAAAAACTTTGCAGGCTAATTAAACGCGTAAGTAGATGGGGGGATCAATCGATCTCTGATCTGCGCCAGTCTTCAGTCATGCGTACAGCACTTCTCAGGCCTCGTTTAGATGCCGAAATTTTTAGCATTTTGTTTGTATTTGATAAATATTGTCTAATCATAGCTTGACTAGGCTTAAAAGATTCGTCTCGTAATTTACAACTAATCTGTGTAATTAGTTATTTATTTTACTAATATTTAATACTCCATACATATGACACAATATTTGATGTGATAGAGAGAAAGTAAAATTTTTAGTCTTTTTAAGGCAACTAAACAAGGCGTCAGTTCTGAATACGATGGAGACTGCAGGTCCGCTCTGTTCATGTATGACTGCAACAACCTGTATGGATGAGCAGCTACGGCATTTCCAATTACGGTTCGTGTCGACTTGCGTGGCAGTTTCTTTCGTCACCAATAATTACCCCGAAGCATCAACAAACAATGAGAATGCAATCATTCCTAGCAAAGGCAGAATTATGACAATCTTCGGAGGAAACAACATGGAGCTTAACACAAGAAACGAAAGAACAAACTATTTCAGAAGAGTAAACTCCATCGCAATCGAAGGCCCATTCAAGAAAACAAGATGGTCTCACCTACCAATCACATTTTAAGAACAAGATCTCAAATTGAAAGATTACCCTCACATGGATATAATGGAAATCAAAGCAAACATTGAAGGATGGGCAGTCTCAAAGATTCTAGTAGATGGCGGTAGCTCCGCCGACATCATATTCACATCAACTATAGATGCAATGAAAATTGACAGAAAAACTTTGGGAAGAGCCAAACATCCACTAGTTGGCTTCGGCGGAAAGAAAATAAACTCCATCGATAGAATTGTCTTGCCGATTTCATTTGGAACAGTGAACAACGCAAGAACAGAGCAAATAGCATTTGATGTAGTTGAAATGCACAGCCAGTACAATGCAATCTTTGGAAGAGGGAGTTTAAATGCCTTCGAAGCAATAGTAAGATACCCATACCTATGCATGAAAATGCCAGCAATCAATGGCATCATAACCGTCTTCGACGATCAAACAGAGGCAAGAAACATAGAAAGAGATGCAAGCCCAGCTTTCAAAAATATCCATGTCATACAAGAAGAAGAAGAAGAGGACGAGCTCAAAACTAAAAATGCAAAGACTCAAGAAAAGGCAAAGTCCTGCGAAGACACAAAGAAAGTACCACTCGACCTAATGGTGCCAGTAAGACAAGTTATCATCGGCACAAACTTAACAAAAGAAGAAGAAGAAAAAATAATCCAAGTCCTGCGAAGTAACAAGGACATATTTGCCTGGTCCGCGCAAGACTTCGAAGGAGTAAGCAGAGATGTCATAGAACACAAGTTAAACATTGATCCAAACTTCAGGCTAAAAAAGCAAAAACTCAAAAAGTTGTTAAAAGACAGAACACAAGCTGCAAAAGCCGAAGTCCAAAGATTGCTAGATGCAAAAGTCATAAGAGAAGTTCAATTCATAACTTGGCTTGCAAACATAGTCATGGTGCAGAAGAAAAACAAAAAGTGGAGAATGTGTATAGACTTCACAGATCTCAACAAAGCATGCCCAAAAGACAACTTTCCATTATCAAGAATAAACACTTTGGTAGATCAGGCAGCAGGAAGTGAAATGTTCAGTTTCCTCGACTGCTACTCAGGCTACCATCAAATTTGGATGAACAAGAAGATGAAGAGTACACAAGTTTTATTACACCATTTGGAACTTACTATTTCCAAAGAATGACTGAGAGGCTTCGCAATACAGGAACAACCTTCATCAGAATGACATCCACAGTACTCAAAGATCAAATACCAAGAAACTTGCTTGTGTATGTCGATGATTTGATAGTCAAGAGCAAAAAAAGAGAAGAACATGTCCAAGACTTACAAGAAACTTTCTCAAATCTAAGAAAAGCAAATCTAAAGCTGAACCCAAAAAAATGCACATTCAGAGTTCAAATAGGCAAAATTCTGGGATGTATCGTATCTGCAAAAGGCATTGATCCAAACCCAGAGAAGGTGAAGGAAATACTGAATATGCAAGTGCCAAGAAACATCAAGGACATTCAGAAATTAACATAAAGATTAGCTTCGCTGAAAAGATTCATATCTAAATTAGCTGAGCAAAGCTTGCCAATATTTCAAGCATTAAAGGAAAAAAAGGAAAAATTCAGCTGGGGTCAAGCACAACAAGAAGCCTTTAAAGAAATAAAGAAGCATCTATCTAACCCCACAACTTTGGCAACGCCCGATCCAACTGCAGACTTACTGTTAATGTATCAGCAAATGAAACAACAGTCATGCAGTTTTGATCCAAGAAGAAGAAAATGAGCACTCAACAAGGCAAATTCTAGTATACTTCGCATCCGAAGCCCTATCAGGATCAAAAATTTTCTACTCAGAAATAGAGAAGATTGCATACGCAGTACTTATGGCATCAAGAAAGTTAAAACATTACTTCCAAGCACACAAAATAAGAGTACCAACAAATCAACCCCTCAAAGAAGTATTACAAGGCTGTAAGTCCTCTGGAAGATTGGGAAAATGGGCAGAAGAATTGTCTCAATACTTCATCAAATTTGAGAAGAGAACAGCGATCAAACCTCAAGTACTGGTCGACTTCGTAGCAGACTGGACACCATCAAAATACAATCAAGAAAAACTGGAGCAGCTAGAATGGATAATCTATTGTGATGGTGCTTGGGGCTTCGCTAGCGCCGGAGCAGCAGCAATCATAACTTCACCTTCCGGAGTCAAGCTCAAATATGTGGCAAGACTACACTTTCAATGTATAAATAACATTGCAGAATATGAGGCAGTACTATTGGGACTTCACAAGGCTAGAACAATAGGAATACAAAAGTTAATAATCAAAACAGACTCTCAAATTGTGGCTGGACACATAGAGAAAAACTACAAAGCAAGAAACCCAGAGCTAACAAAGTACCTCCAACTATTGAGAGATCAAGAAAAACACTTTTCAGAAATGATAATACAGATGCAGACGAAATTGCAAAAACCGCTGCCCAAAAGTTAGAGCTACCACCAGAAGTATTCTTCCAAACTATTATCGAAGCTTCAACAAAGGCAAAAGTTGAACAACCAAAAGAAGTACATATCATCAAAAGCGAAGACTAGAGGGCTCCAATCATGGAATTCCTCAAGGGATTTTATGAGCCAGAAAATGAAGTTGATGAAATAAGAATGAAGCAAAAGACCAGAAGTTACAAAATCATCAATAAAGAACTATACAAGGAAGGAATTTGCTAGCCACTCCTAAAGTGTATCTCAAGAGAAGATGGAAAAAACCTCCTGAAAGAAATACATGAGGAAATCTGCGAATGCCACGCTGGGGCTAGATCAATAGTTGGGAAAGCTTTCAGGCAAGAGTTTTTCTGGCCAACCGCTCAAAGTGACAGCAAAAAATTAATTCGGACCTGTCACAATTGCCAAAAGGCAAGGAGCAAAGTCAATGCACCAGGAACAAACTTACAACCAATTGAACCAACTTGGCCACTCGCAAGATGGGGCATCGACATAATTGGAAAATTACCCCCGCCTCAAGGAAACTACCAATATGAATTGAGGCAAAACCAATCACAAACATGTCTTCTCATACAATGAAAAATTCCTATGGCAAAACATCATATGCAGATTCGGAGTTCTAAGACACATCACAGTAGATAATGGAACCCAATTTGATAGCGAAGACTTCAGAGAATACTGCCACTCAATGAGAATCAAACTCTGTTTCGCATCTGTAAGGCACCCATAGTCCAACAGAGCAGTAGAGTGAGCAAATGGGATAATTTGCATAGGAATATCAAAATTCTTAACAGATCTAAAATAGGGAAAATGGGTAGATGAATTACCAAGAGTTATCTGGTCTCACAATACATCGAAGCCAAGGCCAATAGATTTTTCTCTATTCAAGTTACTATACGGAGATAAATCAATGACCCCCGAAGAAATAAAGTATGAGGGATCAAGAACAAACATTCAAATGATTACAGAAGAGGATCAAGCAACAAGCAAAGATTTACTTGAAGAAGAAAGAAATGAAGCACTTGAGAATAACAAGAAGTACCAACTTGAAACACAGAAGTGGTACAACAAAAAAGTCAAGGCAAGAGAGTTAGCACCAGGAGATTTTGTCCTCAAAAGAAAAAGAGATGAAGACATAGTGAGAAAATTCCAACAAAAGTAGGAAGGGCCTTTCATCATCACAAGAACAAACAAAGAAGGTACGTATCATCTAGCAAATCTAAAAGGTGAAGAACTCAGTCACACTTGGAATATAGAAGCACTCCACAAGTATTATCCATAAGCAAGATTGCAAGATTAGTTTACTTTTCAGCAAAAGTAGAAGTAGAAATTCTCTTTACAAGCAAGTTTATATTCCTAAAAGCATAACTAAGTTGCACTCTTTTTCCACTCAGGGGAAACCCTTCGCAGGGTGAGTGGTTTTTTAACGAGGCAGTCTCTTTATAAATCTCATGAAATATAAATGAGAAAGTAGTTTGCCCAAAAGAAATATCTTTACATTAACCGATCGAAAAACAAAATGCCGAAGAGTATATCCAAAGTATACTCTCACATCGGCATAAACCTTGCAAAAAAGTAAGTTAGCATCAACATTTTATTAAATCTAAAAAATGCTAACTGATCCAATTTAAACAAGTCTTGTTCAAATTTTTTGACTTATTTTCACTAAGGTGAAAATGCTTCTGGCTTCTAAGCGAAGCGTACGTGTCCACTTCGAACAAAAAAGGGACGGCGTTTCAAAATTTGCTAAGACAAATTTTTTGACTTATTTTCACTAAGGTGAAAATGCTTCTGGCTTCTAAGAGAAGCGTATGCATCCACTTCGAACGAAAAAGAAGGGACAACATTTTAAAATTTGCTAAGGCAAATTTTTTGACTTATTTTCACTAAGGTGAAAATGCTTCTGGCTTCTAAGCGAAGCGTACGCGTCCACTTCGAACGAAAAAGAAGAGACGGCGTTTCAAAATTTGCTAAGGCAAATTTTTTGACTTATTTTCACTAAGGTGAAAATGCTTCTGGCTTCTAAGAGAAGCGTACGCGTCCACTTCGAACGAAAAAGAAGGGACAGCGTTTCAAATTTTGCTAAGGCAAATTTTTTTACTTATTTTTACTAAGGTGAAAATGCTTCTGGCTTCTAAGCAAAGCGTACGCGTCCACTTCAAACGAAAAAGAAGGGACGGCATTTTAAAATTTTCTAAGGCAAATTTTTTGACTTATTTTCACTAAGGTGAAAATGCTTCTGGCTTCTGAGCGAAGCGTACACGTCCACTTCGAACAAAAAATAAGGGACGGCATTTCAAAATTTGCTAAGTCAAATTTTTTGACTTATTTTCACTAAGGTGAAAATGCTTCAGGCTTCTAAGCAAAGCGTACGCGTTCATTTCGAACGAAAAAGAAGGGATGGCGTTCAAAATTTGCTAAGGCAAATTTTTTGACTTATTTCACTAAGGTGAAAATGCTTCTGGCTTCTAAGCGAAGCGTACGCGTCCACTTTGAATGAAAAAGAAGGGATGGCATTTCAAAATTCGCTAAGGCAAATTTTTCGACTTATTTTCACCAAGGTGAAAATGCTTTTGGCTTCTAAGCGAAGCGTACGCGTCCACTTCGAACAAAAAAGAAGAGACAACGTTTTAAAATTTGCTAAGGCAAATTTTAAGACTTATTTCACTAAGGTAAAAATGCTTCTGGCTTCTAAGCGAAGCGTACGCATCCACTTTGAATGAAAAAGAAGGGACGGCATTTCAAAATTTTCTAAGGTAAAATTTTTGACTTATTTTCACTAAGGTGAAATTGCCTCTGGCTTCTAAGCGAAGCGTACGCGTCCACTTCGAACGAAAAAGAAGGGACTGTGTTTCAAAATTTGCTAAGGCAAATTTTTGACTTATTTTCACTAAGGTGAGAATGTTGAATGATTCTAAGCGAAGCGTACGCATCTGCTTCGAACGAAAAAGAAGCCATGACGTTTTGACAAAATTTCACCAAGATGAAAACATTTTTGAACTTCTAAGTGAAGTGCAACATTTTTGAACTTCTAAACGAAATGTAACATTTTTTGAACTTACAAGCAAAGTATACAAGCGACAAAAAGAATAGCACTTTAAAACATGGCTAAAAGGAAATTTCTCAGTTATATAAGCAAATCACTCTCAATGATTGTTCAGTATTTATTCTCACAAGCGAAGGTAAATTCACAAACTTCGCAGTGCAACAAGATATTTACAATACAACTTATCCAATACAAAAATATGTGTTTACAAAATCAATCATCTTGAGAACCAACTACTTCGGCAGCATCACCAAGTATGTCGCTCACAACTTCGCTAATAATTTCGTCTGCTTCACGGCGCAAACGATCCTCACAAACATCCGCCGGCGAAGTACTTGATCCCGACGACTATAAAAAACGGAGTCAGCAAGCACATTTCAACCATGAAGCAAAGAAAAACGCACGCGTCAAACTTTACCTGAGCAAAATCCGTGAAATCAAACACCCGGCAGTTGGGAGGCATGATACTACGGTATCATTTATTCACATCTATAAAAAATTTTTGTAAGATAGGGTTCCCAAAAGATTTGAGTTCAAAATAATAAAAGCAAAACTTACGAGTGAGAAAATCATCAACATCACAACCATCATACTTCGCACAAAAATCATAGAACTCGGTAGCCTCAAAAACGAAGTCATCTTTACACATTAACAATGGAGTAATATCTTCGACATCCTGCACAGGCTCAGCATGAGGAACCTGCGTAAGATGGACAAATAGTCAAATAACTTCCAAGCGTGTGTTTTACAAAGATGATAACTTAAAAACCAATGTATCTTAAAACTCCCTCATCTCACAAAAGAAAAGACCACTAGAGCCTAAAGATGGCAGCCACTAACATTGCTCGATCCAGCACCACTTTGACCCTTAGCTCTGGCCTCCCTCTCAGCAATCTCCTCGGTCTCCTTCTAAGTAGATTCTATCTCCTTTGCAATTTGCTAAACAAAAAGTAGAATCAGATAAAAATAATAGCAATAGCACAAAATAAGAAAAATACAAAACATACCTTCTGCAACTTTTTCCTAGCTTTATCAAGACAATGGGCCCGACCACCCAATCTCCAGTACTGCTCAAGATACTTTTTGCACAACACTTGAGTAGCCTTATTAATGTTAGTCAAATTATCCACAGAAGGAAACTTATACTTATCGTCACAGAGTTGGCTAAATAAGGGATCTTGACCTTGCCTCATCAAATGAAACAAAGCACGAACAGAATAATAGATACCGATGTCAACCGTAGTTTCCATGACCTGAGACAAATCTTCATACTAGCGACAAAGTCAACTAAAAAAACCATCACGATCACCAAGATCCCAACACTTGTCTCCAGGCCTAGCTCCAAACTTGTCATAACATTCAAAATAGAGCTACCAAATGCGATTGCAATTATCAAAGAAGGATTTATCCTGATCCTTAATCTTTCTTTCAATACGCTTCATGCCTTCCTTCAACTTTTCATTATCCTCCATAATCTTCTTGATATCATCCTCTCTTTCTTCAACTCGAGCAAGAGCACTGATAAGTTTGCCCTCCAAAACATTGTGAGCATCTACAGCATCAGCTCTTTTCTTTTCTTTTTCGGCAAGTTGCTTCTTCAGATTTTCAATTTCAACCCGATAGTCACGTTCGCGAAGAGTAAAATTTTTCTCCTTCTCTTCTAAACCCATTCGCAACCCTCTCATCAAGATAGAACCCTTGTACATCATTGACAGACCTGCATCAGCAACTTCAAGCAAAGGCTTTTTTGATAATTCAAGCTCGGCATCCAGAACAGTAAAAGCTTCATCAATGCACTTCGAAAGTTGAATCTCAGAAGTATGAGGCATAACTCAAAGTTTATCAGCTCCAATGCCTCTGAACTTGAAACAAGCTAAACCCAAACTCTTTTCCTGGCAAAAATCTAAGGAACGTTTCAGGCCATCAGAAACAGCACCTTCATCAACAGTAGAAACAACAGGAGTAGCAGGATCCTGTTGAACACTTTTCAACTTGCTGAAATCAACATTTTTCTATAGAGAAGATGGTGCATGAGGAAAAATAGTTTCTGCAAAATATAAAAACTGAAGATCAGCAAAAAAGATAACACAGGTCAAACAAATCAAATACAAAGATGCAGTACTCACCAGTAGAGACAAGTTCACCCAAGCTACATTCAACCTTTTTGCCAGTTTCAACATGAATAGTAGAACTTGACAAACGTGCCAACCTATCATCATTAGTCTCTTTATCAAAGACTTCTTCATCGCTTTCTTCAAGATTGAGAGTATAAACTCTAGAACCGCCAACTTTCTTCGACACCTCGCTAGTATTAACTATGGCAGGATTTTCAACCGAAGTTGCTTTCCCCGCATCAATATCTTGATCACAAGACTCAATGATCGAAGCCTCAGAGTCAAGCCTCGGCGAAGTAGGTTTATCAGTCCCCCGAGAATCTTTTGCAACAGTTTCTTTTTCAAAACTGGCTTCTTAATTATGACAGGATCATCAACGAGGAAACTTTGACCTTGCAAATTCTGCAAAGTGCCACTCAGCAGAGTAAGTAACAGCGGGGTCAAATCACTAGAGGAAAAAATCTTACTAATTTTTCTCACCTCATCCTCAACATGTCGAGACATAGAACCACCAACATCATCAACAACTCTTGTAGCATCATCATCATCTTTCCTAGAGCCACCCAAAGCCAGAAACCAAGTTACCCTCCATATCCAAACTTTGATCCAGCACAGCGTCAATCTCATCTGCGTCCAGTAAACAGGAAGGACTTTGATTCTTTTTCAACCTCTTCACAAGAACTTTGCTAACGCCACCAGCAGCTTTACGTTTGACGACCTTAGCTTGAACAGCAGTCTCCTTCTCCTTTTTCTTACTTTGCTTCTTATCACAGGCATAAGCAGGAGGAGGTCTTTCGCCATACGCAACATTAGCAACCTCAAAAACTCTGTTCAAACGCACATAAGTAGGACCAAGAATCTTATCAATTTTATTTTTCTCACTCAACACATATTTACCAAGCAAATCTTTAGCGCGACATTCAACAGATTTCACAAAATTTTCATCGCAAGCAAAAGTCCTTGGACAATGAAAGTCCTTATCCGGGTACTTGTAGTTCACCCCTTGAATTTTTTAGCATGAAAACATTGAAAAACCAACCTTTCTTCAATGGCCAAATTCTGGCAGCTGCATACTCTTCAACAAGATCTCTAGCACATTGTAGCGAAGCTGTGCACTTGTATGCCTTTACAGCAGTCTTCGAGATCATGGAAGTAGGAAAAGATGGAAATAATTTAAACTCCTCAATCTCCATTCTAGCAGCCATCGGATATTTCTTCACCATTTTCTTCGTCTCTGGGTCTCTTTCTTCAACCATAGGTACCTTATGATAGAACCAATATCTTGACCAATCTCCAACACCCCACTTATTCTTCGTTGCCGGAGAAACTTGAACGGCATTACGAGCCGTTTTAAAGCTAGAACAAGCAAAGTACTTGGTAACCACTCGACCATCAAGTATAAACTCTTTGAATTGAGTATGCATCTCAAACAACTCACAAAAAGCGGCAATATCAGCATTAGCTTCCTGGGACTTCACAGCCCAAACAAACTGAGCCAACCTAACCACTCCGTTAGGCGTCAAATGATGCATCTGAATGTTAAAGGCCTTTAGCACATCTTCAAGTAAATCTTGACAAGGGAAACGAAGACCAGTAGTAAACAAATCCTTATAAACAATACATTCATCCGGATAAGGCTTTGGATTGGTCTTCGCAGGATCAGGCACCCTCACTTGACTGCGCTCAACAAACTTCAATCGAACCATCTCGTCAAGATGACTCTTTTTGAATAAAGTCCTTCCAAAAGTCAAAGTAAAACCTTCCTCATCCTTCACCAAATCTTCAACAGACGCATCAACCTCATCAAGATTCTCCTCGTCAGAATCCATGTGAGACTTGTCCTCTTCGCCTTTAGAGCTTTCTTGGGAATGAATTTGACCTTGTAAATCTCGCGAAGACATCTACAAAAAAAACTAAGATCAAAACAATACCTGACAAAATTAAAAAACATAAAAACTTGAAGGAACAAACCTAGCCGAAGTTTTCAGACACACTTCGTTCAAGAACTTGAAACAAGACAAGCACAAAAATCAGATGTCAAGAAAAACTATCTTGAACTTCCCAGCTCGAGGAAAATTTTGGTAGAGTTTCCCGTCTTTCGAAAACGACAGCTCAGGGGGGTCATCGCTATTTATAAGCAAATCTGGTCAAACAGTCAAAACTAGCCGTTAGATTCAAAAATCAAAAAATTAAACAGGCAAACTCCAAAGTTTGGACGGCGTTTGTTAGGCAAAGTTTACATAAACTTCGCGGGGTTCAGACCTTTCGAGTAGGCCTTCGCCCGCGAGGGGCTGCTGTTGGGGAACAACTTTGACATATAAACTCTCATCTCAAACTTTGGAGCTGAGAACAAACTTTTTACCATAAATATTTGAAGCAGTACAGTATTCGGCGAAGATGACGTGGATACTTCGCTATAATTATTTTGGACTTCGCATATGTGTTCTCACATGTTTCAGGCGAAGATGACTTCGCTAGACTTTCGGAGACCGGCGAAGTTGACAAGGCGGCTTCGCATGGTGAATCGGCGAAGCTAACTGCTGGGTCAAGAAATTATGATCAAGTCTAGAGCGGTTTAAGAAGACAAAAAGATAAGGACGAAGTGTGTTTCATGACTTCGCTGAGTTAGTTTTCTAGCTAAATGTATAGGGAACATTATATCCGATTTTGTAGGATTTTGCTATTATGGCGAAGCCAGGGGTTCTATAAATACCTCCTGGGGGGTAAACTTTTGGGACAGAATGAATTACAGATGCAATTTGTATATTGTTTTCACCTCATAGTTCACTTCTGTGATCCTATCATCCCAACAAATACGCATCACATTGATTGTATAAAAGAAGCAATATATCAGTCAAACTTTGAGTTGTTAAGTCTACAAAGAATACTGCTCTATTATAGCTAAGGTTCAGACAGAAGGAAAGGAACATCTAATAAGTATTATTATGATACGAAAATATCCGAGTTTTTAACTCACCAGATGCCTATGCACAACAAAGAGATAAGATCCACATCCAGTAGAACTTCAGAAGGAAAGGGATGCAGCAGCATATTCTCAAACCCGCAAAGTGTTTGTATTCAAGGAAAAAATCTAAAAAAAAAAAACTACATTGACCCAACGTGTGATGTTTGGGGAGTGATCGTGTTAGATCACTCTTAACGTTTAGCATTTGGGCATTTTTACTGGTTTCCAAACATAGTGATCGATCGCGTTGGATCAAACTTATTAATTGAATACCGATGGAATTCTGTTCCAGGCAGCTGAACGAGCTAGTGTAGGTAATGCTGGGATACCTTACTGGCGGTGGCTGACCAGGAGAGGATGAGTCCGAGTAAGACGATGAAGGGGGGGCCCCAGAGGTCCCAGCCACGCAGCGCCTTGCCAGGGTCGTCGCGGAACGGGTTCGGGAAGACGACGAGCTTGAGGTTGCTGACGATGCGGGCGAGGTCGCGCTTGACGGTGTCCCAGACGGGCTCGGTCAGCGTGCTGGGCTCGGGGCCCAGCGCGTCGGAGGCGATGGGTATAGGGACGGAGATGGCGCCCGAGGCGGAGGCGGTGGATGCAGGCACCACCGCTGCGGAGAAGGGAGCTTGGCGGTCGCGGTTTGCTGGGGAGGCGCGGAGACGGAGGCGGAGGAGGAGGTGACGGGGATGGAGGCGCGGGGAGGGGAGGAGGGCCGCGTGGCGGCGGGGAGGACGACGGTCTGGGAGCTCGCGGTCGCCGCCATCTCGTCCATGTCCGACAGGCCCGACGACGAGGAGTGGAGAGGGAGCGACGACATGCCAGGAGGGTGGATCAGTGGAGGCGATCGCTGATCTCTCCGGAGGCCGGCGGCGTATGGTGGGCCAATTCAAGGAGGCCGGCCGGGACGGGGAGAGGTGAGCGGAGGAAGGAACACGTGGAGTTCAGCGGCACGCCGGCGGATCCGATCGGCGATGCGAAACACACGGTGAGTATTGTGACTTCATCGTGTCGTGCCGTGCCGTGGCGCGGAGACGGCAGACCTCGTGTGTTTTGTTTGGCTCGCACACGTTCCGCAGTCGCATCGCATGTCAGGCGGCTTGGCCACAAATTTAATTTGGCTTGCTGCCTCCCGCCGGCGTCCGGTGATCTGCGCCTCTGATCTCGCCGTGTGCTGCTTGGACGCTACTCGCCGCTCATCACTCATCAGTGTGTGTGGATGCTCCACGTAAAATGTGTAGTCATGTAGGACCGGCCTACTACATGATACGGCTGCGTGCACACCACTGGCGGGTTGGCTAGTTCAGGCATGGATTAATTCGTCGTGCAACATGAACATTGAAATATAGCAGGACGGTAACAAAACCAGACTCGGCATGCTCGTTGTCTCATCAAGATCAATGCATCTTCCATACTACGATTCAACACACTAAAACGGAGCTTGCGTGCCCTTTCGTACCAAACTGTGCATCCTTAACCTAAAGCTACTACTCCTGGCAGAAATTCTGTTCTTAACGTCAAGCTCCTATGCTGCGGCAATTAGTTTTGTTTTGCAGTTTTTTTTGGAACGGTGACAGGATAAAGGTCAATATTGTTGACGACGTATGCTTGGTAGTTGGTACATGATGGGTAATATTGCCATGCGCAAGTAGTAATAACTGACGGTTAAATGCGCAAATAGTAATAACTGACGGGTAACTGACGAGTTCGCAAGTTCCATGCCAAGCACTGTAGTGATGTCGAAGATGGGAGATTGCAAGAGGAGATGAACACATAACATGGCTTGCATTAAGGAGCCAGGAGAAGTTAAGATTTGCAGGTAACAAGCAGCGACATGACATAGGAGGAGCTAGCTAACGACAATTTATACTAGGGTTTGTTAGATGGACTACTCATCTTTGTAGTGATATTACTTCGAGGCTCCATAGGGAATCCAAGAAGGAAATTTAGAATCGCACCAAAACAATATCAGGCCCCCAATTCTGCAAAGTAACATGGGAGAAATCAGACCCACCCCTGAAAAATATTATTTCCATCCCTAGCGGCAATAGGGAATGTGAAGTGGTGGCGTAGTGGATTGCAGATTCACGTGAGACAAAAGGGAGACGCCTCCTCCTTATGTGCCTAAACGGACAAGGAAGAACCTCGACACATACGAGTAATGGACAACAAGCGTGTCGACTCCTTCTATGAGCCCATAACAGACACCATCAGTTTACTCGAGTTTACAACAATGTGCATCCACCGCTTTGCGGTGCCTTTTGTCAGTGCTCAAATGCATCACTTATGACATCTTACCATGATGTGATGACAGTTGTGTAATCCTTAATTCTAAAGTTTTTCTTTTTTGGAGCACGTTCTCGAAAAAAATCAATTTACCATAGTTGCAAAAATCAGCCCACCTACGCCATGTTGTAGTGGGGCTGCGTCTATACACGTCACCCTCACGTCTGCGGCGCACCTTTTTCTTTGTCAGTCGTTTAGACTGAGTCAGCATTTAGTTAAAATCTCACACATAAGTAAAATTTAGTGCACCTAACATTTAATATAGACATTTGTATTTATTTGAATTTAGTTGTATTGAAATAGATCAAGTTCAATTAAGTTCTAGCGTACATGTTTCTCTCCTGTGGTGCTCATGCCTTGAGGTTCTCATCACCGGTACCGCCGGTACGCACGAATGCACGATCGTCACGTACTGACGTCACAGTGCAGTAGAAAAAAGCTGAAAACCTGCGCCTCGGTACGAACCGAACCTGTCGATGTGGTCCGTTACCTTCGGCATTTCCTCTGTTGAGTGCTGTCCCGTGCTGTACGCGCCCGCGCTCGTCGGCGCCGGGATCAAGCTGAACCACAGCGCTGAAGTGAGAACGTACCGGCGGGCGGGCGAGACACGAGGAACTGTGGAAGGAGGAATCAATCACTCACCACCGATCCTTTCAGTATCAGGCAGTTCACTGTTCACTGTTCAGTTCGACGGCAGTCAAATACGCCAGAAAGCCGCGAAATTTTCCATTCCTGGGGGCGACTCAGTCGCAGTCGCTTCTCCCTCCCTCTCGCTCGGTTCCCCTCGTCTCGCGTCGCCCGCCCGCACCTCCAGCCGCCGAGGCGGACGGGACGACGCAGAACGCTCTCTCGTTACAGCACAGTTTTTCCCGGCTGCCCTCCGGTCCTCCTGCGGGGGCGGGGCAAGAATCGAAGAGGCAAGGCAACGGAGCACCGCGCAAGACGATAAAACAGCGCAGCACGCACAATAAGCTCAAGAGCGGAAAGAAAGCGAGCGCCCACCCGACCCTCCCTCCTCCTTGCTGCCGCCGGACTGTCTGTGAGTTCTTTTTTTTATCTCCCTTTTCGCCGTCCCTCCCCCCGTTGTTGGGCCGGCCGCGTTCGCGTCCCCCCGGCGCATGGCGTCGTCGCGGGTCATGGCGTCGTCGTCCCCGCCGCAGCACGCCGGATCGTCCGCCTCGGACCTCGCGCGGTTCAGGAGCAGCAGCGGCGTCGGATCCATGAACATGGACGACATCATCCGCAACATCTACGGCCCCGACGCCGCCGCGGTCAACGCCGCCGCCGCCGCCGGCGGCACCGGTCCTGGCCCGGCGGAGCCCTCCCCGGCGTCGGCGGCCCGGCGGACGTCGGAGGAGGTGTGGAAGGAGATCTCCGCCGCGCCCGCCCTCCTCCCTCTTCCCCCTCCCGCCGCCGCCTGCTCCGGCACCGGCGCCGGGGCCAGAGGCGGCGGCGCCGCGGAGATGACGCTGGAGGATTTCCTCGCCAGGGATTCCTGCGCCAGGGCGGCCGCGGTCATGGAGGGGAACATGGCGCTGGGGTTCCCCGACGCCGGCGGAGGAGACGCGGCGGCGGGAGTAGACAGCGGGAGGGGAAGCGGCAGGAAGCGGGCGATTCAGGATCCCGCGGACCGCGCCGTGATGCAGCGGCAGAAGCGCATGATCAAGAACCGCGAGTCCGCGGCCAGGTCCAGGGACAGGAAACAGGTAACAATTAAAAGTTGAAATGGCTCGGTGATGCGCAGAATTTTGATTCATTGTTGCGTAATTTTGAGCTGTTCTCTGCGCCAGCCTTGGTTGATTTTGATGCTTTCGGTTGGTCTCATATGTGTAGGCCTATGTCGCGGAGCTGGAATCGCAGGTTATGCAGCTCGAGGAGGAGCAAGCAGAACTGTTGAAGGAGCAGGTATTATTCTTGGTTCTGCACTCTGGAAATGGTGTCGTGTGACGTGTTGGGTGACCTTCCAAGCATGCCCGCCCCCCCGGGCCCTATCATGTTCCCGTTGCTTTATTCCAGAACATTTCATAGTACAAGAACGAGAACTGTGTGACTGCTCACTGTGCAACTGTGATAGTTGGGGTTGGGAGAAATGAGTCACGAAGATAAAGTATCAGGCACGTGATCACCTCAAAGGGAATGGGAACCAGATTTGTTACGAAATAAATCCCCTCCTCCTCTATTCTTTTTATTTGAAAGTGTGATGTATCTTAACAACAGTGAACCGTTTACCATTGCATCCAGAGGCTTTATTCAGAATGAAAAAAAATATATGGACACTTTACCATTGGAGAACTGAGTCTAACCGTCAACGTTTGTTGTGCGAAATATCTGAGTGAAATGCACATCAGGTCCTTAAATTTTTTTCTGCATTCTCAACTCAGTCTATGAACTCTCAAAGTGAGATCATCTCGATCCTTTTAACTTCTAATAAAGTAGTTCACTCCAGTTCCAATCGTGGGGAATTCACACTTTGTACAAGCCACTTGGAAACTTGAAGGATCTAATGATCACTTTGAGACTTTATGTACCTAAACGAGAATATGGAAAAAAAAGTTTGTGGACCCATAGTTCATTTCACTCTGTCTGAAAATTGATCTCCTTTACATTGTCATGGAATCAGATATCCTTGTTCATTAAATCGTTGTCCTGGTCTTTTTTTTTTTTTTACTTGTATGGAACTTAGAGGGATCTTGTGCAGAATTCTGTTGTTAAATGAATTAGATTGACACTTGACAGAATACAAAATAGGGGGAAATTTATTTAGAGACATGTGAAACACTGGTTATCTATATGTTGATGTCCCACACTTTTGGTTATAACGTCTACCCTTTAATTGATCTTATTTTACCATTATTATTTTCCAGGAGGACCGACGCCAAAAGAGACTTAAGGAGGTAAGCTTTGCTATCAATATAATTGCTTCGAACCATGTTTAGCCTAAGTAATTGCTTTGATATGCTTTTGGCAGTCAAATTAACATGTGTTTCAGAAGTTGAACTCGTATTGTGCTTCCTATGATTTCAGTGATAAACAACTTTTCGACATCACTTTTCAATTTTCATGCCCTATAGCAAATTTTGCCCTTTTTGTCAAAATTCCAAAAAAATGGCAATTTAATTAGCTCATTTTTTTGGGAGAAATTTAATTAGCACATTTGCCTACTAGTTATATGTTTTCATTTGCCACTTGCTTAGTCTGTTACTGATAATTATCTTACAACATTATACTGCTTGTCAATCTAAAGAATCATAATAATAGTATATGTATCTTATGGTTTTACCCTGTCACTATCGATCAGGACTCAGGAGGGTGTTTTTTCTACAACGGTTCATATACATAATGAAAAATAGTTTCCAAATATTCCAGCATAGCAATTAAAGGTTCAACACTGATTAGACATGGTGATTTTCTCCATGTCTGTATGTTTTTCTCAAATCTATTGCCATGTTTAGTTGAGTACTCTGCAAATTCAAACATGCAACAGTTGCTGTTCTTTTGTCATTCATTAAAGAAATTACCTGTTTGTGCAGCTAATTGAAAGGGTAGTTCCAGTCATCAGGAAAAAATCATCACAAGATCTTAGAAGAACCAACTCCATGGAATGGTAGAAATGACACTGAGCCCTGATGTTATGTTCTTCTCTTCTGATGTTCTTCTCTTAGAACTTATACATGGTTTCTTTTCCTTTTAGACTTATGTTTCTCCTAGTTTTTCTTTGGCAGCTACTTAGGAATAGTGGAAAACATTTAGGTGATGGTGCGTGATCAAGAAGTCACGCCATTCAAAATTGATCTGTTGTCAGCCGGACCGTTCCCTTGTGAATGTGGCTGAGCGTTGTATAAACAAGAACAATAAGGTTTGCTTGAACAGTGGACCAAAGTATCCTAAATACAAAGGCATCTTTGACATATCCCGGTATCTGATCCAAGCTGTTAGTTTAGGATGTGTTTGGGATTGGTCCGCTCTATATTTTTGAGCTAAACAGGTTTAGCTCCACACAACTCAGCTCTAGGGAAAAAGGTAGTTGTGAGAGCAAAAAAAAAAAGTGCTCTAGAAACTTCAGGTTTCCATGGAGCTGCTTTGTGGTGGAGTTTACAGAGCAGAGTTCGTAAGCATCTACAATAGCTCTCGAATACAACTCTATCGATAAGATTGGGGGGGTGGACTTTCTAGATTACCGACAAAGACAATGCACCAGATCACCACTACGTGGTTTAGGATGGATTCCTTAATGTTTGCTTCAGTGTGGCTAGTCCGGTGGGCACCGAATTTATCTGGTATTCTGGTGCCTCTGCAAACAGCAACGCCTAGCATATTTTGGAGGGCCTCCATATAAACATGCTGCCAAGAGCCCTTTCAACGCCTAGCAAGAGTGTGGGCGGATATCAAGCCAACCTCGGCTCAGAAGCGAGTCGCGACCGGGCCAAGCCCCTTGGCTCCGATGGAGTCCAATAGTCCATCAATGGCAACAGCAGAGCAGCGTGCCCACGGAAGAAGGTAACCTCGGCTCAGAAGCGACCGGGCCAAACCTCTTGGCTCCGATGGAGTCCATCAACGGCAACAGCCGAGCAGGAGTAGAAACATTAGAGGGAGCGATGATGTCGAGCGTGCCAACGGAAATAGGTAACCTCACTGACATGCAAGGCCCACTCAAACGGTTGCTAACTACAAAACAGCATGAACCGATTCCCACAACATGCATCGAAGTAGAATCGTTCCATCCAAGAAAACTAGGATGAACTTGCCCCGTCCTACGTTGTCCAAACCAAAAACAACTCTTCATATCAAATTTGATTTAATAATGAAATAGATTTGATGTTGGAGATGTTTCATTTTTTGTAGACTTACCAAGTATGAGATTTGGCTCAGCAAAATTACGACAACCGACATTTGGGAATGGAGTACCATTTCATTGCACAAACCCAGGATTAGCCATATCAACATAGTAACGAAAGAATCACAGATCTGCCCATTTCTCAGAAACATTGGTAAGTGAGGAAACAGATAGTACAGATCAGATACAAATGTCATAAACTGATTATTATATGGTCATAAGGGGCAATGTTATATATATCAGGATTCATAATCTAAAAGGTTTCAAAAAAAAAAGGATTCATAATCTAATGTTGGTTGATCATGAGCAAACTACATATGCTCTCGTACTGAAAGCAAAGTTGAATGATATTGATGCAAAGCAAAACATTTACATAAGAAATACTTTTTACAAGGCATATTTTGTGTCATTTGGACAGGCCATTGACAGATGATTACTCCACAAATGAAGTATTTCATTTATGTGCTACAAAATTATAATGACAAGTATTTAAATACAAATGCAATGACATCAATTCTCATAGAAATTGTGTATTAATTAACAAGCTCTATCGAAAAAAAAGCGTTGTAATTTCAAAGAGGGAGTATGTAATAACCCAGTTTGAAACATTAATATCAGTTTCAAAATATGAGCAACTTATAAATATGCTACAATTCAAGAATGCTACAAGAAAAATCATAGTGGAGAGTTCGAGACAATATGACATAAGTTGGATGCAGGACCCACACCCCCCTGAAAAAAAGGGAAAACACTGAAAATTATAGGAAATATCATGAAACCTTGGCCCACATATTTTGCATTATTATCTACTACATTACAATCCACACTCAGCCTCATGATTTTGCACAGCAGATACTGAGCTTTGGTGGTGCACAATAAGAAGACAGTATTACCACTTATGGATGCAATTCAAAATCAGTTAAAGTAAGGGCCATGGAATTCAAGAAGAATCCCAGAAAAAGTATTACCACTTATGTACTTGACATGGTAAGAAAACAGTCATGACAGTTTATATAAAAAGAAAAGAACACTATGAAATACTTAGTTTGTGCCAGTGGTATTTGGAAGTTGAAATACTCCATGGTCAATGGATAGATTCCATGCTGGATGGGAGAAATGGGAAGGACAATATGGACAAAGGTGCGCTTCTCATGTGTAGTCCAAGTCCAACTATATCTTTAAAAAATAAAAGAGCATTGCCAACTTTCAAGTGCATATAAAAACCATGAAATAAAGCAAATAAGTCATCTGCCAAAGACTGTACGAATAATCTGTGTTCTCTGAAGAAACTAACTCAAAAGAATATCACAAATTTTCATAGATGTGGAAAGATTAAGAAAACAAAGACATATGAATGAATAACAGGTTTCGGCTTACTAGGTGGGAATAAAATACTATGCCCTCAGACCTTGAAGATGCAGCATTCAATGATGGCACAAGGGATATGCATGCCCTTTATGAGTAAAAACTAAGCAGCACTGAAAAGGATTGTCGCTGCTCCTGTGGCTGCTGGTATCGCTGAAAAGTACTGCTACAAAGTACTGTTCATCATCACTATACCATGGTTGATAAGTCAGGCAGATTTTTTTTTTTGGGGGGCGGGGGGGGGGGGGGGTGGGGGGAGGGGGGTGGGGGGGCATCACTGGGCAGTTTTTTCTATGAAGAAACAGAGCTTGTATAGTTGTATCATCCACCATTCAAGAGAAAGCTCCAGCCCATGTTTGGTTGCAAAAACTAATGCTAAGGCTGTGAAATTCTATGGTTATAATTCCTTTTTATACAAAATTTAACAGAAACAAAAAGGAAACAGCTAAACAAGGATAACTTGGGCACAGCAATATAACGTTTGCTCAAAAACATTCATCATGTCTGTGCATCATTCACAATTTATCACACTAGAAACCTGATGCAAAATCACATCTTACAAAAAGAGAACCAACTTCTAGTAGGAAAGCGACATACCAACCAGCTCTTCGTAAGAATCCTGACCAAAGAAGGCTACTGATTTGCAATGCAAGAGGTAGGGGTATATATATATATACATATATATACACACACACATGCCAGAGTGCTTTAATTGATGTTTGTAACATCAATTATTTGGGCGTGGAAGACCATATCCATACCCTTGAATATTTTTGAGTGAAAACAGCCAGCGCAACAGCCAGCACAAAAGGAATATAAAGTGAATAGAATATTCAAGAAGTCGTTACCGAGCAACAGTATCATGAGATAATTGAAGACAGCAATGCCACTTCAGGCGATAAGCGCGAAGTGTCGCTATCCTTCAACAATAGACGACACCGATAATTGAAGACGGTGCGCCATCCGGCTGTCCAGAAGACGTGGCCGTGAGGGACTCTCACCCCTCAGAGGATAAGTGCGAAGGACATCTTGATAACCACGGCGGACACTCCCGAAGGCTCCTTTGGGTCTTTAAAAGGAGACGCCGAGCGCCTGCATTCAGCATCCGCTCCCGCATCCGCTCCCATATCATCAGATCATCCGTTCTCAGATCGAAGAATCCACACCCTCACCCACACACTTCACTCACCACTCCACTTCCATAATACACCATAAAACCATGATCTCAGAAGCACTCTGAGAAACCATCCACCATAATAGTAACACCCCACTACCACTGTGTTACTCCACCAGTGTTATAAATTAGAGAATAAGAAAGATCACCGACTTTCCGTGCTTGTAAGGTAATTAAGGTTTGTACTAAGTGCTTGGGGTTTTCCGAAAGGGAAAGCCATATGTGAGCTTGCCTTGTGAAAATGGATTAAGCTTTTCTGTTTTAATCCCAGTTGTCCTTTAAGCTTGTTCATATGGGGCGATGTCTCTATGCTAGGGACTCTAGAGGAGAAACCTCTGTGTTGAGTTGTTCTCGTGTTAGCCCATGTAGCGGCGTTTTAGAGAACCCTGTGTCCGCAGAGAAGTGTTCCTCGGGTGGAACTGCCTGGGGAGACGATAGGGCCTGAGTCCTGTGTGTTCATGGCTGGGGATAGCGAGAGAGAAGAACAGGTTAGCTTGATTCTGTAGCAAGCTAGGTGATGCATACGGTGAGTACCGAGTAGGACAGACACAAGCATAGTCACACGACTGGCTGAAAGTTTGGTCTCGCCAGCCTTGCCAAGATCCTGAGAATATTAATTTCGCATACTCTGCATACACATATAATCATGCGCACGTCGCTTGCATACACATATAATCACGCGCACGTCGCTTTCATATTTCGTTAATCACGCACGCACGCTACACCCACAAGTGCCTTGCATAGTAGCTGAAATAGTGCTGTGAATAGTTACAAATTTTTAAAGTGCCTGAGCCACTCACTCAGTGAAGTGCTCGTGCACTATTTATATCCGAATTTGAAAGTGCTTAGTATTTTGCATAGTACCGAGAATTTGAATAGTAACCACTGAATTTAAATAGTGACATAAATAGTAACTTATGAATTTTAAATTTGAATTTTGAATTCGAGTTTTCACCCTTGAATCCCGGATATCCCTGTAGCCGTATGCCACAAACCCTTGAATATTTTTGAGTGAAAACAGCCAGCGCAACAGCCAGCGCAAAAGGAATATGCAGTGAATAGAATATTCAAGAAGTCATTATCGAGCAACAGTATCATGAGATAATTGAAGACAGCAATGCCACTTCAGGCGATAAGCGTGAAGTGTCGCTATCCTTCAATAGTAGACGACACCGATAATTGAAGACGGTGCGCCATCCGGCTGTCCAGAAGACGTGGCCGTGAGGGACTCTCACCCCTCAGAGGATAAGTGCGAAGGACATCTTGATAACCACGACGGACACTCCCGAAGGCCCCTTTGGGTCTTTCAAAGGAGACGCCGAGCGTCTGCATTCACGCTCCCGCATCCGCTCCAATATCATCAGATCATCTGCCCTAAGTCCGAAGAATCCACACCCTTACCCGCACACTCCACTCACCACTCCGCTTTCACAATACACCATGAAGCCATGATCTCAGAAGCACTCTGAGAAACCATCCACCATAATAGTAACACCCCACTACCACTATATTACTCCACCAGTGTTGTAAATTAGAGAATAAGGAAGATCACCGAGTTTTTATGATTGTAAGGTAATTAAGGTTTGTACTAAGTGCTTGGGGTTTCCCGAAAGAAAAAGCCGTATGTAAGCTTGCGTTGTGAAAATGGATTAAGCTTTTCTGTTTTAATCCCGGTTGTCATTTAAGCTTGTTCATATGGGGCGATTCTCTATGCTAGGGACCCTAGAGGAAAAACTTTTACGTTGAGTTGTTCTCGTGTTAGCCCATGTAGCGGCATTTTAGAGAACCCTGTGTCCGCAGAGAAGTGTTCCCTTCGGGTGGAACTGCCTGGGGAGACGATAGGGCCTGAGTCCTTTGTGTTCATGGCTGGGGATAGCGAGGGAGAAGAACAGGTTACCTGGTTCTGTAGCAAGCTAGATGATGCATACGGTGAGTACCGAGTAGGACAGATACAAGTATAGTCACACGACCGGCTGAAAGTTTGGTCTCGCCAGCCTTGCCAAGATCATGAGAATATTAATTCCGCATACTCTGCATACACATATAATCACGCGCACGTCGCTTTCATATTTCTTTAATCACGCACGCACACTACACCCACAAGTGCCTTGCATAGTAGCTAAAATATATTGTGAATAGTTACAAATTTTTGAAGTGCCTGAGCCATTCACTCAGTGAAGTGCTCATGCACTATTTATATTCCGAATTTGAATAGTGCTCAGTATTTTAAATAGTATCGCGAATTTGAATAGTAATAGCTGAATTTGAATAGTAATATGAATAGTAACTCATGAATTTTAAATTTGAATTTTGAATTCGAGTTTTTACCCTTGAATCCCAAAAATCCCTGTAGTCGTGGTATCAGAGCCTGGTTAATAAAATTTAAATTTAAGGAATTTTCTAAATTTTAATAATGGAAGATATAGATAGCCAAATTAAATCTTAGAAACAAAAGATTAGAAAAATTTCTGATGAATATTTTACAACTGGCATAAGTGAATGGAATGCTATAAGAGAGAAAGAAATCTATTTTAGGAGAAAGATTTATAGTCTTAATAAAATCAAGGAAGAAAGAGAGCTGAAGAATAAATATTTTAAAATACCTATTGAGACAAAGAACAAGAAGTTGTGAATCACAGCTAAACAGGCAATACGGAGTAATAATATTAAAAATAAAGTTGAAGATAATGATATAAATGAAGAAGAGCATTTGAAAATTAGTCAACAATTTTTATTAGAAAGCTATGATGAAGAAGATGAAAATAATACTCAAAGTTATAAAGATTTTATAGACACATCAGGTGACGAAGAATTGTGCAATTTAGATAATGCTATGGAAGGATTAGATATTATATCTAATAATACTAAAAATTCAATAGAAGCAAATAGTGAATTTATGGATCAAGATGGTTGTGAACATGATTGGATAAAAGTAAGAGGTGACTATAATATAAAATATATATATTTTGCATATACTACCCTAGTCAAGAAAATAGAGGTACATGTAGTAAATGTTTAAAACAAGCATGTGTTTCTTGTTTAAAGACAAATAATCAAAAATAGAGACAAGAGATAGAATTAGAACAAGAAGATAAAATATTGATAAGTAGAGTCAGAAATTTAGAAAACAAAATAAATACTTTAAAAGCAGAATTAGAAGAATTAAGAGCTAGAATAAAACTTAATGAAGAATGTAAGAATGATAGAAGTGTTATCACTAATACTGAGTTAAAAGAGCAGACTATAATAAATAGAAAAGATGATAAAGCTACATAATTAAAAGACGTCATAATAAATTTTGGTAGCAAATATATAGTTAGGTTACCATTCAAAGATATAGTAGGAATAAAAATACCGGTAAAATTAAACTTAACTCCAAATATCTCTTATAAAACATTAGCGTTGATAGATACTGGATGCACAAAGAATATTATACATGATAAATATTTTACAAGATGCCTAGAAATAGTTCATACAATAGATCAAAATAAAGCAGAAATATCTACTGATATGTCTGGAACACAAAGACCTCATAATCAATTAGCTTATAATATAGAAATACAAATAAATAATATAAAATATATAATAGATGAAATTACATTAAGATATTTATCTATGATAAGTGTTGATATGTTGCTAGGTTTAAGATTTTTATAATTTCCAGTACAAACAACAATTATACATGAGTAAGAAATTACTTTTGTTCCTCATTAAGATAATATTCCATACATAACAAAAATACAAAGAAATATAAATTCTAATTTAGATAGATCTAATCTAAAAATTAAAGGGTCTGATAATTATAGAAATGAAGAGTTGGGCGAAAATATAGAAGAATTTTATGTAGCAAATTCAAGTATAGAAGGCATTAGTTTACAATCACTAGCGCCAAACTGGTATAGATAATTAAGACAAGTCCTATAGAAGCAACACCTAAAGATATAGAAGAATTTAAAATACATATAGAAGAATTGCTAAAACTTGGAGCTATAAGAGAAAGTCGAAGTCCTCACAGATCAGCAGCATTTATAGTTAGAAATCATGCTGAAATAGCCAGAGAAAAATCAAGAATGGTTATTAATTATAAAAGACTAAATGATAATACTATAGATGATGCATATAATATCCCAAATAAGCAAGAATGGATAAATAAGATATAAGGATGTAAATATTTCTCAAAATTTGATCTAAAAGCTAATTTTTGGCAAGTAAAAATGACAGAAGAATCAATAGAATGGACTGCTTTCACATGTCCTCAAGGTCATTTCGAATGGATAGTGATGCCTTTAGGTTTGAAAAATACCCCTGCTTTATTCCAAAGAAAGATACAGAATATCTTTAATAAAAATCTAGAATTCATACTAGTTTATATTGATGATCTTTTAATCTTTTCAAAATCCTACAAAGAGCACATAGCTCATTTAGAAACATTTTTTAAAAAGGTAGAGCAGCATGGGAAAAGATAAATTTCTTAGGCTATGAAATAGGAGATGAAAAAATTCATTTGCAAGATCATGTTGCAAAGAAAATTTTATAATTTTCTGAGGTTATGAATGAAGATTTTACAACAATTTCTAGGGATAGTGAATTATGCTAGAAATTATATTGAAAATTTAGCAAAGCTAGCTGGTCCATTATATGCAAAGTTAAGAAAGAATAGACAAAAATATTTTAATTCTGAAGATATAAAATTAGTAAGAATCATAAAATAAAAAATTAAAGATTTAAAACCCTCAGAATTACCTTTAGATAATAATTATTTTATTATAGAAACGGATGCATCAGAATTAGGATGGGGTGCAATACTTAAACAAAAACCGTATAAATATTCTCTAAAGTTAGAAGAAAAAATATGCAAATATGCTTCATGTAAATATAAGTTAAAAGCAATAAACAATATAGATAGAGAAATCTTAGCTGTTGTCAATACAATAAATGCTTTTAGACTATATTTAGGATTTAAAGAATTCATAGTAAGAACAGACTATAAAGCTATATACAGATATTATAATAAAGTTAACAGTAAAAAGAATTTAACTAGAAGATGGGTTTTATTTGAAGATAATATCACTGAAAATGGTTATAAAGTTATATTTGAACATATAAAATAAAAAAATAATACCTTACCTGATATATTTTTATGATCATCTGTTTTGCAGAAATAAAGAAAAAAACAAGCCCCAATGAGGATAAAAATTACTATTTTAGAGCTGAGAATAAGTTAGAATTTTTCCTCCTAATACATATAAATTCAAACACAAAGACCATATTGTTTTAGATAGTGTTCAAGAATGCATTCTAGACAACTTTTGGTTTTAATATAATAATAAGAGGGAAGACAGAGGATATATGTTAGCAATATTAAATAACCTAGCTGAATATTTTAATATAATAAATGGAAAAATACAGCCAAAAGAACCATCTGAATATATAAAAAAAGAACCCATATATGTTATATACAAAGGAATCGTACCAGGAGTTTATTTAACATATGAATCAATTGTATTCCAGCAGATAGAAATAGAAAGAGAAGAAAAGGGTAAGCCATCATTCAAAAAATATCTAGATGTTGACCAAGCTCTTTCATATGCACGAAGTCTTTTGGGAATAAATTATTTCATTCAACTAGAAGCAAAAGATTATATTCAAAAATATAAAAGGACAAGAGATATGAAGATTAATGTGTCAGGAATGAATATGCAAGAAGCAAACTCATCAAAAATGCCCACATATAAAGATGTTGTAAAAATAGATATATCGAATGAAGATGATATTGATAAAAGAATAAAAGAAAAGCTTGACTTAATTATTCCTCAATTGAAGAAAAATATAAAAGAACAGGTCTTGCAAGAAGTTAGGAATGAAATAAATAAGAATTTTTAAATCATACATCAAGATTATGAAGAGAATATAAGGAAAGATTACGAGAAATATATAAAGAAAGATTATGATTCAAAGATGAATGCACATATATCTGATGAAGATATCAATGATATGTTAGATGAAAACATGTTGGATGTCCGTGGATATGGGCAACCATCAGAATAATAGTCTTCAATATCATAAGATAATAGTTTTCAATATAAAAGAATATATATTCCCTATGTTGATAAGATGTTATCAACAATTTGGCCCGAGAAAGAAGATAATATCACTATACACATGCCAAAGTGCTATAATTGATATATATATATATATATATATATATATATATATATTACCAAATGGCCCTCACACTATGTGATGTCATATGCCATCATGTTACATCAAAGCCCGAAGGCAAAGCAGGCCTCGACTCATGAGGTAACATTACCTGTAGATTAGGACAATGACAGCTGCAGTGATCACTGCACCAAGTGGGATGGAGGGCACCAAAGACATAAGCAGAGACAATAATAGGCCACCCTACCTGTCAGCAAGTTCAGCACTTCATCTCAGCAAATAATGAGCATGCTTGAGCTCGCAGGCCATGGAGACGCCAAGAGAGGCACTAGCCAGTTCAGGAGCTCCAGCCATGCAAATGCAAATGCAAATGCAAATGCAAGAGATGCAAGAGAACCTTCCATCAAAGATACCTAGCAGAAACAGCATGCCCTCAGGATCTCAGCATGGTAGAGTGCTGAACTTCAATATGAAATTACTGCTCATCTGCTGCTGCACTGCCAGGTTGGGAGGACGGATTTAGGGGAGGGAGGGAGGAGGTGGGTGGAGGGCCCAGGTGTTTTAATATTGTTAGTTTTCACCATTGAGCAACACATTTTTTTAAAGGCAGCATTGCCGATCTGCCATTGACCAGCCGAAAGATGGAAATCACAGTATCTTCAGATTAGAAACCGCAACTGACGACTCCGCAAATGGGTGAGCAAATAAGAAGTTAATTTTGCACAATAAAGATTTAGAAAGCAACATAAGAAAAGAAGAAGCTCGATTGAAGAGGAGCATAACCACGAACACATGGAAGGAAAATCGATCACAAAAGGCCAACTTACACTAGAGACAGACCAAAGGAGGATCTTTACCGAGAGAGATGAAAACATCATAAAAAGGGGAAGAAACAAAAATACCAAATCATCATTGGTTTAGATTACTAAATAGCTCTCAAATAGTCAGATTATGTGACAAGCATGAAATCCAATGTTTCATCAAAGACTAATGCTGCAGGATCCAACACTGGCACTGGAGCATGTCCTGAGAGATCAGAAGAACAGAAGATGACGAGGACGAGGACGACGACAAGATCATGTTAGCAGTAGCACAAAGAGACAAGAGGGAGGGCTTAGAGTTTAGGGACAACGTGCCAACCACTTAGTTGAGCATGCCAGTGTCAGAGACAATTTTACAACATCATGTCATCCAATAACTCAGCATGCTTCAGCGCCCAGATCATGGAGAAGCCAACACAGAACAAGCCATTTCAGAAACTACAATTTTGCAAATACATAGGCAGCCCTTGCCCAGCAAGCGCAAATCCATGTCCATTTATCCATCCATCCAGAGCCTCATCATCATCGGGCCAAAACAAAAACAATAATCACTAAATGGGATAGCAAAACATCGAAACCCTGAATGTTTGATTTTTTAAAAAAAGAGCTGATTGTTTAAGAGATTGTTAACACAAATAAGAGGACGTCAAATCATTTCCAATCAAAACATTGAAATATTTATGTTATCAAATAGCCCTCAGATTGTTTTAAATATTGAATTTTTTGGCAAATTTCACAGTACAATGCAGAAAATCACACCGCAAGCTAAACCTGATTTGATCTACATAAGGTGACCCAGTGGGCTTAAGTGCGGGCACAAAGGAGGAGCAGGAATGTAATCAATTCCCTAGGGATGCAAGCAGGCATGTCCGCAAACCCACAAATAGGCATACTTTTTGCGGACTCTATTGCGCAAAGAACACCGAGAAGCCCCACCACTGCAATAGCTATTTCAGGTCCAACCTTGCAAAAACATGTAGGGTGACCCCATGGAGCTCAAATCCAAGCTGATCTATTTATCCATCCATTCATTAGGTGATGGGAGTAATCATCATCGGGCAAGCAAAAACTCAGGAAGAGGCAGAAGCGCAAAATGGGGACACCACACTGCAGGGACCATCTGAGAGTAAGTGTATCTCTCTCTACCCCTAACCAGGCTTCAGTATGACCACAACAGAGAAACTAGCAAAGCACTGCACACTTTAGGAACTACAACTTGCAACAATCACCTCACTTGGACCTCATACAGAACACAGATTACAACAAGATGTCCTTATGATATGAGCACCATCAGGCTTAAAGCTGCGGTGTTTCCACAGCTGAATTATGAAACACAAATACTACCAAAGAAATAAAACAAGTATATCAAGAAATAAAAGGTACTATAATACCATATGAACTTCTGGGAAACCAGTCCCTCATATATGGAATAAAAGGGAGTAAAAACCAATATCAATCTAAAATAATGGAAGGAATGCAAGAGAACCCCACATCAAACTAACAGAGGCAATGAATCTTCAAATCTGTTTATATAAAGAAGAAATTCAAAATGGGTATATAACTATATATGAGTAAGATTAGTAAAAATCTTGCCCTCAGGTCTCAAAGAAACAGCATTCATTGATGGCACAAGACAAGTCAACAAGTGTAGTAGCCACTGTGCAAGCATATATGTGCATCAACACACTAGAGAGAGAGACAGACAGGCAGGCAGGCAGACAGAGAGAGAGAGAGGAGGAGGAGGAGGAGGAAGAGGAGGAATCATATGCCATCTTTGCAGATTCAGTTTTCATCATTGGGCAGCACATTTTTTTTAGAAAGTATTAAAGGTAATGCTGTCATTCATCGTACAAAAGATGGGCAGTTACTATATCTTCAAAAGTGGAACTTGGTCCAGCCACAACTTCACAAATGCGGGAGCAAAGATGGAGTGCAATATGATTATATTAAGTTTAGGAAATAGGAAAACAACAAGGAAAGGTGGCAGGAGAGGTGAAGCCACAAAATATTTCAAAAAAGGATCACAAAATGCTGTGATTCACATCTTACAACAGAAGACCAACTTCCACTTGAGAATGGCACCTAGTTCTCCATGATAGAACCGTATGAAGTAGGACATTGAGGCCTCAGACAGATAAGTCCATCACAAAAAGGGAAAGAAAATCAAAATAACCAATGGTCTACACTACCAAATGATATGCCATGTTTCATCAAAAGCTAATGCAGCAGGCTCCAACATTAGAAATAGAGCATGTCCCGGGGAATGATTGGTAGAAGAACATTTCAAGGATGATTACGACAGTAATCATAACAGCACTGACAAGTAGAGAAAAGGAGGACGAGGAAGAAAAGCAGACAATGGGCCAGTCGCATCAAATACTTCAGCATGCCTAAGCACCGAGAATATGGACTGTGGAGATGGTAAAACAGCACAAGTAATTTGAGGAGCTACAAGCAACTGCATAGGTTGATCCCAACAAACTCAAAACCATTTCAGCTCATTTATGCATCAATCCACAAGTCTTATCATCATCGGAGCAAAAGCAAATCAAGCAACAAGCCAGTGAACATTGAAAATGGCCTAAAATAAACTGATACTACAACATTAACAGTATCAATATATGTAGTACAGTTTTTATGGTTATTAATTCCTTAAAGCTCAACAAAAACTGTGGACAATAGGTGTTAGCACCAAGAAGCAAGATTAGCAACTATAATAGTACAATTAGAATTAGAACTATGCAAGTAGTAGCGATAATATACATGAGGCAGGGATGAGTGATTTTCTTATTCAAAGATATATACTTCATCCAGCAAAATAATCTCTTACAACAAGGTAGTAAACCTCAGCACCCTGAATGTTTTAAATTTTGTACACTCAAAAAGAGGTCCACAACTCAATTCGAATTGACACAACGAAACGTTTGCTTTGCAAGAAATCCTCAAATCAATTCCAATGGACACGCAGAAATGTTATCTTTGCAAAATAGCCCTCAGATTGACAAGTTTGTTTGATTTCCATCAGAAGCTAATGCAGTGGGCTCCAACGCTGGCACCAGAGCACATTCCGACGGCTCGAAGAAGAGGCCTGAGGAAGAAGAAGAAGACGACAATGACAGCTTCCAAGCTAGCTAGCCATGGTTCCTTGCCAGCACAAGGAGAAAGAGAGATTGGTCCCAAGTCCAGATGGATTTGAACTTGCAGTGCCAGTAGATTAGAGGAGGCAGGAGGGAGAAGAGGAAGAGGCGATAAGTCTGCCAAAGGGCAGTCCCACTTGTCAGTAGAATGAGCGAGCAACCAGCCCGAGCCCCGAGCATGATTTGATACCCAGAAGACGAAGGAGCTGACACTGCAGTAGCCATTCAAGGGAAGTCCGACCTTGCAAACACAAAGCAGTGACCCCATGGAGTTCAAATCCGATCCAATCTATCTGTCCATCCATCCATTCAGAGGGTAATCGCCATCATCATCGGGCAAATGCAAAAATCCATTAAAGCTCAACAAAAAC
>CM041639.1:35061707-35136172 GCA_023333625.1 Bothriochloa decipiens | reverse complement strand
TTTTTTACTGCTCCGGGGCCCGCCCGCAAAACAGGCGCGGCCGGCCGCGCTCTTTTGCAGGCGGCCCCCTGGCCGCCCGCAAACGCCGGCACCGGCGCCGGCCGGCCGTTTGCCACGTCATAAAAAACGTCCAGACAGTGAGCGTTTTTTAAAAAACGCCCACCGTAGGCGACTAGTTCTGTCATATTTCGAAACGGACAACTAAATTTGTAAATTTTTTTAAAAAAAATTAAAAATAAAAGAAGTTCTTGCGGGTTGACGGTTATGGGCCGAATAATAGCCCGTGAATCTGTTCATTAGAGATGGGTCATTAGTTGTTACGAGACCGGCCTCGTTGCTGCTGCCTAATTTTATGGGCCACAGGCCACGGCATTCGCTGGCCTAATAGAACTAAGGCCCACAAGTTCACGTCTTTTTTTTTTTTGCAACTTACCCACAAGGTCACGTCTCACAAGTGCAAGAACAGCACGGAAACACATTGACTTTTGTGATAGTTCTATTTCTCTTCTTATTTTATCAAATTAGATTGTTAACTTTTAAACTCATTTGTTTGTTTTTCACCCTGAGAGATTTTGTGCAGGGGTTTTGTTTGATGTATCGGCACATCAACAATGAAAAGAGAAAAATAAACTTTTAGACAGCTTGGAAAGGCAAATTAGACAAACATTACTTTTTATTTCTTTTCTAGAAAATAATAAAAAATCCTAAAATATGGTTAACCTGGAAAATTTATAAAAAAATTATTTTAGCTTAGAAAATCATGAAATCAGCTTTCATAGTTTGCTAAAAAAAGATCACATTCTATCTTATAGTGTCTAAGTTAAAACTAATTGAATCTTACGTAGACTCATTTTTTTTACTTGGTAGATTGCTTATAGTTAGTGTACATCATTGACCCGGAGAATTTTTCATCATCCAATTCGAGCAAGAATGCATCTGGAAAGGTCATTTTACACAATGAAAGCAATAGTGAAGAATATCAACTCATGCACAATTTTAGGCCCTATTTGACATCATGCAAGCAAGAGTAAAGAATTGTTGGAAAGGATGCAAATCGATGATTTATGTTTGAACGATGTTTGCGTGACGTTGACCACAACATAAGTATCATGTAATGATGTGACCATATCATACTAATCCCATTTTAGGCCCTGTTTTTGGCACCATGCAAGTAAGAGTGAAGGCAAGGTGTGTTGGGTACTATGTTGTCGTAGGGAGAGGATTCAAATCGAGGATTTGTGTTTGAACGACGATGATTGCGTGGTTTGTTTCTCACACGTGCAACTAACTGAACCTGGCAGCTCACCATGCATTCATTCGAAGCAAGTCGATTACCAAACTCGGAGCTCGCCACTATTCCGAATCTGAAAATCCATCGATGTTCCACTCGGGAAAAGTAGCCAAGGCCGCCCCCGGCCGAGGATAAAAAGGCGGTTCAATCATGCAGGTCGAGACCCCGAGCAGCAACGGAGAGAATCTGGCGAGCAGAGCACCCAGAACAACACCGCATCATACCATCGGGCATCAGACATCATTCGCTACGACGGCGAAGGAGAATCCTTCTTCCCATCGCATCGCACTTGCCAGTCGCCACCCGCCACCATGCATGGCTAGTGGGTTTCCACCGCGTCGCCCCACCAGGCACCAGCACGCTGCAGAGCCACGAGAGAGAATCGGCTAGAAAAGCCAGCAGACAAGATCAGAAATTCCCCCACCTGAGTGAGCTGAGCCTGAGCTACAGGGGAGTGATGCACTGATGCTCGCCGAGTTACATCGCACGAACGCGTCCGCACTTCCACCCACAAAGTTAAAAAGTTAAAACCGAGAGATTCGGTTCGATCTCCTTCCTGGATCTGAATACCCAAGCGCGACGCGATCACATGCCGACACCACAGCAGAAAGCAACCTGAAACGCTCCTCGTGAGAGAATCATATCGAGCACCAGGCCTGGTGGTAGCCACTGCCGATCTAGTGATGAGGCCACTGGACACTGGAGGTGTTGAGCTCCTCCTGCCCGTGTAATGCGTGCGCACTGCCTGGTGCCTGCCACCGTTCTTGGAGGCGAGAGAACCTCGTGTGGCACCGGGAATGATTGCCGGGTCTCACAATGTACTCGATCATTTCTCGCGCTCATGCCGAGCAAGCCACAAATATACGCTTTGTTTCCTGTCCTGGAAGAAAAAGTGTCTTGATCCATCCATGATTCATTCATCGTCCAGTTCTGTCTGTGCACTCCAGCTCAGACACACTTTTTTCTTTATTTATTTCTTGGAAATTATACTCGGTCATATGCTCACCTGCAGACAGAGGAGAAGATCATTCCTTCACCCAGTCACAGGCATCATGGGTTCATTCGTATTTGATGCGCCGGCCCTTTCTTCGCCATCACATGTCCTAGCTGTACTGCTCCACTTTGTCGCTACAGAAATGTGCACTCTTCCTCCACGCAACGCAGAAAGTGTTCGATCTTATTACAAAAAAGAAGTGGGGATACAAAGCTCAACCTAAAGCAGCTCAAAAGAACAGCTTTGTTGCTAAGATAAAAAAAGGAGCACACACGTGCAATGATTCTCCCATCAGAAATATATAACCACGTACTTCAACGCGCCAAACATGGGTGGCGTTTTCAGATCATATGCCATGAGCCCCATGATGACCGGTGACCAACCATGTTGGAACTGTAAAACCAGAGCTAAGCAAGGCTCAATAATGAGTCAAGCTTCATTTTCACCTTATCTCCCACACAAATAAAAAGAAAGAGATTAAGACTGCCTAATCGTGCGAAAAAGTTAATCAAGTCGTCTCGGTCTGCCACCGTGCGATAATTCCCTCTTCGGTCTGCCTCCGATGC
This sequence comes from Bothriochloa decipiens, assembly GCA_023333625.1. Taxonomy (NCBI): domain Eukaryota; kingdom Viridiplantae; phylum Streptophyta; class Magnoliopsida; order Poales; family Poaceae; genus Bothriochloa; species Bothriochloa decipiens. Next base: position 35,133,321 of record CM041639.1, on the reverse strand, counting down.
CTTCGTGCGAAGTCCGTCGCTGCCAGCCTGCCAAACGTGGCCGCAAATGCCGCCTCAAATCATCGTCACTTTCCAAAACAGCAAATCTTCAATGATCGTAATTTCAGGCAAAACAAGTCAGCGCCACAGCCAATCTAGCCGGAACATGCAAATACAAAATCCTCACCGTCACCGGAATATCATGCAGGGCAGCCCACATGCAAGACGCGACGACTCCTACATCTCTCTCGCGCCGCCGTCGCCAGCACCGCTGCCGGCCTCCTGCTCGCGCCTCCTTGTGCTCGCGCCGCCGACGCGCCCGTTCCCGGACCCGGAGTTGGTGCGTCGCCCCGACGCCACCGGACGCCACCACCTCTACGATCGCGTGCCGCCGCCCTGACGCGCCGCCAACTCCACGATCTGCTATCATCGCCTGGTAAAGGTAACCTTGCTTGCTTCCTTCCTTTCCGTTTCTTGGGAGGCACAAAACCCTAGCAGGATTCTCACTACGTATTCTCTCGATCTCGTTGTGGTGATGGTGAAGGAGAGGGCAGGGCAAGGGTCTAGCGCTGCCGTCCTCGACGGCATTGTCACTCCCAAGTGAGGTTCACTGACTCGCTGTTGTGATCCTTTTTGTTTCTCGACAGCGAGGCATGACAACTTATCAGGATTCTTACTATGTATTTGTATTCTCTCGATGTCGCTGCGGTGGAGTCATGAGTTTGTGCTAAAATGTGAATGATTTAACTGCCAATTGTACTGATTAGAATATGAGCTATTGCCTTTGAATGATTTTATGGTACCTATGTTTTAAAAAAAAGGTTCAGAAACCTTGCCCTATTGTTTCCGAAGAGAAGAGATCAGTGTTTTATGAAAAACATGATGCTGTTACAATTATTACGAGTCAGGGAATAGTTTCAAATAAATTATCAATATTAGATGTGATGCTTTTTATCATTAAAACATGCATGTATGTTCAGTTCTTCAGTGCATTGATCAGAAGATGTTTCTGTACGCAATTACTTGCATCCTCATTTTCTTGTATATGCAAAGACTTAAAAAGAAATGATTAAGAAATTGAAGGATCTAAAGGCCATTGAAGAAATGAAGAGCATACTGATGCTTACTTGTGAGTTAAACTTTCTGAATTCAACGTAATACTGACCATTTAACGATAGCAAACCAGGTTAACCTTTTGTTCATTGGATTCTGGTATTTGATTAAAATCTATTTAGTTTAGAAGTTCAATCCTTGCCTCTGTGAGTTCCATTTCAGTAGGCAAAGGCACTAGATAGGTCTCTGATCCTAAAAAAATGTGCAGATTTGGTATGTGCACTATATATAGTAATCTCAAATTACTATTACTCATGGTAATGATGTTACTTGGAGAATCATAGACCTTCTAAAAATGTGCAGATGATGGCGGTGGCACTTGGATCTGAATTTCTGTTGCTTTCTATTTTGAATTCTGAACTTTCAGCTTGTTGCAGATGATGCTAAACTTGTTTGGCTGGTACACATGGGATGCATTTTACACCAAGTTACTATTGGAGGAGCAAGGGAAATATTGAAGAGGTTTTTACAGACCTCACACATTCTCGCTAATACCGATTCCTATCACATTCTAAGTATAGTCTACCCCTACATATATTTCCTTTATTTTCAGCCTTGGAAAAGGTGGAGTTTTTGTCGTAAGTGACAATGATGGATGATAATCTGTCAGTATGGGTCCTGTGGGGGTTGTCGAATCTCTAGATCATAGGTTTCTTGCATATACAGTTGATACATCTGGGATTGAACTATTTTTCATCGATCTGAGCATGCCATCTTTAATTCAGACAAGGGAATAGTTGCTTAGTATATATGAAGTATGATTATTTGAGTAGATGAATGACTCAAGAAGGGCTGTTCCCAAGAAAGGGTTTGGCAAGGCAAGCTACTTCAACAACATTCAGATCCAAGTGCCACCGCCATCATCAACTCCTCGCTCCCTTGCCTGCTCAGGAGACGGACCCAATGCCATGATATACACCAGGTTCCTGTGCCTCTGCTGCAAAGCCACCATACCAGACGCCTTCTCACTGTCTTTCCTGCTCCAGAGACAGACCCATCCCAGCACCTGCGCACCTCCAAGGTCAGCTTGCTCTACCTTGCTCATATTAAATTAGTAATTGTCTCTTATCCAATAATGTACTGTCTGGAGGGAATGGGAGTTCAGAAAGAAGGTTTCTTGGCAAATTTCCTTACAATTCTACATTGATTAATTGCATGTATAGTGTTAATTTGACTTCTGTACTCTTTTTGTTTAGGCCACAGCCAGTTCGAGAAGAGGAGGGACAATTTTGCCAAAGAGATTGATATTTTTATAGTTGATATGGTACGCCCGTCTATCTGTGCGGATCTCATATCCTCCGGCTTGATTCATTAAGACTTTGTTTTGTTATTAGTTCTCAATCGATGGCTTTATTGTTAGTTGGGAAAACAATCTGCAGTTCTGTATTGTCATTTTAGCAGAAACTATATAAAGTTTAGATGAGAAGAAGCTGCTGATCAAATTAACAGTGAGTCAAGGTTTTTTTTATGAACTGTGAGTCAAGGTTTCTAGAGAAGGTACTATCACCTCATCACTTATCTTAAATTAGCCACTCATTTTTATCATTCTTAAGTTTTGAATTGGACAGAGGGAGAGCACGATCAGAGGCAGGGAAGGACATTGTTTTAGTGGGAGTTTTCTTTTTCAAAAAATAATTACTTATGGCTATATTATTCCTTGAAGAATCTAGAATAGTTGTTCCAGTTAGATGCTTTGTGCAATTTAGCTGACTTAATGAGCACTCTCCAATCAAAATGTGTCCCTGCTATTGTTTAAAGTATATATGGCCACTTTTGTGCTGTCATGATTTTAGAACATGACACTTAGGTATAATTTAGATAAAAGGAGACTACACAAAAACCTTCAAGGTGAAACCGATATATTATTTGTTAATATATTGTGAATTTTATTGCCATGTGGTATTTTGTCACAGCTTGAAACCACGCCACCACTGTCACTTTTTAGGATGATCGGTTGATCACCTAATCAGATCTTTAATTTTCAGAATTTTTTGTTTTCTTATCAGTTACACTACATTGTCTTCAATATTGTTGGCTATATAATTTCTGGTTTGTGCAGATTAGCTACCAAGCAGGACCATATCCATCTCAGTGATGTTTATGAATGATGGTAAGATGGTAATGATCTATTATGTTGGACAGCTTGCTCCCGTTGTGAAATGAAGCTTTGCAGAAATGGGGCTGAAGTGAGAGACAATATTTTTACTAATGGAAGTACATTCCATAGTAATGAAACCAAACTGTCAATGCATGGAAGTCGTTCGTCTGCTTTCTGATTCGTTTTGATCTCAGACACGTGGTCTCATTTGATTTTGTCTATCAGTAGCAGAAATATGATTTTACTTCAGCTTGCGCAAGAAGGATTCAGGTATATTACCAGGCAAAAGGAGTCGTATATAATGTTGACGTATTGGATTCCCTGAAGAACCCTATATGCTCGTTGCAAGCGCTTATCGCCTTGAAATTGGACACTGTGATCAACTGTCATTTGGATGTGTGTTGTCAAAAAAAAATGTCATTTGGAATTTTGGATGTATATCACTCATGTGTTTGTGCATTTTCGTTTATGTGTGTTCCTTGTGATGATTCTGATGGCACTTTTTTTTAAAAAAAAATCACCGGATAGGTGAGAGCCGCCCGCACCTGGAAGTTTAGAAATTGAGAAGTGCTTGGGTAGATGACACTTCTTTTCTGAAACCTTACATACTTTCCACTTGTACATTTTGATTAATTGGTCTTGTTTTTCCATGATTTGATGATGAATATTTAAACAAGATGCTCAGATTAGTCAAACAAGCTTGACAATTTGCTTCTCAAGGCACGCACGGGCACGAACCTTTTATATGATGAGTATATCATACTTTTGTTTTAAGGTTTTGAGAGATTTTTCAAGGCACACAATATTATCCATATGATGGGCCCTAACATTTACATATATACTCGAATTTGTGTACATACAGAGATATGGCGAAACATATTCATGAATTTATTGGCACATGAAAGAAAAGAAATGGATATTAAAGATTTATTTCTACCGATATAAAACATTATTGTTATCTTACTGTGCGATCCGTGTTTTTCAGTGTAAAAATTTAGTTGTCCCGGACACAATGCTATCACCTACTAATATAACAACACAAGTACCCATGCACATGCACTACAGCTCGAGAAGCTCGAAAACAATTCATCCAAGTTAAGGGCGGAATCTCATGCACACATTACACGGATGGCACCTACCGTGGTGCCACCAGCAGGTGAAACATACATGCTTAGAGGTCCGGTTCCAGGTTAACAGGAAGTAGAATACAACCATGAGAGAACACAACAAATTGCAAAAAGCATCAAACTAAAATCCTAGGGCCAAATGCAATCTCATCTTGTGCATTGCATTTCCAGCTCAGGTTCCATTGCATTGCATCTACTGTGTGTCTATTTTACTCACAGGCCAATTTGGTGTCGAAGCTACTTAAAGAGATGGCGAAAGCCTGGAAGGCTGAGAGCGGATAGCGGTAGTCCATCGTGAACATATCCTTGGCCACCTTACCAAACTGGAGAATGATCTTGTCTTGGTCTGGCGGAGCAGGTTGTGATGGGGTTGGAGCCCCAGGGGCGGCGGCAGGGGCAGGGGCAGGGGCAGGGGCCTGGCTTGGCGCGGCGATCAGCTGGAAATTCTTCACCGAGGCAATGGTGACACGGCCACGAAAGTTGAGGCACCAGCACTGCAGCTGTTCGTGCCATCTTGGGGCCTTGTTGCGGAGCACTAGCGGCCTCTCCTTGTTCTGCCCCTCTTCATCACCAGCTATGGCGCCTCCGGCAATGTCAGAAAAGCGGGCGCTGCTGAAGTCGCGGGAGCTGCTGAAATCCACGGACCGGTCCATAATGGATGACTTAGAGGAGGAGGTAGTGCTGCGAAAGGACTCCTCCAATGCCCGGGGAAGAATCTGCTCAGGCTGTCCAGGGACTATGCCACCGGGCTCAACTGCGGAGGCAGGGATGGAGTGCATGACGCAGTGCATCCGTCTAGGGCCTCTCGTGCCCAGAACATTTAGCTCGTATGTCACCTGACCTATGTTGTAGCTACCAGTTGGCACCTTAGGGGAGACCTTGGAGTTGAATCTTCGGCTTGTCCGGCCAACATGAGGGACTACAGCCCCATTATAAGGGGGCTGTGTGTCAGAGATCATAAATTTTGTGCCGAGGAAGTTCGACCTGGAAATGACAAGGAATCCCTCAATGGGCTGACACAATGAAATAAACCATGCAAAAAAAGAAAGGCTACCCATTCACATGCATTTCAATTCTATTACCTCAGCTTCCCAATATATGTGCTGCTAGATCTCGATATGTTGTCAGCATCCATCGAGATAATATACTCCGTGCAGGTTGTTTTGCGGTTCCTTTTGGCTGATAAGAGGAATTTGCCATTCTCCATAAGTACAGCTGATCCAGAAAAACAAAGGAGAGTCAACAATTTGCATCCTCAAATCAAAGGAACGTTGGGCAGAAATGATGGAAAGACACAAGCAGAGCAGAGGACCAGAATTTGACTTGAATACTTGATGCTAGCAGATATTTGCCAAAATATCAATCATAATAGGAATTAAAAAACAATAAGGGATCTACTCATACAAGCAAAAAAAGGCACACCATACCAGTGCTCAGGCACAAGTAGAGATGATATGTGGACTTTGATTTATCTCGCTTTATGAAACATTGAATCATTCCATCTCGAGGCCCGGGCTGTGAAGATAAACATTGTCAAATGTTAGCAATACTACAAAAGATACAAGAATAAGAACTGGTATTGGTAAGTGCCATCAATAGATACAAAATAAAATATCATTCTTGAAAGCATTCAGGTAATTGAGCTTACCTGCTTTAGAGAAACTGGGAAGGTAAGCTTCCCACAAAACTCTGGGCTCAGCACAATCTCTCGGCACATCTCCCTCCATGCCCGGCAGACAGCAGCGCAGGACACAACATGCTTGCGATTTGGCCAGGTGCTCTCACTGGCCTCCAGCCTCCGGATCACATCACGGAGGAGCTCAGGAGGGAGATTAGCCCAGCGGCTCTCCTGGATTATAAGATCCGTATCGCGGACTTCATGCACCGTGCTCTGAGATTTCCCCCTGTGATGCACGGTGAGTCCAGAAAGGCCAGCGATAGTCACCTCAAAGCTGCGCCTTGACAGGCTACCAAAACTGTCCCGAACATCACGAACGATGCTGCGGAACGACATCTTCCCCGACTAGAACAGCACAGTAAAGCCTACAAGAAACTTGGGGCTTTGCCTGCCAATATATAGCAGGGAAGTTTCTAGACAGCCTTCGTGGTTGCTCCACTGATAGAACAGTGGAGATCACGCCACCCCCACAAGGGAAAATGCTGCTTTTGAGTGTGTCTACACGGAAGCAATCGCCGATTTGGACCTGCGCGAAGAAATGAATCTGATTAGATGTGAAAGCGTATGGCTAGGATAATAGCGTAGGGTAGAGCTAGCGACATATGTTATGATTATAATAGATCAATTCCAAGTACAGCTCATCACGCCACGATTGAACACACGGATTCAGTCTACGAGAGTAAAAAAAAAATGACATAGCACAACAGAATTTGTTGAGTGGAGCTGCGAGAGAACAAAGCAGGGCAAGAACATTTCAATTCCAAAGAAGTCGCATCAGTGCATCACACACCATGACACCAACCAATCTGGTATCATGTTGCAACATTTCGAGACAGAAACGTCGGCCCCCGTACGGCCAAACCCATTCCTAGGCTAGGAATTAGGCGCTCCGTGGTCAAAAGATCAAAAGGACCCGCTTTTCCCCCTGATTCATCAAAGGTGGGAGTGGATAAAAAAGGAGAGACCTTTTAAGGAACAAATCGAGTAGCAAATCGACGGGCTTGTCAAAAAAAAATCGAAAGAGGTGACACAAGATCTAACACTAAGAGGTCTGCAACGGAAGCAGCAGGCTAGCTCTAGACAAGACGAGTACAGAACGGTCTCTTCGCCGTCACTGCTAATGAGCGGGATAGGAGACAGAGCCGCCGCCCCCAAGAACATTTCTGCAAGACATCCGGACGAGAATCGCGCAGAAAGGAAAACAAACGACGCCTCTTCTTCTCACATCACATCCCTACCGCGGGAAACGGACGCATCAGGCAAATAAAGACGGTAATAACTAATAACGCCCACGAGATCGGACCACCGCGCTCGGCGGAGAAAGAGAGAGAGAGAGAACTCACATCAGGGCCTGCCGGAAGGACGCGAATCCGCGATCCGGAGCCTTCCTCCGCGTCCTCCGGAAGACAGATCGGAGCGCAGGTGGCTCAGATTCCTTCACCGGCCGGGGCTAGCTCTCTCCACCTCTGGGCTTCCCTTCGGACCACGCGGCGAGGAGCCGGCCGGCCGGCCGAGGAAAGGACGAGACGGGAGGGTGGAATTGGGTGTGGTGAGGGAGACGGACGGGACGGAGATCCGGAGCGAACCAGCGAGCGACCGAGGAGGGGGCGGGAGGGGAGGGAGACAGACAAGCGAGGAAGCCGAGAGAACGCGAGAGGAGGAGGAAGGGGAAGGAAGCACACGCGGCGTGTGTGTTGTTTATTACGGGAGAAGTACTAGTCCGCTGCGGTCCACGGTGGAGGGCGGGGGTTGACCATCCCGTTCCGTTCCATTCCGTTACGTCTGGGCAAGTACTGAAGCCCGACCAGCATAACGGCGTCAAGACATGTGCGGCCTGGAGCCTTCTGACTGTGGGCCTCCTTTCGTTTTCGGCTGAGGCGGCCCGGTGCCGGAGCCACAGGAAGCGGGTCGTCCTTTGGTTCGTTGTTTTGCTCCCACCGTGGCAGGGACAGCGTTGCGGGGAAGAGGGAGCACGGGTGACAGGTGACAGCGGCTGCACGCTTACGGAGTACTACGTTGCTTACCTGCAAGTCAAGGCCTAATCAGTGTTATGAGATAACATATCAAGGGCAACAGCCGCCTCTTGCCTGCCGCCCTCTCCCAAGGCGACTCCGCCTCCACCGTCGCCACCGTCTGGCCTTCGTTCCTCTCGCCTCCGGCCTCCTACCGGTGGAAAGAAGGAACGTGGTCCTTCGTTTTACTAGATTAATTATTTTATTAAGTTTTTCTCTAATTGTTTTTCTTTTCACCATAATAATTAGGGTTATGTTTTGATTGACCGCTTCAATGTCTTTGATTCGGCTTCTTGCTTCGTACCAGATCGTTGATGGATGCGTCGTCATCTTCGATGATGGCATGTTTCTGAGATCGAGGTACGTTAGAATAATTCTTCTCGAGGAGGATTGACTCTATTTTTCCCCTTCTGCGAGATTGTTTTTCTAGGCGCCGGTGCTACTGGCGGCAGCAGATCTGTCCTTCCGGGTTGCTGGAGGTGATGCTAGCAACGTCAGATCAGATGTTCAGTTCAACCTTCAGAAGATACAGCCGATGTGCTATCGGCGTCCTTTACTCCCTATAATGGTCAAGCATACCGTGCCTCTTATGCGGTCTCTATGTTTGTAGAGTCTTCTGTTGGTAGGGACTGTGGTTTTCGGGTCCAGATCTGATGTACTTTCATGAAGTTTCCTGAAAAGTACGCCACCGAACGCGAGAAAGATAAAGATTCAAGACCTAGTGGTTTGCTTCAATGTATTTTTATTTTATATTGAGGTCTCAGTTGTAAAAGAGTTTTAATTTAATAAAAGTCAGTCCCTTTCTTAAAAAAAAAGGCCTAATCAGTGTTACGATAAACGTGTGTTCAGTGCTAGTTATGTGACTCGACCACAATACTATGTTGTTGACTTGCTAGTCTATGATGAGTTAGGTGTGACCAGTGGTATATTATAGGCAAACAGTTTACGTGTAGTTCAATTGGTTATATTTTCTGGGGTAAAACTTAGGCCCCGTTTGGATGTTTGAGTATTCAACTGAGGTACCTGAAAACCACGGTTTTAATTACCACAACTATGTAATACCGTATTATTTAGAAACAAGAGTTTTTCTCTGTTTTAGAAAATACCGTTCTACTTGACGTGTTTGGATGTTGCAGTATTCTAGCTAGCAATTTCAAATGGCATGCAAGATCAAATATAGCATCATGTGGCCACATATTTTCCTTATTGCATGGATCTAGGTTGACTGCAACGATAAGCCATACATTTTTCTTTTGATTCATTCAAAAGGTCTGAGATCACGTTTATATATGTATCTGAACTTTTAGAGGTCATGAGTTAGGTTGTAAGAGAGAATTTCTGATGGAGAAAGCATTTTTTCATAGATTGGTGGAGTTGCTTCGACGAGATATAAGAGGAGTTGTTAAAGAGCAAGTAGCTATTTTCATGTATGCTATATCAAAGAATGCGAGCAACAGAGATCTACAATAATGGCGCTTCCAACATAGCGGCGAAACAGAAGAGCTTCAGCAGTGCAAAGAGGGATAAAATAGCTAATGACATGTGGTCAGACTACAATGTTTGATGGATGGATGATGTTGACGTAAGCTGAAATAACCTATACAAGCAAGCAATGAAGATGCGTTAACGGACACACCAGCTACTCCTGGAAGAGATTGTCGTCGTCCCATGACTCCAAGCTCGGGAACCCCCCGCCAGCGCCTGCGCTACCGTTGCTGCAAGTGTACTCTCCTTCTCCTACGCCGCTGCTACCACAGGCCTCCGCCGCCTACAATGCGGCACTCAGGTGAGATGCGTGAGGTGGCACTTTGATTCTGGAAGATGGAGGGTCTCAAGACATGGAAAAAATGGGTAGACACAGAATGAAAAAAAGGCGCACATAGAAAACAAGTTGCACGTCATCGAAGAGGACGTGCGTCGCACATGCGCATGGTGAGTTCTGTAAAAAATAAAGCAGGTATTGATCTAAATTTGTGAAGTGTGGTTTTGAGAATACTGCAGTTTCCAAAACTAAGAAATAATTTTATCCAAACACTATCTTTCTCTCACATACCTAGGTATCTTTAAAACCACGGTATTGATCTAAATCTAAAAAAACTAGGTATCCAAACAGAGTCTTATTCATTTAAAAGTTTTTGACGATGGGACGGATCAACTTTTGGTGAGGGATGAGGAGATCAAGGACAGGTGGAGAGACTACTTTGACAAGTTGTTTAATGGGGAGAATGAGGGTCCTACCTTAGAGTTGGATGACTCATTTGACGATACCAACAGACGTTTCGTGAGGAGATTTCAGGAGGCAGAGATCGGGGAGGCTTTGAAGAGGATGAAGGGAGGTAAAGCGATGGGCCCTGACGGTATCCCCATTGAGATGTGGAGATGCCTAGGTGCCAGAGCGATAGTATGGTTAACTAAGCTTTTTAACCTCATTTTTCGGTCAAACAAGATGCCTGAAGAATGGAGGAGAAGTATATTAGTACCGATCTTCAAGAACAAGGAAGATGTTCAAAGTTATACTAATTACCGTAGGATTAAGTTGATGAGCCATACGATGAAGCTCTGGGAGAGGGTTATCGAGCATCGCCTAAGAAGAGTGACAAGTGTGACCCAAAACCAATTTGGGTTTATGCCTGGTAGGTCGATCATGGAGGCAATTTTCTTATTACGACAGTTGATGGAGAGGTATAGGGAGCAGAAGAAGGACTTGCACATGGTCTTTATTGACCTCGAGAAGACATATGACAAAGTACCGAGAAATGTCATGTGGTGGGTCTTGGAAAAGCACAAAGTCTCAACTAAGTACATCACCCTCATCAAGGATATGTACATGGATGTGGTGACGTGTGTCCGAACATGTGATGGCGACACCAGTGACTTTTCAATTAAAATAGGACTACATCAAGGGTCGGTATTGAGCCCTTATTTATTTGCTTTGGTGATGGATGAGGTCACAAGGGACATACAAGATGACATCCCTTGGTGTATGCTCTTTGCTGATGATGTGGTGCTAGTGGATGAGACTAGGACAGGGGTTAATAGGAAGTTAGAACTATGGAGACATACGTTAGAGTCGAAAGGGTTTAGACTTAGTAGGACCAAGACCGAGTACATGAGGTGCGATTTCAGCGCGACTAGGAATAAGGAGGGAGACGTTAGCCTCGATGGGCAAGTGGTGGCCAAGAAGGATACTTTTCGGTATTTAGGATCAATGCTACAAAAGGATGGTGACATTGATGAAGATGTTAGGCATAGAATTTCAGCCGGTTGGTCGAAATGGCGTCAAGCTTCAGGCGTCCTCTGTGACAGAAGGTGTAGGGTCGAGATGACGGACTAGAGGGGGGTGAATAGTCCTTTCTAAAACTTATCACGCTGGCTAATCGAAACAAATGCAGAAATAAAACTATCGGTCTAGCCAAGACTTCACCCCTCTATCTATCACTCTAGATGCACCTTGTGAAAGATCCTAAACAAGCAATCAAGGTGCCAATCTAGCTAGTGCCCTCCTAACCAATTCTAGCTTGCAAGGTCACACAAACCTAAGCAACTAGTACTTTAACAAACCGGGGAGCACCTACACAATTCTAATGAGCAAAAGCACAAAGCCAACCTAAGCTCACTAGATGCTCAAGGACAAGGCTACTCAAGCCAAATCCCAAGAGCGCAACTTTACTTAATCTACACAAGATAAGCAAAGCAAGGGAACTACTTCTAGCTACACAAGCAAGAAGATGATTAACAAGCTACACAAGCAAATCAATCACGAGAGCAACTACACAAGCTATGCAAGAATGTAATGAATTTAAATACAAGCTTGTGAGTAAGAGAACGCAAACCACCGCGAAGAGTGGGACAAGATGACACAGTGATTTTTCACTTGGTTCACTTGGTTGCCACCAAGCTACGTCTAGTTGTGACGATACACTCACTTGAAGGTTCACGCGCTAATTGGCGTCTCTTAGCCAAATCCCGCAGCCGGGTGCGCCGTGCAACCAACACAAGATGAGGATCCTCCAAGCCACGATCTCTACTAGAGTTGCTCTTCGTGATCCCCGCAAGGTGAGCACAACACCTTTCACAAAGCTCTTCTCCGAAGCACCGCACAATCTCCTTGCGTGCTTCGATGGAGTCTCTTGCCACCAAGCCGTCTAGGAGGTGGCAACCTCTAAGAGTAACAAGCTCACCAGCTTGCAACACGATCACCTAGTGCCACTCGATGCAATCTCTCAAAGCAACGCACTAGAATCTCACACTAACTCAATTGGATGAACACTCTCAAGCACATATGAGTTAGTAGGCTCCAAGCACTCTCCAAGCAAGGACACTAAGTCCCCAAGGTGCTCAACAACCGAGCCATGGTCGACCAAGGGGCTATTTATAAGCCCAACCTCGAAACTAGCCGTTACCCCCTCGGGACGGCTCGATTACACACGCCGGACGCGTCTGCCGCTAGCGCCGGACGCGTCCGGCGCCTCTGCTGCTCAGCCTCCAACGGTCGACTCCCACGACACGTCAGCGTCCGGCGGTACCCCTCGGCTTCCGAAGACCAGCGTCCGGCGACGCCAACTGCTCTGCGACCCTCTCTGAGTAGCGTCCGGACGCACACCCTGGCGTCCGGCGCTTCACACGCGCTGAAACCTCGGCCTTCATTTCTCACGAGCGTCGGACGCTGAACAGTGCCGAGCCGGCGTCCGGCGCAAGCGTCCGGCGCAGCGTCCGGCGCTCTGTCTCTCAACCGGTACTCTCTGTGTAGCGTCCGGACGCTGGGCCAGCGTCCGGCGCTCAGCGTCTGACGCTTAGAATATGAGCATTCTCAATCCCGCGACGACGCTCTCTTTTCTCCAACGAATTTGCATCCGGCGCAATAGAAAATATTTCTCTCATTTTCCCGAAGGCGGTTACCAAACCCAACTCAACCTTACAATCATACCGTCGCCTTTGCAAATGTGCTAACACCACCAAGTGACATCTCCATGTGCATGTGTGTTAGCATTTTCATAAACATTTTCAACGGATTTTCTCTAAATCTCACCACGCCACTTGATCCTAGCATGTCGCAAAGTTAGATCACTCAAGTGGCACTAGATGACTGATATGCAAACAAGTTTGCCCCTCTTGATAGTACGGCTATCAATCCTAAATCCGGTCATCAACTTCTCTACATACCTCATGACCGGTGAAATGAAATGCCCTAGGTTATACCTTTGCCTTGTGCATTTCTATTTCCACCGTCTTCTTCCATTGTGCCGATGCAACTCATCCATCGACACGATCACCAAATGATATGATCCACTTCATATCATCATGCAACCTTCTTGGTCCATCGATCTTGACCTCACTTGCTCTTCACCGTCTCATGGTCCATCGACACCAAGTCTTGCTCAAGCTTCACCGTCTCATGGTCCATCGCTTCAAAGCCTTGACTTGTGCTTCACACATCCACCGGTCCATCGAGCCAAGCCTCATCTCGATCTTCACCAACTTGGTCACATGACTCCATTTCATGTCACATATGCAATAACGCTCCTTCATCAACACATGTGTGAGAAATGTAACAACATCAAGCCTTCCATGGCATATGTTGCCCACACACATGATCTTGTGAACTAATCCCTGTGTATCTCAATCATAACACATGTTAGTCCACCTAAGTTGTCGCTCAATTACCAAAACCAAACAAGGACCTTTCAGAAGGGTGCCTCAGAAGTTAAAAGGTAAGTTTTATAGGACAGCGATTCATCCGGCGATGTTATACGGTGCTGAATGTTGGCCTACAAAAGGCGACATATCCAGCAATTAAGTGTAGCAGAGATGCGTATGTTACGATGGTGTTGTGGGCACACAAGGAGGGATAGAGTCCGGAACGACGATATTCGGGATAGGGTTGGGGTGGCACCAATTGAGGAAAAATTGATTCAACACCGGTTGAGATGGTTTGGCCATGTCCAACGGAGGCCTCCTGAGGCACCGATGCGTAGTGGGGTTCTAAAGCGGGTCGATAATGTAAAGAGAGGTAGAGGTCGACCTAAACTGACTTGGGACGAGTAAGTTAAGAGAGACCTTAAGGAGTGGAATATGCCTAAGGATTTAGCTATGGATAAGAGCGCTTAGAGACTAGGAATTAACGTGCCTGAACCGTAATTTTTTTTCTTATACCATTTATATGTTCTTTGTTTTTATGTCTTTTTTGGGTTTCATCTCTAACCTACCTCAATTTACTTGGGACAAAAAGTTATGTTGTTGTTGTTATACCTGTATTAATAGAGTAGTTACTCTAGGACTGAGGAAGTTTGTTTTTTGTCATGACTAACAAGAAACTCTTGTTCGTCTAAACCTAAAGAAGAGGACCGTTTTTTTCTTTTTAACTAGTATATTCTTTTTAAGTAGTAAAGTATTTGGAGTTTTGGATCTCAAGTGTCTGACGTGGGAGCTCGCCTGCTTGCCGAGCGGGAAAGCTTGGGAGACGGACACCGGACAGAGCCGGAGGGCGCGGTCATATTTCCTCGCGCGGTAATCCTCGCAGCTTACTGTCAGTCAAAGTATCTCTACTTTTTCACCGTGCTGATGGCGCAAGTAATTCTCGCAGGTTAACGTACTACAGTAGTGAGTAACTTTGATGATGTTCTTTTTTTAAAAGAAAAGCGTTAACTTTGTCCTCTCCCGTTCCGTGTCAGTGTGTGGGCGCTTTCGGCTGCAGCTTTTGATTCGGCATCGATGCCGCCGCCAGCCCTTTCTGCCGGTGGCGTAAAAATAAATGCACGGCGCTGACGAGCCTGCGGTCTGCCCCACTGGGCGCCGCGCGCCTGCGCCTGCGGACGAGGTCGGCCGTTGCCCGGCGTGCAGACGAGCGAGCGACCCGCGCGTGTGTAAAAAGCCGCGCGCATCCCCGGCGCGGCGTGCACGGCGCTCACACGCACAACACACTCGTTTAACAGCCGTAACCGAAAAGTTTCCATTAACAGCCGCCATTGAAAGGCGAGATGAGCAGGATGTTGCACGGGAAGTCGTAAATTAAAGTAGCGTTAATTGTTACTCAGATTAGCACGGAGCTGGGAACAAAGCCCCCCAATTCCTTAACCGAAGCACCGCATGAGAGCTGGCATAGCCGAAGCAGTTGGATGTGTTGGTAGACCTCTCGCCGTACCTGACGGTGCACGGGGACCTGTCGCAGCGTGACAACGAGAGGTCGAGAAGCCGCGGCCGGTACAGGTCGGCATCCGAGGTGGCCGAGTAAAGCCCCCAGGGCTGTTGGCGTTGGCAAGCCGGGGCCCCGGGGGCGGCGGCGGGGGCGGTCTGTCCGCTAGCTTCTTTGTGGTCTCTGCCTGGCTGGAGCAACGCCGCCGGCCGTGTGCCCGTGCCGCGTTTTTATTCTTTTCTGGTTGCGCTTGGAACAAACCAGGACAGGTCGGTCGGCACTCGGCAGTGAAGCGTATACTAGTACTACTAGTGCTATTAGTAAAACGTTCCCTAGCGTGTGACGCACCAAGTATTTAGATGACGTGTTTAGATCCCGTGTGCCATTGTTTGTCCAATTTTATTATTCTATCCCTGCGATTTGCGTGTAGAACACTCCTTGTGCAGCTGTACTACCAGAGTGAAGTGGACTGTATCGATCAGTTCTATGGATGGATACGGAAGTGCGAACGCGTTGCGTGGTAGAGTAGCGTTAGAGCCAACCAACGCGAAATGCGTGCATGACAAAAGGTCGGGTTGGATGAGCGACTGATATCTATTTCTCATTCTTTCATAAGAAGAAAATACCTTTTCAAAAAGAAAAGAAGAAAATGTTGGGCTATCCCTCTACATGGAGGATGACTTTGGAGCCCAGCAAATCAGCCTAAGTTTGCCACAAGCCCAATTCTTATGCACCGCGATCTCGGTTGAATCAATGATTGAGAATACTTCTTGGAAACATAAAAAGGATAAAACCTTAGCCTCTATTAGATGAAGCATACTTGAGAGAGAGAGCTGCTGCTGAGAGAGGGAGTGAGAGCAGAACACACACCACAAGAGAGAGGAGAGAAAATCTGTCCAGATTTCGCAACTCTGAACCGGTCATCTTCAAGCCGGTGATTGGAGGCTCAAACATGGTTAGATTGGCACCAAACTTGGTGAGCTCGTTCCTCACTGAGAGTACTTCGATCTGGTCAGTTGGTTTGAGGATTGGTTGAGCATAGGTTCAGATTTAAGAGAGGTTTTGTCAGTTTGGGTCTGTGCAGTTTTAGTATAGAGCAGTTTTAGTAGATGATCCGTTTGGGTAGTCAAACGGTATCCGATTGAGCTGATTTTTGGTCAGTGGTTAGGGGACTTGTGGATCTACTTGCCTACCAAATTTCATGCATATTAAAGCTGTGGTTTGGGAGATACGAACCGATTACCGAGGATGATAGAATTTGTGATTTCTCTATTTCAGGTTATGGTTGTAGCTGAAACTAATTGTAACTAGTTGGTTGCAGTTGATACTAGTCTGTAGCTGGTTGATGTGTTGCTGCTGGTTGTAATCCTTTAGATGCTTTAGAGAAGACTCTTTGTACCTATTTGATTATAGTGAAAGTTTGGCTGAAAGTGGACCGGTTGGTCCTGTGGTTTTTTCTTCTCACATTGAGAAGATTTTTCACGTAAATCGCTGTGTTTATTGTGCATTATGATTGTTGATTTTCGCTGCATATCTAGTGGTAAATGTTATCCTCATTATTCATCACAAGTTGAGGATTAATTGTGCTTTGTTTGTGTCTTTTATTTCAATAAAAAAACAAGGGTACGAAGGAAGCTATCTTGCACACCAAAACAGAAAACAACAACAGCAGTTCAAAAAAAAAAAAAAAAAACAGCAGCAGCAGCAGCCGCCATTTTTTGGCTCCGGCCGGAAAAGAAGCAACCGTGAGCTACTGTATTCATCTTGCGGAAAAGAACAAAACATAAATAAGTCATCAAGTGTCGCCGTGTCACAACGTGACGATGACAGCGTCACACTCGTTGAATGCTCCTCGTAACCGGCTGGCTTGAACATGCCGCAATCGATTAGGTCAGGTTTCCAGATGGCGGGACGTGGACGTGGTATTGCGATCTAAATCTAAATTTACTAAACTTGGGTCGGAAATGACGAGTTCCCATCATATACTCATACATATTCAGCAAGCTAACACACGTATATGCTAGTGGTAGTTCAGATCTCATAGCCAGCGACAGCCGACAAAGCATACAACGGAAAGAAGCTCGAAACGGCGAGAGGGAAAAAGAAGATAACACAACTGCAGAGCCGTTCCATGGGGGAAATGCGGTCCATGCTTCAAAGCATTTCAGGAAGCAAAAAAATGGAACTCGTAAGAACGCCATCGTTTTGGCGTGACGACGATTGGGGTGTGCGTCAGGCAACGCTCGCCGGAGTAGACGCCGGAAGCTCAGCGGCCTCCGTCGTCGTTGGCGGCGTTTCCTTCTCCTTGCCGTGATCAGCGATGTCTTCCTTGGCGACCTGCACCTCCTTCTTCTCCTTTGGTTCATCAGCATGCTCTTTTTCTTCGACTATCGTGGTCGTAGCTTCCTGCCACACGGAGGCAACGTGAGAGGATGTTCTGCTACTTGGCTTATTACTTGCAGTGTGATTTGTTCTCTTCAACAGAACAATATTGAAACAGCCGAAATCGGCCGTGAAAACCACCGACAGAAAACTATTACCCATATTTTCACAACTTTTTTTAAAGTAATAAGTTACTTTATTAGTCCTACGATAAAACTATATTCGGTTGCAAGCATGATTGAGTGTGTGAATGAGAACCTAAACCTAAAGGTAACTGTGTTCCTCTATCCTAAATATAGAGTGAAATTTAGGTTCTCCAAGTTTATATAAAATACACATAATATTTAGGTCGTCAAATTAGCATAATTGGTACATTATGAAATGTATTTTTCATATTTTATATCTTTATTTAGTGTGAGTATGTGTGTGTGTTGTAGGTATCTATATTGCACTATGTAATTCTAAAAAAAATATACTAGTAATCTTATTTTAAACTTGGGAAAAGTTAGTATGGTTTGAATTAAACTTGGATCCCTTATGTTTCAGGAAAGGAAAGATTATACCAATAAAATAGTATTAAAAGGAGTCGTGGGTTCATGGATCGGGTCCGGAAATTTCGAGATTAATCTACAAATAATAATATGTATCACTAGATATTTTAATGAACTAAGATCTATATTGAACAAAAAATATCAAATACAATAAAATATAAAACTAATGAAGAGTAGTATTTTCAAACAATGGTCATATGTATAAGAGAATCAGTGGAGATCATACTTGCACTTGATGTGGCCAGTGCAAGGTTTAAGTTTTTTGGTGAACAAACGAACAAGCCGTGACTAACTGACTAGTATATCCGTTTGAATTCATGAAGCAAATTAACAAATTTAGCCTCGCAAAAGAAAAGTAGTGGTACGTATCCATAAAACCATATATCTACGTGTTTAATATGAATTTATAGTGCCATAACACATGATTCTTTTTTGAGAATTACATGCTAGTTATTTATATAACATCAATAAAAAGGATAAAAGTATGATAGCTAAAGACCAGCACCTAACGACCTCCGTCAAATGGATACCATATGGGTCAGTTCTTACAGAAAAGGCCGAAATGCAAGAAGCCCACGTTGCGGAGGCAAAGACATGTGGCAAGCTACGGGCTCATCAAGGTGGACCGCGTCCTCTACTCCTCCGTCGTGTACCCTCACAACTACGGCTTCATCCCACGGACGCTCTGCGAGGACAACGACCCCATGGACGTCCTCGTCCTCATGCAGGTGACTTTCTGATTTTTCATCTCTGTCAATGTCATCCTCGTCCTAGGCTATTTTTCTCTCTAATAACACTAACAACATTTGCATCCAGGAACCAGTCCTTCCAAGCGCAAAAAAAAAAAAAACAATGTTTCTCAAACAATTTTAAACTTGAATGTCAAAAACGAATGACAAGCTACAAGAAACTTTCATGGAACTTAGCCATGTCATACATAAAGCAATCCAACATATTCCAAACGGAATGCTAGTTATCGATAAATATAAAAGACTTTGTCTGAGTGATCAATAAAGACGTGCGGGAGTTGAGATCGTTTTTGCGCACCTCACTTTGTGGCGCCACAACGGCCTGGCTCGTCGCTTCCGGCGCCGCGGCCTCCTCGTCTTTGCGCTCCCCCTCCGCGGCCTCTGCGGCTCGACGGGCGGTGCAGGTGCGTCGTCTCCGTCGCTGGTCTTGGGCTTTGTCCCGCAGTTTCGGGGCGGTGACCCGATGGATGATGATAGCTTGTGTGACCTGTGAAACAGCTCGCGACTCGGAGCCGGAGCCGGAGCCGCTGGCGGTGACGCTGCCATTGACGCGCCAAGCGACGAAGCTTCCGCCGCTAGCGCGGCACCGCATCGGCACCAAGACCCCACGTGCCGCCTGAGCCTCAGACGCGTCGACCAGGCCCCCACTCCATCCCCACTACCAACCAAGCCCAAGCCCCGGCGCACCGCTCCGTCCTCCGACGCTCCCTCCCCTATATATGGTTGCGGGCCGCTGTAATGATCCCCATCCCCTGTTCCAGCATTTTGGTAAACATCGCCGTCGCGTTTACCAGTTCGCCGAGCGCACGAGCCACGTGAGAGACGAGCGTCGACCGCCAACCGGATCTCGTCTTGCGGCACCGGCAGGTACAGAGTAAAGCGGTAGGGGAAGATGAGCCACCCGGAGAACGGAGCCGCCACCAACGGGCACGCCGCCGAGGAGCACCAGGACGTGATGGAGGTGGAGCCGAAGCAGCGCCGGCCGCCGCGGCTCAACGAGCGGATCCTCTCGTCGCTGTCGCGGAGGTCCGTCGCCGCGCACCCCTGGCACGACCTTGACATCGGTACGTCGTGAGACCGTCGTTGTCTCTCGCATTTGTTCGTCAGAGCAGAGGCCTTCTTCAATTCGAGGATCGAGGATGGTGCTAACCGACCGACCCGTTCGTGCTTGCTTTCAATTTTCAGGCCCTGAAGCTCCGGCCGTCTTCAACGTCGTAAGTACCTGAATCCCATGTATTCCCCAGCAACTATCAAATCCAAAGTTGCAGCTTGCAAATCGATCTGGAGCGTAAATGTGTCTGATCCTGTGCGCGTTCGTCCGTCCGTGTCGAGCAGGTGGTGTAGATCACCAAGGGGAGCAAGGTGAAGTACGAGCTGGACAAGAAGACGGGGCTCATCAAGGTGGACCGCGTCCTCTACTCCTCCGTCGTGTACCCTCACAACTACGGCTTCATCCCACGGACGCTCTGCGAGGACAACGACCCCATGGACGTCCTCGTCCTCATGCAGGTGACTTTCTGATTTTTCATCTCTGTCAATATCATCCTCGTCCTAGGCTATTTTTCTCTCTAATAACACTAACAACATTTGCATCCAGGAACCAGTCCTTCCAAGCGCCTTCCTCCGCGCCAAGGCCATCGGCCTCATGCCTATGATAGATCAGGTACGCAGCTGATGGATGAATAATCTCCTTGCAACATAATTCGATTTCAACTTGCAACAATTCGCACTGATCTGATCTTATCTTACCAAAATGTTGGGAACAGGGGGAGAAGGACGACAAGATCATCGCCGTCTGCGCCGACGATCCCGAGTACCGCCACTACAACGACATCAGCGAGCTCTCTCCGCACCGCCTCCAGGAGATCCGCCGCTTCTTCGAAGACTGTACGCTTTGCAGCCTCATTTCTCCTCCGTATACTCGCAAGATTTCCCGTGGTTCTTATTGGATCGACGCTCCCTTCAATCGTGTGGTTAATTTCTCGCCCAAATCTGTTCTTTCAGACAAGAAGAACGAGAACAAGGAGGTGGCCGTCAACGACTTCCTGCCCGCCGCAGCTGCCCGCGAAGCCATCCAGTACTCTATGTAAGTCCTGTTCATTTGTCTTTGAGGATGACACGAAACACAAACAGATGTGTACCATTACCCACATCGGCTTGGATTCTGGAACTCTGGATTTTTATTGACATGATCTTGGTGCTTTGTGCAGGGACCTGTACGGTCAGTACATTATGCAGACCCTGCGGCAGTAGAGCGTGCTGCGTGCCCCATCTTTCCCCTCCCTACCAGATCCCATCTCATGCGAGCAGAAGCAAAAGCACAACACACAAGATTATTTGGGATCTGATCATGGATAGCCAAGTCACAACTCACAAGAGTTGCCAAGCTTGTCGACCATATCTTCCCAGCGATATTTTAGCCTGTATCTTCCTTTATCAGTCTTTTGGAGTTTGTCCACAGCGTGGTTTGATCTATGTAGTATGTACTCCTGTCCAACATTTTGGCTGAACGGAAACAATAAAATTAATAGTATGCTATTATTTTGTTGTTTTGTCGACATACTCCTAGCCTGCACATTAGCATATTGGAATGGGCAGATGCCAAATGGCAGAGACTGAAGAACCTGGTTTCTGCTAAATAGTTTGGCTAGTTTGGCTGTGTTCTTGTTGAATGTCTCAGTCGTGCGATTTGAGCTCTAGCTGTTACTCTCTCCATTCACAAAATAATACAATTCTCAAGCTGAACTTTGACTGAAGTTATATAGAAATTGTGGCTCCGCCATACCCTCCTTTTCCTCAGTTCATTTTCCTTGGGAATCAAACTTATCTTTGCTATGCTAGCAAACAATAGCGCTATAATGCTTCAATTGTAGCTTCAAATTAGGAACCGGGGGGCCCCAAAAGCCATACCAAATTGAGACCGTTCATAATGAAAATAAGTACTATTATTATGAAATATTTTCCTAGAAAAATCTATTAGAGACACAAAATGTTAACTTTGGTCAAGCTTAAACCAGTTTAACTAGCACAAACTCAATAGTTATAATTTTTATGGACTGAGGGAATATTTCCTCTGTCTTGTATATGAATCATCGGTTTATACCGATTCCAGTTTTTCTGTAGCGTTGTAGTGTACACCGGCAACTATGTGCTTGTTTTTGGGATTTTGTTTTTGACAACAAACCATAATATATTTATATCAGCAGCAAAACGATGCAATCTAAGTTGTCTTTTTTGAGTAATCCGCTTAGTTTGTAAAGTGCGGGAGCAAAGCTTCATGTAATATCTTCACTCCTAAAAACGCGCGAAAGTGCGGTTGTAAAATTCTTTCTACTTAAATATAAAGATACACAAGTATTTTTCGTATTCGAGAAAAAGCAGCAGAACGCTGCAATCAGTCTAATTGACTAAAAGTGTACAGGCAATGCTTGAACGACAGAGCACTGAGAAGCATGAGTAGGATATGAACATGCTAGATGCATATCAGTATCATCATGAGCCGGAGCTAACAAAGCCTCTTTAGCTAGAACATCAGCCGTAGAATTCATGGACCTATTAATTTTGAAAATTTTGCCATGACGTCTTTGAGCAGCATTCTTTGACATCTGGTTGTACAACTTGATCTTCCAATCCAGAGGATGAGTTCGGTCAAGTGCATTAAGGATGCGCACAAGAGTCTGATTGTCGGAGATGAATATATTGTTGTCGAAGTCGAGATGATCATTGATGGGTGCAAGTGCAGCAGCCTCCGCCATGAGGGCCGAATTGACTCGAGAGACTTGAACTTTGATGTATATGGTCCTGGTGGGTTGGACCTGTGGATCGACAAAAAAAAGATCCCAATCCCTGTTGTTCTAGGTAGTTGGGAGATATGATCAGGAGTTAATGAAGCATCAGAGTAGCAGTGAACTCCTTGAATCAACATTTGCATGTGGACGAGGAATCTGCTCGTCGGTTGCACTTGTCCTGCAGCTATGTTTTCGAAATTCATACATGATGTTTTGTGAACCTGTCCACCGTATTCTGGTTCTGCTGTTGTTCTTGCGTGGAGTATTGAATCTTCCCTGCAGAAGGAGAACTCATAACTTGGTCTAGAGGTATGTCTGGTTGCTTTGTTGTAGTAGCTGAAAAGACGAGGTTTTTGTTTCCTAGTCTGTAGCCTCTTATGGTTGTGAGCCTTGGTTGATTGGTTGGTTATGGTTGGGCTGCCGTGGAAGGAAAGCTTGATTGTGGGAGACCATGTGGGCTATCATTGCATGATGGACGTGGGCCGCCGTCCATTGCTTCCTGTTGAGATGATAGTCATTCCTAGCTTTCCATATATACCGCAAGGTGAAAAGGATTTTATGGAAGGTAGGATCAGGTATAGAGTTAGGAATAAAAGACTGAAGTGAAACTTGTATACCATCTGCCTCATCAGGTAGATTGGTAGAAGACATAGACGGATTGAAGGAATACCATACCTCTTGCGGTAGATTGCAATGGAACAATAGGTGGGAGTCGTTTTCCACTTGTCTACAGGAATCACAATGGTTATTATCTATGTGGGTAGAGTACCTTGAAGCACGGTCAGCAGTAGCAAGAGCTCAACAGATTAGCCTCCAGGTGAAAGTTTTGATAAGAGGTGGGATGTTTTTGTTTTTCCAGGCACAACTCGGGATTTGATTAGCACGGGGCTGAATACTCCAAGATCTCTGTGATGTCAGTTGAATAACATTCGCAGCAGAGAGGGTCTTGTAGATCTCCTTGCTGGTGCAAACACTTTTTTGGGATGTTTTCCCCTGAGTATATCATGCTATCAAAGTGTACTTGAGCAATGGAAGTGATGGTCTGCACGGTATCATGATCAAAGATGTTAGATATACGTTCTATGCAGGGCCCAAAGATCTGAAACTTTGAAAGGAAGAGGAAACACTCTGACTGGAAGAAGGAGGTGGTAGTGGATGGATTTCCATAGAGGCCAAACTGAAGCATTGCCTGCTTATTTAGGATTGATTCTCATCGCGTTTCACGAGTCATTCTGCTTTTTTTGAAACTGTCAATTATATTGTCGGCGTTCAGAACAACACCCGGCAATAAATTTGTTTCGGAGGGCGTGCTTAGGCTACCAGATGGTGAGTCGCAGGAACTCTGGAGGATTTATACTAGTTCGGGTGTTAACGATCCCTACGTCCAATTTGAGCGAAGGCTCGTGTTCTTGGATTTGCGATTCGAATGAGGTATACAATGACAGCGAGAGAGAGGGATGATTCTCAGGTCTCGATGTCGTACGTGTCTGCTATCTCTTTTTCTCTCTCCCCCCTAAGTGGTGCTGCTCCTCTCCTTTTATAGTCGAAGGAAAGGGTTTACTTTACATTGCTGGCTAACTAGGTGGAGGGCGCTGTCGATTCTTCGTTCTTCTACACGGGGGGTCCGGGCGCCGCGTAGCCCCCGTGTCTTCGATGCCGAGCTCGGTGTAGGGGCCCTTCCTGCCATCGGGTGTTAGATTCGCCGTTATCTCCTACTGCTTGTCAAGCATCTTCTTCCAATGCTCATTATTTCAGCACGTTCTGACTTCGCTGAGGTCGGCGTGGTTTCTGGGTCGGGTATATGCAGGAGCCGGACTCTTGTACGGCGAAATCCGAGGGTCCTGTTGTGATGAATCGGCTTGTAGATTCATTTGTGGCTCTACGTTTGGCTCCTCGAGGTCAACTCTTAGGGGCTAGATGCCCTTGGTCGAAGATTCTCCAGGCCCGGAGGCCTGCACGCTAGGTGTCCCTGGATCGACGTCGTCCGGACCCTACATCAGGCAAAACGGGGAGGCATCTGTGCTTTCCTCGTCGGTCGAGTCGGAGCGATGTCGGCACCCCTTCACGTCGGGCGAGGCCGGAGGACGTCGGCGGAGGCGTTGTCGGCCAGCGGGCCGGCTCTCCCTATGGGCCATGGTGTTTGGTCTTCCACGCGGTGGGAGTGGCCCTTGGCCCAGTGTAGAGTTGGTTCGATCTTTACGGACCTCTAACTCGTAATTGGGCCTAATATAGGCCCGTCTTATTTTCGGATTACCGACAGTAGCCCTCGAGTCCGTGGGCGAACGTCGTTCGCTCATGGGCTGGAATCACCCCATCGCTTCGTATCCGCGGCTCGGTCCTAAACCGTTGATGTGGCTACATGTGGTACGATCTGAGGCATCCTGTGGCTTCTCGGTGGTCCCATCGCGACAAGACGATGGTGGTCCCACCTAGCACTGCATCCTCCCGTCTTTTGAGGGGTTCGCGAGGGAGGTGCGACGCTTGGCACTATAGTAGAGGCCGCCGGTTATATCCTACTGGGAGCTATTAGTGCCGCTGACTTTGGTATAACTTTGGCAGATCAACTTCCGTGGTTCCATTTTCTGCTCAAGAAAACTCGTTCGTCCTCCCTCCTGCTCTTCCTTAAGGTGGATCACAGGAAGCGTCCGGTGGAGGAATCCTCCAGTGATGATCGTGCCGCCGGCGGGCGTTCCGTCTGGCGACGTTCCTCCTCGGTGGGCATGTGAGTGCTTCTCCTAACCGGCATTCTTCTTGGTTTCATTCCCTTAACGCCTCTTGACCTCATTTTCTATTTCAGGACGGCTTCCTCCGTCCCTTTGGCGTTAGAGCAAGGCGAGTCATCCCATTCGACGCCGATGTCGGTGGGGACGGCATCCCTTGCTCTAGCATTGCCACCGCCCATGGACCCCTTCGCGGCGGTATTTGTGTCGGCGGTGGACAACCTCCGCACCATCCGGGATCTAGGTATGCTCTGGGCGATGATCGACGCCCTTCGGGAAACGTTGTTCGAGACCCAGCGCGCCAGGGAGCAGCTTCGTGTTCTGCTAGCAGCGGCGGATGGCTGGGGCATAGGTAAGGCTTTCGCTGGTGATCTCTCCCGTCTTCGCCATCCGGAGTTTCTTCATTGGCCCTCATTAGTTTTCTTTCTCAGAGTTGGAGAGGGAACTGCTGGCGCTCTGTCCCACCGCTGACGTTGCCGCTGAGGTAGTACGTGCCCGTGGTGATACCCTCGCCGCCCGCCTGGAGGAGATTCCTACCTTGGTGCTCGTCATTGTGGAGAGGGCGGTCTTTCTAGGCGTGGCGGTTGGGCTCGCCGTTGCTCAGTCTCACACAGGGGTCGATCTGCACGACGTGCGCGGTTTCCTGGATGGTCAAGATGCGGCTGCCCATGGTGCCCTTCTCAGTGGCCTTGCCACGGCAGTTGGCGCGGTGTCCGCTCTAGTCCTGGCGGAGCAGATCCTAGAGGAGTAGGCGCAGCTCTGCTTTTGCTCGCGCCGCCGCTCATGTGAATCTTTTTTCTTTTGCTGTGTTAGTTCATCGAGTTCGTTGACATACCAAGCTCTCGAACTTGGATTGGTTAGCCGTGATGCTGTGCTTTTGTTTCGTTCATGCTTCCAATTGTCTTGATGAGGTCTGTGTTCTGCGTGCGCGACATCGTGCGCATCTATACTGGGCGCGTCGCGCCCTCCACTCTCCTGTGACTTCGTTGGGCTGTTCCTGGTCATGTGTTGTGGGCTGTTATGGCAAAATGAGTTCCGAGCCCCCGAGTCTTGTCACGTCATTTCTTAATTGTTGCCCCGCTGATGATGCGTCCCAATGCCCTGGACTCGTGTGTAATCCGTAGTCTCACGACGAGTGGTGACGACGATTGGCTGGAGTTCATTGAATCGGACTAGGACCATGCTTCTTTGGTTTTCACGTCTGGCCTGCCTCGTTTCAAGGCCTATAGCCTTGATTCGGTGAGGTGCGTCGAGTAGGGGTACTAACCCAGTCTGCTCACCGTGTGCCGCCCTGGCATATATGGTATATTTTTTGGCGTGAATTGGAAGCAAGGTCGTCATGGTCTATTGTACGAATTATTTCAGCCGTTCTTCATCAAGTTCCCATCACCCGTCTCCTCAGGAGGGTCATCATGACTGGGTGCCTGTCCCGATGGACGCGGCCTCTAGTGGGCAGGTGGCCGTCGCGCCTCTCTCGCTCCTTACGAAGGCGTCATCAAGGCCCAGTAGGTGAGGGGCCTACCAAGTGGTACTTCTCGCCCGAGTCGGCTTCCTCTCGGCCTGGTTTATTTATTTAATGAGGGCTGACGGGGTGCTAGCCGCTGGGACCTCTGAGGGCTAGAACCCACCTTTCAGCGCCCCTTACTCTGCGTTGGGGCGACTGTCAAATCCCGCGAGGGGGACCAGCCTCCGAACCCCAGTGTTCATTGCATTGGTCTTCTTTCCCTTCCTTCGTCTCCTGAGGCCCACGGTCCATCATTGTTTCGGTGTTAGGGTTGTTATCTTGCCATTTTTGGAATGGGCCAACGTGGTTTATCGATCTGACTCCGTGGGCCAACTTGGTTTTCGGTGATGGGGTTGTATTGGTGGGAGTCCATGGCCCATTAGGGTTTTGACTGTAATAAAAACCTGGGGGACCTCCCAACTCGTCGTCTTTCTCCATCCGCTGCTTTTGTTCCCCGCCGTTGTCACCTTAGTCAAAAATAAATCTAAGCTTCTAGATTCGGCATGAAACCCACCTTGATTTCTCACCTTTGCGGTCGGGGATGGTGTACTAGGAGCGCTCTACCGTCAGCGTGCCGATGCTGCAGGCGTTGGTCTTGGAAGGAAGTCTTCCTTCTCTCTCCGACGTGGAGGAGTGGATCGTCCCCAGGAACGAGCGCGTCCCCAATCCTCCGCCCGGCTACATCATCTCCTTCGTCGACTTCCATCGTCGTGGTCTTGGCATCCCTCCTCACTGGTTCTTTCGAGGTCTGCTCGCCCACTATCATATCCAGCTCCACCACCTTAATCCCAATGGCATTGCGTAGATTGCTACCTTCGTGGCTTTTTGCGAGGAATATCTGGGCATAGAGGCCAACTTCAATCTGTGGAAGCGCCTCTTCATAGTGGGTTTCATCATGGACCATCCCATGGGTTGCACCGGGATCAAGCTCCGTCAGCACCGGGGAAGAGCCGGCGAGTATATCGAGGTGCCCAACCCGAAGGGGGTGAAGGATTGGCAGATGAAGTGGTTCTACCTGAAGGATGAGGCATGTTTATTCCCGCGGTACTCCAGAGCAGTCAATTGGTCACATGGTCTTGCCGACGGTGACCTAGGTATCCTTGGTGATGCCCCGGCGAAGATAGCGGCCCTCCGCAACGCCGACGTGCAGGCTCGCGACGTGATTGGCGGCTATTTCTCCCAGGGGGTGGTGCCTCTCCAGGAACAGGATCTGATGTTGTTCCAGCTGACTACGGAGGCGCCGCGCGCTGGGACAGTGTTTGCGCAGGTGGTGCCGTCTCCCATTGCCATCAACAACAGGGTGTGGGCAATCACCGGCGTGAGCAATGCCGTCTTCCCGGTGGAAGGGGTGCCTCCAATGCTCCCGATTGAGCTCACCGCCGGGATGGTAAGTGTTCTACTTCCTCTCCTCATTGTGTTGTTCAATTTGTCTCCTTGGTTTACCCTCTTCCTTTTGTGATGTTTTGACAGGTCGGCCAGACATCTATCCGAGTTAGCCGTCCTCCTCCTCTGACCATCGGCCTTAGGGAGCAGAACCGCCTTCGGGACCAGCGCCAGTGGGACAAGAACGTGCACCGTAAGGATCATAGTTTGAGGAATGAGGCGAAGAAGAGGAGGGAGGAGAAAGGGGAGGTTGTGTCCGAGTATGAGGTAGATACGGATGAGGAAGAAGACGCCGAAGCTCATGACACAGAGCTGGCCGAGAATTCCATGGCTCGTGTGGTCGATCCTTAGTTTGGCGAGAGCTCGTTCGCTCAGGGGGCGCCGTCTCAGCTCATGTCGTCCCGTCCTGTGGACGTTGATTCAGCGCTTGCCGTCACGGCTGTAGCTGCGCTTGTGTCGGTGTTCAAGGAGGCTCCTGGGGTCATGACTTCGGCGCCTCCTTCCTGTCCGGAGGCGCGGTTGAGGGACGAAAAGGATCCAGAGATGGGAGGCTCTTCCTCATCTCGGAAGTGGGGCGCGACTTGGCTTGGTTTGTTGCTGTGGCCCAGTCCTCCCAAATGGATGGCGTACGCGCCGTTGTAAGTTTTCGCCACTCATCTCAGTGACTTCCTTTTGACTTCGTCGTTGTCCTTTGTTTTGAAATTTTCTTTTCTTTGAGTCGTGGGAGGGGTACCCTCGCCCTAGCCCCTGCCAAACGGCTGTCCCGGTCGCGTTCGGTGAGCTCGCTGGCCCGGGACTGCGACGTGGAAAGTGTTCCAACCATTGCATCTTCTCCAATTGCCCCAGCGTCGTCGTCGGCTGGTACTCCTATTTTGTGGCTGCTGCGCCGCCTCCGGTCGCCCAAACGCTGGCTTCGCCCGGCTCTGCTGCGCCGCCTCCGACTGGTCCGGCGCCGACCCTGTCCAAGGTTCTCCTTGGTGGGTCTGCGAATTCTGTGCCCCAGCCACCTTCGACCCCAAGCAGACGTTCTGCCTCAGGGTCAAGGAACGTCCTTGGTGGCCGCGGGTGGTGAGCCCAGCGAGCCCGTCCCAGGGATGGATGTTCTGCCCCCGGGCCAAGAGGCATCTTTGGCGACCATGAACGGCAGGACCGGCGAGCCCATCCCGGAGGCAGACGTCCTGCCCCAGGGTCGGGAGACGTCCCCAGCTGCTATGGACACCGAGCCCAGTGGGTCCACTCTTCCCCTCCTATTGTCGAGAGCGTCGGAAGCGGGCGATGCCGGGACGTCATCGGTTGTTGTGGGGTCTGTGGCAGGAGCTGTGGCTTTGCCATCGAGGCCCGTGCTTGCACTTTCGCACGGTGCACCATCTCCTTTGCCTTCTCCAAACTAGCCACTCAGGCTTCCTGCTTTCAACGAGGGCATCTTGGAGGCGATGCGATCCATGCAGCGCTCGGGGGGCCCTCTGGGTCATGAGCTTGAGTGGTTCCTGCCACGGGATTCTGGGACCTCTATCTTTTCTACTCAATTCAGTGAGGAAGCACGGTGGCGAGCCGACATTTTGTCTAGCCTGGAGTCGTGGATGGTGACCTGGAATCAGACGATCCGTCCTGGCATTGACATGGGTCCTTCTTTCCTTTTTTCCTCGTGGAGTCCTTATCGCGCGCCCTTTTTGTTGACTTTTTCTTATGTTCCATGTTCCCAGTTGATCTGTGAGCAGGGAAGGCTGATGTCCATGTTTCTGCACGGGGAGTCTGGAGTGTGGTCGGCTATGGCTGGTGCTCGGGGGATGCTTGCCTCGGTGCAGGAGGAGCTGAATAAAGCTCAAGTCGGGAGGGCTTTGGCTGAAGAGCGGTGGAACGCTTGATATTAGGCCGAGGTGTTCACGCGCTGGGAGGCAGAGGAGATCACACAACGCGCCGAGAGGGCTCGCGACCTGGCTCATGAGCATGTCAACGTGGAGAGGAACCATCGTCGGCAGGCCGAGTAGGAGTGTGATCGATATCACGGGGACATGGTCCTTTTGCACGGGGATCTTGATCACGAGCGCAAGGTAGTGACTGATCTAGAAAAGGCCCTCGCCGTCGCACAGAAGGAGCTTCAAATGGAGAAGTGGTCTCGCTAAGCAGTGGAGGCGTTGGTCATGAGATTCCGGGCGGACACGGACGGTGAGTGCCCTTAGTGGCTTCCTCGTTGTTCTTGATTTTGAGTTTTTGAGCTGAGTCTGTGCCTGTGTTATGCAGGTTATCGCAAGGGGCAAGAAGAAGCCCGCCGTGCAGCTACCACCACCGACAATCGCCGGACCTGTCTCGAGAACGCTTTGGGCGTGGCGTCGGACCTCCTTGAGATGGAAGTCGGTCCCGTTGAAGCTTTAGAAAGCGTCATGGCTGACATCCCCGGCCAGGCAAGGGAGCTTGCCGAGACCGGCTTCCTGGGATGTGCGTGGGGTCCAGAGTACATTGGCCATGACGCGATCCCATTACCCCGATATCGACTTTCCTGGGATGTGCGTTGGCTGGTGTCGTGGGACTTCCCTCACGCAGCGGGCGGAACATCTTCAGTCGGCGGAATCTACAGCGAAGGTTTTATTCCATAAGCTCTGGGGAGAGGTCATGGGCGACGTTGGCGAGGCCGTCCTAGCGGCTAGCCCGTAGGAGGATGCGCCCGATGAGATCGTCGTTGACCACCCGGAGGTGGCGCCCATGGGAACGGCGGCGAGTCCTCCGGTGCAGGAGCCCGTTGTCGAGCAAGCGTCTGTCCTAGAGTCCACCCCCGCCGTCGCCATTCTTGGATCTACTGCTTCCCCTGCCGACGTGCCCGTGGACATTTCGGATGGCACTCCATGAAATTTATTCCTGTCCTGCCGCTTGTGGCTGTGTTGATCATTCGTTATTTTGATGAACCTGTACCGCGTACATCTCACGTTATGGCCGTCTCGTCAGCCGGGAATTTGCTACGTTCGGGGGCTTCGTTCCCCCATTTTCTTATTACTCCATCTCGTGGTTTCTTAAGCAGGCTTCATTTACGCCTAGGGCGTTAAAACTCCCCGGTTGCACGAAAAGGCTATTTGACAATATACTTAAACATGATGGGTATCGATTTAGACTACGACGGATACAAACCTAAGCTGGGTGGTACGGTTGTTGTGATGAAAAACTTGGCTATGACGAATATCGGCTAAATACTGGTAGGTCGGACCCTTACAGCCTCATTCCCCACCTTTCACTACGATACATCTTACGGAAAGTGAACTTTGGGAATAGAAATATTATCACCAAAGGTTTTTCCTAGCGTCGTGCGGCGCACTGGTACATGCCTCGCTGTCATCGGGAACGTGGTCGCGGCCCTCGTCCTCGAGCGTCTCCGTCTATCTTGGTCGCCCGCTGCCGTGCCGCGCCTACTCCAGCCTCTCTCCCTGGTGCTCAGATACGTGCGCCGCGGACGCCAAAGTTGCGCGCGTGGCCTGATGCGTCGCCCCTCGGTCTTGGCGTTCCACGGCAGTCATGTTGCTGTTCCCGGCGGGGCTTGTGACGCGAGTGCGGGTCATCCCACCAGGTGACCCGCATCTGTCGCCGGATAGATGGGCGGCGAGCTCGGAGGGCCTTCTTCATGTTGAGGTTCCAAGGACTTCTGCGGGTAGGGTGGTGGCTCCGTCGAGGGCGACCGTCATGGTCCCTAGCTGACTTCCTTCTGAGGCAAAACTGGTGATCGTTGCCCGAGGCGCGCCTGTTGGTGGCCTTTGCTCCGAACATCGCATTGTACGGGTCCTGCCTCGTTCCAAGCGAGTTCGGCCGTCCAACATCGGCGCGCGCCGAAGGGTCTTGTCATCGCGGCGGGATTGACAACAGCTAGGTGTTCCGGATATGCTCGAGTTGTGCCCTGCACAAACTGTCGTTTAACTCGACGCATCTTTGTGACGCACATGTCATGCATTGGCAGACGTCGTGATATGCTTGCCCGCGAGCTACCTGAGTGGCACCGTTAGTCGTCCGCGCTCGGGGCGTGCGAAGCTTTCACCCGTCGTTTCGATCATGGCGGGCGAGCGACGGGTCTCGTTTTCCTGAGGGTGTTGCTGGCCCGTCGAGGTAGGACGGCGCGGCCCCGCGGTGGGTGCCACGGCCGGGGCCCAGGAGAAACGTCCCGTAGCGGAGAGTGACTTTGTAGTGAACTGGCGCTCGGGCTCCTGCCGGCCGAGGGCTCCCTGATGGCATCGACGTGGTTTCCGGGTCGGGCATATGCAGGAGCCGGACTCTTGTATGGTGGAATCTGAGGTCCTGTTGTGCCGAATCGGCTTGTAGATTCGCCTGTGGATCTACGTTTGGCTCCTCGGGGTCAACTCTTAGGGGCTAGATGCCCTTGGTCGGAGGCCTGCATGCCAGGTGTTCCTGGACCAACGTCGTTTGGGCCCCTACACATATGGAACGTCGTTTGGAACGGGGAGGCGTCGGTGCTTTCCTTGTCGGGCGAGTCGGAGCGATGTCGGCATTCCTTCATGTCGGGTGAGGCGGGAGGACATCGGGCGGAGGCGTTGTCAGCCAGCGGGCCGGCTCCCCCTGCGGGCTGCGGTCTTTGGTCTTCCACATGGTGGGAGTGGCCCTTGGCCCAGTGTAGAGTTGGTTCTATCTTTACGGACCCCCGACTCGTAATTGGGCCTAAGATAGGCCCGTCTTATTTTCGGATTACCGACACATATGTTAATCCAACCAAACGTATGGCGCTCAGCTTCACGCATGAGCCCCACATTTCACGCTCTTGCATCACCGCTCGGCCACTTGAAGTGGCTTGATGCTTGAAGCCGGAGAAAACTAGATTGCACCGGCTCTCCTTGTGGGCTAGTGTCCATTGGGACAAAACAACCCCTGGAGTTGCAACAATTTTTTTGGTAGTTCACGCGCACGGACGTCCGACTGATCGGACGCCCGCTCCACTTCCACTACGGCTTCCTCGCCCCCGTCACCGGCCACCGCCCCGCAGCGAGCGCTAGGGGCCGCCAGAGCTCCGGTGAGTCCTAGCGCCCGCGGCGGCCGCCCTCTTCCCCTCACCCAGTGCCTCCGGCGACCTCGCCACCGTGTTCTTCAACTCCGGCGACCTCATCCCCGCCCTGGGCCTGGCCCGGCTGCCTCCCCCGTCTCTAGGGCTTCCTAAGCTGTCCACTTACCTTCCCACCGCCTGTCTTTCCTTCCTACATCTAGGCGGCCGGATGTTATTTGTCAAAGGATGTTTTATTCCAAGCATTTCGAATTTTTTTTACAAAGTTTTTTTTGACAAAGGAGTTGCAGCAAATTTAAGATTTTTGCCACCGCATTCCCCAGCATCTCCTCTCGCGAGAGTCGCGCGGGATTCCCTCCAGTCCTGCTCGATCGTCCGTGACGGGCAGAAACCAAGCGCCGCCGCCATGGATCCCTGCCCGTCCGGGAGGAAGGTTGGCGAGGCAATGCCACAAACCGATAGAGGATATGCTGAAGAAGATTCGATCGTCGGGCGTGCATCCCTTAGCAGGACCGCGGTGTGGGCGGATGTGCCACCGGCGGGAGGCCCGTGCGCCTTCCTCTCTGGTGCGGCAGGCGGCGCATGGCCGGGTGTGTCCGGCGCGCCTGGAGGAGCCCTGGGCGGCGGCATATGGCCGGGCTCGGCTCCAGGTTCCGGTGCGTGGCCTAGCGCACCCGCAGGCGGCGGCGGCGTGTGGTCGGGCACGCCCCCGGGAGGCGGCGGCGCTTGGCCGGGCGTGCTCCCTGAGAGGTGGCACGTGGCCGGGCGGCCCATGGCGGAAGGATGTAACACAAGTGAGTGCGACTGATTTCCCACATTGTACTATAAATTTGTTGACATGTCTGAGGTACGACCTACAATTATTTGTTGCATTTTAGGAAATCCAGGGATGCTCGAGATTCAAGTACAATGGACTCCAGAATGAGGATGAGTTGGAAGTTCTTGGTAACACTGGTGATGATCATTGGAGTGCTTCTAGTGGTTCACTATCATCCCAAGGAAGTCGGTCCTGTGACAATTCGTCCATTAATGTTGGAGCCTTTTACTCCTGTGCCATTAAACAAAATTACTCTAATCGTCTATACCCCTAAAAGATGGCTTCTCACGCTCATGTCCCTAGGTCTGAAAAGTTTTCTCTCCCACGTCATTCCGTCCGCCTTCTATTTGATTTACGTCGTTTGGCACTTCTAACGAGTGGGATCCGCGGTGACAAATGACCTTAGTTGCCCCTGGCCGTTGGAGTTCTAACACTGGACGTGAGTAGGGCTCACATGTCATCCTCTCTATTTTTTTCCCATCATGTTTCTTCCTCCCGCAGCACATCTCCCTGGTCGCCCGCGCGCCATGGGCTGTGGCGTAGCCAGACCTCGCCAGAGCCGAAGCTCACTGGACCGGCCGCGTCCTTCTTCCTCCCATCCTCTGCAAGGCAGAGCTCGCCGCCGCTCCCTGCCCGCGTCCGCGGAGGCACGGCGGGGGAGCTCGCGGGCTCGCGATGGCGGAGCTCCCTGCCCGCGTGCGGAGCGAGTGCGCGGAGGCGCGGCAGGGGAGCTCGCGGCAGCGGAGCTCCCTGCCCGCGGCTAGGCTTGCCGGCACCGGTGCCTGCAGTGGGAAGCGGCGGCCGCGGCGTGTTGACTGGATGGGGTGCGCGTCGTGGAGAATTTGGCGTCGTGCTCCGCCCGCGTTCGGTAGCTCCACCTCCGCGCGACGCGCGCGCCTCTCCCCCGTGACCGCTCGTCAAATCCATGGCCGCACGATGTGACGGAGACGGAGACGGAGGCGGGTGAGCGTGAGCGTGGGACCTGTCCGCCCGGCCGCCGCCACCGCGAGCGCGCTCGGGGGAGGTCTGCCCCGCCGCTGAAGGCGCGCGTGCGGGCGCTCCGCCGTGCCGCCGCCGCCACGAGGGTGGGGCCGGTCCGCCCAGCTGCCGTCGTCGCGGGCATGAGCGCGCCGCCGGTCATGGTGGGTGTGTCCATCTCCTCTGCCGGCGCGGATGGCGAGCGCGGCCATCTCGGCCTCCGAACCCATGGCCGCCACGACGCTACCGAGCTCGCTCTCGACGCTGGCGGGTAAAGCGAGGTGGGGGGAATGCGAGGACGTCGGTCGGTGGTTAGAGAAAAACAAAGGAGAAAGTTTGGTTGGCTGACACGTGGACCCCCCGGAGGGTAAACTAGTCTTTTGGCCTGTCTGTTTGATACCGTGAGCAAGTGAAACGGACGGAATGACGTGGGAGATAAAACTTTTGAGACCCAGGGATATGGACGTGAGAAACCATCTTTTAGGGGCATGGGCGATTAGAGAAACTTTTTTAATGACACACACGTAAAAGGCTCTTAATGTTGACAAAGAAGGAGACTCGGACAACAATGACAGTGAGCTGGAGGAGTTGTGACACCAATTAGCGGGAGAGGGAAGAGGGGTGGAGGGCCTGTTAACAACAAGGGGAAAAAACCTAGGACAACTGCAGGTCATTGGTTCCAAGAACAAATGGGCAAAATTGTGGAGATGAGTGAGAGGACAGCTGTTTTGTGTGAGTCTATTGCAAGGAGGAGGAGGGATGAAAAACCTGGATGTTCCATACAAGATGTCATGGCCTTGGTTAAGAAGTGTGGTGCTACTCCAGGAACAAATGAGCATTTCATTGCAACTATACTTTTTACCAAGAGGGCTCAGAGAGAGATGTTCATGACTTTGCAGTCTCATGAGGATAGGTTTGACTGGTTGAGGAGGATGCATGGGTGGATGACTAGAAATGATGTGTCCAAGTAGAGCATTGCATTCCATTCACCTGCAGAACCATGTATCGTACTATCTGGATTAATTTACAAGGCTTTATTCCTTTGGTACTATTGCAATGTTTTGTATTAAGACCAATTTATTCATGCCTGATGCTGTTATCCTTGTGTAAATTTCCCTGTGCTTATATTCATATTCAATGCTGTTACCCTTGTGTAAAATTCCCTGTGTCTATATTCATGCCTGTTATTTTAGTGTGCACAAATCTAATTCTAGTACTGACAAAGACGAGAGTGATTCTGGTGATTATGAATGGATTTCAGAAATAATGGAATTGTTGGGTTCCCATCAAAATATTATGTTTGCTAGTGCCCTTGTTGCCTCCAAGTAGAGTTGTCAAGCTTGTCGACCATATCCTCCAAGCGATGTTTTAGCCTGTATCTTCCCTTATTAGTCTTTTGGAACTTGTCCACAGTGTGGTTTGATCTATGTACTCCTCTTCTACATTTTTGCAGCGCGAATCAATAAAAATTAATTATAAGCTATTTTTTTATTTTGTCAACCTACTCCTGGCCTGCACATCTGCATATTGCTGATGGGCTGATGCCACATGACAGAGGGACTGAACAACCGAGTTTCTGCCTGGATGGCTGTGTTCTTGTTGAATGTCTTGATCGTGCAATTTGGGCTGTAGTTGTCATTTACTCTACCTCGTATATGAACCCTCGCCTGATATTTTTTTTTTCACTTTTGTTGTGTGTGTGATTAAAGTTTTCTTCTTAATACAACAATATACAAATCTTTTGCATATTTGAGAAAAAGAGATTTGTTCCAGTTTTTTCTGTATCGTTGCACACTGGCAACTACTACAACTTCAGATGTCAGGGAAGTAACTACTACTGCCAAGTTCTTTGAGCTGGACGTGGATGGCAAGAAATAATATTAAATATCTGATTAATACAGTTACAAATTTACAATGTGGATATCCACCCGGGTAAATGATGGGCGTGCCCTCAGGCAGAAAGATCAAGCAGTGCTTTTTTTTACAACTCTTTTATTATAATTTAAAGATCAAGCAGTTTACTCTGAAGCATACAGTGTTTGATCTCTGCGTGTGACCTCTTGCAGAAATATCAAGCATTGTTTGACTCTAAAGCGTAGAGTGCTTTGATCTCCTCAACGTCATCGTAGCTCCCAAGGAATATTGGGGATCTGTCATGAAGTTTAGCGGGAGCAAGTTCAAGGGCCTGCATTGTAAATTTAGTAGGAGCGTTTTCAGTTATGCAATGCCAACTACTGGTAAAAATGTGTCCTGTTAAAATAGTGCTTTTGGCTCACTCATTCCTACTTCTGGGTTGAAAATTGCACTAATATCTCAGGCTGATGTGATATATGTAGCATCAAGATTTTTCAGTTGGCAATTGGGATCTGAGAGAAGGAACTGAAACACACCCGTTGTTTTCCTGTGAAAGCCTGACCTCCAGCTTGTTCCATCAGGAATGACATTGGGAAGACTTCATACAGAACACTGCAATTCCACATTGAACCAATGTGAGGATAGGAAGTTAATCTACAATTCCGGGAGTAGTAGTAGCAAGTAAAAAATTGTTAGCTTTGGTATACCGTAGTTTTCCGTTTGGACTCTTCTGATCTGCTGGGTATAAAAATATGCCACCATATAGCAAGGTACGGTGGACATCAGCAACCATACTGTAAACCATTCACAAGGACCATTTTAGATAAACAAAAGAAAGGACGAGTAGATACCAATAGCTTGAGCTCTATTATTATTCTTACAAGAAATCTTCAGACATATTCAGTTCTGAAGTCTTAACTGTAGAAGAAAGCAAACTGTGAAATACTGATATGCATTCGTCAAGAATGAGCAGTGAATCACCTTCCAATATATCTCAATGATTTAGGCGGTGAACAATCCTGAGGATATTTGCATTTCTCCACAAATCTGAAATGGTCTGAAATTCAGATTGAATTCTTAGAAAATTACAGTAATTTTGAACACATATGAGCCCTCATACTTTGCTGTAGGCCCATCCCAGTTTTTGGCATTCCCTTCGTTGACTGAATAAATATTCCCTTTCTTTGGTATCTGCACAAGAAAGGAAGCATGGAAAGTTATGCCCAAACTCGAGTATTATTTTGTTACATCAACCAGGAGTATCAATCAACCAGAAAAGAAAATAACAGCATTTTTATCATTAACCTTGATATTTGGATGAGTCAAAATGAACTCTCCAAGGGAAGGATCAAGAGTGAAACCATTGACTCCATTTCCAGTGCTCAACACAAGCTGCCATAATTCATACTATCAGTCAATATATATTGTCTGGCGGTAAAATGGATCTGAAATTAAACAAAAAAGATAATTACCGTGCAGGAACTCCCATACATGCAATAGCCAGCAGCAATCATGTTGGTTCCAGGCTGCAGTACATCCTCCAAAGTCACGTTGTCCTTATCTTTGATCATGTAAATCCCAAAGATCTGCAGAGCAGAACCGAACATGGCATGTATCGACAGTAAGAGATTTGAAGTTGGCAATGTTTCTCAAAACAAGGTCATTTAGATAAAACTGATTGTACATAAGCTGATCGCGTTCTGAATTGACTATCAGAGTAGGGAACCGACTAAGGTCAATTTTGCACTTGCACATGATTAATATAGTATCGTCAGAAAGGTAAACATGATCATGATCATATCATTCGAACCCAGAGTATAAGCATTTGTCTTCTGATCTCGTTTGACTCATTTGCCAGTACAGATCACAGTTGGGGATAAAAATCTGAAAGTGATAATAATGCCACATACTGTTCCGATGGAGACACCACAGTCGATGTTGGAGGAGCCATCCAGCGGATCAAAACAAACGCAGTATCTGAACAGAGAGAGAAAAACTAATGCACGTCACGTTCAGGGAAAGCAACAGTTATGACGTTGTGGAGCTTACAAGTCAGATTCTCAGATGGATTAGTAGCGACTAACGAGCAACTCAGAACAATAATAATATAGGGGTGGCAGAATTGACGAACTTTCCGCGGAGGGCCGGGTCGACGAAGATGGCCTCCTCGTTCTCTTCAGACACAAGAACACACTGTACGCAAGCGCAAAGTCAATGTCTAAGTTGAGAACTGAAGTGTTGAGAAAGTAGAAGATGTTTTATAATAGGTAGTACGATAAACATGGGAACGTGTACGGATGTGTAGGAGAGTAGGAGAATGCATTACGGTGCGGCCGCTGCTGACGAGCGCCTTGACAAAGACTTCGTTGGACAGGACATCCAGCTTCTTTTGCTCCTCACCCTGCATTTTTTTTTCGCTTGAATGTCAACGAGAGCAAAAACATTTTTAAAAATGTGCTAGAAGATTATAATTTGAATCATGTATGTATTGAAGAATGAAGAGCAAGACTGCAAGACCAATGAACAATCTATTCTAGTATAATATAGTGACGAGTTCAGCTAGATCAACTCTGCAGATGCAGCCAAAAAAAAAAATGTCCATCTGATCTGAAGAACCCAGGGCCCACGGTCAGGGGCTCAAGTCGTGATCAGGAGCAGTAACTCAGAGGTACGCGTGTCTTCACACGAAAGGCGCGGCGACGGAGTGGATGACGAGTGATCGGGGCGACCGACCGGTGGTGGCGCGTGGAACGGAACTAAGCGTGAACTGGTGGTGCTTTGCTATGCTTGCCTGGACGTTGGTCTCTCCGGCGAGGCCGATGAGCTTGGCGAGCCCGGCCTTGTTGACGGCGGAGGCGACGAACTTGCAGCCGAGGACGATGTGGTTGAGGAGGATGGTGAAGTCGCCGCGGGACTCCGGGTGCCGGCTCTGCTCGTTCAGCACGTGCCGCGTGATCGTCATCAGGTCCGTCCGCTGCGCCTCCGCCGCGTGGTCCATCTTCACCCTTCGCTCTCCGCCGGCCTCCTGGTTGCTCCAATCCTCGCCCGCTCTCGATCGATCGGTTGATCAGACACCACCGCCTAGCTTGAACTGACTGCCCACCGGGCTATGCGTGTTTTTGGACTGTGTTGGGGGAGGTGATCGAGTGAGGCTAATTGTAGGGGATCGGCAGATGACGATAGGAGATGATGGGCGGCGGTTGGGACGCCGTTGTCCTGTGTGTGGCGCGCGCGACGGGGAAGGGGCTGGCGGTGGCGTGTGCGCTCGTATCGTGTCACGGCCGGAGCCGCGGAGCAGGGCGGCAGGACGGCGCCGTTTCGATTCTTGCGGTCCGAACGAATTGGCAAGTTGTTGGGACGTGGTGGGGAGCTGCGCGGATAGTTAAAGTGAGACGGTGAGAGGCGTGTGATGTCGCCGTAGGCAGGGTCCGTGGCTTGAAATAGGCGCCGGCGCGTCGGTGACGAGCGCCGGGCGGCGGACGGTGGCGGCCGGTGGATGCGGGAATGCGATGGGTGCGGGTTCCACGTCTGTGCCGCATGGGCGCGGCGCGGATAGGATATCTACCGCGACCGCGATATGCTCGGGAAGCGACTTGGTGCGGTGGCACGGCGCGGGTCGAAGGAAGCAAGCGAGCCCGATAAAACAGGGCAAGGCCAACTGGCGATTTGCTGTAGCCTGCGATGCCGGAGTGTTTCTGCATTGACGAGGCCATCTTTTGCATTTCTACTTACTACTGTGCTGGGAGGAAGTCTGTACCAGGGGCGTCGCCGCGTCGGTAGCAGACTATCGCGTTGGAACGGAATGCGAACCTGATTCAGCGAACAATTGGAATACGGTACGCACCACCTCGCGCTTGGCATGGCAGCGACGGAATGAGACGGTTTTATGCCATCCCGATCCGTTGGGGCCTGGGGGCAAAAGTTGGCTTTGCCTCCATACTGTTAGATTCCGCGTCACTGTTGGGTCCATTTCCATTTTTCATGCACGCACCAAACAAATTACCAATTCATACAATGGTGAATTGAACAAATCCTGTGGTAAAACACCTGATTTCGATCAATAGCTAGACTAACTTTTCTAGCGATTTGTTCAGCAGCAATAGAAAATGATGCAAAACAATTTAGGCACTAATAACCTCGCCACCTTGAGCAATATTTAATAACGCTCAAATTAGGACCTACTTGTTTTCACCCGGGGTTATCCATATTTTTCCATGGCCTTTTTTAGCTCAAACTGAACACAAGCACCGGTGTGTTTAAGCTTTGTGTTGATGCCGAGTCGGATCGACATCAATAAGAACTAGCTAGCTCGAGACCACGTATGACTTAACATGCACACGGACACCTTAGAACAGCAAGAGCGATTCATAGGTTGGTAAAACCAATCTGCCAATTGTTTTTTATAAGCTTATGACCACCTCTGGGAAGACTCATCTGAAAGGATACACAAGGCTAATACAGGATCGGCAACGCCACTCAGAACACCACTTGTGTGTCACCACTAGCAAGGGGATCAAAAGGGAACCTTGGGCTTGCCTCAACTCAACCATTGAATCTTTGTCACCATCTTCCCCTTGATTTGCAATTCTCTATCACAAGCTCATAATTACTTGTTTAGGTATTATGCTTGTGTTTGTTGCTCTTGTATTTGCTTAACTCATTTAGCTAAGTAGTTGTAGCTCTCTACTTTAGCTTGTATAGCTTTGCAAGCAATCTCGAATTGGGTTTACTTTCTCGCATAATTGAAAAGATATATCTCGCCTTATATTTGTAGAGAGAATTGGATTTGACTTGACTTACAAGCAATCCCAATCAATTTTATAATTCTAAATCCAGACTTGACATGCAACGCAGCGCGCTATAGTTCGCACTACAGAATTTGTGCTACAGGTTGTTTGCGCTGGGTCCAGTTTGCCCGACTTGGGTCCGACATCTCCGGAGCTGTTGGTTTGGCATGTGGCCTGGTGTTGATGTCTACTTCGTATTTCATCTCCATAGGTCTGGCATCCAAATATTGACTAGACATCGTTGTCGATCAGGCTTAAGATTTGATAATTACTCTCTCTGTCTCAAATTATAAGTCATTTAAAAATTTTGGAGACTCAAAGCATTTTTGTAGGATCTCCGGAGCAGATTAGTGGCCTAGAGACGGGGTGAATAGACCTGTAAAAATTCAACTCAAAATTCTATTAAAACAGAGGGCGTCACTGATGGCCTGAAAGGGCGTCACTGGCGCTCTACAAATAATACGCAGATAGAGCTCAGATTTAGTTGACAGAAACTAGAAGCAAGGTAATACTCAATTCCTGCACAAGAACCACAAAACCCAGTTCGAAGACTGAATTTCACAGAAACTTTGGAAATAGATAGATCGGGCAACTAAACTCTAAACTGCAGCTAAACAACAATATGAACAGCAAGAATATAAACTTGAAGCACGCGAGACACAGAGATTTATCCCGTGGTTCAGTTCGCCACAAAGACTTGCCTAAGTCCACGTTGTTGAGGTATCCACAAAAGGATTGAGCTCACCACAAAGGCTAGCTCTTCCCTCGTTCTCAAGTCAAGAGAGTGAACTCTTGAAGTGAGGGATGATTTCTTTGCTGCAATAGGTGGTTACAAATCTCCCTTGGCTGCCACACAATTTGACAAGCTCTAGGGCGACGCTTACCCGGCTAGGAACAAGCTCCAAGAGTAACAAACCCTAGAACCGCTGGCCAAACATGAACCAAATGCTCTTTTGACGATGGAAATCAATGGATCTGCTCTCCAATCGAAGTTTGCTACCTTTTCTCTCAAGATTTGATGGTGGAATCAAGAGATCGATTTAGGAGCTTAAGGAGCAAGGGAGAGAGAGTGAGCTTCTGGTCGGGTTCAGGTCGAACTGAACATTGGGGAAGAAGAGATGACCGTTATGGGCCGGCCCAAGTGGGTATTTATACTCAGCTAGGCCCAACGATCAGAAATGGCCGTCACTGATGGACCCCGAGGCCGTCACTGACGCCCTGCCAAAAACAGACAAAATGATATGAATTTTTGCTGGCTGTTTTATCTAGGTGTGAGGATGATAATTATGAGAT
Organism: Bothriochloa decipiens; assembly: GCA_023333625.1. Classification (NCBI taxonomy): domain Eukaryota; kingdom Viridiplantae; phylum Streptophyta; class Magnoliopsida; order Poales; family Poaceae; genus Bothriochloa; species Bothriochloa decipiens. The sequence goes on along the minus strand of CM041639.1, from coordinate 35,090,389 downwards.
TTGAGCATCTGGTTGCACACTTGACCAATTGTCTTAGAATCCCTCTTGATAGTACGGTTTTTCCTAAACATAATATTCAAAATACAAAAAATTTAAACCTCCTTGAGTTAAGTCCAGCCAGCTTATATAATTGGGACCCCAGCAACCTATACGTCATCCTCATTTACTGATTCCCTGCTTGTTATCTAGATAAATCTTATTAGTCCTCTAATTTGGTGGTCATCAATGCCAAAACCCACAATAGAGCTTGATTACACTTACAATCTTCCCCTTTTGGTGATTGATAACAACCCAATTAGAGCTTACAAAAGATATGAAATATAAACTGAGATTTTCAAGCCATGGGTGTAGGATCCTCCCCCTGAAAATGTGAGTGGAGATTTGAATTCTCGACTTGACATGAAAAGCCAATACGCACATTTTTAGGTGTGTTTGGGCCTCCCCCTACATCCATGCCCGCTGTGGGGTGCTGAACAATGTGTCACAGGAATGTACGTGATGCATATGACAAGATCATGACAGTTCAATTTCACATGGTCTGGCTATAGAAACTCAGGGCGTTACTGACGGCCTGATGGACATTACTGACGCCCTGACTTCTGTAGTCAAATCAGCACCAATTTTTCACAGCAGAAAACATGCATATCTAACAACATAAAACCATAATATGACAAGCTAAAATAGTTACCACACATATATGTCCATATCCAAAGAAAAATGAGTCAAATAGGCAGCTTATTTTATAAAATAAAGTTTTGAGCAACTCTCAAACTCACAATCTAAGAACTGCCCTCAATGGAACTGAACATGAATCACAGCTGCAACGGGTACATGGCATCAAAAAAAGAATTAACCCCTCTAATTTTCTCCCCCTTTGTCAACAAGTACCAAAAAGTGGAGAAAAGAAGAGAAACCAACTTATCCCTTGTCAAGGCAGTTTGATCAGCCTCCGCTACATGTATCTCATCATCACCTCCTCCTTGCTGTTCCTATGGTGCTATGGCTGCTCATCCGCAGATGGAGTGTCATTTTCTTTAGCCAAGCACCAATCTATGCAAACTCTTTTTGTATTTCTCCTTGTCAACTGCCTTCTCCTCAATCCATTTTGCAATCAAAGAGGACTAGATGAGAAATTGTTTAAGATGAAGCCGTTAGAAGAACTTGAAAACAAATTTTAACAAGAAAAAGAACTTAGAATATGAGGTAGGAAGCCTGCTGGAATTGAATCAGCCTCCCCCTGAGTCCGGCACTACCATTCTTAGGTGCTTCACCACACCATATTCTATTTTCTCATTCTTGCTAACCTATGTTTGCATCCACTTCTATTCTTCATCACAATTTCACAATCTAAGTCTTAAAAACTGAAAGCATGGTTTTCTAGCCATTGATTTGAGTTAACTCTTTAATCCTTTGTCAAACTCTTCATACTTCCCTTAGAATTATAAATCCATGGCCAACACATCCATATTGCATAGGTCAGGCTAATTTTCATCTTTACTTTGACCTCACAGATTGAGAAGAGAAGAAGAGAATGCAGAAGAGAGAGAGAGGTGGGACGCGGGCCAAAGAGAAAATAGAAAGGAGAGAAATAGGGCCCACGTTTTAGAAAAATCTAGGTGAAAATTGAAAAAAATTTAAAGGGTGTCATTGACGGCCGAAGGGCGTCACTGACTCCCAGCCCAGATTACAGAGTTACAGCTAAAACTTTTCTAACAATCTCTACCTTAGATATGGACATATATTCTTTAAGCTTTATGACCAGTAAGCATACAACAATACAGACAATGGTCATGCCACTTAATAGCATTTTGAAAATTATTTTGAAATACATAATACTAAAATTTTCAAACTTTCACCTATGATACTATTTGATCAATCAGAGGCATGCAAGATTTCAAACCACGTTACTAGAATCAAGAATATTTAGTTCACCACGCAGCTCACAAAACCTTGACTCATCGAGAGGCTTAGTGAAGATATCGGCTAGTTGTTTTTCGGTGCTCACATAGCAAATTTTGATATCTCCTTCGGCTTTGTGGTCTCTCAAGAAATGATTTCGAATGTCTATGTGCTTTGTTCTTGAATGGTCTACAGGATTGTTTGCAATCTTTATGGCACTTTCATTGTCACACAAAAGTGGGATTTTGGTGAATCGACATCCGAAATCAAGAAGGGTTTGCTTCATCCAAAGTAGTTGTGCACAACAAGCGCCGGCAGCAACATACTCGGCTTCATCGGTGGATAGGGCTACACAATTCTGCTTCTTAGAACTCCAAGACACTAGGGACCGTCGAAGGAATTGACATGTCCCCGAAATGCTTTTTCTCTCTACTTTGCAATTGGGATAATCAGAATCTAAATATCCAAGTAGAGTGAACTTAGAGCCCTTAGGATACCACAAGCCAAGGTTAGGAGCGTGAACTAGATATCTCAAGATTCTTTTAACAACCGTTAAATGGCACTCTTTCAGGTCAGCTTGAAATCTAGCACACATGAACACACTAAACATAATATCCGGCCTAGATGCACATAAGTAAAGTAGAGAGCCGATCATGGAGTGATATACCTTTTTGTCCACGGCTTTACCTTTTGTATCAAGATCAAGATGTCTATTTGTTGGCATGGGGGTGTTGATAGGCTTTGCATTCTCCATACCAAACTTCTTTAGCATGTCATGGGTGTACTTGGTTTGGCTTATAAAAGTCCCTTCCTTTAATTGCTTGACTTGAAATCCAAGGAAGAACTTCAGCTCACCCATCATGGACATCTCAAATCTCTTAGTCATGGTCCTACTAAACTCGTCAACATACAAATGATTAGTACTACCAAATATTATGTCATCGACATATATTTGGCACATAAATATATCATTTCCAACTTTATGAGTGAAGAGAGTAGGATCAGCTTTGCCTATTTCAAAGCCTTATTTTAGCAAGAATTCCTTAAGGAACTCATACCATGCTCTTGGTGCTTGTTTCAACCCATAGAGTGCCTTATGGAGCTTGTAGACATGGTTTGGGAACTTGGGATCTTCAAAACCCGGTGGCTGCTTGATATACACTTCTTCTTTTATGCGGCCATTGAGAAATGCACTCTTGACATCCATTTGATGTAGCTTGAAGTCATGATGGGCAGCAAAGGCTAGAAGCATCAGAATTGCTTCAAGCCTTGCCACCAGTGCAAATGTTTTTTCAAAATCCAAACCCTCTACTTGAGTGAAGCCTTGGGCCAACAATCTTGCCTTGTTCCTTATCACAATTCCATTCTTATCTTGCTTGTTGCGGAAGACCAACTTGGTGCCGATTATATTGGACTTGGGTCTTTCCACCAAGGTCCATACTTGATTTCTTTCAAAGTTGTTGAGCTCTTCTTGCATGGCCATGACCCAATACGGATCTCCAAGTGCTTGTTCTACCTTGAGAGGTTCCAAAGAGGAGATAAATGAGTAATATTGGCAAAAGTTAACCAAATGAGAGTGAGTTGTTACCCCTCTACGAATGCTCCCAAGGATATTGTCAATGGGGTGATTCTGTTGTATAGTTTGGCATAGCCTTGGATGCTCAACACCTCCTTATTTTTCTTCTAGACCTTCAGCTTCTTCTTGTTCAAAGATGGGCTCTAGGTTCAGCCCTTGAACTGGTGATGTAGGAGTTGGAGACACTACTGCTGAGGTAGGGAGGGCGTCACTGATGCCCTTAGGGCATCACTGATGCCCTTAGGGGCGTCACTGACGGTCTGCTATTTTCCAGCAGGCGTGTGTTGCCCTTTTCGGTGGAGTATGTCAGCGGAAATTGGTGTAGCAACAACTTGAGGATCTTCATCATCACTAGCTTGATCTTCCTGTGGCCTAACATCACTAATAGCCATTTGCTTGATTGCCTTACATGGTGGATCCTCCTTTCCTACAACACTTGAGTCAACTTGCTCTACTTGAGAGCCATTAGATTCATCAAATGTCACATCTACCATGACTTTAGTTCTACCTAAGGTTTTATTGAAGACAAGGTAGGCATGCTCATTTGATCCATAACCAATAAGAATGCCTTCATCAACTTTAGATGCAAACTTAGAGCTTTTGGGCCTTTTGCTAAGTATGAAACACTTGCACCCGAACACTCTAAAGTAAGACACCTTAGGTTTGTTACCAGTAAGAAGCTCATATGAAGTCTTATTAAATTTCTTGTGTAAGTAGAGGCGGTTGATGGCATGGCAAGCGGTCTTGATGGTGTCACTCCAAAAGAGGTCCAATGTCTTGTACTAATATAGCATTGTTCTTGCCATGTCAATAAGTATTCTGTTCTTCCTCTCTAGTGCAACATTTTGCTGAGGGGTGTATGGAGTTGAAAACTCATGCTTGATGCCTTCTTCATCAAGAAATTCTTCAACTTGAGTATTCTTGAATTCAGTACCATTGTCACTTCTTACTTTCTTGATAGGAAGATCAAATTCCCTTTGTGCTCTTCTGATGAAGGTTTTCACCTTATCTTGTCCCTGGCACTTATCATAGACAAAGAATACCCAAGTTCAATGAGAATAATCATCAACAATTACTAAACCATATTTGTCACCCCCGAGGCTGAGGTAGGCAACCGGTCCAAAGGGATCCATATGGATCAGCTCTAATGGCCGAGAGGTAGTCATGATGCTCTTTGGTGGGTGAGGTACACCTACATGCTTTTCGGCTTGGCAAGCACTGCATATTCTGTCTTTTTCAAACTGAACATTTGTTAGTCCAAGGATGTGGATGTCTTTTTAGAGTTTGGCCAGGTTCCTCATCCCAACCTGAGCTAGGCGACGATGCCACAACCAACCCATGCTAGATTTTGCCACTAAACAGACTCATGCTTAGTTTTACTTTTGCTGAAATCAACTAAGTAAAGGTTGTTCTTGAGTTTGCCCGTAAAGACAATAGAGGAATCCACTCTCCTAAAAACTTCCACACCCACATCAGTGAAGAGACAATTGTAGCCCATCTCACGTAATTGAGAAATAGATAGCAAGTTGTACTTCACTGAATCAACATGTAAAACATTAGAAATTGAATGTTCATGAGTTATAGGGATTTTACTAAGACCAATAACCCCCCTTTAGAGTTATCACCAAAAGTAATGTTGTCACTAGAATCTATAGTTGGGGAGTATGATGAGAACATACTCTTCTCTCCGGTCATATGATTTGTACAGCCGCTGTCAAGCAACCAACTTGACCCATCGGAGGAGTATGCCTGCAACACAAGTTTAGTTCCTAGATTTAGCCCCCCAACAATCTTGGGGCCTTGCATGTTAGTTACAATTACTTTAGGAACCCAAATGGAAGTGTTATGAAAAACATTTCAACCATTGCCAACAATATGGCACACACTTTCCCTTTGCTGTTGTGCTACAAAACAAAGTTAGAATTTGATATTTGATACATTTGTTTTGCCTTTGATTGATACGCAACCATGTTTGGAGTGGCCCTCATTGAATTATTTGGTTTCTCGTAAACCTGCTTTGTCTTGGAGACCTTGTTGGGATTTTCATGAGCAGAGAAGGAAGAGGTAGCCTTCCCTTTTCTATGGGGGGCCTCACTGACGCCCTTCACAGCGTCACTGATGCCCTTAGGCTGTTGTGATGCTCGGGGCTGTCGTTGTGACACCTTACTTTTCCCTTGCTCATGAACTAAACACACTCATATCCATTTATTACCTTTCTTCCATTGGTTTTGCCTCCATGGGTTTGCCCAAGCCCATCCTTGATATGCATATTTATTTCATCCTTGTATTTTGGCCTCTTTGGTTGTTCAACTTTACCACCAGTAGCTTTCTTGCTTTCCTTGGCCTTTGCACCTAACATAGCATTGATTCTAGCAATCTCCTTTTTCATAGCCTCCATATTTGTAAGGTTAGTGGAATAGACATTCATATCAATATTATAGCATTTTTCACAACCTTCACTAGTGGAATGATTAGAAATGTCTTTTGCTTTAGAGGGCTGTGAGGTGCTCTCCCAAAGGTGACTATATTGTTCCTCAAGTTTGTTGTGCTTTTCCACTAGGACACAATACTTGTCATTATGGGCAATATTAGTCTTCCTAGTGATAGCATGTTCTCTCCGTTCATTACTTAGAGCTTTGTTCAAAGAGTTAACCCCAATTTTCTCTAACTCAAGAGCTTCATCGCTGCTGATATATAATTTTTCAGTTCATTCAAGAATATCATCTCTCTCAGCAAACTCAGCTTTGTCACTTTCTGATTCTTCCAATAGTATAGTGATAAAGAGTTTGGTCTTAGGATCCAAATTTCTAGATAATTTAGCATATTCTTTAACAATGCTAGACTCTTCATCACTAGATTCACTAAGTTCATTGCTAGAGGCATCACTAGGAGGTGGAGAAGGAGATTTTCTCTTGGATTTTACCTTCTCATGCTTACCCATGAGGCAAATGTGGGAGGAGTCATCACCATCATCATCATTGGACATGTTGCTGAAAAGTCTTAGTGTAGAGGATGGCTTTTGGATAGCTATTGTTGCAACCTTCTCATCCTCATCACTTGACTCCTTAGTTGAATCCCACTCGTGCCCAACGTGTGCTTCTCCCATGTTCTTATACCTTGTCCCGCCTTCATGCTTGCTGCACCTTTTGTTCTTCTTTTGTTTGCCATCATCTTTTATACAATCAGCTATAAAGTGTTCAATGCTGCCACATCTGAAACAAGTTCTTTTCTTCTTGTTTGGAAACCTCCTTTGCACAATCTTGTACCCATTATTCTTCAACCCCTTGTGATCGTCCTTCATGAATAGAGCCATATCATCAATTTGTTTATAATCAGCCTCATCATCTTCATCTTCACTTGAGGATGAACTTGTATCATTGTTTTGAGGACTTTGCTTGACTTCTTTGGGCTGACTTGCTGATGTTTGCTTGTTGCACTTTTTCTTGCTTGAGCAGCCATGTTTGCTGGACTTGTTAGCCTTGAGAGCTACTTCCTTGAACTTCAAACCATCAAGCTTGGCTTGCAGCTCACCAAGTCTTTTTCTTTCATTTGCTTCTTCCCTTTGCATGTCAAATGTCAACAATCTTCCAAGTACATCATTTAGAGTGAAGTGCTCAAACTTCTTTTTGTCTCTATTCAAGGTGACCACAGTCTCATTTCTTGGAGAACAGGCCTCTAATATCACTTTCACTACCTTGTGGTCATCAAGCTCTTCACATCCATAGCCTCTAATCTCCCCAACAAGGATCATCAACCTATCAAACATCTCTTGTGCACTTCCTCCTTCGTTTATCACAAATCTATTGAGCTTTGCCATTAACAAATCAATCTTAGCCTTTCTTACTTTGTCAACACTTTCATATGCAAGGATCAAAGTATCCCAAATCTTCTTTGCCACATTGACATTCATCACATGGTTGTACTCATTTTCATCAAGAGCACTAGTAGTATGCTTGTGGCTTGGTTGTTGAGTTGGACAACCATGAGCTCTTCATTTGTTGGGTTCTTGGAATCTTCCAGTGGCTGAAATCCATTCTCTACAATCTCCCAAAGACTTGGATGAATACCACTATTAACGGTGCATATACCATGAAAATACACACTCAAAACACCATCAACATGCCTCGGTTCTAAGGAAGAATAGCATAACATGAGCATATTTTATCAATAACTAGTTCCACCCGTACTCTTAGCTTGTGATTTCAGGAAACAACAAAATGCAGCTTGGTGGGACCCAATGAGGGGTTCGGCCGACCCCCCTATGAGCTCACCTTGAGCTGAGCTTCGAGCAGGATCCAAGACAAGGTCTCTGGAGTCTAATTCAGCCATCAGATCAACTTGCAACTTCATCCAATGGACAAAGATTATTGCACATGGATTCATGGGCCCACAAGGAAGCAAACAACATGACAAATAACTAAAAACCGACCAAGCCACTTCACATGATAGGTGGGGACACCATCTTGAAGACCCAGCAGGGCCCACCTGCTAATGAGGGGGTCGGCCGACCCCCTCCTATGGGCCCCACTAGGTCGGTTTGCTCCCACCGACCTCCTGCATGCTGCCATGCATCAAGCTTCATCCAACACGTCCATTTGAGGTGGTTTCATAGTCGGTTCATCCAAGGGTGTAGAGCGGAGGAGCACACGGAACACTGACGTGGCAACCCCTCTCCTTCCCCTATATAAGGAGGCTGCCACAACCCTTGGAGAGCATCACACAATCACAAGATCCATTATCCAAGGTCCAAGCTAGAGTAATAGTAGTTAGTCTAGAGTTGGAGTTAAAGCCAAGTCGAGCGAAGCTCGGGGTCTCTGGAGTCATCTTCTGAAGAGTCTGGTATAGTCCTTGTATCTTTTCTCTTTTGTAAAACTTTCCTTTTATCAATATATTTATTCTTGTTTTACTTTACTTAGTATTTACTTAGTGCAAGTCTTTAGTCTTTATAGTCTTGTTGTGTGCTTGTCTTAGTAGTTTAGTTGTCTTAGTTGGATTGGTTTCCTGTAACCAACTCCTTGTGTGTGTATCAATGTCTTATCTTGCAGAAGAGCTCTAGTTATCTGCGCGTTAGCTAGAGTTGTAAGAGTAAGTGTGAGTGTCGTGCTTAGACTTAGTCTTACCTTTGATTACCGCTGGTCCGCACAGACAGTTCATGAGCACACTCCCAAGAGGTGACAGGTCTTGGGAAGCATTAGGATTTTCTCACCACGTTCGGACTAGTTCTTAAAACACAGGGCACCCATAAGAGTATAACTGCTTTAGTAGGGGTTCTGTCTCCCGCTTTCTTGTCTATCCCTACCACACAAGTTGTAAGGCACTGGTCTAGTTGAGTCATCTATCTGTTAGGATTTAGTGCATAGAAGTAAAGTAAGATACATAAGATTCCTTTACTCACTAGTTGTCCTCCCACCTAGCTAGCTCTCTACCAGTTATCTTTAGAGTTGGATCTATGTAATCATTTATCTATCCTTTTATTCATTTACCCCTTCCTACACTAGTGATACTAGATTATAATAGGCACAAGAATCTCTTTCCCCTTTTATTAAATATTCCTAGCTACCGCTTTTCCCTGGGATAAATATAAATTACGATACCTTGGAATACTCTCGGGTGAAGTGCTACAGTGGTATATTTTGTATGCTTGCAGAATTATCCAATAGACTTAGAATTACCCCTCAGGCCTTTTTGGTGACATTGCCAATCTTTGGTAGTGACGCTAAGAAATACCAACAAGCATTTTTGGCGCCGTTGTCGGGGAAAGCGTTAGCCTAGGAATTTTAATAAAAGTAAATTCGGAGTCTACTATCAATTTAGTTATCAATTAGTGTTAGGGGCTTACCCTTCACCTATCTTGTTTTTTGTTATCGTAAAACTAGTAGGTGCATGAGCGGTTTTCAATTGCCGTCAAACTTTGTTGAAGATCATAAGAAATTGTTGAGGAGAACTAGACGTCGTCAAGTTCCACCTTAGAGGTTCATCTCGGTCCAGAATCCGCTCGAGAAAGGAAGCCCAGCACCAAGTATTAAGGAAGATATGGCCGCCCAAAAGACCATCTCTGAGTACTTTGCTCTGTTGGCTGACTATGTCACCACGGGTCCGTAGTTGAATTTGGGGGATGCGAATTTTGAGCTCTAGCCTGTGCTTATCAATATGATGCAAGCAAATCTGTTCTGTGGGAAGCCGCATGAGGACACCAATGCCCATCTCCAACACTTCCTGGAGGTGTGTGGTACCTTCACTATCAAGAATGTCTCTGCATGCACCATCCGCCTTCGCCTTTTCCCATTCTCGTTATTGGGGAAGGCGAAGTAGTGGTTCTACGCTAGCAAGAGTGAAGACACCATTTGGGAGAAGTACGCCGATGCGTTTCTTAAGAAATTCTTCCCGATGGACAAAACCAGCGCCCTTCGTGCAAAGATTTCTAGCTTCCAACAACAAACTGATGAGATGATTCCCTAAGCGTGGGAACGTCTCCAGGAGAATGTTGGCAGTCCTTATGGATCATTTCTAAGCCGCCAACTCAGACTAAAAAGAGGAAAGACAAACATATTCTAGCACATATGCCTTTACTACTAACAAGTTCCACTTGTACCCCTAGTATAGATGTTTTACAGGTTTTATGGTGTAACAAGTGGAAATACACAACATCATGGAGAAAGCACAAAAGCAAAAGATGAAATCAGAAAAAGCGTAAACAAAGAAAATAGAGAAGCCCAACTTAGAAGCATACCTGGGCCTGATCGTAATTGCAGGGGAGGTCCAGGCCCAGGGAGCAACCAACCACGCAAAGGCGGTGGCCGGCCGGCCCAACCAAGGGACCGATTGCCCCCGGGACCGACCGCCCCCTGGTGATGGCTCCTGAGCCCATCCTTCGGAGGCGGTGCTCTAGGCGGTTCACCCAAGGCGGTTTCACCTCCTTCCATACTTGGAGACGTCCGAACCATCCTACTCTAGCTATAAAAGGAGGAGCTCCTTCATTCTTCAACACACACATTCATTTGGAGTCACCTACCTCACATCTCTCACTTATTCTTTAGAGTAGTTTTAGTAGTTTGTGAGCAAGGCAAAAGCTATCAAGGAGAGATTGTCTCCTTGGGGGAAGAAGAACATCTTGGTATGAATACAATTCGGTTTTCCTCTATGAGCAAGTTCTTATCATACTTATATAATCATGCATATGAACTAGAGTATAGTTATGATCATGTTATGAGCATAATATATGAGCTAGTATATAGTTTATGTATCATGTTCTTGACTCATTCATCATCGTTCTTCCCTGTTCATCGAATTAGTATGAATAGAGGAAGAACTAGGGTTGAGGTGATGGTTCGTCGTACCTTCTTGGTTGCTCTTAACCTAGCCTGTCAATCTAAAGGGTTGGGGTCCACGAGGGTTAGGAGTTGTTTCCAAATACACGGGCTGCTGCTCGGGTATGCGGAGATTGGCGGATATGTCGGTATCCCACGGGTAGAGGGGTAGGTGGGCAGGTGGTGACAGTCCTGTCCATCCCAAGCACCCCCCACATTCGGATATTGAGTAGGAGTTTGTAAAGTCTCTATCAGCTGGCAGACCAGCTATGGGGATCTCCCTATCATCTCAAACTTAGTCCTGATTCTAGACATGCTAGTTAGATGCTCTACTAACAGTTCTTTGCATAGTTGTATACGACCAATGCCTGCTCCGTTAGTTATATTATTTAATTCTTTATTTATCTTTTATCCTTGAGGTCGACTCAGATGTGTGTCCACTATCTTGAATATCATGTCTTATTCCTATTTACTCTATGCCTACCATTGCACTCAATAAGTGATCATGTTTATACCACGCTTGATGCATACTCCTATGGGAAATTATAAATACGACACCCACGAATACTCACGGATTGAAATGCTACAATGATAGTTCTGTGCGTTTGCAGATTTATTCTTATTTCTTACTAAGCTATCGATTGGCGTACCTAAGTACCATTACTTAAGGATTGTAATTCTTGTTGCACCCCACGGCGCCGTGCTACTGTTTTGCATATCGTAAGTAATGACGGTTAGGAAGGCCAATCCGGCACTCCTAACTGTTATTACTGTGGGGGTATAGACCCCATATACCCTCGTGGCTACACTTTGGGCTGCTCAATACAAGATGGCCCAGACCAGAAGATGAAGGCTAATCCATCATCATCTTGATTGATGGGTTGGACGACAAGACAGAGCCGGTGGTCCGCTACCGCCCATGTCGATGGGCCGCTCGGGAGCTGAAGGCTGCTTAGCATGCAAGGATTCTTAGTTGGTTAGATCTTCGTGTATTCCAAGGATGCGGCTCAATGTAACCTACCATAGGAAAACCCTAGATATGTAACCTTGTCCCCTAGCTATATAAGGCAGACAAGGACCCCCTTAGAACGCATATGTTCCCATCTCATTGTACTCTGGTACTCATCAATACAGCAGCAGAGACGCAAGACGTAGGGTATTATGCTTTCGAGCGACCTGAACCTAGATAAACTTAGGTTGTCCTAGTTGTTTGTCTCGCGTCTCACATCTAGGTCGTAGATCTTAGCGTGCCCTCATCGAAAATTACTACCTTGGGGTATCCCGTGGTAAACTGCCGATGGGGTTTCATCGACAGTGGCGCGCCAGGTAGGGGGTGCGCAATCTGATCAGCAGGCGATCCAGATGGTTTTGTTCCCGGCTTCCATGGACTTCGAGACTGGCGTCTCCCTCACCATCGTCTCCTTCACTTGGACCACCAGCGTGGCGACGTCGCTCGCGTTCATGGGAGCAGCGCAACCGTCCCAGCTCCGGCTGCAACGCAGTCGGCTCCATCGATGACTTAGATCTCGGGACCGCCCCCGGGGTCTTCACTTCCACGAGAGCTTCCTTGCTTCCAGAGGAGGCACATCGACAACTCTAATCTGATCGATCAGCATGGGGAGGGTCTCGCCGAGCTACTAGAGTACATGGAGTCTACTCGCACGGCTCCAAGAACAGTACCTAGACTTCACCCCCGTCCATCCACGTTGGTGCGGACGTACGAACTGCCCCGACTAGCCAGGCCGCATAGATCCAAATCTGCCCACGGCTTGGGCATAGCCCCCCACTCGTCACCAGGGCAGGACTTACCACCACCAGCCATGCTGTGCAGATCTAAATCTACCCGTGGATCATCAGTAGCCACCTGTCCTCTAGGACGGCAATGCTCGGTGCTGACAAGGACGCCCTGGCTAGGCCGGCGGGTCATGCCAACCAGGTACAAATCCAACCCCGGCCCGAGCACCGCCTACGAATCATAGGGGTGGGCCCCTGGCGCCACATCAGGGTGGGCCCCCTATGGTTGTGCGACGGCATCAGCAACAACCGACGCCCAACCAGGGGCACCGTCAGTAGCATTGTGCTGGCAATCAGGCTCGCCGCCAACACAGACTAGATCAGAATCTGGCCGCCATGCGTGCTCCGCCTCCGGTTAGGCTCGACGAGTTCATCAACGTGCACCAGCACACGCGTAGGCCAGACTGTGCTAGTCAGCAGGACTGGGCCACGTAGTGGTGGCTGCGTCGAGCATAGCAGATGCAACCCGCACCAGGGCCGACAGATCTAGTCGCCCCCGACCCGAACAATGCACCCATCTTTCTGCATGGGTTGAGCAATGCCGCAGCGTCCTACAAGAGGTACCTGCCGACTGCTCTCCGGCGATGTGATGATCTTGTCTTAGACTTAGATCAAAGCCTGATTCTGATCCCAGAATACCCAAAGCCCATGATCGGCATGGTGGCCCTAGAGCAGATCTCATCCGGGTCAGCTACGATCCCCGAGGATGACAACTCGTCCGGTATGCTCTCGGGGCTTGATAGGACCCCCTCCGGCTCCTTTGATCTCACTGAGTTCCTCTTCTTCGATGAAGAGAGTCATGAGGTTCGGGGTCAGGAGTACATCGAGGAGAGATGTTTGATCACGCCGGTTCACCAGACGTAGTCCGACGACACTGCATCAGACACCCCCGAGTTTCCACCAGGATTCCACGGCGTGGTGTTCATGGTTAGTGAGAATGAGCCCCCCGTCCTGAACGAAATGGAGCAGGACAGGGTGGCAAGGAAGGCTCATAACGCCGATCGTGAATGCCGATGCCTCACCGAGGCATATGCAAACCCAACTGTCAACAATGGCGGCAACGGAGGCAATGGCGCGGGTCCTCGGCCTCGCCGCCTCCAACGCGACCTCAATGGTGAGTTCAACATGGTAGGAGACCAACTCGTCAAGGAAACCCCCATGGCCAACATCATGGTAGCTATGGAGTGGCTCGATCAGCTTCCCCTGAACATATCGGAGGTCGAGGCAATTCAAGATTTTTTGATCACAGCCAAAGCACAGGTGGTTCAGCTCCGCTCTGTTGGATCGCTGTCCACATCTCATCGGTCACGGTGGTCCAAGCATAGTTGTCACCGCCAGCCTACTGAGAGTGGTGTCGACAATAAATCCAATGATGGAGGACCTCCTCCGGAGCCACGCCGGCCATCCAACGATCCTCCACGCGAGGTGCATTGCGACAAGCAGCACCAACACGGCAATCGCCAATGTTCTAACCGCCAACAGGCCAATCACCGTGCCAGGCATGACTAGGAAGATCTCAAGGCCTGTGATTGCAATCTTCGCGAACACCTCGATGAACGGTTTTATGCTCGCCAACATGTGATTAGACCAGCCCTGTTCTCGGAAGATCTCAAGGCTATCGACTGGCCGAAGAACTTCTAGATTAGGGAAGTCAAGATGTACGATGGGCAGGATGACCCCGAGCACTGGGTCATGCTGTATGAGGTGGCAGTCTGAGCAGCTGGTGGTGACCACTATGTCATGGCCAACTACCTGCTAGTAGTATTAAGCAATGTCACTACTTCCTGGCTGCTCCGCCAGTGCGTCGGCAGCATCCATAGTTGGCCTCAGCTCATGCAGATGTTCATTGACAATTTTATGCCCACCTGTGTGCAGCCGAACACTAAATATACCTTGGCACAGGTGCGGCATTGTCCAAGAGAATCACTGTGATAGTACATCCGGCGCTTCTCTGACACATAGAACCACATGATAGATGTCACCCCGGCTGAAGGGATCAACCTTTTCATCGCCGGCCAAGTCCAGCCACGTGGTTTGGATCTTAAGAAGGAGTTGCCCCTCGAGCGACTGAGAACCATGGAAGGGCTCCTCGCCACCGCCCACAGGTTTGCTCATCTCAATGACGGGCTGAACAAAGGTGACCCTGTCCCTTCAGGTCACAACTACCGCTGTGATGATGACCATGACCGCGACAGCAATCAGGATCACCGACCACCTCGTCGAGATGATCGCTGTGGCAACCGTGACCCTGGCCACCAAGATGACGACCGCTCCTTCGAATTCCATGGCCGAGAAGCCTGCGAAGGTGGTCGGCGCAATCGCAATGACTCCTCTATCAACATGGTAAAGGGCCAAAAGCGGGTGAATGAAGAAGATCTCAACAAAGTCCTTAGCCGGGACTGCCCTCGCCATCCTAGCAAGGGCCACACGCTAGGCGAGTGCCGGTATTGAAGGAGGCACTCGAGTGGACGGCGAACAAGAGGCCACGCCCAGGCCCAAAAGCTAAAGCTAAGAAAGCCATCTAAGAAGAAGACGCAGATGAGGCAGAAGCTCAAGACCAGGACCCATAGCATGCCTATCGATATCCTATGAAGAATGTAACCGCCGTTATCTTTGGCGGCAAGGTCGGATTGGAGAATGCCCATGACAAGAAGCTGCTCACACGAGCCATCGTGGCGATCCAGGAGGCAGATAGTTTTGTCACGGATGTCAAGGTGCAGCCCTGGTCTGAGCAACCCATATCATTCAGCCGCAGCGATATGTGGGCCAGGATCCCCGATGCCGGTCGGTTCCCGCTGGTCCTTGACCCAGTGATAGACGGCGTCTGGTTCAAGAAGGTGCTCATCGATGGTGGCAGCGCCCTGAACATCCTGTTCTACCTGGCCTTCAAGGAGCTAGGGCTGACAAAGAAGTGCCTCAAGCCATACGAGTCTCCATTTTGGGGCATCATGCCAGGCAAGCCCTCATACCCCCTCGGGCAGATCACCTTGCCCGTCTAGTTTGGTACGAAGCAGCAGTTCCGCATTCATCAACTTTATCGTGGCTAACTTCGAGGGCATCTACCACACCATCCTTGGCCGACCAGGCATCGCCAAGTTCATTGTAGTTCCTCATTACGGGTAGCTCGTGCTCAAGCTACCCACCGAGCAGGGCATCCTGTCCTTGCATGACAACGTCTACATGGCTTGTGTGTGCAAAACTGATGCCTATGTAGCTGCCTAGTTCGAGGATCTGAAGCATGCCCTGAAGCATACCAGCCTAGGGGTCAAGGAGACACCCCCCGCGGAGCTCAAGGTCCAGTCGGGTCTTCTTGGCGACCCGCCAATAAGGTCAAGCATGACAAAGTGGTCCAGCTCGACCCGATTGACCCCTCGAAGACAATGAAGATTGGGGCTAACCTTCCCCCCAAATAGGCAGACACGCTCATCCATTTCCTTCAGGAGCACATAAGCGTGTTTGCATGGAAACCCACTGACACGCCCGGTGTTCCCAGGGAAAAGGCCGAGCACTACCTTGATGTCTCGAGGACCGCTAAGCCTATCAAGTAGAAAATGCGACGGGTCGCTCATGACCGCAAGGAAGTCATTAGGGTAGAGGTAGCCAAGCTTCTAGCGGCTGGCTTTATCAAAGAGGTGTATCACCCGGAGTGGTTAGCCAGCCCAGTTCTTGTACTTAAAAAGAATAAAGAATGGAGAATGTGCATTGATTACACCGATCTTAACAAATACTGCCCTAAATAGGCTTTCAATCTCCCTCGAATTGATGAGGTCATAGACTCTACTGCAGGTTGTGAGCTGCTTTCCTTTTTAAATTTCTACTCGGGCTATCATCAAATAGCCCTCAAAAAGGAGGACCAGGAGAAGACTGCCTTCATTACCCCCTTTGGTGCTTTCTGCTACATGACCATGTCGTTTGGCCTCAAGAATGCCAAAGCTACCTACCAGTGGGCCATCCAGGCCTGCCTCAAGCACGAGATCACCGATGACCTTGTAGAGGCATACGTAGATGATGTGGTGGTGATGACTCGAGAATCTAGCACACTGGTGGCAAACCTCGGACGGAGCTTTAGGGCCCTCAATGAGTTCTAGTGGAAGCTAAACCCCAACAAATGCATCTTTGGTGTCTCTTCCAGGATCCTGGTTGGCAACATGGTCAGCCAGGATGACATCCGCCCAAATCCTGAGAAGGTTAAAATTGTGCTGGATCTACAACCATCACGAAGCATCAAAGATATCCTAAAGCTAACTAGGTGTATGGCAGCCCTAAGTCGCTACATCTCCTGCATGGGCGAGAAAGGGCTTTCCTTCTTCAAGTTGCTCAAAGCTAAGGAGAAATTCGAGTGGACGGAGGAGGCCAACAAGGCTTTCCAACAGCTCAAAGAGTATCTCACGACTCCCCCGGTACTCATGGTTCCACGTGAAGGCGAGGAGCTTCTCCTCTACATCGCTGCCACAACTAACCCTGTCAGCACCGTCACTACAAGAATTCATGCCTTTTATGACAACAACATTTCATCATGCAAAGTGGAAAAACTATCACAAAAAAATATTTGTGACGAAAACAAACTGTCACATGTGTCATCATATAATGAGCGTCACAAAAAGTTTTGTGACGGTCTCGAAAAAAATCGCCACAAAATGTCCTGACCTTTTGTGACGGTTTTTTCTTTGTTGTCATATTATGTTCTTTTTTATGACAACAACGTCTGTCACGTATTATCCGGTCAACGCATCATGTATTGTTTTTACCCGTCATAAATGGGCACACGGGCGGGCTGTTGTTGGACTTCTTGTGACGAAAAGTGGTCGTCATATATTATTATATGACGGTTGCATGATGTCATAATTTTCCTTTGACTAAGTCGTTGCTCCAATTTTTTGTGACGACCGTGAACTATTTTGTGATGGTTGTGTTTTGTCTTTATTGCTCGTTGACCGAGTCATAGCTCCATTATTTTGTGACGGCTTGTGTCGTATGTTACTGTGTGCCATCTTGTTTGACCAGACATATCAGGCATTTCGAGATGCCTTCACACCGTCACAAATTGTTCTTGCACTCTATGAGCGTCATCACTGTTTATACAGAAATTATCCATATATATATATATGAACCCACCATCTACAAATACCAGAAGCTTGCATCCATATCATTATCTTCAGAGCTCATGATTCATACACAACTGAACTAAGCCATCATACACATCACCATTATTCAAACTGTTCTAGGTTCAAATGATACACACAAAGTTCCAGGTTTCATCTTACACAAACTTAGAAACAAGCTCAAACTATTCCACAAACATTAACATAGTGCACAAAGTTGATCACAGAGAAGTTTGGCTTCCTTCAACACAGCCACACAAGCATTATGAAGCATAGAGTTGCATCCAGGCCTACCTTAACCTTTGTGAATGTTTAGCACTGCTCACAGCAGTGCCCTTCACTTCTTCCTAGGTCTCACGCAGCAAGCTTTGGTTCTCTTCAAGTGCGGCCTGCTGAACTCGAAGCTCTGCTTGCAACTCTTCCTGCTTTCTAGCAGCTTCCTCTCTTTCTGCCTGGAGGGTTTCCTCAAATTGAGCTTGCATGCATTCTTCTGATTCAGCTGCTATGGACCCGGCCGCCATCAACGCTCTAGTTACACCAAGGTTTGGAAGGAAGGTTGATCTATTACTATGTGGCTGAGACTTTCAGCAACAATCTTCTCCGAAGACTTTACTGCTTTTCCTTCTTCTTGTTCTTTTCCCTTCTCTACAACCATATGTGCCTACACAGAATATGTGCATCCACTTGATAAGAAGGCCATACAATAGTGTGCTACCAAGATTGAATTTGAGTACAATAATGTAAGCAAGATTAGTTTACTTACATATATTTCATCTACAAGAGGAGTGCGACCATGTTTCAGACTAGTCATGCATTCACCAAAGAAATCAATAGCATCTGGTTCCACGCCATTGTACTTACTCCTCTGTAGCATGTAAAAAATGATTTAAAATGATATCCATGAATGTAGAGAGAGGGGTTGGCAAACATCAGATTATTTGTGCATATTAATAGCAAGATCCCCTCTTGTGGGTTTCATCTCTAGCCTACCCCAACTTGCTTGGGAAAAAAGGCTATGTTGTTGTTGTTGTATTAATAGCAAGATCCCAAAATTTGAATGCACTGTACATGCTAGCTAATCTTGCAAAACATTGTCCAAACTCATATTGGTCTTAAAAATAATGTCATCCTAGTAATAATTAGAGAATGTATTAACTTGGTAGTTCCAAAGCACATGGTAATTACTATATATGCTACAAATGTCCCATCTTTCAAGGTAATTATATGAAAGGCATAGAATCCATACCAGGCTGTATCGATGGGCAATGTAGGACCTAGATCCAGTCCTTTAGTGCAGCTACACTTGGGCACGGTTCACTTTATTCTTCAAACTTTTTTCCTGCACAACAAATGCAATAGAGTTTTCATTTACATGCATAGGTTGCATTTCATAGTAAGAAAAGGAGATAATTAAGGCACAGACCTTATTCTTTTTGTCACACCAGTAAGTTACCATGTCGACCCAATCTTCTTTCTTCATCTTAGGTGGAGGTGGTTTGGCCAACATCTGTTCAAGTGTTAGTGACTCATCGTAGTACTTGGTCTTCAGATGATACCTCTGCTGCCTTACTCCCCTCTTGACAATATCAGTGCATGCTGCTTTGCTTGGTCCCTCGTTTGCAACATCCACATCCAACCTTGACTGCAACCACACAAAAGATTTCTTAGACAATAATTTTGACATGGTTGTGTACAAAGATAGTAATGCAAGTAACTATTTGGAGTGTCAAATAGTGTCTGAACTCCACTTTATCAAGAACTTTTTGTACTTGTGCCTTCCCCGCTTCCTTTTCATAAATCTTCCAGGATGTATAGATAGGCAACTGGTCTCCAAGGGCAACACTAGTTTCTGATTTCAGCTTAGCTGCCTAAAGTGGCACCTGAGGTCTTTTCCTCCCTTCCCTATTTTATCAACTTCTCTAAGCCATGACCCATGGTTTTCTTGCGGACTTCCCTTGGTGGCACTGCATTGCCAAATAATAAGCAAAATGTGTTATTATAGCACTAACAAATGGAGATATTGAATGGTGAAAAATATTGCTTGGTAACTTGTATTGTTTACCTGGACCTAAGTCACCATCTGGTTCTCCGTGTGCATTAAGCTCTAAATTTATAGCATCAAAGTGGTCCACTGCATCAATGGGGTCATTGCTTTGCCTAGAGCTCCTTGCACCTGGGGAGGTGTCTGTAGGAACTGCTTGGTTAGCATTAGCTATGGTAACAGGCTATTCAGTGTTTGCCTCAGGCTCAGACATCATGACTGCATTGGTGCTGGTGAATCTGTGAGATATATAGAATGGGTTTGCACCACGTGAAGACATGGCTATAGTTTCCCTGGAAAATCTATAAGTAGAAGTATTAGACAGTGTGTTCACAGGAGCAGAAAAGGCTGGACCTATCATTGGGTTATTTGGAGTAGTAGGCACTGTCGTAGTAGTGTCTGTGGTCTGGCTACTTGTATTGCGGTGGGCTTGCATTTGGGTAGCAATAGAAATTGCTTTACGTTTGGCATTGGCTTTGGGAGTGTTCTTAGGAGGCAATGGGTGTCGCTGCCTAGGTGGTGGACGGCTGCCAGGAAAAGGCATGGCTGCCATTTGCCTAGTAAATCTTCCTGGCGTGCGCGGTGGCTGCTGCCTAGCCGCCACCTTTTGCTTTTTTGGCCTAGGCCGAGTTCCTAGAACCATCTCTTGTACCTGCCAAGATGAACAAGCATCTTATTAATTAAGAAGCAAGTGACATAGTAGATTAAATCAGTACAATGAAGTACATGTTTCAAATAGACAGACAAAAAACTTGTAAATTGACCAAGTAATGC
The DNA here is from genome assembly GCA_023333625.1 of Bothriochloa decipiens. Taxonomy (NCBI): domain Eukaryota; kingdom Viridiplantae; phylum Streptophyta; class Magnoliopsida; order Poales; family Poaceae; genus Bothriochloa; species Bothriochloa decipiens. The sequence goes on along the minus strand of CM041639.1, from coordinate 35,069,896 downwards.
ATCTCACCTCAGCATCAGATTCGTCATCAGTTTCAGAATGGTTATCAATATCAGATTCTGGATCATAATCAATATCAGATTCTGGATTTTCAGTCAGTACTATCTTCCATTTTCCCTTTGGTTTATTTGAAAATACATCTTTAACTTCATTTGCTAAGACTTGAATACCCAAAGACTTAAAAACTTCTTGAATATTCTTAACATTCTCATCCCTCGCCTGCTCATACTTTATTTTTGTCATTTCTTGAGTTACTTAGTATGACCAAGCGGAGAGCGAGGGTAGAAACTGGATTTAGTTTCTGTATTGGAGTTGAAGATAAACTAGGAAATCAGTATTCTTTCTAATGGTTGAAATGTTAAATAACAAACAATAACAAACAAGTGCCAGAAGGAACTAACAACTCAGTCCAGTTGCAATGTATGTAATCACCAAGTTCAGTGTATCAAATAATATTGTTAACAATCAACAATTTATCTATGATTCTTCAGTGATAATTTTTGACAAGAATAAATCACAGCAAAGAAACTAGAGAAAGAAAGCAAGGTTGACCTACAACAACTAGTACAAGCTAGCAAATATTCATACATTAGGTCAATTGACAACTACATCCATCCATTGATAGGGAAAACATGCAGCCAAAAAGGAAAAATAGAATTAGAAGTTACCAGAATGCGTCACAGCCACGGATTGGGGTCTGAGAGAAGTGGCCAGGAGCTGAGGGCAAGCGTCTATCAGCGTGTAGCCGGTGATGGAGTCTGAGATGCCGTGGAAGCCAGCGGCCGCGGAGGGAGTCCAGGAAGCCGGCGGCTTGAGATACTGCTCCTCCCTCCGGCGTTGGAGTGGTGGCGCTCTAAGCTATGGCTCCGGTGGATGTCGTCGGGGCGGACGTAGAGGCAGTCCGGGATGTCATCGGTGCTTGCTTAGCGCTAGGTTGTGGGAAGGGAGGAGGCCATTCTTAGCGTGAGGTGTGGCGGCGTGGTGGACACGAGAGGCCTCGGCGTGGTGGGTGAAACTGGCTATGGCGTGGTGGGCACGAGTGGCGGTGGCAGTGGGTGGGCACGACTGGTGGCAGCGGCGGGTGGAAGCGACTGGCGGTGGCGGCGGCTGGTGGGCGCGAATGGCGGCAGCGACGGGTTGACGCCAGGGTTAGCGGAAGGGAGGGGAATGGATTTGGCTAAGGATTGGGCGAAGGAGAGTGGTGGATTTTGGATTTTTGCCCTTCGCTCAGGCGGAAGGTGAAGTAGGCCCACCTATCGGTGAGAGTAGCGTGTGCAGGAGAGCGGGAGGTGGAGGTGGCAAATTTTGGTCTGGCGCAGTGGGTCCCGCGTGTCATTGAGAGGGCGAGGCCTATTATGAATTCAAATCATAATTTTGGTATACTAAATGAATTTAAATGGAAAAGTGTTAATAACCAAAGATGTTCAACAGATTGAGTTCTACAAACCATAGTTTTGCATTTGAGTTTGTTTGAAGAGTTTGATTTTTGAATTTGTGAAATTTGAAACTCGAATACAAATTTTGGGGTACTAACTTATGTCAAATGAAAATGTCATGAATACAAAAGTGTCTCAACTCATTAAGATCTAAACTTCTTATTTAGGCCATTTTGTCATCCAAGAAAGTGATTACAACTTTGTTCTCAAATTCTACTCATCTCTCTTATAGTTTATGAAACCATAAGAGAGATGAGTAGAATTTGAGAACAAAGTTGTAATCACTTTCTTGGATGAAAAAATGGCCTAAATAAGAAGTTTAGATCTCAATGAGTTGAGCCACTTTTGTATTCATGATATTTTTGGCCGAATTCATTATGAGGTTCAAATTGAGGTGTTAATCTGCCATATTTAAATCACTTTAACTTACATCTGTGAAAAATTTGTCTCATTGACACATGACCAAAATCAATGGAATATGTTGATAGATCATGATTTTAGAATTTTTTAGAAAAAATGAGGAAATTTGGAGAAAGTATGTGGGAGATAAACTACTTACAATATTTATCTAGAGATTTAAAAGCGAAATGATGAGTACAAGATGAACTCGGAGCAACTGAGGCTAACAATTAGATGGGCCCACATGTCATTGGGATAGTGGACCGCATGCACTAAAATGCTGGGCCCACATGTCATTGAAACGAAGTGGTACTTAACTGAAAACAGAAGCAGCATTGCGCTGTCACCACTCACCACAGCTGCTTCGGCGTGCGGCAACCCCCGTCGTCGGCGACCTGCTCCCTCACTGGTAACCTGGCCCCTAGCCACCTGCTCCCTCCTCGACCACCTGCTCCCTCTTCATCCTGCCCTCCTCCAACACTAGGCTCACCAGCGGCTCATTTGCGGACCCCATCCAGCTCGAGCAACGACGCCGGCGACCTCTGCTCCCTCACTGGCTCCTCCCTCTCCGCCCCCACCTCCACTAGCAAATGCACCGTGCTCCCCCTGCATTTGGCTAGATCGAGCAGGCCGGTGCCCCTCGATGGCCAGCCTAGATGGGGCCTAGAGAGTTGCTGCATCTCCGGCCAAGCAAGCTACAAGCTGCATGCTGGAGCCTCACCAGTCATTATAGAAGGTACCAGTGAAGTTGTTTTTTTACAAGGAAGTGAAGTTGTTAAATTTGTATCATTTAACCATTGTGTTAGGTAAATACATGCTGAATTTCAATTTTGTCACACCTAAATTTGCACCTACAGGTCAATATGCCTAGAAGGTGGATTCATGATAGTGAACCATTTTTGCCGTCCTTTTTGGCTAGTGTTGAGCAGTTTATGGAACATGTCAGAAGTAGATATATTGCAGATGAGAATATCAAGCACCCATGCCAAAAATGCTTGAACCAGGTAAAGAAAACCCAAGATGATGTACATGAGGATATTGAGATCAATGGTATGTCTAGGTGCTATACTAGGTGGATTCTCCATGGAGAGGAACCTAATGCTGTTGTACCAGAGGATGATGCTGGAGAACATGCTATTGTACCAGAGGATATGTCATGGGATGGAAATGACCAGGCACCACTTGATGAGGAAGGACAAGCTAAAGATGTCTTAGATGATGGTGAAAGGGGAGTTCAGGGGTTGATTCAAGATTTGTGTGACATAGCAAACCATGGCTTTGGTGGTGACTTATACAAAGAAATCATTGAAGAGGCAAAGCGTGAACTATATCCAGGTTGCACCGAGGAGTTAAGGCTATCTTTTATTATCAAACTGCTGCATATCAAAGTGTACAATCGGATATCAACAACTAGGTTCAATGCTATGCTTCAGTTGCTTTCTGGATCTTTGAAGAATGTGCCTGGACTTCCTAAGTCTTATAGAGAGATGAAAGCTCTACTTCAAAAACTTGGTTTTGGTTATGTTAAGATTGATGTGTGCAAGTATGATTGTGCCTTATTTTGGGACGACCATGAAAAGGATGATCATTGCCCAGTTTGTGGCTTCACTAGATGGAAAGTGAACAAGGAGGGAAAAAAGAAAGTTCCTCACAAGGTCCTTCAGTACTTTCTAATAATTCCATGCCTTCATAGAATTTTTATGACAAAGCAGCGGGCACAATATGCAAGATGGCACAAGGACAAGAGGGTACCAGTTGCAAATGAAATGAGACATCCTGCTGATGGGGAAGCTTGGAAAGATTTTGATGAGACTTTCAAGTCTTTTAAAGATGATCCCCGCAGTTTGAGGTTAGGCATTACTACTGATGGATTTAACCCATTTGGTCAAATGAGCAATTCATATAGCATATGGCCTGTGATAGTGGTACCATATAATTTTCCACCATGGATGTGTATGGACCAATCCAATTTTATGCTTGCTTTACTAATTCCAGGCAAAAGATCACCAGGCAAAGATTTCCATGTTTTCATGCAGCCTTTGATAGCAGACATGATAAAGCTCTGGAAAGGTGTAAAAACTTATGATGCATTTGAGGGCAAAGACTTTGATTTGCATGCAGCAATTCTATGGGGAATCCATGACTACCCTGCATTAGGCACCGTGTTAGGCAGAACCACTGGAGGTTACTTTGCATGTGTGCATTACGATGAGAATCCATGCTCCTGCAGTCTTAGAAACAAAATTGGTTTCATAGACCATAGACGTTTTCTACCAGAGGACCACGAATGGAGGACAAACAAATCTTTCAATGGCAAGGATGAAAGAGAGAAGCCAAGGAAATTTAGTGCAGATGAGGTTATGGCAAGGTTGAATGAACTTTCCTATGTTCCAGGCAAGAATCCAGATAAGCCAAAGCCAAGAAAATGACGCCGTGATGATGGAGGTGGACCAACATGGCATCTGAAGGTTAACTTGTATGATTTGGAATACTGGCCAAATTAAAGCTACAACACTTGATGTTATGCACATAGAGAAAAACATATGTGAAAACATTTTGTCAACTTTACTTAATATTCCAAACAAGACAAAGGACACCATCAATGCTAGATTAGATTTGGAGGACAGAGGTATGAGAAAAGAGCTTCAAATGCTAGATGATAGTGGTAGTTCATCATCAAAGTCAAGAGCTTGCTATGTCCTAAACCCAAAAAACAAGAATAAGTTCTTGTAATTTGTGAGCAATGTTAAGTTTCCAGATGTCTATGCCTCAAATATATCAAGATGTGTCAATCTGGAGGGAGCAGGAACAATGCATGGGCTGAAAACACATGATTATCATATAATGCTGCAGCGTATCCTATCAACTGCCCTTCATGGTTTGGTGCGCAAAGACGTATACGAAGTAATTGCTGAATTGGGTAGGTTGTTTAGATAGCTTTGCTCAAAAACTCTAAAGGTTGATGCACTACACAAGATGAAGGAAGATATTGTGCTGATCCTTTGCAAGCTAGAGAAGATTTATCCTCCAGCATTCTTCGATGTTATGGTTCACCTAGCTATCACTTACCTGATGAGGCACTACTTAGGGGACGGTATAGTATGGGTGGATGTATCCCATTGAGAGAAGGTTGGGCACATTTAAGCATTTCATCCGCAATCAATCAAGGCCTGAAGAATGTATTGCAGAGGCATACACTACCTATGAGTGTATAACCCAGTGCTCAACCTATTTCAATGACATCATTACTAGGTTCAGTAGATGTGAAAGAAACTTAGATGCTAAAGACAATATCTCACCCAATGGTTTGTCTATTTTTGGTCATCGTATTAACCTGTTGGGAGCTTCGAAACTTTACTACCAAGACAAAGACTATGACTCCATGGTTTGGTTTGTTCTAAATAACTACGAAGAGGTTGATGAATACAAAGAGTAAGTAATTCCAGTCATTTCATATTTCACCCATGTTTGTTCAATACTGCTATCAGAAAATAACTAATTATTATCTTACTGCTATTAGAAAATAACTAATTATTATCTTCTTCATTTGCAGCATGTATAGGGCAGAGTTAGAACAAAAAGGGGTGAATGATGTTGAAAAAGTGATGTCAACACAATTTGCTGCATGGTTCGAGGATCATGTGTGTGCAACTTCTACAACATGACTTAGTAATTTATGATAAAGTACATTTTGAAACTCACTTATTCTGTATATGTTTTCAACTTGTAGATTACCAGAAAGAAGTACCAAGACACAACACCTATTGATGAAGACCTGTACTCACTAGCATGCTGGCCAATACAAAGAGTGCGTTCATACATAGCTTGTATAATCAATGGGGTACGGTACCACACTTTGGCTCGTGATGAACACAAGAAGACACAGAACTCCACCATCAAAAGTGCAGGTACTCATGGTGATGACACAATAGACTTCTATGGGACAAACAAAGACATTATTAAGTTGAGTTACAGTAAAACAACAATGGTTGTAGAACTATTGTCTTATTACGGTGTGAATGGTACCATCTAGAGGGAAGGGCATGCCGGATGAAAGATGATGGTTTCTTCAAGAGCATAAACATCCATGGCCGATGGTACAAGAATGATCCTTTCATTATGGCAACAGATGCTTCACAAGTATTTTTCTTGGAAGATACAAAGTTTGGTCCAAGTTGGCGAGTGCTACAAGAATTTGGCCACCGACATATATTTGATGTCGAAGAGTCTGACACAAACAAACCAAATCAAGAACAGATACAGATGAGATGTCAGGAGGCATACCAAGAGGAGCATATTTAATCGAGAGAAGGTGCAGTAGGAGACATTGATCCAGATTTGGATTTGTTGCACATGGAAAATGAACCAGGCAGCCCTATCAGTAGAGACCTTGTAGACAGCCTTCGACAACAGAGACATACACCTCAAGTTGATGAAGAAAATGGCCAAGATGAATATGAAGATATACCTATCTTGAGTACCATAATCCCCATATTCCAGAAGTTGATGAAGAAAATGGCCAAGAAGACAGTGACGATGACTGATTTTGTTGTATTTGAATCATGCTACTACATGTGTTTGTGATTGTAAGACCTTATATTTGTGAACATTGAGCTTTAATATTTGTAAGACCTTATATTTGTGAACATTATATTCGTGGTTCAATTTTTAGTGAATACTTGATGCATGATGCAAGTTTTAGTGCCCATAATTCATCAACATGATGCAAATATATAGTCCCTCCCTAGATTCATGACACATGATAATGTCATGTAATGCCCAAGATATATCATGAAATGTACATAAACCGTCACAAAATGCATTCTGCCAGAGGTTCATCACTCACAAATGACAGAGTAACCAATTGGCCAAGATAAACAACATACATGGCTGATCACTAGATTGTTCATACATCATAACCAAAAGTGCCCTTTATTTGCAACATAAAGCAGCAATACAACAACCTTGAACACAAAGGCCCATACTTTACTACCATTGCGCTACTTGAACACAAAAGCTACAACCATGAAGATAGCCAACAACAAGAACAATGTTACATTCACACATCCACACACAAGACAGATGAAGCTTCCCATCCCTCCCATGTTCTTGCCAACCATTTCTTTCACCTTGTTCAGATTTTGCTCTAAGCTATCCATTTTTCCAACCAGCTCTGGAGCTTCAGTTGTCGAAGTTGCTTTAGTGGTCGAGGCAGCTGGTACTAGATAACCATTATCTCTAAGGTACACCACATATTGTTCCTCAAACCAATAACTGAAACATTTCCCCTGCATCCACATGCAAACTAAGCCAATCAAATTTGGGCAAACAAGAATGAAATTTGGCCAATGCAAATTCAACCACTTCACTAACTGGTCTGTAGTTCTTCCTAGGACACTTGAAGTATCTCTTCCCATGGTTAGCATCAGAGTACGTGGTAATGGCAGTAAATACCTCACATCCTTGCAATCCAGGAAGAATATCAATGGTAATCTGCTGTCATCATCGATTGGCACCTCTAGATCAACAACGGTGGGCTCTGTGCCTACAGCAACAACAACTAGCGGTCTCGGTTCCAGGGCATTTGAACATCGATTTTGAGTAGATGAAGACGCGGCCTATGACATGAACACTAGAGAGAAACCAGGCATTAAGCATCAATTAGGGAAGATGAGCTCACACCTCGCCCACCAAGCTCTGCCCACACGCATGCCGCACTCAGCCACCTAGTGTTCCGCTCAGCTAGCCTCTCGCCGTGGTAAAACCTAGCCTCCTGCCAAGCATGAGCACCTGGGGAGAGGGGGAGAAGGGCAGAGCTTGACACGCACCTGGGGAGAGGGGCAGAGCCCACCGTGCTGTCCATTGGTCGAGAGGGGAAGCTGCCTTGGCACAGTCGCCACCACGCTCCGTCATGCTCCATCGGTCGCCCCTCACTGCCGGTTCAGTTGGGGGAAAATGAAAGAGGTAGAGATTTTGGGTCCACCGAAAATGGGTATATGGCCATTGGGGATGGATGTTTTTTGACACGGCTAAGTCATCACAAAAGAATACAGAAAAATAATCAAAAATGCAAAAAACATTTCCTGGAACAGGGCTCGAACAGAGGACCTCAGGCTCAAGACTTAACCTTGTGCTAGGATAGTGAACTCGTTAGAGTATTATGCTTTAATTAATAAGTACTATAAACGGTCATCAAAAATGGCAAAAATTCACCGCCGCTCAACAGGGCCCACTGTCAATTGGCTGGTGCTTCACCTACCACTCCTTCATTTACCTCGCCCTCATCCACATTCACCTACTCCTCCCCTTCACATTCACCGCTCCCCTTCACATTCGCCTAGATCCAATTCACTTTC